>VMRN01000001.1:1793954-2009684 GCA_010277015.1 Poeciliopsis turrubarensis | reverse complement strand
TGGCTAGACGCTACTAGTGGCTAGACGCTACTAGTGGCTAGACGCTAAGAGCAGAAGAAGAGTCATCCTCACGTTTCCTGCTGCCGGCGGCAGAGTGGACGGCGGAGGCCAGCAGCGCGGCCCGGATGAAGACGTGCAGCACCTGGTTCCTGTAGGAGGCGCAGGAGAGCACCACCACTGCCTTGCTCAAGAGCTCTTCCTCCGGCGTCATCGCAGGAGGAGGAAACCCTGACCCACTTCCTGTTTCTGAAAAACAACACTTCTGTTTGATTTTATGACTTTCCTCCTGAGCTTTGAACATCAAAAACTCTCCATGAAATAAAATGAAACCTGGTTCCAAGTTCAGCTGGACTCTCCCCTCCGAGACCCTCACCAGGCTGCGATGGAGGGAAAGGCTGCAGGAAACGACTCTGGAGGGAGGAACGTCGACTGGAGAGGCAGAACGGTGAGGAAGAGGAGCAGAAACAATCTCATGAAACTGGATCAGCTTTACTACCTTAAAAAACAACAAGGAGAAACTGAACGAAAAAACTGAAATTTTAGGTGCAAATTGAAAAGAATAAGAAAAAGAGCTACGTGTTATTGACATTTTGCAGCAGAAAAAATAATTAAAAGCAAAATGTTGTGCCATGCTAAAGCATTAAAACTCCTTCTTTGGATTTTACTAAGACTTCATAAACCAACACAAAAGAGTTCAGAATCATAACTGAAAGTTAGAAACCAGAGCTTTTACTGTTTCTGACAAAAAATTATGATTTTAAAAATGTGCATTTGTACATTAGTCACTAGATAGAAAAGAGAACCAAATTTTTACAAAAAAACTCAGAAATTTTGAGACTAATTTCAGAAATTTTCTAGAATTTCTGTTCCTGAGTTTCAAAAGTTGAAGATGTTCAAAGTTTGAAACTCAGAAATGTCTCCAAACTTCTAGCGAGGTTTCAACTACTCAAATTTTCGAGGAGCTATAAGATTAATCTCAAAATTTCTGAGTTTTTGCCAGAAAGTTACTCTTCCACTTCCTTTTTATAAAAACATCCACAATACCCACACTAAACTATTGTATAAAATAGTTTAGATGTTATGACAAAAACAATATTAGGTTAATTTTTTATTATTTTTACTTTTTTCTCATCTTCCCTCCAACTTTCTAGGGCCCCGTTAGCTTTCCACGGCGGCCCCCTTGAGGCCCTCGACCCCCACTTTGAGAATCTATTTTTTCTGCACCTCCAGTAAAAATGTCTGATAATTCTCAGACTGCTTGTTATTTTTAATCTTTTTTCTTGTCCCGCATCTTTTATAAATAAAATGTTTGATTAATATTTTTGTTGCTGCTGTGCTGCCTCAGTGACTGGGCTGGTACCATACCGGGCCAGTGAAGGAAGGCTCCAAACTGGATGGACAGATCCCGGAGCCAGACGGCTTGTTCAGTCAGGTCTTCCACCAGTACTCCCAGTTTGTTCCCAGTAGCCTGGTTCTGGAGCAGCAAGGCGGCCAGAAGGACCCAGGGCTTCAGAACCATGTTCTCCTCCTGGGACCGGACCAGCCTGAAGGCCGAGTCGTTCACAAAGTCCTGGATTCCCTCTGAGGGCTTCCTGGGGATGTGCCTGAAAAAAAAACACAAACAAACAGCTGAGTTAGGTTTATCTGATCAATAACCAAAGATATTCTCAGTATTGATCAGTGATTATCACTGAGTATAATGTCAGAACATGGAGTTCCTCCAAGTTCAAAAATAAACTTTAAATAAAGTTTAAATATGGGCTGTGTTAAAAAAAAGAAACAAAAAGAAGGAATGGAAGGAAGAAAGAAGAAAGGAACAAAGTAAGGAACGAACAAAGGAACGAAGGAAGGAAAAATGAAAGCAAGGAGGGGAGGAGAGACGGAAGAATGAAAGGAAGAAAATAAAGAAAGAATGAAAGAAGCAAAGGAAGAAGGAAAGCAAGAAGGTAGGAATGAAGAATAAAAAGGGAGAAAAGACAGTAAAAAGACTGAAGAAATGAACGAATTAAACGCATGAAACAAATGAACAAATGAATGGCGGTACCGCGGTGTCAGGTTGAACTGGGAGCGGTCCACTCTGCCCTCAGCCAGACTCCTGGCAGAGACCGGCTGGCCGAAGTAAACGTGGATGCTGCCGTAGTTTTCACTCAGGATCTTCCTGGCTTTAAACAAACCCTGCAGGAAGCAAACAGGAGATTCACCTCTAGAGAAACATTTAGATCCAGGAAACCTGGAAAACAGTCCAAGGAGACATGTCATACAAAACTCACATTTTATATGTTCTTATCCTTCAATTTACTGCTTCTAAAAACAATCCAAGCACTTTAAAAAAAAAATCACCTGGCAATGTTTTGGCAATAGGTTCATGTTTTTATGGTGTCTGGAAAATGAGTCGTTTCAAAAACCTCCTGAATAACAGATTAACAAACACACTTACCCAAAAGCGTGTTTTGGATAATGATACAATATTATTAGGGGTTTTTTTGGGTTTTTTTCAAATGTTATTTTCTAAACTGTACTTTTTGTTACGTCTACTTATTGTTTAAATTTCCCGCTTGTTAAACCTGATAGAGGCTTTTTTAAGTCACATTCTATGGGCATTCTACCGTTACCTAGCAACCTCAGCCAGGCCAGGCCCGTTACCTAGCAACCTCAGCCAGGCCAGGCCCGTTACCTAGCAACCCAAGCTGAGTTCTGGCACCTTTGGTCTGGCGATTTTTAAATTTCAGACCGTTTGTAATGGAAAATTTGACTGTTTATGACATCTCCCAAGAAAAACTTATGAAGCAGACTGACTCTCTCACTATCTAAGAATGGTTTTGTACCAAAAAAAAATGTAATGAGCATGTTTTGTATAGGCCAGAGACTTATCTGAACCTGTTCAATGAAGCATAATAGGTCACTTTTAGAAGTGACTTTAAGGAGTGATCCCGAACTGATGAGGTTTGGTGTTCAGGACTCACAGAAGTGGACTCTTTGGGCTTCGGGACGCCCAGCAGCTCTCTGGCGTAGAGCGCCTCCTCCAGGATCCGCTCGTAGCTGATGCTGACCGGCACCAGGCTGACGTCGAACACTTCCCCCTTCAGGAAGGGATCCAGCACGATGTTCAGCAGACCTGGGACCCGACAAAATCATCTCACCTGGCTCTTTACTCCACACATAAACTCGACCAGGTTAGTTTTCAAACATTTCCAGCACCACGTTGGAAATAAATATAATACGAAACAGATTGTTTCAATTCACAGTTATCCGATATAATTTACTGCTGTTATTAATAACATCTTTTGATCTTATTTTACATTCCTCAGCTGGGACAAACTAAAACTAAAATATAATTACAAAACAGACATAGGAGTTTTATTAATCTCCTGCAGCATATTTTACCTAACTTTGGAGTCAGGGATTTGGCTGTTCTGCTTCTTGTGCCCTCCAGGAAAAACTCAACAGGTGCAAAGCCACTCTGGAATTAGAAAACCAGTTCAGAAAAAGCTTAAAATGGAGAAAAATGTTTAACAAAGATTTCCTGAGTGTGTGTGAAGCCTTTTCACCTTCAGCATGATCTTGACGTACTCTGAGAAAACAGCCCAGTAAAGTTTGTCTCCACCAAACGATCTCCGAATAAAGAAAGCTCCGGACATTCGCAGCATCTCCCCGATGATCTTCATTCCCATGAAGTCTGCAGAGAAAGTCTAGAAAGTTAGAGCTGGACGATTCGGCTGAAAAATGTGTCACGATACAAGCATTTTCTATCAGTTGACGCCGATTGAAAGGAAATATTGACTCACCCATGCCAGCAGCAATGACTGGTAGAGCTAAATCATAGGTGTAGAGGATGTAGGACATGAGGAGAAAGTCCATGTAGCTGCGGTGACTCGGTAGAAGAACCACCGGGTGTTCCTGGATGGCCTGTTGCAGCTGAGAATGGATCAAAGTTAGCCATGTTTCCATCATTCTGCGCCTCCCTGATGGGTCTACTCACTCTCTGGATGCCCTCCTCGTTGACACAGATGCTCCTGAACAGAGTTTTAAAGATTTTGCTGAGTGTGAAAGCAAAGAAGCGGACCGTGCTAAGCTGCAAGCGCTGAGCCATCTCCTCCAAGATGGCCTCCGCCTCCGACTGGATCTCATCTGTGGCCGCGCCCGTCTGCTTGGAAACCTAGAAGAGAAATCACAAAAATCTGACAAAGCCATTGTTTGTTAGTTCAAAGACAATATCTGTCGCCATGACATCTTTTAGCTGTTCAACATTACGTCCATATTGACCGTAATAGAGGGCACATCCACACACACATGAAATGAGGAGTAATGCTGTGATTCTGAACATTTTTGTCACCATCCTGACTTCACCTGATTGATGACATAAAGCAGCTGGTCAGACTGCAGCACCATGGTTTTGAGTTCGCTGGCTGTGCAAGGAGTCAGTCCTTTATAGAGAACGGGAGTGTAACACCTGAGGGCGTATCTCAGGTCGCTGGTGTTCCTCCTCTCCTCGAGGATGTCCTCAAAGTCATCTCTCTTCTTCAGCATTGGATCTCTATGCTGTTGAAATGATGAACAACTCAATTACTTGCCATGAAAATACCCAAAGATTTGTATTCCCTAAAAAAAACATTTAGCTCTGACAACCCGAGGTTGAGGAATTAATCAAATTAATTATTATTGAAATAATCGTTAACTCAGTTAGTGACTGATTAATCATTAACTGGAATATATGCACTCAAAAAAGGCCATTTGCTGAACAAAATTGCATTGCAGTAATGAATCTAAAACTGTATAAATACATATAAATATTGCCCTTAGAATGAAAATGCCTTTATTTGATGTATGTTTTACTGAAAACTCCTCTAGTGGCATTCAAATTCTCCAGAGGAATGCTGTCTTTGCATTTTAGGCAATAAAATCTTAATTTATTTTATTTTTAAAGAATTAATTAAATAATTTATTTGCATTTTGTAATCGATGTCTTTGTAAAAAAGACAGAAGTCATTAAAAAGAAAAATCTGCAGTATGTGCTGTGGTGATTAATCAACTAATTGATTAATTGTCAGAATAACCGATTGCTAAAATAATTGTAAATTGCAACCCTCGCCAAGAATATAATAGCCAACAGCTAGAAATCAAACTACTTTTTAAAGTACATTTTGCTTAGGATCACAGCTTTTCAAACTGCTTTATATTAATATACATTAAATTTATGTTATAAAAATGTTGTAAACATCTTAATTTCTAGTTTAAGTACACAATCCTGGTCAAATCTGAATTCTTACAGAACTGGTTTTAATTTATAAATTCAGCATAAATTTGTTAGCATAAACTTAATTATGTGCAGAATCAACAGGGCAAAAATGGCAAATGACATTAAATTATTTATAGTTAAACCTTACATTTACCCGAAGTAAAATATCCAGATTGTCTTGTCGTTTGAAGATAATCAAATCGACTAAGGTGTTAAAAATACAAATGAATCAAAAACAAAAATAAAGACACAGAAACAAATTAGCAACAACTGACACCGGGAACCAGCCGTTGCTCGTCAATAACATTATCTAAAGCAAAATATCAGTTTTTAATTCCGAGTAAAGAAAACCCTCATAGCTCCGTGTTTCTCTGTCAAACCTAAAAGCAGCGATGTAAAAGTAATAACAATAATGCAATAATTCACCGTTTGAATGAAATGTCAGGTATTCAGCAACAGAAGGAAAGCTAGCTCAACTAGCTGACAAACACAACATGCATACCGTATAAACCGCTTTGGACGCCATTTTGTGTTACAAACCAACCGGTTGCATTCAATGGGAATGTTTTCTGGTTAATATGTTGTTGTCTTGTCTTTCTGTTGAACTCTTTTTGACACTAATAGCAGCTGCAGAGCTTCACATGGGCGTGAGCATAGTGGAATATGACGTTTCAGGGGGAACTTTTTACTTCCGGCTTCTTCACCTACGGCAGCTGGAAAGGACCACTCCGCTCCGTGAGCGTTTTCCGCGTTGTGTGTTATCGCGTGTGTTTTTATTCATAAAACAAGTGAGCCACACAATTTGTGTTCTTGTTTTTTTTTTAAATTTATTTATTTCTTGAGTTCACCATCTGAAAATGAGTTCAGAGTTAAATGAGGACGGTTTGTTTCTGGAGCGGGTTCTGGATTCACTTTATGAGTTTGGTAAGCTTTATTAGCTAATGCTAACTCAGTTAGCTCTCCTGTTTTATAAAACACAGTAGCAACAGAAAGGTCAGGAATACTTCGTTTTTATCTCATCTTGTATTTTAACTTATCAAACTAGCTGAAACCGACTGATGAATAAAGCAAGTAGTAACTTGATCATTTCATTTGTAAAGCGCAGAGGGATGGACAGACAGAAATAAACATTGCAGATTAAAAACAGGTAAAACACCAAGAAGCTAATAAAACCAGTACAGAGGGAACAAGTGGGTCTTTAATTTACCTTTCACATGAGTATTTATTTTTTATTATTCACCTTCATTAAAAACTCATTGTTTTATTTAACAAAAAAGCTAAATTACACATTCAATTTACAAATATATATTATTAGAATACAAACCTCTTGTTAGTAGCATGTATTCAACGTTTGTAATACTACAGACAGTGAAAACTACACAATTTTTAAAAAGAAACTTAAACATTAATTGTAGACATAAATGTCTACAATTAATAATGTTTTATTTTGTTTGTTTTGCCTCTCTTAATGTCACGTGAGTTGCATAATGAGGATTTTTTGACAAAGGATGAAATTTTATGTTTACACCATCATGAATTCTACAAATGTTGATTAATGTCCTAATAAAATAAATTAAGTTACGTTTTCAATAAATGAAGAAATAGTGCGTTAATATGTTCTGGGTCTTTAGTTAGATTTGCTTCATGTTCATTGTTTTGATTTTTGTTTCAGGATCAGAAACAAAAAAGAAGCTCAAAACCCAAAAGAAGAAAAAGCGAAAACAATGTGAAGAAGAAGAAAAACTTCATGCAGTGAATGAAACCTGCAGCGACGATGAAGACGGCAGAAATGCTGAGATTCAGCAACCAAACACCGAACTGAAAGGTTAAAATTCATAATTTATCACTAAAAAGGGCTTAAATTGGTTTATTCTAAATTATGTCCTTAATGTACGGAGCTAAATTAGAGCCATATAGTTTGTTCAAAAGAAAAAAAAATTAAACCAAAAAATTATTTTGAAACTGAAAAAAATGTCTTAACCACTTTTCAGATTCAAGGTATTTTTTTAGTTTCAAAATTAATTTTCTGTTTAAGTTTATCTCTTTTTTTTTTTTTTTTTTTTTACTTTTGAACAAACTTTATTGTCCCAATTTATCTCCATATAAATGAGTTTCAGTTTGCTGTTAATTTACACCATAGCCGTCTTCAAAAGGGCTAAAACGAAATCTTTAATTAATCAGAAACCCTGTAGTTATCTTCACATTCCTTGTCAGTGTCTGTAGGTTATTTTTCTTATTTTTTTTATTCTAATTTATCAGATTCAAACGTCCAGCTGCAGAACAATGTGGAGGTTGTCACATTTCAGGATCCCAGGAAGAAAATCAAAACCAAACAGCCTCCAGTCTCAACCAGGATCCCAGTTAAATCACCACAGGTTGGTCTGAATAAAGTGTTTACCTAAGCTGTATCGTTTTGATTATGTGATCTGGTTTAAAACAATATGTTTTTTACTGCTACAAATTTTTGACTTCAAGGGTATTTCTTAGAATGAAAGCTTTACTTTGTCACTGAATGAACTCCATACAACCTCTGATTTTCCCTGTTTCTCTGTCATCTCTTTTTCCATCACTTTTCTTCTTCTCTTGTCTTCATTGCCTTCGGGCGTCGCGCTCGTCACGCCCAGGACTCTCGGCAACCAGAGCAGAAACAAATCAACCAGGAAGAACAGCTCAGTTTGGAAAAGGTGACGTTTAATTAGAGTTTACTGGGATCTCGACTGAATTTATTCTCGACGGTGTGTTGAGACCATTCTAGATAGAAAAAAAGAAGGGGGACTGAATTTCTACCAAAAAAACAATAAATTCTGATATTGATCTCCAGCATTTTCTAAAAAAAAACAAAAGAACTTGGACATTTCTGAGTTTTCAAAAATTAGCAAGAAAACTTTTCTGAGCTCTAAAAGTACAAAGAAATTGCAAGAAAAATAAATTTCCCCAGAAAAACTTGAACATTTAACTTTTGAAACTCAGAAAATTTCCAAAAGTTGAAAATTTGTGACTTTTGAAATTCTGATATTTTCAAGTTTTTGTTCAGATTCGTCTAAAACGTTCAGTTTTTTTCTAGTAACTTTTCAAGCTGAAAAATGTCCTTGTTTTTCAAGAAAATATCTGAGTCTTTTTATTCACTTTTCTTTTGTCTAAAATGGTCATAACACGAAGTCATATTTTTGTGCAGATTGCTGCATTTCATATTTGTAATTGTAAACTCTGTGACGTCTTCCTGGTGGGTCTCAGGCTCGGCTGGACGTCCATCGGTTTGGAATATCGGGCTACAGGAAGGAGCAGCAACGCGTTTTTGAGCAGGACAGAGCCATAATGCTGGGAGCCAGAGTAAGACGCTTATGGCCATTTACAGATTTATTGTTTCTTATTTTTGTCAAGATAATCCAAATAAATTGTTGCACAAACATGACAATGCAAAAAAAAGAAAGAAATTAAAGATAATTTATTTTACTATGAGGGAAACTATTCTGTTTATTCCACAGAGAAATATGGAACTGAAATGTCAGTTTTTTCTAGAAACTTTCTGAAATTAATCTCAACATTTCTGAGGTTAAAACGTTATAAATCTGCTTGAGAAAAAAAATAATTTTGAAATAATCACTGAACTTTTCTGGTAAGAACTGTAAAGTTCAGAGTTTCAAAAGACAAAAATCTTTTACCTTTGAAACTCAGAAATTTCAAAGTTTTTTCCAAATAATCAGAAATTTCAGTTTTATTTAGAATATTTCTGAGATTAATCTAAAACATTTTTGGCAACATGTTATTCCTTTTTTTTAATCTACAATGGCCTTGAACTGATTTGCATAATACCAGAAACATTCTAATGAGACAAAAACATCAGTAACGAGGCAAATACCATTTCACAGTATTGCATATTACTAGCCAACATCTTGATTCACAGCTTTAATTTCTTTCTAATTTTGTGCCTGAAGCCTCCAAAGAAGGAGTATGTGAACTACAAGGTGCTGCAGGAACAAATGAAAGACAAGAAGCAGAAGCAAAGCGAGGCGCTTCAGCCGGTAAGGCCTGCTAGAGTAATAATATGTCACAACAATCAAATTCTGCATATTGAAACATATCTACTTTGTAGGACAAGAAGAAAAAGAAGAAGAGTAATCAAAGGTGAGTGACACCATTTGGTCACAGCTGGTTGATGGAGACGGAGGTAAAAATATTGCAAACGAATTAAAATTTTATCAGTTGTTTTAGAAATTAATTTTTTTGGCCTGCAAGTGATTGACTTTAAAATTTTGGCCAATGTGACAAAAACTTTGGACAAATTGCTTTAAATCCTTTTCACAGCAGTTTCAAATGTTTTCATTGGACTGATGCAGGCTATTCAGCAGACGTTCAGTTGTCTTCTTGTGTATTTTTCCTCAGAGACAAAAAGAAACAACCAGCCTCCGGTTCTGGTTCTGGTTCTGGACAGGTGGGTCAGTTCAAGAACGGCATGCTGATCCTCAGTTCGAAGGAGATCCAGAAAATCAAAGGCAAAAGGTGAAAAGGTAAGAAGAGAGCAGAGCTCAGCCCGTAACCTAGCAACCCCTGCAAAGTTCCGCCTGTAACCTAGCAACCGAAGCTGGTCAGCTCAAAATACACAGAACTGATCAGACTAAAATCTCATTTGTTTTTTAAGAATGACTTTGTGCAAAAAATGTAAGGAACATGTTTTTGCCCTTTTACCCATTCTAATCTGTTCAAGGACGCATGAGGCGCCTTCAAGTGAAACAGCAGAAGCTTTGATGCTAGGAACTTTCCTTTTCCACAGATATTGAACTTTCAAGTCCACTTAGAAACAAAATAAGTTGAAGTAAATTTTTTTATGTTTATAATTTCTGCTTTCAGGTGTGATTAATCCAATGGAGCAGGACGGAAACGGCAGCAGACCGGAGGAGGGAGTCAGTGAAACAATCCAGACTCCCTGATACACACTGACCTGTAGCAATAGCTGAATGATTCAAGAGTCAGACATCTTGAGGAGGGATTCGTGGTCGGACGTAAACATGCCAACACAAAGAGACTTGGGCAGATTAATTTCAGACCCCACTTTATTTATTTCCCTTCTTATAAAGTACCCAAAAAGGAGACAAAGCTGTTTCTTATATTTTTTATGTTTAGGTTTTAAAAATGATGGAGTCGAGTCTGTGTTTTCATCATTTACAAACAATGTAGTCGTACAAAACATTTACATTGGCAGCAGGGGACAACTGGAGGACAAAATTGAGGTAATAAAAAAGAAAAAGTCACACATTTTCTTTGATGAATAAATATATATACACAACAAGAGACAGTCGAAGCAAAAGCAGTTTTTCTAACACTCAAGCCTGAATTTACAAAGCTCATAAAGCCTCAACAGGCTTCAGATGTAAACACTTGATGTTAAAGGGATGATGTGAAAGTTGATGGTAATGAAAAAACACAGTTGGTCGGGTTGTTTGGGCTGGTTGAGGTCACAGTTTCTTTTCTCAAAGCAGCGTCTTGGTTTGATTTTTGAATTTCAAAATGAGGAGCATGAGAGACGATGAAGATTCAAGCTAAAACCTGGATGGATTAATATTAATGTTAATTACCATCAGTAATTAGCAAATCTACGTTATCAGTAGCATTATGACACATTTGGTCACCTGGGAGACCAAACGATCAAATTTAAACATCAGTGTGACGGCATATTGGGCCATTGCAAGCAGAAAAGAAGTTAATTTCCAATAACAACACCAAAAATTTGGATATTAATCTTTTCTAGAAAAAAAAAAACCAGATTGAAAAGTCAAAACTTTTCAGAAAAACTCAAACGTATCGAGAAAGAAAACTTGAAATACATGCTAGAACCCCCCCTACAAATTTTTAGATTAATCTCAGAAATTTTCAAGAAGAAATCGGGTCATTTCTGAGTTTCAACGGTTAAAACTTTGCTAGAAAAAGACTTTCACATTTTTGAGAAAAATCATAAAAATTTCTGAGCTTAAAGTAAAATACATGCAAGAAAAAAATCAGAAATTTTGAGATTCATCTCAAACATTTTCTAGAAAGAATGTTTTCAATAAAGAACCTCTTTAAAATTTTCTCAAAAAATTCTTATGATTAAGATTAATCTCAGAAAATTTCTAGAAAAACCTTGGAAAGTTCTAGTTTGAAGAGTTTTAAAATTGCTATAAAAACTCTGAAAGTTTCTAGATCAAAATGGAAATATAAGTTTTTGCTAGCAAATTTCAACTTTCAAACTCATAAAATTTCTGAGTTTCTAAATTTTCAACTCAGGAATTTCCTTGTTTTTTCTCTAGAAAATTTAAGATATTTTGGCAGAAATTTACTCCCTATGTTCTATACAGTGGCCCGATGCCGTCATCCATAACTAATTTGATATCTGCACGTTTGAAATTCAGAAAGATACTTTCCAATTTTCCCAGCAACATAAGTTAAATCTAAGAAATAAGTGACATTCATAGGTGGGTATCAGGTAAAGGGACATGCTAAACAAGCACAAATACAAACCAACACTTAAACAGGAGAGTCTGCATGAATCAAATCACTAGATTCTTGTTTCTGTCACAACATTTTTAGATGAAGAAAATATGTAGCTAAAGTATCTGAAGTCACTGAAACATAAGGAGTTGGAGCACCATAAACAAAACCCGGCGCTCAGAAAGAAAGGTTTTCTTTTTATACAATGGATGTAATGTTCCAGTTCAACTACTGGGCTGAAATCTGTTCCTGGTTACACTAAATTCAGCCACCAGGAAGGTTTTTGATCTGGAGTGGGAGGTGAAAGGAGGGTCAGAGCTGTGCAGCCAAGCTGATAAAAATAAAGCCCTGAGTTGGAAACTGGTTGGAGCAAATCGGGACACAAGTCGCCTTCGGCTGATGCTCACATATTTGTCACTTTTCAAAAGTCTCTTACATCCTGACCTCTTTGACATGCTAAAAATGCTAACTTATAAGATCAAATGCATACGTTTTAATGTCAATTCAAATGTAAATGAAAATAAAGTACTCCTTTTGCTTGTTGCCAATAGCAACCGAATAACACAATGTTACGGGTAGATTTTTTTTCCTGTCATACCAGCGACAAACAATGAAATAAGACATAGTGGAGTTATGTTGATGTTCAACAACTAAAAATGTTGAAGGTTTTTATCAATATTAGCTCATGTAACTAATTGCCTACATTAGCTGCTTGATGCTAACGAGCTAGCGGCTATTGTTACCAAACCTTGCTGCCTACAGGGATACTATGGGCTAAAAATAGACTTAAGACAAACACAGTGAGATAAATGTGAAATATTTAGGCAGAAATTTTGTTTTAGAAATATATAATATCAGTTTTGGACATTTTCCTGCTAGTAATCTTAGCAGCCTAATGCCAGCAACCTGCCTAGCAACAAATGTACTGTGCATAAGAGAAAAAAAATATGAAGATTTTATATTTATTTTAGTTTAAAAATATATTTCACTGTGTTATGGGAGTAGTTTCTGATCATATAAGTGTTGTATTGACTGCTAAACACTATAGCTGCTAATGCAAATAACTACAGTTGATTTATTGGCAGATTTAAACTTAAAATTATTTTTATTTCAAGCATTTTTCTGATAGAATATGAGACACAAAATGGCAAATTATGATCGGACAAGTTGAGATGAAAGCACCAAAAGTCTAAACAATGGGGCGTGTTTCAGAAATAATTAGTAATTGCCCCATGTAAATACTAAAAAGGTATTTCAGACAACACCTTTAACAAAAGAAAATAAATATATCATCATATGTTTAATAAATTAGAAGGTTTAGATATTATTCTTCCACTGGCTTCTTCCATTTAAAAGATAAATATGTTTAGAAAATAGAAAACATATTACATGATTTTTAATAAAAACATTACCTGATCGGATGCCGTAAAAATACCAGGTTTTTCCACCTTTGTGCATTTGAGTTTGTTCACTTTGTTTGTGTAAAATAAAACTGGCATTTACGATATGAGCAGTAATCTAGTTCATCATTAAATAACCATAAACCTCAAAGTATAATCTACATATCACATATCCCTGATTAAATGCTCAAATATTTTAAATTATGGAGGGAATTTTAACATATTTTTACAATTCAATGAGTCAAAGTTTCAGCTGGACGTCTGAAGAGCATCCAGAGCTGCAGTTCCCAATATTGGCCAGCAGGGGGCGACCTGTTACAGCTCATGACAACATCACTCATTGCAGAGACAATAAAACATTATTTACACAACAATTTCAGACAGTTTGCAAACTTGCTTGTCAATCCATGCTTAATATCACAAGTCAAATATCAATATCTACAGTTTGTCTATTTTCATCCTCACATTAGTCCAGTTTTATATGGCAGGTCAGGTTATTCTGACTCCCCACACTCATGTTCTTCGGGAAAAGAGAAAAAAAATGAAGTAGATGTAGTAAAACTCAATATTAAACACCTTCAGCTTTTAATAACAAACCTTTCCATCGATGTGTCGTGTTCTTAGACGTTGGGAATTTTATTAATCCTACAACCATCAGGTCACAGTGGTCTGGTTTAAGCTACTGTCCTCTCCAGGTAGCCGTATTTGGTCCCTAATGAAAAATGCAGCAGCAGACGTGGTTTAACCTGACGGGACCGGTACGGAGTAGGATTAGGTAAATATAAATATATAAATTTCAGAGGGGAAAAATCTAAAATCTGAGACCAAAGTCAGAATTGTGTAAATAAAAGTCAAAATTTCAGTTTCCTTAGTCGTCTTCTGTAGAGTTGGATTTCACTGTGACACGTTTCTTCAGAGACGAAGAGATGAAATTATTTTGAGACACTTCTACCCATCTCATTTAAGTGTTTCATAGTGGCTTTTATAAAATGTTAATTTCATATTTATGAGAGTATCAGGCTACGGTAAGGAAATAAAAATGAATAAAAATCATTAAATTTGACCATTTTTGTACCACTTATTTAACGTTTTTGATAACTTTCACATAAGGCTGTTGAGGCTGGAGGTGTGGGAAAGGTTTGAAGTTAAAGTTCAGTGGTTTCCATTTTTTGATTACTGATGTAAACTTTGATACTATTCTCCAAGATATTTTCTGCACAGTGAGAATGTCTTCTAGCCGTTTGGCTTTACTATTCAAGGCTCGATCCTCATGTCATAAAAATTGGTGCGTGGTGGAAAAATGAAAACATAAATTCTGTACAATAACTCCAATCATCTGTGTAAGAATGTCCGTAATAATCTACAACCAATCAGATTTGTTGCTTTGTTGTGACATGATGCGTCATGTCTGAGACCAAACAGCACCTCGAGGAGGATGGGAAGAACCCAACCTGATGTTTCAGGAAAACATAGAGGTGAGTCTGCTAGTGACATCAGAGGTTTGTATCCAGGCCACACAGGAAGGAGGAATGAGCTCCTACTGTTTGATATTCTTTGGCACCTCCAGGCCGGTCAGTAAGGTCACCTGAAGGGAAGAAAACAAATAAAAACACTCAACAAGCGGACAGGTACACGTACACATCTCAGGTTTCACTGGAAGGGCTTCGCTGGATTAACATTTTGCACATTTTTGTTCTTCCGTTTCGATTTCAACTGCTTCTAAAAACAGTTAAAGCGCATTAAAAAAACCACAGATATGTTTTTAGTTAATGCTCTTTTTGGTGTCTGAAAAACTAGCCATTTCACAAATCAGCAAGCTCTGCCCGTTTCCTAGCAACCGCAGTGGAATTCCGCCTGTCACCTAGCAACCAAAGCTGAGCTCTGGCTTTGCTTTTGTAAATCTGGGAAATGAGTCATTTACTTTAATGTGAATAAACATATTTTTATTTGGATATCATTGTCTTTCTTTAGTATAGCATAAGAAGCATAAGAAGCATAAGCAGTTAGCATAAGAAGCTAACTATTAGCATTAGTTTTGGTTCTTAACTCAAATTCTAGTTGTTCCCAGAGTCTGAAGACAGTTTCAGAACCTGGTCACATTGCAAATGAGCATCAGTCTTTTTAAAGAGTACTGATCCAGACAATGTTAGTAAGTCCTCAGAAAACATTCCAGGCACCAAAAGTAATAACACACACCGACCTGAACGTTTCTGTTAAGGCTGACAGCAGGAACAAAAACGCCGTCCAGGTTCTCGAAGGCTGTTGGTCCATGCTGCTCCTTATTTATGAAGAAGGTCAGGGTGCGTTTGGTCAGGTCCAGCAGGATGCCCACAGTGGAGCCCTTCGTGATGCCGCCCTCCGCTCTGCCAGCCCAGAGAGATGATCGCAGGCCACGTTGAAACGAGGTGGAACAGTGAAGAACAAGTGAGCATTTCTAGTTCTTCGACTGCGCTATTCCACTCAAATCTAGCTGCTTCACAGCACAGTGTGAGCTTTCTCCCATTGACTTGGATTCCTCCGGTAGAATTTCAACTGGGCCAATCAGAGAACAGAAGGAGAAGCTGTGACATTGATTTTCTGCTTAGTTTTAGAGTTGCAGTCTTCCTGTAGTTTTACCAGTGGAAGGGAAGGAAGTGAACAAATTAAAATGAACAGCCGTCTTCTTTGGATGTTTGTTTAAAATGCAGGTAAGCTTCATAGCATCGAACTGGCGCATTATGTAGGTCGTGGCCAAACGTTAGCGATTGGGTAAGGTTGAAAGGATTTTGTAAAATCAACTTGTCTGAGTTCTACATCATGTTATAAAGTTATTTCCTTACACACCTGGAGTGTTGCTCTGATTCTTTTGCGCATGTTTGAGAAATCCTTTAATCTCCATGGCAACCATTCAGCAGTGCAAAAAAACGCCTGGGTGGACCTCGCCTCGCTTTCGAGGACTAAGGTCCTCCTCGGTTCTGCAGCTTCCAAACTCCCGGGCCTTCGCCTCACAAAGGTTATTTTTTTGGCAATAAGTAAAATTTTTTTGGAGTCTGGAAAACGAGCCATTTCAAAACCCTCCTGATTGTTGCGTCAGTCGTGAGTAACCCATAGTACTATCCTAACCGGTTTAAGGAAGGACAATAGGTCAGCATAACCAACTGGCCCAACCTTCATAAAAACAATGCTACTGTGCTTCTCTACTGGTGGTGACAATGAACTCCTACCTGTTGGTGTGGGAGTTGTTATGCATGAACCAGGACCGGTTGTTGTCCACATACATGGCCCAGGCCTTGTCGTCCTTCCCCAGCATAATTTCTTTCATGGTATTGATCCTCGCCACGCCAAATGCAGGGTCCGGGTGGTTGTCATAGCGATCAATGGTGACTTCCCAATAATGAGTTCCCTGAAATGTGTGGAAGAATTGTGGAAACTTTAATTTGTGTCCATTAAGGATGTGAGCAAAACTTTGCATTTCACTCCAATTACTTCCTGTCGTTGTCTTCTTTGCCATTTCTGTCAGTAGCAACATCTGGTTGTTGATCACATGACTTGTGTGACGTGAAAACAAAGTGTTTTTATTGCGGTTTTGCAAAATTAACCAATTTCATACAGGTTAAAAAGTGGCAAAACTTAATGAAAAAACAAGAGTCCTTTTGAATTTCCATGTTTTTATTTCAAAATATAAAATTTCACAATTATATGGTCAATGGAAACACAGCTACTGTAATATAATGATCTGGACAGAGAAAATGTTGACTCTATAGCCACCCTTACCTTTGAGAACGCAGCCGTGCCCAGAACCACGCGGTCGTCGTAGCTGCTACACGTAGCCGTCTGGTTCTCATTAGACAGAACGATGTCACGATGAGCCGAGGTGGGGTCAAAGGTGAACCAAGCCACTGTAAAGACAACAATAAACTCACCCAGGTTAAATATGTGTGTAAATAAATATGTAACTAATTAGCATTTGCTTTAGTGCTTTCTATATGTTTCTTGGCAAATTACATCAAATAAATCCAACTGACCCATTGTTAAGCTGGAGACATTTGATAAGTTCAGTTAAATCTTTAATACAATCATAAATTTAGTGCAACAAATTCATTATGTAAAGCAGGGATGTCAAAGTCATTTTCATCAAATCAACATTATGAATATTGTTGAGGGGTCAGCTGTACCAGAATGTTTGATAAAAAACCTTTAAAAAACTGTTAAAATATTACATAATAGCATTTGATAAGTTCCTCTTAAAATTAAATTATACTAAACATCTTTTCACACTGACCAGTCGCGCCAGGATTTTTGGATTTTAAACCCAACGTTTTTGACCATTTTTGCAGGAAATTTCCTGTAAACTCTACGTCACGTTTTTATAAACAGAAAATTCACACAAACAAAAGCCAAACTGTTTGTGCAGAAGTGAGTTATTTACCGTCAGAAGTCTTGAGCACCACCGTCTTGCTGTACGGTCCAACTCCAACGGCGTTGTAGGCTTTCACCCTGGCGTTGTAGGCGCTGTTGAAGTGCAGGCCGTCCACCGTACAGACCGTCTCCTTCCCCACATACACCTCCTGAGGTCGACATGTCTTAGAATCATTACTAATGCCGTTTACAGGGAGGTAAACACAGCTTATGCTCTGTGCATAATACATGAGCAAAGAGGGCGAGAAATGTTGGTTCACCCATGATGTAATTAATCACTTTTCTTATTCTAGAGCAGAACAGCTTTTTCATTATTAATATCAAAAGCTACAACAGAAAATTTGACACTTATTGCTGTATTTCTGTTAGTTTTATTGCTCTTTATCAATAATCTTGACAAAATGATCAGCTTTCATAAATTTTCTGCATTTTTGGAGAAGTATGGTAAGTTGGTCACTGCTAATTTTATTTCTAATTACCATGATGCTGGAAGAAACAACTACTTCTCTTTTTTCATTCACTAATAATCAACATTTCAACTCTGCGTACTTTTCTCACCTTCCATGTTACACTCGTTATGCTTCACTACAAAGCTACAGGCTGTCGTCCGCCTGCCTCCTGTTCATATAAATCACAACATCATCTGCATAGAGTATAATTCAAAATCTGTTTAAACTTTTTGTTTTTCATTTTGTTGTGTCTTTTTTCACATAGTTTTATAAAAAAGTGAAATATCAGTCTTTTGTTTTTGATTATGGAACAGAATTAGGGCCAATGGAGAAAAAAATATATTCAAAATAAATCATAGAATTCGAACTTTAATCTTCAAATTCTGACTTTGGTTTCAGATTTCCAGCTATAATCTGAGAACAAAGTAAGAATACTGACCTTAATTCTTAGATTAAATTATAACTTAATAGAATAATGACTCTGATCCCAAAATTCTGACTTTAAAGTCAGAAATCAGAGAATAATCTGAAAAGAAAGTCAGAATTCTGACAATGTTCTCAAAATTCTTAGATTAAATTCACAATTCCAAATTTATTCTAACAATTTTGAGATTAGATTCAGAATTTTGATTTAATCTCGGAACAGTGACTTTGATCTCAAAATTCTGACTTTATTCTCATAATTTTGAGATTAAGTTCAGAACTGTTGTTTTAAACTCATAATACTAATTTTAACATCAGAAATGTCAGTATGCCGAGTAAAATCTAAAAATTCTGACTTTTTCCTCAGAATTCTGACTTTAATCAGCCATAAAATGAAAATAAATCCAACATGTTCCTCCAGAAAGTTATTTCTCCTCCTGCATAATTCACATCTCTGCAATTGAAGCTTGTTGCTCCCCAGATGCTCGTCTGCATTAATTAATTTATTTTTTATGCAATGGTCTTTATTTTCCTCCAGGCTGCTTTGTACCAGGCATGTGTAATAACTAACCCTGTATTGCCCTCCATTCCCATCGTCCAGCTCCAGGATGTAGCCCTCAATGGGGCAACTAGCAGGTGCAGTTACCCTCCAGGCCAGGGTGGCGCTGTTGTTCCTGGTGCAGCATTTCTCCAGCTGTAGTAGAGGCGCTGCTGGCACCGCGGGTCCTAAATCCACTGGGGAAAGATACGTGGATGCAATATTAATCGAGACATAAAGCGATAGCGATGCAGAAAGCAAGGAACAAGGAAAGGGGGGGATGGGCAATCCGAGGATAAAAGCTGGTTGAGGAAAAAAACCAGTCACGCTGGTTGTTGTTGTTTTAACAAGCTGAGGGAAGAAAACAGGAGCTTTAAAGAGAACCTAGTGGGAGCATAAAAATGCCTCAGAGGGGCAAAGAAATCCAGGTTCATGTAGAGGACAACAGCTGGAAAACACTGGAGACTTTAACTAGGACATTTAACACTCTGAAGGGAAGCGGTGCAAGTGGTGAACGGGTTAGACTGACACAAGCGCTGACTTCAGGGCCACATATCACTAGATCCAGGTGGTAAATCTGCATGAAATGAAGATTATATTGGCTGAACTAATATTTTACCATGCAGGATTAGAGCCATCATAGATAGAAAAGTAAGTCAGTTGTTTTTAGATTGATCCTAAACGAGGGCATTTCTGAGCTTGAAAAGTTTAAAATTTGCCAGAAGAACTCAGAAGTTTTGAGATTAATCTCAGAAACTTTCTAGAAAAAAAAGTTTGAAAAGTAAAACCATTTGGCAAAAAAAAATCAATATATTTCAAATTAATGTGAGAAATTTTCTGCAAAAAAACAACAAGGAAATAAAACAAGTTTGAAACATCCAAAATTTGCAAAAATATAATTTGGAAACTTATCAGTCTCAGAAATTTTTAACATTCAAAATTGAAAAATTGAATATTTTCAACTTCCTTGTTTTTTTCTGGAAAATTTCTGAATTTATTGGCAAAAATTTACTCCTTTTTTGTTTTCTATCTACAACGTCCCTATCATTCTGTGATACTTTCTGGCATTTGAATACGTTCTCAAAAGCAGAACTAAATTATATTTTGTCAGAAGTATATCAGTCTAACCGCTGTTCTGAGAGAAAACTGGTGCTGAAAAGGAGAACAAAAAGACAAAATGCAGATTTGAGTCATAAAACAGTTTTTGTGAGTATTTATCTTGAAACAGTTGTGAAGACACAAGGGAAAGGCAGCAGTCATGACAGCACGGGAATCACGAGAGGATTTTAAATCAGAATAATAATTTTTTATCTTATTTCTTCCAGTCGCAGCAGAATGTTCTCCTTCCAGTCACTCTGTTCTTTCCTCCAAGCTCAATATTTATTTTATAAAAGACTCCAACTGAGCTTCAGTCTGGATTTCAGCACCATGGCTGAATAAAAGGTCTTATATAACCCTGAATATGTGTGACTAAATATAAACCGGTGACTGTTTAAAACAAAGAGGTTCATCTTTTTACTACTACATCTATTACTAAAGAGCCAAAACAGTAAAAAGATTTATAATTCTGTAAATCTGAAGCGTTTTGTAGGTCAAAACAACCCAACCTTAAAACAAGTAAATAAAGTAGCCCGGTCATTTTTGTTTCTATTAATATTGTACATTTTTAGAAATGGACATTTATTGTAACTCAAAACCTGAAAGGGATTTTAACAACTGTTTATTATGGCCATAGAAGATAGAAAAGAAGAAAAAAGGTACATTTCCACCAAAAAACTAAAATTTGTAATTAGTGTCAGAAATTTTCTAGAAAGAAAGCCAAAAATGTAAAACTTCAAATTTTCTGTTTTTTAAACTGAAACATTTCCAACAAACTTTTAGCAAAAAAATTAAAAATTCATCATTTTATTTAATATATTTATACTGATACTTTTCATTGTTACTTATTTATTTTATCATTAACGAAGCCTTGAAATGAAATTTTGCTCAACTGTACATTTTAAATGTACAATTGAATAACAATAAAGTCTGTGCATATCTAAATATGCTCCTTTTTTTGGGGAGAGTCACTTTCTTTCAGATTTAAGAAAGAATAATAGCTGATATTAGTAAAAGTCTTTGGCTAACGATTGTTTTATCTTTTGTTAAATAAAGGTATAAAAAGGTGAATAATTTGTAAGAAACTTATGATGGTTGTTATGTTTAGAAATTAAAATTTTCCATCTGCTTTTGTGGGACAACTTTGTAGCATTTTTGCCACAAGTGGACAAATTTAGAAACTCTTGTAATAGGCAAAAATATATAAAAACTCTTGATATAAATTGTTGTTTATCATGCAATAAATTTAGCACAATTCTGTAGAGGTGATATAAAAACATTAACCATGCAGAGAGACACTGCTGACAAAAAGGAGAAGTGAGTTTCCAGCTGACATGACGGTGCAGAGGAATGAGGCAGGAATGACAAAATACATTAAAAATGGAAACAAAGGTTCACTGAGAGGGTTTTTTTTTTTCTGAAATACCTCCGGGGCTCTCTGCCTCCATCTCAGCCTCACCACTGTCTGCTGCTGCCTGCATTAGTTTCAAAAGCGGTTTCTCCTGCACATCTGGAAAGAGGACGTTGGTTTGGGGAGTTTCACACAACAGGAGAGCAAAGAGTGAAGAAGAAGTTCAACATGAGTTCAACCAGCGACGGAGCCGAGGCTGCGGGGAAATTATACAAAATGGCTTATAAATGTTTTTAGTTTGAATTTATCATGGAGGTTTAGGGTCATACTGAGAATAAATAAACAATAAAATCAGGAGAAAGTTAAAACAATACGAGAAAAAAGTCAAAATAAAACGAGAATAAAGTTACTGAGAGGCTAATACTTCAAGTGAAGTTCTTGTAATGCTTTGACAAGAATAAAGTCAAAGCATTACAAAACAAACACAAGTTTAAAGTCAAAATAATATGAAAATAAAGTCAAAATATTAAGAGAATAAAGTCATAGTATTATGAGAATAAGTCAAACATGTTTGATTTTTCAAACTCTGAAATTTTCACGTTTGTTTTCAAATATTCCTTAGATTAATCTCAAAAGTTCTGATACTTTTTGCAAGAAATTCACTCCTTTTTTGCTTCCATCTACGACTGCTCAAACACACATCACATCTAACTGATGAATGGAGATTACTTAGTAAAAAGTGGATTTTGTTGTTACAGGTCAGACATAGTAAATGATCATGACAGTTTAATTTTAATGTTACTTTTTCTTTTGTTCTCTTAATGTCATATTTTTTTAAAACAATGCTGATATTTCAAAATGTGCTCTTCACTCCAGAGTTTTTCTTCATGCTTCAGCAAAGTAAAAACCAGAAAAATCAGCAGAATTTTTCCACATCAAACATTTAATCATTTTTATGATAAACGCAGAGAAAGACTCCCACACTCTGTCGTTGCTTTGAATGTCAAAGACTGAAACTCCAAATAAATCTCATCGGCCATCTTTTAACTCTGCAGCTTTGTTCTGGATGATCAGTGAGATGCGAATGTGGGGAAATGAGGCGGCGAGTTTCGTGTCACCAGCCTGGAAGAACAAAGGCGGCGTGATCAAAGCTGCAGCCCAGATTACACAAACGCTGCTAAAGTGCAGCTCCGCTTCAAGAACCTGCAGATTTATGAGTCTAATTGTGTTTTTATATGCATTTAAAGTAACGTTACAGTGTTTGAATCAATGCATGTCATTAAGTTTTTATTTTATTCACCATTAAGTGCCTCGTACCACAGAGAGATAGACATTTAACTCAACTTCAATAGTAAAAACAAACAAAAAATAACTAATGGGACAGTGAAGCTGTGGAGAAAACAAAATATGGAAATAGATGCAACTGAGTGAATCATTTGACGTTATTTCAGTTGCAAAATTATTCAGATTCAAAACCATTTTTCAGGTTGAATCTCTTTTTTTCCTGTTTGACATTTCTTAGCTTAAAATCAGTTTTTTTTTTCATTTACATTTTTTTTTCAGTTATTTCTTTTTCAATTTCGAAATAACTTTTCAGTTTCAAAGATTTTTTTACAGTGTCAATTTTTTTCAGTTTCAGTTTGAAAATTTCTCAGTTTCAGATTTTTCTTTTTTCACATTTTCACATTTGTTTTAGTTTAATATTTTCCGGTTTCAACCTTTTTTTCAGTTTTAAAATATTTTCTTTAGGTTAAAATTTTTATATTTAGCTGCAATTGTTTTTCAAAACTTTTTTCAGTTGAAATTTTTTATTTCAATTTGTTCTTGAGTTTCAAAACAACCTTCCAGTTTCAAATCCTTTTTAGTTTAATTTTTTTCTTCTTCTGACCAAACTTTTTGGCGCCACTGTAGCTCCATAGCAGAGTGTTTGCAGATCAGGTGTGCTCACCTTTGCCCTGGCAGAAGTCCAGCTGCAGGATGGTCTGCATCAGTGAGTCGGTGGTCAGGCTGAGGTCAAAGTCGGGCCCGACCTTTGGCTCCAGGGCCCCTTTCACCCACTGGTCCTGGGACGACGTCACCCGCTTGATCAGGGCGTCCGAGATCTAAGCAACCAAATTAAAACGCAGACCCACGTTTGAAACACAGACGCTAAATAATTTGAAACAAACGCTCAGCTGCCTTCAAACGGACAGAAACTGGAGCAAAATGTTTGATAATTTACCGCTGCAGGAGATGAAAGATAAACAAATGCATCACATTAGAACGTGGATTTAAAACATTAACCCTTTAGCTTTTTATTTTGTTTTGGTCCAAACTGCAGAGTGGCTTATTCTCCACAGCGTGAATGAAGAGTTTAGACATCACTATTGTTAACAAGAACCTGATCAATATGTTATACAATATTCAGGAGAAACGGAGAGCTTGAGGTTTGAAACAAAGTCATTCAAACTCAAAAGCAGATAATGTTTGGTATCCATTTCATATTTAACTGGAGTAGATTCTAAATTAGATACAATTAAACACTAATCCGTGTAATTTTATTGTTTTATTTTGGGTATTTGTCCCTTTTATTCAGTTACAATAAATAAACTCTTAAACTATTTGATTTACTTTACCTGTTGTGCGATGTAGATATACATTAGTTATGATTGTAGTTAACTTTTTAAGTTCATTTTTCTGTATTTAATTCTGTCAAACACCTTTAAAATGGTAAAATGTTTATTATGCATTTAAAAGACATTTAGAGCAAATTTATAAAACGATAAAGCAGCTATGCTACATTATTGCTTTATAATGTAACGATAATGTAACATCATCAGACGTCATGAAAATACTGAAAATATCAAATATAACTAAGAAAATCAGCCACATCCATCGATACATCCAACCATCGGTACACCCATCCATCCATCCATCCATCCATCCATCCATCCATCCATCCATCCATCCATCCATCCATCCCTCTCTTCTCCCTCTCCCCTCCCTCCTCCCTACCTGCAGGAAGCCACTGGGGTCGTTCTCCTTCAGGACCTCCAGGCAGTACTCCATCATGCCGGTGGTCTGCCTCAGCTTCATGGTGCAGTGGGTGATCTGGTCTCGCACCACCTGGCGAACATCAAACTCATCAGGATTCGACTCTGTTTGCTTTAAAAAGGCAACGTTTATGTTGCCAGTCAACAGTTTCCGCTTCAAGATGGAGGCGTGACCTCTAATGCAAAACTGGAGGTCAAAGCTCCAGGGTCATTTTCATCCTGGTAGGGGCAGAAATGCCTCTGTGTCTCAGGTGTTTGTGTTTTTAGAGGTCACTGGTTCTGTTTTGCGCTTTTTCACCTCAATTCTTCTGTTTTCAAATCACAGATTAGTTACGGCTGCATCTGCAGATAACTGTTAAGCTGCAGCTGACTGAACCTGTTCTCAGGCGTCGTGGTGGTAAACAAAAGCCTGGGATGAGAAAAATAAACCTGGCATGATGCGGGCGTCATACAGAAGAGATAAATCTGACTTTAATCACAGAATTATTTTTTTTTTCTTTCTCAAAATTCAAATGTTAATCTTCCAAGATTAATCTTCTCAAATTTTATGAAAAAAAACTTAGAAAAAAGACAAAGATTTCAGAAAAAAGTCAAAATTTTGAGATAAAAGTCAGTATTCTGAAAAAAATCTATATTTTGAGACAAAATCTGAATTCTGAGGAAAATAATTCTAAATTTGAGATTAAATTCAAATTCTGAGACAAGTCCAGATGTTTGGACTGACGTACTAATTACTTCAGTAATTAGTACTGATAATTATTTTTTTCTCTAATTATTAAGTAAAAAAGTCCAAATTCTGGGGGTTGGGAAAGAAGGAAAAAAAATCTAAATTTTGAGATTAAATCTGAATTCCACAGAAAAAGTCAAAATTTTTACATTAAAGTGCAAATACTGAGAAAAAAGTTGGAATTCTGATTAAAAAAAAAAAACAAAAAAAATTTTTTAGATTAAACTCAGAATTCTTTAGAAAAAAAAAAACAGAATATTTTGGTTAAAGTCATAATTAGTTTCTTTAGTGGTCCTAATGAGCCAACAAATCGACACCAGCAGGTCTTTGACTATCCCACCAAAACACAAAGATGTCTGGTTGCAGAAAAGACCTCGAGAAGTCTCTCTGTGTGTCTTTCCTTAAGCTGCGTTGCATCTGGGTTGAGACAGAAAACATCTTGTGACTCTCAGATAATTGAACCAGCGAGCGCCTGGACGAGCCTGAGTTAATTAGATGGAGTCTTTGTGATTAGTCGCCTCGTTTGTTGGAGGATTAACGATATCCAAGTTAATTATTCACCTGTCAACGGCTGTCTGGGCTGAAATATGAAGAGCATGAAGAGTTACAATCAGCACCGGATTCTCTGAGCATTTGGCTTTTTATTTCTCCACTTTTTAAACTTGAATGGCTTCATATTGTCCTTGTTTATGTTCTTTGGTCTTGCCATATAAATTCGGTTCTCTATGTCCATTGTCATTACAAAGGTATTACCATATTAATTTATTCCTGTATCTCTAGTTGTTTTTTTTTTATTTGTGAACTTTTGAGTGGATTTTTCTTAGATTATTTCCACAGTTGCTTCAGTAATTGCTAAAATCTCTTCCAAGGAATTTAAAAATATTTATAATTTTTTTTAAGAAAACTGAGATTTATAAAAACCAGAGTTTTTTAATCATCCTCAAAATCACATTTAAGTAAAATTTTGAAGGATTACAACTCAAACTGAACCGTCTGTGTAAATATTAAGTTAAACTAATCAAAAGGCATTTTGAACCGTATTGTACAGCACTTTAAACCAAAGACCTTTCATTATTTCATTCACCATCTAGATAATTGCAACAATATCCTTCTGCTTCATCTCACCTGATTTTGATGAATGGGTCATTAAGAGGTTCCTGCAGAATTAATTAAACTGACTGCATGAAGAGCCTCGGAGCAGCAAAAGGCACTGAGGCGGAAAAACTCTGCGCTAAATACAGAAGCAAACATTATTTCACAATTAAAAGTAGATGTGATCAATGTTTGTCAGATAACATTATGCATCATTTTATAGAAACTTTTCTAAACTTTTATAGTCTGGCTTTAAAAATCTGTGCTTTTTATTTGATTTGGCAGATTTTGGTAAAAAGACTTCTGTTCACAATCTGACATTTTAAATAACAAACGGACCTGCAATGTGAAGCATTTCACATGAATAAATGGGAAAACTGATGGAGATAATTACATGGAGGAACATGGAAATGGTTTTCTATGAAAGACAAAATAAAAATAAGCCACAATTTGTCCTAAATCACAGAAAATCACAAAAAAGTTTGCAAAAACAGGAAAACCTATAACAGTGCATTAGGGCCAATTTAGACGAAAAACAAAAAGAGGAAATTTTCACAAGCAAACTCTCATAAATATTCTAGAAAAATCAAAACAATTCTGAGCTTGAAAAGTTTAAAATTTGGTAGAAAAAGTGAACTTTGAACTTTGAAAAAAAAAACTTGGAAATTTCTCAGAAAAAAAACTTTAAATTCAGTTAAAAATGTCAGAATTCTGTGAAAAAATAATTCTACAAATACAAGTTTCTGAAAAAAAATAAAATTCTATGAAAAAAAATTGTAGTCTCACAAAAATCATCTAAAATCTGCAAAAAATCTGAATTTTGAGAAAAAGAAAATCTGAATTCTCATTTTAAAGTCAGAATTTATTTGACTTTAAGTCGATCGTTTTCTAAAGAAAAAGGAAACAGGTACGTAGTCGGTAAACATCTTCAGACATGCCAAACATATTACTAAGAGATTTAATCCTGCTTGTGAGTGCTACCTTAATAGTATTTGCTTTTTCAGAATAATTAAAATTAATAAAATTTACCAAAATTTAGTTTTTAAATCTTCTGGGCTTTAGTGAACTTCTTTGTAATAAACTCTTGTAGATCAGAAAAAAGTCCATAAATCATAAGGTGTAATTCAACATCTTGAAACATGAACCTCTACAGGTGCCTCACATTCTTTCTCTGTCACACACTGAGAGTCTGCGTGGGTCGGTGGGTCTCACCTTCAGCTTGTACTCCTTCTCCTTGGTGACTTTGGTGAGCAGCTTGGCTTTCTGTCTCGTCAGCGCCTCGATCAGAGAGTCACACTGAGCCACAAGGCAGGCTTCAAACTCCACTCCGTTCTCCTAAAGGAAACACACATCATGCTAGTCGCGTTTAGCTCAGTGCGATTTATTTTCCTGTGAGATGTTTCTGAGCGATCAGAGGTGAAAATAGGCTCTGCTGGTGTGAATGTGTTTACCCACCAGCTCAGAGATGCTTTATGTTTGTCATTAAAATGTAAATTTATCATCTCGGCTGCACAAACATGAACACCGGCGGTGATTATTCCAGCGTTGATAAAAATATAATTACTTCTTCGGGTTCAGAGGCTACACTCTGTTCGAACCATCCCCCACCTCTCAATATGCAGCAGAGGAAGAAAAGATATCGTCTGTCAGCTGCAGTTCTGCGTTTGAGCTTCGATAGTTAAACATTTCCTGGCAGCCCGCAGTTTTTTCTCCGAGTCGGAGCAGCAAGCAGCTGGATTACAGGGACATGCGACGACAAACATCGATTTATTTTATTGGATTCTTATGTGGAACAAGGGGACAAAGCAGCAGGGACATATGACAGAGTATGAGCCAAGAAAAAACAAACAACAAAAAGATCAAATTACCAAACTTATGTTTTAAAATTATGAGAATAAAGTCGTATTATTATGAGAACTGTGACATGAAAAAGCAGCCTTTACTCTGGTATTATGTTTTTAATCTCTTATTATTATTAAATTATTCTCATTATTATGTCTTTATTTTTATAATTTAATGATTCTGATTCATTTTTATCTAATTAGTTTTTCCCATTGTATGAATCTGTGAATGAAAAAGAAATTAAAAATTCATACAAAAAAAAGAATCTCTAAAGTTTATTTAGCATATTAATAAAACCCAGTGCAGAGAATTTTCTTCAGAACAAACCCAATTAGTTAACTTTCAGGTCCTTTCTTTAGCGCATAAATACATAATTTAATTTAAAAAACAATCTCAACATCAGAATCCATTAGATTATGGGATGAAAACTGAAATCGTATTTTCCGTTTGGAGGGGCTCCCTCAGCACTGAGCTCAGATCTTTAAGAGGATCGTCTCTTTATTTCATCCTCATTCAGGCCATGCAAACAAAACTTTTTCTTTTTTTTACTTAAATTCAATCCTCCTGGTTTAATTTTAAGAGTCTTAATTCCTGCACATGCTGGAGGACATGCGAGCGTCCGTGTGTGCGTGAGCGGCAGATGCTGCAAGTGAAGATCAGCTGCAGAGTAAAACAGTCTGCAGGGAAAACACACACACACACGCACACACACACGCATACACGCATACACACGCACACACACACTGATACACACTCATACACACACACTTTCTGCATTTATCATTTGTTGTCTGGTTTGTTGATCTACTGGATTTATTTCCCTTCTACTAAAAAAGACCAAATGTTACTTTACGTCTGATTTATTTAGGCCCTATGCTTCATTACAAGCAGGATTTTGAGAGAAAATATACTTAAACGAAAATGTAAAGAGTGATGATTTTGGATTTTGTCGCAGGAAAAATGCAAATAAAAGAAACACAATCTGCTATTTAGAAAAAAGTGTTAAAAAGGAGTATTTTCTTTCAGCTTCAGAGTGAAAATCTGAATTTGATCTTATCTCCTTCTGTGTTTCCTTGTGAGAGTTTGACAAAAAGCAAATGAGAACTGTCGGCAGATTTTTCCTTCACGTTTTTATTCTAAAGATAGCAACAACTTGTACTCATATTTTATCACCACTTTGCTTCATCATTTGATGGAATAAAAGCAAAACTATCAGACAGAAACCTATTTTATAAAAGTCAACTGATGACTGTCATTATGAAGAGGATAAGCGCCACTGAAAAAAAAACACTTTAATTCCAGAGTTCTGACTTTTTTACAAATTTCTTAGAAAGAAAATCAAAATTTCAACTTTAATCTCAGAACTTTGACTTAAATGCAGATGAGCATCAGAGGAGTGACCGGCTTTAACGACAGAGATTTGTGTCAAGGAGAGCAAAGTCTCTACAGAAAAATGCTGCATTTGAGTGATTTAATACAGGAAAGATTTTTCTGAGAGAAAAAAGTCGGATTTATGAAAAAACAAAAAGTCAAACTTCTGAGTTTAAATCTAAAATTCTGAGACTAAAGTTCATGTTTTATTCCCAGGAAAAGCACATCGTTCTAAACTCAGAAATTTTAGAACAATCTCACAAATCTGCGGGAAAAAAAAACCATGGGAATTTCTGAGTTTGAAAGTGGAAAAACATTTTTTAAACTTAGAAAATTTCTTAACAATAACCATTTTCCACTTTGGAGACTCAGACGTTTTTTCTAGAAAACTTCTGAAATTAATCTAAAAAAAATTTTCCCCAGCAAATTTATGACTTTTCAAAGTTCAATATCTTATTTTTTTCTTGAAAATTTCTGTTAGTAATTTCAAAATCCAGATTTAAAAAATCTATATCTGAAAAATTCTGTTGTCTTTTTCTAAACTTTTTCTAGAACTTTTCAAACTCAGAAATTTTGGAGGTTTTTTTCTGGAATATTTCTGAGGGTTTTGAGGGAAATTTACTCTCTTTTGTTCAAACTATAATGGCCATAACACAACTTCTTATAAAAAAACTTTGCGTTTATTCGAAACAGCCATGTTGCCTTTAAGCTAATTTTTTATTTTTGAAAAGCCGAATTGCAGTTTTACTGATAAAGGAAACACTGGCGATCTGATGTCAGGTTTGTAATTTTCCATCTTGACAGTGATGTGTGTGGAAGTCCTTCAGCTCACCTGTATCTGCTGCAGCATGTTCTTGAGCTGAACCAGAAACTCTTTTGCCTCTTTTGCTTTGTCAGAGACGCCGTTCAGAGCCTGGGAGAGCTGGCACTGCACACAAACACAGAACAGGTTTCACATTCGGGCAGACCTCTCCAAACGTCCAAACTAGAAATTTAGTTTTTCATTAAAACTGAAAAAAAATTATTATAGATGATAGTTCAATATAGCAGTCTATAATTTGTAGAAAACTAAAATCATTGTTGATCCAAAACATACACAGGCTCTTGCACAGTTGCTGTATTAAATGACAAGTATATATTTTCCAAAACTTTTTGCTTGTTTTGTGCTTGCTGTTTTTAGTAAAGCTGTTAAAAAAAGAAAAAAATGTAAAAAAAAAAATTAAGAATCTTTTATTTATTCCAAACATCCCTCCTTGTGCTTGCAGAGCCAAACAAAAACCTCTTGAGGGCCACAAATGGCCCCCATGCCAGACTTTGGACATCCCTCCATTATGCTGTAATGCATAGCTTGGACTGTTTTCTTGTAATCAATTTGATTTACTTTATATGACAGAGTATTAGGACCACATTAAGAACTAAATTACAAAAAGAAAGTCATAATATTCAGAGAATAAAGATAAAATATTTTGAGAATGAATTCATAAAATTGCGAGAATAAAGTTGTACAAGAATAAAGTTCAAGTAATGTGAAAATAAAATCGTAGCATTGCAGAAATAAAGTAATAACATTAATATTTTATTCTCATATTATTTCCACTTTCTTCTTGTAATGATATTTTTTCTTATTTGTTCTTAGTATGGCCCTAATATGCTGTCGTAGCTAAATATGTATAAAATTTATCAAATAAAATTAAATATGCATTAAAACACACTTTAATCTTGCAAAAGACAAGAAATTAATTATTTCTAAACAAGCCTGCTATGAACATTGAGAATGAAAACAAGTAAAATAAATAAATCATTGCTCTGAGTAAAACTGTGCAACCAGTTCAACCAGTGACGCTTCTGTGCTGGTTATGTAATCAGACCCAGTTCTCCTGATCCTCGCCTGAAGCAAATTCCCTGGGAATTTCTTCCACGTGCCAAAAAAACATGAAAGACTCTTCATTGTCTCTGTAATATGGATTAAATTTAAAATCTCCATCAGATCATCATCTGCAGAGATTAGAGGCTGGGAAATCCATGAAAACACAATGCCATGTTTGCAAATTCACATTTAATGCAAATAATACTCTTGTAGAAATCAATAGAAATATATGAAACCCCACTCATGTACTAGATTTAGGATTATTAATTTCAAATACTTGTAATGGGATTTAGAAAAGAAAAATACATGAATCCTCAATAAATTGGCTTTGAAATAAACAAATCCTTATATGTTCTTAAATAACACACAAACCAAACACATCCTGATCATTTTGTGACATCAAATACATTACAGATCTGTAAAGTAAATGCAGTTTAAGCTAATGTTGGAAGCAGAGCAGAAGCACAGAAACTGTCAATGAGCAACCAGCTGAAGTTCAGCATATCTGCAGCAGCTGGATGAAATGTTGATGCTCTGCTGCAGACATACAGTTTAACGAGCGCAGCTACAGCTTCCATACTAAATATGATTAAGTTTAGCAAACATGCATATCAAACAAAACTTGATGAACTTTACAAGGATTATATAAGATAAATCAACCCAAAGTGACCCGTCACAGTAACTGCATTACCGTTACAACATATGTTCATATTCATATTCTAAAACATAATTTCATAATTACGGTTTCCGTTAAATAAGAAACACTATTAAAATCACATGTGAACAAGTTTGTTCAAGTCACAAATAATTAAAAAAACATGCAACGCCATCATCATTCAACTACTTCCTGTAGTCTTGTTCTTCATCATTTCTGCCAGTAGTAACATCCTGCTGTCGATCATGTGACTCGTGAAATCCGAGTCGAATGATCGCGGTTTTGTGAAATACATTAATATATATACAGACGAAAAACCACATTGTTCTACCACAACAACTTTCCATCGTAAAACATGAGTTTTTTTCGGAATTGCCATGATTCCATTAAGAAAATTTATTTTCGGAATGTCAATTTGCATAATTTTATGGCCAAAGGAAACAGCTGGTGTTTGGATCAATATCTGCATAAGAACGCTGCAAATTTCTGCAAAAAATTGGAAATTTCTGAGTTTTAAAATTTTTCCACTTTTAGAAGTTTGTTCCAGAAAATTTGAGATACAATTTTTTAAAAATCTACAATTATAGAAAAATCTCCACATAAAAATCACAGACATTTTTAGATTAGATAAGGTAAACCTAAGTGTTGGTCAGAAATCCTACAGCACCTGAACGCCACATCCAAAGCTGCTGACGAAACATACACCCTATGAATGCATTGATTATACTGGAAGGGCAAACTGATTGCCATTTGTCACTGTGACACTTCAAAAATCCATATTAATATAAATAAATAAAATTTTATGAGCGTTAGATAAAATATTTAATGCTGAGCTGGCTTTTTGTTAAAGAATATTAAAAATCTGATTAAACTGAATGTTTTCTGGTTCATTCTACTACATGGCTAAATCTGGCACATGAAAAAATATTCCACCCTCACTGTAAACTTGTAGATTGTTGGATTAATCAATAAATTAATGGATATTTTCTGTTCTCTACTTTCCACATTTTTTGCTTGAAGCACAACAATGATCAAATCATCTAATTATTACAAATAGAATTTATTACTAGATTTTTTTAAGTGTCTTTCGTTGTGCACATATTCATCCATCACTGGTAAATTGGAGGAGACAGGACAAAGAAGACTCACACTGTTACACACATGATGAATTTGGTCCTCTGGGGACACTCCCACCTGTTTCCCTGTTTCTGGATGCTGTTCTCACGAATGAGCTCAGACACAAAGACCCAGAAGAAACAGAAACAGGGAAGACCCATTTCATCACGTTAAGATGTTAAGTCATAAATACGGTAACAATTTAATGGAGCAATCTGCAAATGATGTGAATTAATCCCTCTTCAATCCCTTCTGTATTTGTATTCAACTTTGTAGCAACAACTGATCCTGAATCAAAAACTAATTATTTGTTAATAAATATCTGTTTTGTACATTTATTTTTATTGCATTTTTGTTTTCATAAGCATGATTTAATGTTTCATTAATTTAAATACTGTTACACGGTTCAAGTCACCATTTTGTTTACGTTCTCCTGGCAACATATTGTTTTCCAGCTCCATCCAGTGAGAACAGTATGAGTAAAGTTCAGTCGCTTTAATTTGAACCAGAGAAAATAAGATACATTAGTTCAAATAGAAAGCAGTAAATAAATAACAAGGGGGAAATGATAGTCGGGGGAAACCAAACGATGGAAGAGGAGAGATTTGGCCAAAAAAAGGTGATGTTTGTGCTAATTGGAAATGGGAAAGGAGAGTATATGGTATAAAAAGCTCTAAATTTAAACTCAACTGTTATTGGGATTAAAACACTTTCTCATATGTATCAGAATGCCGTTAGAAAGAATTAAAAATGGTTCATTGTCACTTTTTATCTTTCAGTTTGCTTTGATTTCACGTTAGCTCCTGCTAATAGAGTTAGCTGCTGCTATGAGTTATAACATTTAATTTCTCACTAGGATCAATAAAGTATTTCTGAATTTGAATTATACTGTTACATCCAGATGCTAGTAATGATTCTAACTTCTTAATTTCTCCATTTATGCTATCAATTATTGATTAAACATTCAGCAACCTTCGTTCTGATCAGAGCCAGTGCTGTGAAACTCATTCATTCAGTCCTGCGCTTGCTTTCATCTGAAATTAAATCTGCCTCTTCTCTGTAATCCCTGTCCTCATCTGCACAGCATCCGCTCCACCCCCGCTCTGACAGCCAGACACTCCCACAGTGATCTCATCCAGGTCCAGTTTCCTCCGGAGGAGCGACATGTGGACCTGGTGGGACTCCTCACCCAGAGGCCATCTGGACTACCAAGACGCTAACAAGCAGATGATGGATGTACCACAAGAGGCATCTCCTCCTCTCCTATTTGTTCTCTGTTCTGTATTTATTTAACTGCAGCTTTTCTCGGCAGGTCAAAGTTCTGTGTCAGCTCCCTCGTTCATTCACTGCTCTGCCATGTTTTATTCATTCATTGATTTTCTTCACCCACCACGTCTTTGGCAGGGGGATGTGGAGCTGGAAACAGTCCCAGCATGCATTGAGAAAAGGCAGAAACAGCGGCAGATTGCACTCAGATCTTTGTTTGAAGAGATAAAGTCTGTTTACTGTTTCCACCATAAAGCCAGACACAGAAAGGATATGAATAAAAACAAAAGAGCTGAGAAAGAATGTATGATGGTGCATAAAGGCCATTATAAACAGAAAAAAAATTGTACAAATCTGAAAAAAAAAACTCAGAAAGTTTGAGGTTAATCTCAGAAATTTTCTATAAAAAAAACAAGAAAATTTCTTAGTTTGAAAAGTAAAACAAATTGTTTGAAAAAAACTAAAACTCTAGCAAAACATGAGAAATCACAAAAAAGTATTTGATTTTCTGAAATATTTAAATTTCTGAATCAAAAGTCAAAAATTGTCAAGAAAAAAAACTTTTAAGCATAATTTTATAAATAATTTAAAAATGTTAAGCTTTATCTCTGAAATATTCTAGAAAAGAATTTGGAAATTTCTGAATTAAAAAAAGTGAAAATTTGCTAAAAAAAATAAAGATAAAAAAAGCAAAAAAAAAAAAATGATAATTTTAATTAATATTTTTAATTTTTGAAAAAAAATTTTTTTTAGAATTCTGTGTTTGAAAAGTAGAAAATGTTCAAATTTTGAAATTCATAAATTTTCTTGTTTTAAAAGAATCTCATGCTCCGGAATGTAAATGTTTGGTAATATGTAATTTCAATCTGGAGAGACTCAGACAACGAAAGAAAGTGATTAGAAAAGTTTATTGACTTGCATAAATGAAGTCTTTGGCGCTCGGGCCCCGGCTAAGGACGTCGAGCTGTGATTGCGATAATCTCGGATGAGCATTCCCGATGCCGATAGGAATGTCATCCCCCCAGGACCCGACACTGGTGTTGGAGGTCAGTGAACGAAGTGTGCCTGGGAGCCAGGACGGTGGAGGTGGAGAAGGGGTGGAGGTGGGTTGAGTGCAGCAGCGGAACGGAAGACGCCTTGGATGACGTCCTTATCAACTGGGGCATGGTCGGTGATTGGCCATGACGCGACTTGGTCCAGCTGTGATTGGTCGTCGGTGATTGGCCATGACGCGACTTGGTCCAGCGATGAGTGGTCATCTGTGATTGGCCATGACACGCCGACTGGATGATGCGGGTGGGGCTAAAGAGTCTTCCAGTTTGAATTTACGCCTAGGCTTCATGTTTGATTTTGTTTCTACACCAAAAACTCTTAGAACCTTATTTAAGTGCATCATGAAATCTTTTAATTATCAGGAGACGTTACATTTAAACCAGTTGGGATAAGTAAGAAAATGAAAAAATTATAACCAATTAGTTTTTCCATAGGATAAAAATAGTAAAATGGTAGCCAATCAACTCTAAATTATTAATAAATGATTTAGAAACCTGTGATGTGAGCAGAAAGGATCCAGGACTCTGAATGTAACAGAGAAATTGCACAACAATTGGTCAAAGATTCGTCTCACTGCCTGCTGCAACCCTGTGATATCCTCCTGTCAAAAACATTAACAGCAGGAGTAACGCGTTGTGAACTCCTCTAAAAGACAATATTTGTGCAATCAACAAAACAAAAATGCTCCAGCAAAACGTTCCACTTATTCTGAAGCGGGCGAGCTCACTGGATTATTGATTTCAGTAATTCATTCTGGAGTTTAGAGGGGACAGACGAGTGCAGCAGGGATTTTACACAGTTTGATTTTAAACTCAGTGGACTGACCCATTTCATAACACTAAATTCAGCCGCAACAATCAATCCTCCATATACAAAACTTCTATGTCTTAAAGTATCCTGGGAATATCCAGCCATCTAATATATTTGCACTGTTTTCAGAATCTGCTGTTGCCTTACTCATTTCTGCATACATTTTTCCTCTGGATGTCAGAAAAACTTTACATTTCCGGTCTAAAATTCCACTGGAGTTGCTAGGTAACGTGCTGGGCACTGCTTCGGTTGCTAGGTAACGGCGCAGTCCTGGAAGTTTTTAAAATGGGCCATTTTCCAGACACCAAAAAATATTAACTTATTGACAAAAACACGACTGAGTGGGTATTTTTAAGAGCTTGGGTTTTTGTTTATTAGTTTATTTATTAAAATACCAATCAGTTTCCACCAAAGTGGCTACTCATCTTCAACTGATAAAACACAAAGATATTCATACAACACATAAGAGCATTTCCACATAAATATATAATATCACAAAATTAGTCAGACATCACGTTTTACAAATTACACAAGTAAATAAATTGCTTTGTAAAAGCAAAAGTGCTTTTTTAAATCTCGTATTTTTAGGTGGTTTATTCCATTCCTGAACTGTATACAATAGATTTTAGAAACAAGTTTGTCTTAGCAGAGTCCAGTAAAAGTTTGAAATAACACTAAACTACGTTCTTTCTCAGTGAGAATCGTCCCTGACCATCAGATGAAAGCTGATGTTGCCCTCGGTCCCCAGGTCAGCCTTGAGCAGACGCTGGTAAAAGTGTGCAGTTCAAATGCGACACGTTTCCCCCTCTAGATAAAAGGCTGCGACCCAGAGAACAAAACAGAAACAAAAAATGGAAATCAAAATCAAACATCTAGAAAACCAGGAAAATATAAGAAATTGATTTTATCTCTGCAGAGAAAAATAGCACTTTCAGAAATCCAATTTATTCCAGGCTTTGTTTCTTTTGTCTTCCTCCCCTTGACCTTTTTTCATCCTGACAGTATAATGTCATTTTTCTTTTTCACTGCTGTCAGCAGCCTTCAGCCCTGCTCTCAAAGACAAGTGCTATTATCTTATTATGCCGTTATGTGAATAATGCACAGCTATTTGCTCAGGCCGTGACATTCAGAGGCCAGAAAAGGAAACATGGCTGCACTGGTTCTACAGAACTGAAGCATTTCAACCAGGTCCAGAACCTCAGTGTGTTTCATAGTGACAGAATCATAGTTTAGAGACATTGTAGAAGAAAAAGGAGTAAATTTTACCAATAGAATCTCACAAACTTCTCTTATGAAACAGAAAATTTCTGAGCTTTTTTCTATCAAATTTTCAACTTTTTAAACTCTGAATCTTCCTTGTTTGTTCTAGAAAATTGCTGATTAAGCAAAGATTTTAGATTTTTCTCTAGCAAATTTTCAAATATTAAACTCAGAAACATCCTTTCTGAGTTTTCCTCTTTCTAGAATATTTTTTAGATTAAGCTCAAATTTTCTGATTCTTTTTTTTGTGATAATTTTTGACTTTTTGACTCATAAATTTCCTTGTTTTTCCACAGATTTTCTGAGATTAATCTAAAAATTTCTGACTTTTTGTCTAGCAAATTTTAGATTTTTTTAAATCACATTTTTGCATTTTTTGGTGGAATTGTACTCTTCTGTTTTTTCCGTCTCCAATACCCTAATACGCTGTAGTGATTACTAAAATCAGGATAGAACCTTCAGATATCCTTTTTGTAGAGCAAATCTGCACTTTGAATGTCCAAAATACTGCTTAACTAATAAAATAATTTCAAAAAATACCTATTAAAGTTTCTTTTCTGACAGTTTAATTCTGTATTGCTAATATTTGAGCCACTACTTTTAATAAAATATTCAACCTATTAAATTATTTCCCAGATGTATGCATTTAATTGACAATGTAAAATCTGGATTTTATTCATGTTAAATAAACAAATAGATGTAAACAGTAACGGTTCTTGTTTCTGCAGACAGATTGCCACTGATCCGTCTGCAAAAAGAGTCAGATGGTGCATCATAAAACCGACCCTTTTATGGCAGCGCGAACAAAGCCTGAAGGAAAAAGCCTCAACAAAACCTCTGACTGGGCTGTTCTGTTAAGCTTTCTCCTGCAAAGGAAGTCCAGCTATTTACCCCATATACACACATTATGTCAATGCTGCGGCGCAGTCGCTCTGGTACCAACAAGAGTAGCACAAAAGAGGACAAAAGGCAGCGGTTACATATCAGATGGGTGATTGTGTCGCTGATCTTGTCAAAAATTGCACCCAGGGGACAAGAGGAGGGGCAGAAGCGTCATATTTTACCTCTCCACCTTTCAGCTTTTTACATCATATTTATCTGTTCTTCTAACATGGACTGTTTTTTGTATTCTTGCTCTACGGTAAAAAAAAAAAAAAAATTTGACCATATCTTCAAATGTTTAACATTTTGTTCTACCTAAACAAAATGCTTATGATTTATAATACTTTAAAACTTAAAGAGACTGTATAAAAAAATATTGGAATTAATATGTAAAGCATTAAACACTGAACAAAAGTCTTACTTTTGGATCTAAGAAATTATTTAAGTTAAAGCTGCAGCATGTAACTTTAAAAAAGTTTTTTTTTTTTTTTACATATTTTTGGAACAGCCACCATGTTGTGACAGTGAGAATCGAGCTCCTCTGCCTTCTTCCAGTGCTAAATAGTAACAACCAATCAGAGCCAGGGGGCGGGTCTTAGTGCTGTCAATCACAATCTAGTATGGCGCTATATACTGTATTTTATTTCTCCACCATTTTTAAAGTATCTTCACATTTGAATGATTTAACTTTATTCAGCGGGAAACAAAATGTGCCTCATGTATGTAAACATCTGGTCTCAACTGCATTTAAAGTGTCAGAGTGAGAACTCCTCATCTGGCCAGATTGATCAGAAATAAGCAGAATTGGATGCAGACTGCAGGGCGAGACTCGCAGCAGCCCACACACAGTTCCTGATAGATTTCAGAGGAAGCAGCCGCCTCCACTTTGTGCGTCACAGTTCCCACACACTTTCTCATTCATGTGGACACCAGGAATGAGTAAAAATATCAGTTTCTATGTGTATATATTTAAAAACAGTCTGTTAAGTGCAATAAGTCCACCATGAATAAATCCAAATTGGAGGAAGCTGATGATTAAAATTGACCAAAAAAAAGCTTTTATGTTTTAATTATGTTTTAATTTTGACAATTTTTTGCTTCCGGCCAATTAAAAATGCAAAACAAGCTTCAAAACCCTTGGACACAAATCTGTTTTTTTCAAACTTATAAAAGAACCAGAAGAATATCAAACCAAAACCTGCAGCAACATCTCATCCACTCTTTAATCTGACTTCAAAAGCTTTGCTGACAGTAGAAAAATTCCCTTTAATCTTAAAGCTTTTGCTGCAGTAATATATGTGGTATACATGCAGCTGCAGCAGAGCAGTCTATCCCTCCCCCAGCTTTGTTGTCCCATTACCTCAGATGTAGTGGAGGTCAAAACCAATCTCTCTTCTCCTTTCTCCGCTACATCCTTTCATCTACCAATCCACTGCTGCTCTGCCATATACATTTAAAGAAAATCATTTTTAATATACTGCAGCATCAACACCTGAAGCAAGAGGCACAATCTAAATGCCAAGGAGAGAAAACACGAGAGCAGATTACTTTCCAGATACGGATAACATTAAACGTGACCAAATACGTTTCCTCCATATATGGGTTATACAAAACATGTTCATTACAATATTTGCACAAAATTTAACTACAGTGCACCTCATAAAACATCTCCAGTCCATAATGAACACCAGATAAATGATTCACAATACAGTGAAATGTATTGTGAATAAGTTACTAAATTAAAAGCCTTGGCGTAATCTTTCACATCACAAGAGTAAAGAAGAAACGGAGAAATTAAATTTTAAAAAAAACGTTGCACATTTTTTGTACTTCCTTTTGGGTTTTTAGGGCTTCTAAAAGACAGTGTCTGGAAAATGAAGTTTGAAATGTAGCCCTCGCCTAGCAACCACAACCAAGCCCAGCCCATTGCCTAGCAACACAAATTGAGTTCTAGCACATTTGGTCAGCTGGTTTTACCTCTGTATGTGCTGTACAGTGGCTGCTGGAAAAGACAAGTGTTTTGTCCTTGACTAACCATCCAAAAACCACTTGCTGCATTCGTCTTGGTTGTGCAGGAGGCTCAACTTCTGCTTTTCAAAGATGTACAGTTAAATAACTGTTCATCTGTTTGCAAACCATTTTCACACAGGAAGGTAAATGTTGAGTTGGGGGGGTGTGGCCAACAGCAACTTGTTTGGACTTGAAGTGACTAGATGCCCTAAAACAGCTCAAAATAGGCAGAACTGATCAACTTATTATCTGGGAATTATTTTGTACGACAAATGTAACGAACATTTTGTACAGTCTATAAGCATACCCAATCTGTTCAAGGAAGCATAAAAAGTCACCTTTAAGTTGTGCGAGTTACAAATAACCCAAAGTTTCAACACCACAACTATACTGTCCTACACAAATGGATAAAGTCATGACAAAATCTGTCTTTAATCTGCTGTTTCAGTAGAGGTTTGTGATGAATGAGCAGACGTTTGTAGCCATAGCAACAATGCTCTCTGTCCACACAGTCTGTAGCCATCACTGTTGGCTACACACCACTCACTGTGTAGCCAAAAATAGATCACAGGGACACACAATCTCTTACACACACGTGAACGCTGGGCCTACTACTGCTACACGCGCTGCATGTCTCCAGAGGATGCGAGGGCCAAAACACAGGAAGTGCAGAAAAATGGGCATTAACCTACATTCACTGCAGAAGTCCTGCAGCACAGCCTTTAGTCAATGAGTCCCAGGTTGCGTGCAAGAGAGAAAAACTGTGTTGGCTTTGTGTTTGTGACCCTGTGAGGATAGAAATCTGTTCTCTTTGGGACTGAGCCTCCATAAGGGAATAAAAAGAAAGATATGACGAGCTACGTCTGGGTGTCTTGGCTTAAAAACATCTCTGATGTTTTGTTAAATTATTAATAAGGAGTATGTACTGCAACATGTCTGCACTCTTTGAGATGTTCTTTTTACATAAATTGGAGCTCTCTTGAGACATTTAAAGCCCAAAGAACAAATGATGTCCAAAGTCTTCTGTTGTGTTAACTGTGTTTTCGCCTTAGCTCTGTCATTTATTACTTATTGTTTGTTTTAGGTTCTGATTTCGCCCAGTTTGTTTACTCCTGCTTGCTCTGTCTCCCTCAGCCTGTCTTCTGCTCCCTGTTTCTAATTAACACTGGCCCATTATCTAGTAATCAAGCAACTACCTATGTTTCACTCAGTCCTCACTGGTTGACTCTGTTTCACTCCATGCTTCATGGGTCCAGCCATCACCAGAAACCATGACAATAATCACAACACTTCATAAAATAAAAATAAAACAGTCGCAGAATCTGCTTGGATCCAGTTTTATCCACTTACTTTGCATTTCTGTTGTCGTTTTCATCATTTTATGTTGGAGAAAGAATTTTTAAATCTATATTCTAGCAAATTATCTTTGTTTTAGTTTCTGAAATAATGACCAGCATTTTATCCCATTTATCTGAGATATTATCACAGTATAACTTACAACGATGATTAAATTAGCATTGAAGAAGCTCATTTTTAATACTCTTGAGTTAAACATGACATCTGATGTGTTAGTCAGATATTAATGCAAGCCAATACATAGTTGACTGCATTTCTGTGTTGTTGGGCCTGAGGTCAGAGTCAGCTGGCGTGGCGCCATTTGGAACGAGGTTAGTCGGACATGGCTGTTGGCACAAGTCAACACCATTCATGTTGTCTAATAAATAACTCTTTTTTCTACTCTGATGCGCTCTACTACCAGGATTCTGTGATGCATAGAGCTTAGATCCTTTAAGTTGAATGCAGATTCACTATGAATGTGTGTATTAAAAGCTGTGTTTACTAAACAAATAGATGGCAGCGTAATTCCTGTCAAAATGTTTTGTCAGCATCCAGAGAAACGAGACAAAGCGTGTTAGTGTCAGGATTAAATGATGAAGCTTCAGAGGAGATGACATCTCTGAGAGGAGGAATGATCTAATAACCGCACAGAGATGCATTTAATGCCGCGAGAAGATTTACGCATGAATAAAACTCAAACCCATCACTAGTTGATGCGATGAGTTGAATAGGTGTAGACGGCCAGCTTGGAGCGTTTGCACAAATCCTGCGTTGGTGAAAGAGAAGTGAGGCGGTGATTCTACCAGAGAACAGCTTGATTATTAGAAAACATCACAGATGTGCAGCTGTTGGGGCGGAGCAGACGCCATGTTTCCCCACTGAAAACAGCTCATTGCAATGCTACATGCAGTGACTTGTCATGTTCTTATTAAAAATAAACACTTGCATTCAGTATTTTTGTTTTTATTTAGTCTTTCAAACACAGAAACTACAGTTTATTCTAATTTAAACAGTTCTGATTGTATTGTGTTTCTTGTACTTAAAGGTGACCTATTATGCTCCTTGGACATGTTTATGTGCTACACAAAACATCTTCAATAGTTTTCTTTTTTTCAAAAAGTGTATTCTTTGATAATGAGACTTTATGTTGTTTTAGGACCTTTAAATCGGTTTCCAGTCAACAACAAACCAATTGTCTCTTCCAGCAGCTATTGTGCAGTGCATACGGTGATAAAACCAGCTTACCAATTGTGCTGGGGTGCAGCTTGTGTTGCTAGGTGATGGGTGGAACTCTGCTGGGTTACCTAGCAGTAGGTAGCTGTCTTTTTTAGGTTTTGTTTTTGTGGGTTTAAATAAGATGCTTTTCCTTTTTATTTTCAGGAATTTTAGACAGTATTCTAGGAAGGCTGGTTCATAATTTTCTAGAAGATTACTCATCATTTTAGTGTTTTTTCCTCAACTGGGGCGGTTTATTTTTGGTCCAGTGGAGCCTGATAATGCTCTGTCAAGCGTACTGGAACAGGCCAAAGTCACCAATTCAGAAAGCAGAAATATCTGTAACAACAACTTAAAGGCCTGAATTAACTGTGACGTTTACTTAGGTTTAGTGACGTGGAAATTCTGGTAACAATTAATTTGTTTCTTTGCTGTAAAACCAGGATTAATAAGGTCACTTTAAAAAATAAATCAATTAGGTATTCTGATGTGTTTTCCTCTTTTGTTTTGGATATTGCAGTAATTAAATATTTTCAAAGGATGCTAATAGTTTAAATGTCCTTTATTCAACATTTAAAAGGGATTATATGGATTAATAACGTAAAATGGGAGCAAAGCATAAATAGGAATATTACATATGGTAGCAATTAAAACAGATTAAAGAGCCCAGTAGAGTTAACCTGAAGACGAACAGTCGAAGCGCACTCACATGGTTTTCAGATGCTTGTTTTCACACAAAATTATCAAAGTTTACAATTAATTTTTGATAAGGTCTGCTGGAACGAAGGTTTCCCTGTAAATAAACATTTTTATTCAATCTGAAAACAACAATCTTATTCCTATTTGTGGCTTGAAGATATTGTAGATAGAAAAACAAGGAGTAAATTTCCACCAAAATTCCAAGATCAATTTCAGAAATTTCTGAGAAAAAAACATTTCTGAGATTGAAAAGTCGAAAGTTTAGAAGAAAAAAATTAACCATATTTATTAATCTCAGAAATTTTCTATGTAAAGCATTTCCAAAAGTTTTTCAGCTGAGGAAATGTTCTCAGTTTGAAAAGTAAGAAGTTCGAAATGTCAAAATTTTTAAGACTAAACTAAAAATTTCTAAGTTTTTCAAGCAAATTTTCAACATTTCAAGCTCCAAAACTTCCTAAAAAAATTGTGATTTTTCTAATAAGTTCCATTTTCTTCTAGCAAATTTTAAATTATTCAAATTGAGACATTTCAAATACTTTTTCTATAAATGTTTTGACTTTTCAAACACAAATTTAATGTTTTTTTTTCTGAAAAATTTGAAATTAGTTTTTGGGAAGAAATTTACTCTTACTGCCCATAATACCAGATAAAAGATCCGTGCATTTCTTATTAATGCTTACAAAAACTAACAACCAGTGATTCATGGAGCCTGTCAGCTCCGATTTCAGGATCTCTTTCCAAATATTTGGGTCGTTTTGGGCTACCTAGCAGGAAATACACTTTTCCAAAATCAATTAATCTGTCAGTTTCGTTCCAAAGGTATATGATCTGGTCAGAAATGTTTCAACAAAACACTCATCATCCAGTGATGCCTGAGAAAAAGAAAATCTTTCTGGGTCACAGGCAGAGAACCACGCTGCTTTGGAAGAAAGAGGAGATCAAGAGGAAAATGGGGGAGGAAGCTGGATAAAGCTACACCCACCAAAGCAGATAGGAGAAAACCAGTGCAATCCATCAAAAATAAATAAAATAGACTACATTGGTCTGCGTGAGTGACACTTCAAGAACTGAACAGCCATTTCAGCTTTGTACAGATCGATCTCATTCAGCGAGGAGGACACCAGATTAACTAAGAGGTGCCCATCTCTTGTTCATACGCTGCTGATTACTTATCAACGCCCGCTCACTTCTGCATCCTGATGGGATTTTCACGGCCCATTTATGAGCCTGTGTGATGGGGGATCTGGAAGAAATGCTTGGAGGGAGGCAGGGAAGGGTAAATGAAGGGTATGGAGGATGTAAATAAGAGATGGAGAAGGTGAGACATGAGCCAATTTACGGGAAAAAGAGGGAAGAAGCTGAGATGTGTTGGGAATAAATCCACAAAAAAATGAGAAAGACACTCAGAGATTAGTCCCAATGACCCACTTAGCACAAAATGCTGTTTAATTTCTGCAAATGATGAAATACTCCACTGGAAAAAGGAAAAGAGCTAAAATAACCTAAACTCAGACACTCTGGTTTGCTGTATAAGCTAAGAGTTTTCCATTTTATTAAAACCATTTTGCTTCGCACTCCAAGGCATTTTCACATAATTATAGCAAATTCTCCAGATTAGCATGCTAGTTACATAATTAAGTCATCATATTTAAAGACTACTATAATTTCCAAGGGCAATAAATTTGCAAAACATATTTTTGTTTAGAATGAACATCAAGATTTTTCAGAGGCGCTGCATAATGAATTTAAATCAACTGTCTCTCTCCATATATAGCAGGGATTCTCAAGTTATTCAAACATAAGAAAGAACCGAGAAGCAAACTGGAGCTTTGGTGGATTCTGACAATCAATATGTAATAATGAACCTGAAAAAACAACTTACAAAGACAGAAGATGATTAGTGCCACTACCAAAGTAGATTCTCACAATTCTCTGTCAAAATCCAAATATTCTTACAAGTGTGTCAGTTGTGCACTTTATCAGCAATGAAAGCCTGTCCCAAATATATGTGGTAGATTTGAGTTTAAAGCCTAGATTTGCCTGATGGTGCATATATGCACCATCAGGCATATATTGTTCAAATAAACAATTCTGTTTATTTGAACAGAATTGTTCAAATAAACAATTTGAACAATTCTGATTCTGAGAAAAACAGAATAATGGGGGGAAAAAGTGAGAATTCAGAGGAAAAAAATGGTCAGAAATCGAACATTAAAGGCCAAATTCTGACGGGAGAAAGAAGTCAGAATTTAGGAAAAAAAAAAAACAACAAAAACATTAGAATTCGGACACTGGAGTCAGAATTGTGATAAAAAGTTAGAATTCTGGGGGAAAAAATCTAAATTTTGAGAAAAAATTCTGAGTCTGTAAATTAAAGTCAGACTCATGAGATTGACATCAAAATTCTGGGTTTATAGTCAAATTTTTTAGCCTAAGGTCAGAATTCTGAGAAAAACATTCGAATTTCAAGGAAAAAGTTAAAATTCTGAGATTAAACCCTGAATTCCAAGAAACCAGGATCTCACAGTTATTGAAAGAGAGGAGCTGAAATACTGAGGGAGAGTGGAAACGACAAAGGAAGCAGAAGAGCTAATTATAGGAGAGTGGATGCAGCTGGGGAGGGCAGCAGGTAGAGGCAAATGAGGAAATATTAAACTAAGAGTGAGGTAAAAAACAGAAAATGGACAGAAAATGGAGGAAATAGTAAACACAAATAAATATGAATTTAACTAACTAACAAGAAATAAACTAAAAAGGAACCTTGTAACAATATAATAAATTATTTTGATTCTTTTTTCCAGACTTTGTTTTCTAAAAAAGAAATAAACATAAAATGTTTATATTATATGCATAATATGTACATCAGCTGTGATGCTGAATCATCATAACAAATAGAAAAAATTACTTTTAAAAATATGGATTATCCTTTTAATAATTTATTTTTAAATACATTTCCTTCAATATTCCCAAATGAGGCACAAATGCATTCAAACTGAGCTTTTTAATAAAATTCAGCCAGGTCACCACTAACCTGAGGGAAATGAACTTAAGTTGACCTCGGCCCAGGAGCAAACTCATCTTTAAAATTAATGAAAGAGCCATTTAAAAAGTGGATTAGACCATAAATCACTTTAATCACTCCCTAATGAAACAGGCGGGTGATTTATTTATTTTTCTATTTTGGCAGACGGAGGGGGGAAGAGCCTGTATCAGCAGGTTTTGTCCAATCTTTTTGTCCCTGAAGACATTTTAATACCTGAATGGAAGAATCAATGTATCATAAAAGCAGCTATTTAACTAAACACGAGACAGAAGTAAGATTTACTTCACAATTAATCATGAAAACAAGGCAAGTTTTCATGTTATTTATTGTTTTGAATACAAATTAAGCTAAATGAAAGCAATCACAGCAAATCATTTGTTTTTCATGTCCCAAATTGTGTGTATTTTAAATTATTTACATTAAATCATCCAGTTTTTCACTTTAATTCTAATCTAAACACATATTTTTTTATGTTTTATGCAATTATAGCTAGCTTTTCTGAGATATTTTCATATCAAAATAAAATAAAAGGATAAATTATGTTGACATGCTCCAGAGAAGTATGCACAAAATTAAAAAACAAAGCATTACTGTAATATTGCAAGAAACCATATTTTTCCCCCCCATCATCTAATTCTAAATCTGGTAGATAAATAATAGCAAAGGTTTGTACAACAGGATAAATAAATTGTTATTAGTAGCAGTATTGTATCCATGCAGTCCTTTGGGATTGTGATATTGCACTATATATTAAAAGATAAAAATGTGCTTTTTCCAATATACTAAAAGCTCTAAACAGGGAACCTGAGAGGAAACATGTTCTTATTCTGAAAACCTTTAAGGCATAAACCAATGCTGACCTCCTCCATTTTCCTGTGCTCCCACTTACAGTGCAGATGTAGGCCAGTGGCTGATGTGACTCATCCCACATTTACAGTTTACATGCCTGTAGTAATTATGTTCTAATGTGTTCATTCACATATAATTTGCCCCAAATACTGCAAATCCAACAGAATTGGGGAAATTAATGAACTGAAAATGGTATAAAAGAGCAGAGCTCAACAAAACTGGGGAAGTATTAAAGGTGAATCCAGACTTGTACTGTAAAAAGTGCCATGTAGACATTTATGTTCTTAAAGGTGACCCATTATGCTTTCTTGAACAGACGAGATTGGCTTTATGTGCTATAAAATACATGTTCATTAGATTTTTTGCACAAAATCATTCTTAGCCTGGTCATTCCTGCCTGCCTTAAACTCCTTTTAGAATGAGCCGGTTTTGGGCCTCTGTCACTTTAATGCAGAGGCCCCGCCTCTGGCCACGCCCCCCAAATCAAGGCTTACACTCGCACATGAAAATGGCTGCTAAAGGATTCACAATTATACAACCGTACATCTTTGAAAAGTAGAAGTGGAGCATACTGCACGATCAACAAAAATGCAGCAAGTGGTTTCTGGGTAGTAGGTCAATAACAAAACACTTGTCTGTTCCAGCAGCCATTGTAAAGTTCTATCATTACTTTATTCTCAAATGTGTTTATTGTGAAATATTATGGCTTTGTTCTCATATTATTTTGACTTTTTCCGTAATAGTATGACTTTATTGTCATGATATTATGACATTTCTCCAAACACTCTGACTTTATTCTCATATTAGTTTGACTTTTTTCTCTCACAACTTTATTCTTGTAATATTATGACTTTTGTCTTGGAATACTATCACATTATAGTCATTATTTCGACTTTATTCTTGTTTTTTTTCTTGAAACACTTTGACTTTATTTTAGTATTATTACCACTTTTTTCCTCATCCAACTTTTTTCTTGTACTGTTCTGTATTAATTCTCGTAATTTAATTATTTTTTCATAATATTATGACTTTATTTAAACATACTTTATTCTTGTAATTTTCTCTTTTTTTTTTTTTCCTATTATTGTTCTAATATTCCATTATTCATTCTTGAACTGCAGTTGGGGGCCACAAAAAAATCAGCCCAAGGACCACAAAGGGACCCCAGCCCGCACTTTGGACACCCTTGCCAAAGGAGCTTTCTGTGGCAGAAATTAATATTTACCTCTAAAATAAGCCCAAAACCTCATTGTGACTGAAAAAACGAGCCTTATGGGGCATGAGAAATGAAGTATGCGCTCACCTTGTGTTGCTTCCACATCACAGCCAGCGGTTTGACGTCGTGCTTGGCGTGTTTCCCCTCCTCCAAACACTTCATGCACACGGGAGCCTTGCAGCTGCAGCAATACATGCTGAAGTTTTCCGCCTCATGATCCACGCAGGTCCCCGTTTTCCGCCCGGTCAGCAGCGGCTGCTGACTCCCAGCACCGCCGCCCGCCGCTCCTCCAGCGGCTTGACTCTGCGGCGGCACCAGGCGGTGCTTGGCCAGGGGACCGCGGGACGGGTGGCACCGCTGCTGGCAGGCGTTACAGTAATAGACGTCGCACTGCTCGCACATCACCGTGGCGACCACCGGGTTACGGTCGCACAGCTGACACTTCACCGCGGAGGGGGATGCCGAACACGGGATGCCGCGGGTCTGCTGGTACCGCACCACAATGGCCTCCAGAAGTCGGTTCCGAGGAAACCCCCGGAGCCCCCGCTCATCCAGGGACACGCTCCGGTGACACAGCGGACAGGTGAGAGAGCAGTTCCGATGCGGGGCGACCGGCGGAAATACCCGAACGCCGTTCGGAGACTTCAACTGGCAGGGGGTGTAGGAGCCATAGCCGCTGTCCGTCTCGCTGTACAGACTCATCTTGTCCATGTCCAGGTAGTCGTAGTCGGAGCTGCCGGACGCTCGACTCTGGACCGGAGTCTCCCCATCCGGCGTCTGGACGGTGATGTTCCGGGCGCACAGCAGGCAGACATTGTGGGAGCAGGGCAGCAGGATGGGGTCCCTGAAGAAGGAACCGCAAACAGGGCATTTTAGCTCTTCCTCCATGTCTCCTGTCGCGACGTGTCCGGCGAAGCTGCTGCGGAGAAAACGCTCGAGCACCAACTGCCGCGGACAGCTCCTTGGACTGGTCTGCGCATGCGCACGGCCGGAGCGGTGACGCTGTGGGTTGATGTGATTTATAACGGTAATTTCATGACTTCGAAATGTATCCGATATAAAAATACAGCCATTGTAGATTAATAATAATAATAATAATAATAATAATAATAATAATTAGTATTAATATTTAAATTGTCTTCCAGTTCCAGTGTTAAAAGTCCATTAGAAGTTAAAGTTTATTGATTTCTGAAATGCGTCCTTGCATTATTATTACTTGAAAATTGTCTCGCAACAACAATATTATCGTAATAACTTCTGGAACAATTTATCTCCCAGTAAAATGTATTACGACAAGCCTCATGGTGACAGCTACAACAAATATGTAATGTTTAGTTTTGTTTTGTTTTTAAATAAAAGTTACATACTGCAGCTTTTCGGTCTTATTGTGAAAACTACAGAAATGGTTCTCGCTTGCACTCACTCGTTATAAAATGGTTTTCCGTCTTAATTTACAATGACTTAATATATTCAGGATGACAAACAAACATCAGAAACTGCCACTGATTGGGGGGATCCCCAGATGAGACTTGTAATCTCCCCAGTAAGCCCTCAGTCTGTCTCTGGACCCCTGCCTGCCTGGATGTGGCAGCTTCGACTGTCTCACAGGGGTATTTGGCTGTTTTCTGAAGTCAAATGCTTCTTGGCAGGATCTTCTAATGCGAGGATGGGACAGCTCAGACAAACACAACACCTTAGATCTCTATGGGTAAGGAGATTATTACCCTGTATGTCTTGCCTAGAATGAAGATAGGAACAAAGAATAATTCGCTAGCAGTTTTATTCAGTGGACCATTAAAGAGAATCTATGATGCAAAATTCATTTTTCATGTTTTGGTGCTTCCATTCGGGTCTCAACTGCTTCTAAAAACAGCTAAAGTGCTTTTAAAAACACAAAGCCATTTTGACAATAAATTAGTGTTTTCTTGAAAACCTCCTGACTGTTGAGTTACAATGTATGGGCACTGCATTGTTACCTAGCAACCCCAGCAAAGCACATCCCTGTCTCCTAGCAACCCAAGTAGAATTCCAGCACATTTGGTCGGCTGGTTTTACCTATGCAGGTGTACATTTCCACCAAAAAACTCATGCAATTTGAGATTCTCAGAATTTTTCTTTAAAATCTTTTTTTTATTATTCTAAAATTTCCTAAATGTTTATACTTTCAGGGCTCAAAGAGTTTCAATATTTGCTGTAGAACATTTCTGAAATTAATCTCAAACTGTGTGAGTTTTTTCTTGCTAATTTTGACTCTTGCAGCTCAGCAATGTCCAAACTTTTTATAGAAAAATGTCAAATGTAAAAATGTATGAGTTTTTTTGGTCACAATTTACTGCTCCTTTTTCTACTATGGCCCGATGTACATCGTTGCAGAAAGCTGGCTTGTTCCAACTTTATTGAGGAAAATAAAGGTTGTTGTTTTGTTTTGGGGTATTTTTAACCAAGAATAAATTTCACTTGGTTTTTACACAATTACAACTGGGATCTACAACTAATCTCACTTTAAAATGTAGCTTCTCCAACAAATGCATTTTTCCAAAGCACAGTGCTGATAGAGTTGGCTAAACACTGAAGAACAGGTGCTGTTTAGCTAATTTCACGTATTAAAAAAACAAAGCAACTTTACTCTTCATTTAATTAATTTCCAAGTACAAGCAAAAAGTGTAACAATCATCAACAGTCTCCTGAACAAGAGAAAAATGGGTTTTAACTGACATCATGTCAACAACAATGGCGGCCGTGATAAAGGTCATAATTCTGCATCTGTTCTGTCCGTCGGAGTGATGATGAGGATGAAACATGATCTCTGGTGGAAACCCATTCTCCAACAAATGACTATCAGATGGATTCCAAACATGCTAAAAATGGACGAGCCTCTGCAGGCGGATCGACCCAGTGACCTTTGTGTTTCTCACGTTAGCCTTTCGTGTTGGCTGGACATTTAACGGAGCAGACAGCAGCAGCAGCAGCAGCACTGGGGTCCCTCAGGGAGCCGCATCAATCCCACATACTGGAACAGATTTCCCATTTATCAGCCCTGTTAGCAGCACATTACCTGCCTTTCACATGTGCTTTGTTGTGAAATGAGGATCTGTGCACATCATTGTGTGAACAAAGCGACACAAATCTCCTCAGACAAGACATTTTCTCCGGTTTTATTGCCTACAATAACAAGTTTATGGAAGATTAAGGTAACAGAAAGTAAATAAACTCAGATTTTATTCCCTCAGAATTCTAATTCTGTGTCAAAATTCAAAATTAGTAAGCAAAGATTCTTAGGGTTACATCAATTGTGCTCATGAAAATAATAACAGAACCGTTTCTACCTCGCTATAGGATTTGTAAATCTGCACTTCATCCACACTGAAAGTCTGATGTTCTGAGACTGGATGAGAGAGTATGATGCAAAAACAATTTAAACAATTCTTATTCTGAGAAACAAACATTCTGAGATTAAGAAAAAAAGTAATTAAAGTTTGAATTATGAGACTGATTTCACCTCACAATCCAGTTAAATAATTTCATCTGCATTGATTTTGCCTTTTTAGCTGCCAACTCTGAGATTTTGTCCAATAAAGATTATTTATCACTAAAAATATAAAGTAAATTATGACTTTCTGTTCATCTCTTTGCTACTAACCTGCCACAAGAGGGCGACAGCTCTTCATAATAATGATGTAAATTAAAACTTTCAGTAAAAAATAACAGAAACATCCTCAAAGTGTCTTCATAAACAATTGTGACATCTTCCACTCTGAGATTCAGGATTATTAAAAACAACTGAAATATTCTGCATAACTTTGGGATTATTTGATTCTCTTGATGTCCCTGGATTAACTTTAGTCAGATCAATACTTGGACATTTTTACTTGATCTAGAAATACTGTTTGCACTAAACCAGAGAGTTTTCTAACAGAAAGAACCAAATTCTGCTTTAAATATGAATAATTGTACCAAAACCAAACTAACACACTTTGTTAATGATTTATTATACTAATACAAGAAAATTCAGTTTGCATTTGATTATTTTTGAAAATAAAAAGGAAAAGGAGTGGGATTAAATAAACACATTTTAACATTACTGTTTTGCTTTATTAATTAATCACTGATGTTTGTTTCTATTGTTTTCCTCATGTCTGAAATATATCATTAAAATGTGTTAAAGTCAAACAAAAACTTACATTCGACATAAAGAAGGTTGTTTATTGATCCCTTTTAATCATCCAACATACAAAATGGCTGCCTCAAAATTTACATGATCAACCAACATCTACAACGGCGGATTAGGGCCACTGTAGATTAAAAAAGAGGGTAAATTTCCAACAATAAACTCAGAAATTTGTAGATTATTCTCAGAAATTTTCTAAAAAAATTTATTTTTTAAATATTGGACTTTGAAAAGTTGAAAATTTGCTAGAAAAAAATCTAATTTTCAGATTAATCTCAGAAATTTTCTAGACTTGAAAATTTTCTGAGTCTCAATATTTGACAATTTTTCACTTTTCAAACTCAGAGACTCGGAAATTTTCAAGATTTTTCTAGAAAATTTCTGATATTTTTTGTTGTAAATATATTCTTTTTGTTTTTTTAATCTACGAAGGCCCTGATACCCCATCATAAACACTGTTAATCTGGAGCAAATATCTTTGTTTTATGCAAACAAAAGAAATCTGCATTTGATTTTTAAATTTGGCAAAAAATGAAAGAGATAAAGAAGAATAAAGTGCATACACTGCAAAAACACAAAATCTTGAGTAATTCTGGTCTAGTTTCTCATGAAAATCTCTTAGTCCTCTTGAAATAAGACAAAACTTACACATCAGTAACTTTTCAGCAAGATATAGGATCTTATTTTACGTCAATAATTTCTTGAAAGTGCAGAGAAATTACTAGTTCCACTGGCAGATTATTTTTTCCCTGTTATAAGTTAAATAATCTGCCAATAGAACTGGAACTTTTCATCAACATTAGGGAATTATTGACATAATACGAACTTCCATAGCTTATTATTTTATGTGTGGTGAAATATTTACACTAGAAACTACACTAAAATCCTTGCTAAGATTTTGGTTTTGCAGTGTATTTCCTATGTCCAAATCTTGATGAGGAATTATTTTCATAAACTAAATAAACCTTTTTGTGAGATCAGAAGAGGAGTGCTTACAGTTTTCATTTTGCTGCAGCTGCTGCTGCTGCAGCCTCACAACAAAAAAACAGCAATTAGTGTTTCAGTCAGCTGTGAAATTGCAGGGAGGGAACGGATGCGTGGGCGTTCCCGACCGCCTCACACCAAGGAAGTGGTGCTGTCAGGGTTGATCCGCACTGGCCTCGTGCTCTTCCTCAGGTCCTGCAGCTGCTTGGCCGGCTTGCCCACGGCCTCCTCGAAGCGCCGCTCCACCACCGGCAGCACGGTGTCGTGCAGGAAGCTGGCGTTCTGCAGGATGAAGGACTTCTTCTCGGAGTCCTGCTCACAGCGCAGGCTGTAGTCGACGTGCTGCACGGCCACCAGGATGATCTCCCGCAGGCTCTCCAGCAGCACCATGTGCAGCTCGGGGAAGTAGAGCTTCAGGCCTTCCTCCAGGAAGCTCATCATCTGCTTGGTGAAGGCTACGACAGTGTAGCTCAGGTTGACCCAGCAGTCGTCGCCTGTGTACAGCTGGAAGTTGATACCACAACTGCGCATCTCTTCCTACAACAGAAGAGAAGATTGTTGCATTAGCAAAACACACTCGTGTTGCTTTCAGGGCTGAAATGATTAATCGCTTTAATCGGGACGAATCAGTTACTGAAATAATCCTCAACTAACTTAATAATCAATTAGTTGTTTGCTGAACAATTAATAACTAAATTATTTGTTTTCAATTGTTTAATAAATGACAGATTAATCATTTCGTAAGCAATTAAACGTGTAGCGAACAATTACTTGTTTCATAATTTAGCAAAGACTAAAATGTTTACTAAGCAATCGTTTAATACAAGCTTTAAAACTTTAATTGTTTTCAATCGTTTGGTATATGTTAGATAAATCTGTTAGTACACAATTAATCATTTAGTAAACGATTAATCATTTGCTAGACGATTAATCATTTATTAAACAATCATTTACTAACTAATTAGTTCTTCATTTACAATTTATTAGTAAACTATAGATTAATTGGTTAGCAAATGATTAATCATTTAGAAAGGAATTGTTTGCTAAATGATTAATCATTTATTAAACAATTGTTGACTAAAGTAAAACCAATAAATCTGAGTCTTCTGTAAATTTTACAGTGTATCCACATTCATGTGAATTACAGTTTTTTAAAAACGCATTTTCCATCCACTGTTTCTTTTTATCTGTGTATTTTTGGTAAATTTTTAGCCTAAAATAGGACTCAAAATCTAATACAATTTAGCAAAATACTTCAGCTTCCAAAAGAACAATACAGAAAGCAGGACAAAGGCAGTCGGCGCCACCTTGAGTTTGGCCAAAGCCTCAGGGGTCATCAGGTTCATCCTCCTCCACATCTCCTCCGAGTTCCTGTGCTTGGTGGCTTCGATGATGATATCCTTGTAGCTCTGCAGGGCCGCCTTGACGTCCTTAACCAGCAATGACTGCAGAGTGAAGGTCAGGTCCAGGCCGATCTCGGTCAGCTGCTGGCAGTGCTCTTTGGCCACTTTGACGCACTCGGCTGCTGTGGACAGACTCTCCTTACTGTCAAACACCTGAAAAAGTGGAAAACATTCATTAAGGTACAGAATAATTATATAACAAGCATTTTGGTCCACAATTGAACCAAATCTACCAGACTATCAGGTGTGAAAACAACATTAAACTCGACTCTTAGCGTCTTCGCTGACCTGTTTGCTGAAGGCGTCTACAAACATGGTCATGGCCGACCTGGACCAGACCACGAAGGCCGAGTAGCAGCCTGTGTTTCCCGCAAAGTCCATCTCAAACTCCTTGGCGGTTTCCAGCAAGCTGGTGAAGAAGATGTTACAGAGCTTGTGGATGTAGAGAAGCGTGGCGCCTTCGATGCGAAGCTGCCGGATCGCTGTCTGGACGGCGGCGGCGCGGTTCTTCAGGAACAGTTCGCATGCTTTGGTGGACTGACCTGAAACCAGCAGAATCCATGATACAGTCATACATTGCAGTATCACTGATTTCCCAGTACAACACACAAGTCTGGATATCGGGAATTATTAAGATATGTTTTGTTTAGGGTTTGATCAATAGTTCTCCATGTCTTGTTGCACTTTTTTAGCTTCGATTTGGTTTAGTGGGCGATTTTCTGAACAATCACTGAGTTTTGGAAAGCCTGACCTGCAGATATCGATAATCTTTGTCTGAAAAGTTTCTAAAAAAAGCCTCAAAGTCGATGAGCTAGAAAAGTGCTGGATGATATGGCTGAAAACATTGATTAGTGTTCAAACTACCAAATTCCACAACATTGTTTTTTTTTATTTTTAAGCTATTGAGGCGTTGTGGTGAAACTTTAAACTGCTGCTGCGCCAGTTACTCAACAGATTGTTGCTAGGTAACCAAAGAGTGGGCAAGTTAGTTCAGGGTTTCTCAAACTTTTCCACATCATGGTCACCGAAATAGTGTTAGCTTGTAGCCAGAGACCCCCTTAGTAAACCTGCAGACAATGTTACAAAATTTATTATAATTTTATCATTTTTTTTCTAATTTTTTATTACTATTCAACAATTATCACATTAATTTAGCATAAATGCTAACCTCATACCTTCTGATTTTACTTGGCAAAATGTTCCATTGTGGAACATTTTCTCTAGTAATATATCGTGACCATTAATCTGATGTTGCTGTATTACCAGGTAAAACTTTCCACCCTCTCTTTTGATAAAAAAGTAATATTTTTCTATTTATCGCATCAAATTTTATTTAGTCTCCACAGTTTAGGTTTTTGAAGCATCTTCAATCATTTGCTTGAGGAGCAAAGCAACTTGAATTTCCATTTTCTAACTTTTATATTCAATAAGTTATCTTAACTTGTATTTTATAATAATAACTATAAAACTTTAAATGTATGACTAGAAAATGTTTTTTTCTGTATTTGTTTTCTCATCTTCCCCCACTTTGGGAAACACTGACCGAGTCGGATGAGTTGGGACACCGCCCGCCGGGTCGCTTTTGGTCCACCGCGCAGGGACCGATCTGGAGACAACTCAAACACCAGGACCTCCGTCAGCTGCCGCACACGCTCATCCACCTTTGCCCGGAGCTCCTTCACCTTGGGCGTCGCCGGCTGGTCCTTCAGATACTCATTCAGCTTGTCCAGCAGGTCCACTGCACCCTCAAAGTCCCTCTGCGCGATGCACACGTCCAGATCTTCCGGCAGCTCCTGGATCCACTCCAGGCTGAGATCCACGCCGTCCTCCGACTCCACCGTTTCCTCGTCCTCCATGTCGAAGGGGTTGGTGGACACCTCGGCCCGGACCGGAGACGTGGGGACCTCCTCCTCCTTCTTGTGCTTCTCCTTGGACACTTTGCTCTTCTTGGTCTCGTCCAGGATCTCCAGCCACTCCTTCTTCACTTTGCTGTTCTCCGCCTGGAAGATGCGGCTGTCGGGGAACATGAGGATCTTGAACATGTCCTTCATGGGGGGGTTGTCCTTCACGTTCACCACGGCGAAGCTCTCAAGGTCGTACAAGGCGTTGTATTTGTACTTCACCGTGCCTCTGCGGTTGGGTAACCAGGTGGCAATCAGCAGGCAATCGTTCATGAGGAAAGCGTGGACCTGGCAAAAACGAGAAATGTGTCAAACCAATTAAAGATTATTTTGAACAGCAGAATATTGAACAAAATAAAAAAACTTTGATGACTTGGCACAGATGTTCTGACTGAAACAAATCCACCAGCCACTGGAAAATTCAAGATGGCAAAATGGTTGTCAAGGAAAAATAACTTTTTGTACTAAAATCACCAATATTTATTTTAGTCTACATATTATGCACCATATATATTTAGTTAAACTTGTGTTTTCTTTTCCTAGTGGACACACACACATATACATATGTATATTTTTTCTTCTCATTTACTTTTGCTAACATTTCACACATTAGAAATCATCATTTCATTTCACCTTCTGGATGGGCGACATGTTGTCCACGTCAAACTCCACCAGGTCTCCATTGTAGACCAGGTGTCTCCCCGGGGTGTCCATGATGTTCTTTGCTCCTTCCACCTTCTCCAGCAGGGAGGTGAGCGTCCTCTGCTTCAGCTCCTCTGTCTCCTTGGGGAAGGCCGCCTGCATCTCCTTGGAGGTCTCATCTTTATCCGTGGACAGCAGGGACTGAGTGATGCTCTCCATGATGCTCTTCTGCTCGGTCAGGATGTGGCTCAGCTGGTACATCTCGCTCTCCAGGTATGAGATCTCCTTGGCCGTCTCGATGAACTGCCTGTAGTTCTTGTAAACATTCTTTTTGAGGTTCTGGGCCGTCTCGTCGGCCAGACTCTGGATCTTCTGCCGATGCTCCTGCAGGTCTCTGTCTCCGTCGGACTGCTGGGACAACTGCTTCACGTAGCTTTGCGGGTCGAAATTGGGCGATTCGAGAAGCTTCCGCAGTCGGTTCCCGGTTTCAGACATTTTTAGTTTTAGTTTTAGTCACGTATTAAATCAAAAGTAGAATTGGGGCAGAGAGGAAAGAGAACAGCGGAAAAACTCCTTCATATCCGCTAATACACAAACAGGAAGTTGTTTGAGGGTGGACACCCGGTTGTGAACGTCACGGGGGCGAGCACGTCAACGGCGCCGCCATATTGGGAAGGTAAGCTCTAGTCTACACAGCTGAATAAAATACAATAAAAATCAAATAATGGAACGTTTGTATTGAACCACGTTTATTTTATTTATGTATTTATTTATTCATTTGTTTGTTTACCACATAATTTAATTAGGGACAGAGAGTTAGGATTTGTTATTTTTCTCTCAGTTGTATTACCTTTTTTCAGAGTTCTGACTTTATTCTCAGAATTTTTGCCCTTTTTTTCGGGTTTTTTTTTCCTCATCACTTGAAGTTTATTTTTTTGTTTTTTGTTTTGCCTGACAGACTATTTACCAAATGCCCTATTAATTCTTACTAGAGTATTTTCTAGAATTGATACTGTTTACTTTTAATTGACTAAAACAATATTTTTAAGTAGTCCAACTCTTATGCTTTGAGTATTTCCTCTGCATATTAAACATTAAACAAATGTATTGTTTATATTTAAAATTCAAAGCATATCTGACTTGACCGCAGAACAGCATCCGGGTCAGGTTATGACAGGAACGCATGAGCAAGTTTATGAGTTAACGCTGGAAATCTCGTAAATAAAAGCAAAATGTATCTTATTAATTGAGAGTTTTTAGTTTAATTAATTTTATTATGTAGATATTAAACAATAAATGTCGAAAATCTTCCAAATGACCGAAGCTATTCCATAAACGTAAGCTTTTATTTTGTAACCCTACCGGAAATACATCATTTGCACTGTTGCACTTTGACTTATTGGCTAGCTTTTAGCAAGTAGGCTGTTATCTGTTACTCTTGGCTCAGAAACTATGGCTTAATTCGGAAATATGACTAAAACCTTTTAAAACGTTCACTCTGATAAGCTTTTATTATGATCTGGTCGAAGTTGTTCACTTCAGAACTTCGGTTGCTTTTATTTTACATGAATATCGGGCAACAGAGCTAGTTAGCCTCCTGCTACTTGTTGTTGTTGTCATGGATGCTGATTTCCTGCTCGCCATTCAGCTTCAGGAACAGTTCGACACCGAATACCAGACTTCCCAGCTCCCACCGGACTCTTTTTTGGATAATGACTTCGGACACAGCAGTAAGAAACAGAAAGTTGAGCCACACGGCGGCGGCAGCGGCGCTGTTACCCGCTGGAATCCGCCGTCCGCGCAGCCCGAGAGGCCGCTGAGCATCGTGGACGAGTCCTGGGAGATGCTGGACCCCAACCCGGACCTGAGGTCCATGTTTCTGGAGTTCAACCACACGTTCTTCTGGGGGAAACTCAACGGAGTGGAGGTCAAGTGGAGCCCCAGAATGACTCTGTAAGACAGTTTTTATGTAATCATTAGGAATAAGGCAGAAATATCAGCATTTCTCAACGTAAAATCATAGACGGATGCTTCTGATTTTCAAAGTAGAGGTGGACGATTAATCGATTAAATTGATTGATCGATTTGGGGTGTTTAAATATTAAATTTTTGAAATATGGGGTTGTTTTGGCCTGTGCACTCCTTGTTAGTTCAAAGTGATGATTTGGACTTTGAAGGAGAGAATATTCCTCATTAAAAGGAGGAATGTTGAACATCTTGTGAAGCTAAACTTGGGTGTAAATGTTACGGTAATACTTAATACCTAATAGAAATATTTAACCTTTTAACACATCAGGATCAAATTATTGCCACTCACAGGATATTGAAAACAGTTCAGAAGAAAGAACTACAAGGATTAAACTGATAACTTTTTTTTCTCAAGAGAACAATGTTCTCGCAATTAAAAGATGTTTTTTTTCGGCAATTTTCATTTATTTGCTAATATTATGGTTCTTGTAATCAAACAGAAATTCTCATATCCTGGCGTTTATAGTCCAAAACATCTCCTGTTGATGAGGAGAAATGATGACGAGTCAATGGAAACACATGTAGCTGTTTGTGTCCATGAGGAGAACCACAAACCGGATCAGTGACAGGGAGCAGTCCGGGTGGAGTCCAGCCCAGAATGAGGATGCCGGGTCGTAAAAGTGACCCCCGGTTCGCCACACACAAAACCTCAGGAGACTCATTCAGAACCACAAAATACATGTGGACAGAGCAGTCCTCCTCCCCTGACCTCACCGTGAACTTTGCTCCACAGCACTTTCCAAAACTCAGCAGCTGAACATAAAACTTCCTTTCCATGGCAATGGGAGCTAATTTCAAAACACAGAACAAGCAGAACCATTTCAGAAAACACAAACTCATGTGGCTGGCAAAGAGCAATCCTATCTGTAACGTCCAAACAACAATAAAACGTTTCCTCTGCTTTCCGTGACGACTTCCTCTACAGGTTGCCTCTGAGTTTATATTGTAAGCAGAGAAAACAAGATTGTGATTCCCAGAGGAGGAATTATGAATATTTCTTTTAACAACAAATAAAAATGTTAATCTCAAAACACACATTTAACAAGATTAATATGAAATGGATCATTTAAATAATCCCTGGAAACGGTGTGAAAATTCGCATTCTGTCAGCCAGATTTTATTTCATCAAATTTTCTGTAACTTGGTTGTTTTTCATCTGCTTTTTTTTTATTAATGTTTATTTTACACATTAAAATCAGATACATTTAATGACCTATAACCAACATTTATAGATATCATATTCCTTTCGTTTCGTAAAGTAGCAAAGAAAAACTAGTTGTTTAAGAATTTAAATTAATATTAATGTGAATGTTAATTTTCTGAATAAATAATAAGCAGTTTGCTGCTCTGTTTTTTGTTGTCTTGCTGTAGGTGTGCCGGTGTGTGTTCGTATGAAGGCCGAGGCGGACTCTGTTCAATCCGGCTCAGCGAGCCTCTGCTGAAGCTGAGGCCCAGAAAAGACCTGGTTGAGGTCAGACTTTATTGTGAAAGAAAGATTTTTATCTGCATTTTTAATATACTGATGTTGCTGCCTGTTTGTTTCACAGACTCTCCTCCATGAGATGATCCACGCGCTCCTGTTTGTGACCCAGAACAACCGAGACAGAGACGGACACGGACCCGAGTTCTGCAAACACATGAACAGGATCAACAAGGCCAGCGGGACCAAAATCACTGTAGGTGTATTTCCTTCTCCACTGAGCTCTATCAGCTGATGATCCTCAGTTTGATCTGAAATTCGCTTTTATTTTTGTCTTTTTAGATCTACCACAGCTTCCATGATGAAGTCGACGTCTACCGGCAGCACTGGTGGCGATGCAACGGGCCCTGCCAGAACCGCAAGCCTTACTTTGGGTATGTGAAGAGGGCCATGAACCGGGCCCCGTCCTCTCTGGACCCCTGGTGGGAGGACCACCGGAGGTCATGCGGTGGGACTTACACTAAGGTCAAAGAGCCTGAAGGATACGGGAAAAAAAACAAGAAGACCTCAGAGAAGAAGACAGCAGGAAACGGAAAGCTTTCAGAAACAGTCAAAGGTGATTTGGTTTTAACTTATCTGCAGTTTTCAGGTTTAACTTTCCTAGCAGTTCAGTTGGTTTTGATTAGGGGTGATACGAGTAATTGATTGTTATAATCATCAACTTTAATTTAGTAATAGATTAATTGTTAGCTGGAGCAAACAGAACAACACACTCAGAGCATCAATTAAGGCAAAACAGTTTCAAAAAGAAATACTTTTAATTTAAGATTAAAGTCCTTTTTCTGTAAATATGTTCGAAACAGAACTCAAGTAGCACAGACTTAACTTCACCTGTTTCAAATTCTGTAAATAACATTTTTAATTTAATCGTCAAAATAGTCGATTAATTGTTAGAATAGTTGATTAATCATCAAAATAAGCAATTAATTGTCAGAATATTTGAGAGAATAATCAATTTCTACAATAACTGTTCCCTCCTGCCTTATTTTTGACACTTGCTGTTTTTGTTCTCAGCTTCTGGATCTCAGGACATCAGGAACGTCATCCCTTTCAGTGGGAGAGGCTTCCTGCTGGGAGGGAAGTCCCAAATCTCCTCCTCTTCCTCTCCATCTCGCTCGCCATCGGTGCCTTCATCGTCCAGCTCCATCTCCTCTCCGGTTCGCTCCGGCTTATCGGATCAAACCAACTCCATCTCAAACGCCCGACCCTCTTTTGGCGTGAAACCTCCTGCGAAGAGATCCGTTGGAAACACCAGAGTGTTCGTCAACGTTAACGGCTCGCCCGTTAAACTTCCCAAATCTCAGGGAGAGAGGATGAAACAAGCTTCCATTCAAGATCTGTTCAACAGCGCCACCATCAAGAACTCAGGAGAAACCGTGGAGACTTCCCCGTCCTCTACATCCAACTCCAGTTTGCAGTTTTCGCCTCGAAAACCAGCAGCACCTGAAGGCGGCGCTGCAACGCCGGCTCAGTCCAAGTACGTCAGCAACTCTGGCGTTCAAAATGGAGGTCAGGCGTCGAGGAAAAGGTCGCGAGACGACCGAAGCAGCTCAGCCAGAATCTTTGATTTCTTTGAGAAGACATTGAGCAGCAGTTCAGCAGCAGCAGCAGCAGCAAGGGAGCCAGGAAAGACGCAGACGGCGTCTGCCGCTACCTCAACATCGCTTCACAGCGGGAGTTCCTTCTCTTCCTCCTCTTCCTCCTCTTCCTCCTCTTCCCCATCTTCCTCCTCTTCCTCCTCTTCGGTGATGATGGTCAGCTGTCCTGTCTGCCAGGCTAAAATTCAGGAGCAAAAAATTAACGAGCATCTTGATTCCTGCCTTTCTTGAATGGCTTTTAAATAAAAACTGTCACAGATTTTTAGGAATTTATACAGAAGAGGATAAGGGCTGATATAGATATATAGATGCATATATCTATATGTAGATAGATATATACATATCAACTCAGGTATGAGCTCTTCCCCTTTTACTGCCTTCACAATTAACAAATTATTGACGTTTTAAAGATGGCTGCCGCATGCGTACCACGGAAAGCTCCCCTGAGGATTGTGGGGGTTTATTTGCGACCTTCACTTTCAAGCTGCGTCAGGAGAATCTGGTTTCACTGTCGTCAGCTTTTTATTTTTGCTCGTCTTCCCGTTTCCTCTGCAGAGGGAAACCTGATCGATGATGTTTATCTCTAATGTTTCTGCAGGAAATAAACAGAAAACACTTTAATGCTTCACTTTGTATTTATAGTCGGTTCGTTTTCATATGTGTTTTAACAACAATTCTGATGTAAAGCATTCTAATTGCCAAATAAATCATTTTATTGATTAAACTAATATTGATTTTGCTTCCAATTATTGATCTAATGAGGTTTACTTTTAAGCTTGATTTAAAGGAATTTGGTGTTTCAGCAGTTTTGCAGTTTTCTGGAAGTTTGTTCCAGATTTGTGTTGCCTACAAGCTGAATGCTTCTTCTCCCTGTTAGATTTCAGCATCTTTTTGTATTTCAGCAAATTTTGATGTATTTATTTGAAGCTAAAACAAAATTTTTCTATGTAAGTAATAACCTACGATGAGAGTATCAGGACCAAAAAGAAAATGTTTAAAAAAAAAGAATAAAGTTGTAATAATATGATTATTCATAATTTTATAATATTGTAATTTCCTTACCTGTTCCTAATACTACCAATGTAGCAACTTTCACAAGTCATCTAATTTCAAAATTCAGCATTTTACTATTTTTTTGTACTTTTTACTTGAGTAACTTTATTATGAAGTATTTCTACTTCAACTTAAGTAAAATATCTGGATTTTCTATCCACTGAGTAAAATTAAAACATGTTTTAACCAGAAATGCTTTCAGTTTTTGGAAACGTTGAATAAGTTTTATATTGATAGAAGCTGATCTGTATTTATTTGGGCTGATTCTGATATTTTGTTATGTTATTTATATAAATTATTTTCATTTTAGCCTCTGAATGAAGATGTCAGTTTTAAATATTAAATGATGGATGTTTTGATCAGTTACTCAGTACTTGAGTATAGTTTTTATCAAGTACTTTTTATTATGAAGTATTTCTACTCTTAAGTAAAATTTCTGATTACTCATTCTAACTTCAATTCATAAAAAACAGGCCAGCTCTTCAGTTTTATATTGAGAGAAATTTACTTTTTAAAACTTAATTTATATGAATTATTTTAATTTTGGTTTTCAAAATACCAAAATTTCCACATAAATGTTACATCTGATGATGTAATTTTAAAATATTCAACGATTGTTTTTCCCAATACTTGAGTAAAAATAGGTTGAAGTATCTCTGCTATTGTTTTCAGCTTCAAAGAGCCCAGATGGATTGTGGGCGTGTTTGAGCAGAAAACTGGGCTGAATGGAAAGGTCAGAGGTCAAGGCTACGTGGGGCCAGCTGCTGATCGCAGACGCTGCAGAAACAACAAGCATTGCCTCTCAATTTCAACCATCTGTGGGCGTAATTAAACCCCAGAAGTGCTTTCTGCTACACATTTCTTACCCACCAGCAGCAGTTTGATCCGTTTCCTGTTTGACGACAAGATGAAGAATCGTTTTGTGAGGAAGACGCCGTCGCTCACAGCAGCTGCCGCTCCTCTGACCTGACCTGCTGCTGCGTGTCGACTCCCTGTGGGAGGCCGAACCGCCCCGAACCCCGACAGCCGCCTTTCCTCCTTCCTGTCGGCCTTTTGTCTCACGCTGACAGTGATGCGTCCCAGACGAGACGCGAGTTCAGCTCAGCTGCTGCTGCAGCAGAATGATGCGGCACGCTTAGAGGCCGGTGCATCTGCAGGAGGGGGAAGACGCCCTGCAAGGAAACCAGCCTGCTTATTCTGCAGACGCTTATCAGATTCCAGCTAAATTAACAAATACCTTCACAGTTTGGGAGGATTCATCTGCAGGTGTTGGGGTCATCACTGACTCAAAAACAGGAGGATCAAATTTACTGCAAATCCTGGACATGTTGATTTTAACTTCATTTACAAAAGACAAACTTTTATTTCATTGAAAATCTTCTCACAAAAACAAGAACATTTCTTAGTTTGAAAAGTTGAAAACTATTCCAGGAAAAAATCAAAAACTTTAAATTAATCTAAACAAAAATTTTGGATAAACCATCAAAATTTCAAAGTTTCTAAAAAGTCTTAAATTTTCGACTTTGAGTATTTTCTAGTAAATTTTCAACATTTGAAACTCAGAAATGTCCTTGTTTTCTTTTATAGAAAATTTCTGAGATTGATCTCAAATTTTGTAATTATATTTTTGACTTTTCTTGTTTTTTCTACAAATTTTGTATTTCTAGAAATTCAAACTGGAATTTTCTAATCTCAGAAATGTTCTCATGTCTTATAAAATTTCTGAGTTGTTTTCTTTCACATTTTCTGAGGTTTTTTTTATAACAAATTTTCAATCTGAGAAATTTCCAAGATTTTTCTAGTGTCTGAAATTGATCTGAAAATTCAGAAAAGTTTTTTGTTTTTTCAGAAAATTCTTGAGTTTACCTCAAAATTTCAGATTTTTCTAGTATTTTTTTTTTTTACTTTTTAAACTCCAAACTGTCCATGATTTTTCTAGAACATTTCCAAGTTTGATCCCAAGAATTTAATTGCGGTCTAGCTATTGCTTTACTTCTAAGTTCAGAGGTTTCTTTGTTTTTTTTAGAACATTTTAAACTTTTTAAACTCTGAAATTTCCTTGTTTTTCAGAAAATTTCAGAGATGAAAGTCAGAATTGTTCTCTTTTTTTTCCGCCGGCCCAAAGTCTCTTCTGTTCTGAAGCCTTTTTGGGGGTAAACAGACCAACTGTAATTGTTGTGGTTTGGCACAGGTAATTCCTTTCCCGCAAAGCCTTCATGGTTCTCTTCACAGCATTATTAGCCGGATTTGGCTCAGAGATTGAAAGCCATTGTGCGTTTAGCCAGAAGGATTAACACAACCCTGCTGGGTTTCATGGATCTTCCATCGTTTGTCTAATCCTCCAGCTCTGAGGCCGTTGATGACGGCGAAGGAAATGTTTTAAAAGGTAAACCTCTGGAAAAACAACGTATTGACCTCGATCTCTTTCGCTGAACCCTCAGATTAAATGGTTGAGTTGCTTTTCAAGGAAAAATATGCAGAATTCAGATTAACAGATTTATTTGAAACAACAACCAGCATTCAACAGGTTTTAGATACTTAAAGGGATTTTTTAGTTCAGATCTGGGAAGAGATTGTAACACTGCAAAACACAAAGTCTTACCAAGGACTTTTGGTCGAGTTGCTGCTGCAAATATCTGAGCTCACTTGAAATAATTTACAAGTTTTCTTAATGAGAACTGGTTAGTAGTAAACTCTGGTTACTACTAACCAGAGTTTGTAGTAAATAGTTACATTTACTTGAGTAGTTTTTAAAAAATTTTTTTTTAGTTACTTTTAGGAGTATTTTTACTACGTTGTATTTCTTCTCTTACTTGTGTAAAATTTCTGGATTTTCTACCTACTGAATGAAAAACAAACATGTTTTAACCAAAAATTCACCATAAACAGACATATAACTGCAGTTATTTTTAAAGTTTCACAAAGTTTCCATTGAAACAAACTGATTTGGAAATATTTTTTTTGCAACATATTTATATGGATTATAAATATAACATATGGATTTATAATTTATATAAGTTCTGTATAAATTAAAACATTTTAAGGACATTTTTTGTCGTTAAAATGCCAAAATTTCCACTAATTTTTATATTTTGGTGCATCTGATTATTTGTAAATGTTAAACGATTTATAATTTGATCAGTTACTCAGTACTTCAGTCGAAAATACTTTTTTACTCTTACTTGTGTAAAGTTTTGGGGTTCTCTGCCCACCTCTGGCGCTATAAACACCCAATCAAAGCCAGGAGGCGGATCTTTGCGCTGTCATATATGCTAATGCTAGTTAGCATGAGCGCCATGATGGCGGATAAACGTTGTCCTGTTAAGGTAGGTTGTTTCTCCCTCATTAGCATATTTAGTGGCGCATCCACGAGGATGATTGATAGCACTAAGACCCGGCTCCTGGCTCTGATTGGTTGATTTTAGTCGGGAGCCGTGCTTTTCTTCAGTAGCTCATCTTTTCACAGATTATCTGTCTCATAACAAACTGTCACAACAACATAACACCTTTAGCAAATATGTAAAAAGCATACTTTAAAATAAAAGTCAAATACTGCAGCTTTAATCTGGAGAGGTTTCAGTCTTAATCTCTGTGTGTGGTAAAGTTGCCCCTCTCTTCCTGAACATCATGCGTTGCGATGCTTTTGTGTTTTAGCTTCAAGGTTCTTTAAGTTGCTTTGTTGGAAGGACGCAGCAGAGCTTGGGGGTGGAAATGAGGACCATCGTCTCTCTTTTGTGCTCAAACTATTGTCTTTGACACACACACTCCTTTTCATGACCTCAAAAAAAACAAAAAAAAAATCCTGCACACACCATGCCGGCTGGCAAGTTAGACATAATGTGTATCCAAGTCATTTCCTGCTAAATCATCAAACAAAACTAGGAGGAAAAAAGGGAATATTGTTGTTTCTAAGTGTTGGGAAACGCCCGGCAGCTTCTGCGTTAAAATGACAGGAAGCGGATTTAACTTCTCAGCCAAAAGGGCAAATGTTTAGCGACTTGCAGCAACCAGAAGGGAATTTCAAAATAAAAGCCGTTTGGTGAAATCAATATGTTGGGCACTTGATTGAATCAGTCTTAAGGTTGTGTTGCTTTCGCTCATGACAGAAAATGTTCAAGGATCAGACCTTAAAGACATTAAAGAAATTAATTCTGACCAGATTTGTAATATCACTCTACATCTTGTTATATTTGTGTGTAAAAATATAATTTTGTGAATAAAAGCTCCATTTATTCACAAATATATGGAGCAGAGCTTATGTTGAAAAAAATATGGCAGGTTTTAAATGAACTAATAAATCAGTAAAACTTTTAAAATTAACAAAGTTTAAATTTTGTCCATGAGAGATAAAGTAGTGAACGTTTTTTTATTTATTTATTTATTTTACATTTGTCAATTTCTGTTTCAAAAGTTAAAAATCTTTTGAAACTAAAAAAAGTGCACTTCTAGAAGAAAAAAATTTAGCTGGTCGAAAATTTTTGATTTTTGAAACTTAGAAGTTTAGAACTTTTGAAGCTCAGAAACTTCTCTGATTTTTCTAGAAATTCACGAGACTAATCTTTTTTTTTCTCAAAATTTTTCAACATTTGGAGTTCAGAAATTTTCTAATTTTTTCTAGAAATGTTCTGAGATTAATCTAAACATTTCTTAGTTTTTATTTTGTCGGAAATGTTCTCCTTTTTCTCTATCTGATATGACCCTAATGCGCCCTGGTACTTCCGTAATAAACTACTCACAACCTTTCAAAAACTCCGTACTATCCCTTTAAATATTGAAAAAAAAAGAGCTCGTTTGTAGTTTAGGAGTTGGGGCTTTTACTTTGTAGCCTCCTACCGGAAATGTTACGTCACTTGCTCAGCTAACTTAACGCAGCTTCCCTCTCTGCCTCCGGCAGAGAACGCCACGACTGTTGCTCGGTGTGCTCGGCTCTCAGACGGCTGCGCCCTCGCTCTGGTTGTTAGATTTAAACTCACCGTTCAGTTTCAGCGTTACTAACAACTCATTCAGTAACTCACCGGAAACATGAACGGCAAGTCAGCGAACGGTACGGCGGGGGGGATGGCCTGTATCGAGGGTCTGCCGCCGCTGCCGAAGAGCCTGAGCGGGCTGCTGAACTCGAGCGGCGGCTCGTGGAGAGAAATGGAGAGGATGTACGTGAAGAAAACCATGATCCAGGACGACCTGAGCCGAGGCAGGAACACCGACAGCCTGCTGGCCAGCAAGCCGGCCAACCTGGACGCTGCCCTCGCTCTCCTGCGGAAAGAAATGGTAACATTTTCAGGGAGTGTTCCTCTCCACCGTGTTGTTGTTTCACCCAGAGAAAGCCGTTTAATCCCGGAGAAATCGTCCTGTTCAACAAGATTAACTCCCTTGTTAGGCTTTATGCTGCTTCTCGTTTTCTAATAATCAGCGGCTTAATTCTGCAGGAATATATTAGAAATTAAACAGGACCCTGTTATAAATGGGTAGTGTTTAGTTTTTAAGTAGAAGTTTTCCTATTAAAAAACTAAAAACAGATCAGATTTGATTTAAAACACTCTGAAATGTCACCCTAATTTTATATAAGGAATTTTAATGAAAAGAGGAAAAGAAGTCAAGCTAATAAAGTTGTTCATAGATTTAAAAAATTAGGGATTTTACATACACTTGAACACCTTTGGGGAAACAATACTACCAGAAACATATGAAAACAACATAAAAAATAAAAATCTTTTGTTCATTTTGTCCCAATTTATTTATCAGATCGATATGAAAAGAAAAAAATAATCAAACTAATAAAGTTCATAAATAGAAAAACAATTAGGGATACACCAATCAGAAAATGTTGCTGATATCAATATAACTTTTACGGCTGATGACCGATATTTACCGATATGTGTATTTCAGTTCTATTTCAAACTACCAGCAAGATAAAAATAAATATCTGTTGTTCATGTCGGCCCAGATTAATGTGTCCTGATATGTTAAAAAATGCCGACGTAAGTTTGTGTATGTTGTCCATGCCTAAAAAAACATCTCAATAAAAGAGCGGAGATAAGAAAGTTGCTAAGTATAGATAAAACATAAATATTGGAGAAAAGATTAAATGAACAAACAGTAAAGATTGAAACAATAAAAACTCTTATTTTGAAAATAATGCAGAACAGCACATTTAAAAACAATATACATAAAAATAGACATTTTAATGTTGTCTTATTAAGTGAACAAACTTTGTTTACCTTATTGCTAACGCTGACAAAAACACTGCAGCCCAAGTTCAGATTTAAATATTGAACTTTACACTTTAAAATCTACTTTACTGGAAGCCAGAGCAACCTTATCCATATAGTGTCACGTACAAAAAATAAGAGGACCAAGTACACACCCTTGAGGAATGCCATTACGGCAACAGCCGATAATCATTCACCGTCTTTGTGAAAGCTGTTTCTGTTCTTTACCTGGAAACATAAAACTGACGTTAAAGGTTCTAGTAAATTATTATATGTTACTTTAAAACCTGAGTTGTGACCACTTTCTCCAAAAATACTAAAAGAAATGTGAGGTTGAGCGTATAGTTCAGTAGGGAGATGGGTTATCACAGTTAACTAAAACAAACAAGACAAAAACTTGAGACCAAGAAAATTTTACTGAAATAAAATAAAAATGTTAATTAATGGGGGAAAAACTATAAAGTTGTAGTTTAAAGTTTTATAACTGGAACTATGTTGTGCATTAATGGAACTAACTAAAATGTAGTGAAATCAGTCGAGTTTTTTGGCTGTTCACATCAATTTTCTGCAAATTACGGCACTTATTCTTATCAGCAGAAGTTGTTTATTCTTGGTATTATTGGTATTATTCTTTACCCAATTAGTGTATATATAACATTAAATACTTTCACCATTTTCATTTCTTCCCCCCAAAATTAACCAAAGCATGAAAAAAGTAACAAGAACAAGTAAACACTCTTAAAACTAAACTATAATAAAAGTCCAAATATAACCCTGGAGGAGAGTTGGGAACTTCCAGAAAACAAACAACTGGCAGGTTTATGCAGAAACTCTTCCACTCCTTTCCCAGAGGCAGGAATATTTATGCCAAACATCTGTTGCAACAGAAACCCATTTCTGAAAAAATACGATTAAAAATGCTGGAAATCTTATTTTTTGTATTGCAGCAGAAAATTTCCCGGCTTAAATTGATTTGTTTTGCAGCTGCCCGTCTTTTGCTAAGCGTTTGAAATTCACAGAGCTTAATAACATGGTAGTTGTTCTATATTTTAAAGCCACTTGTGTGTTTGCGACGGTGAAAACAATAGAGTTGCTGCGGCTCCACAGTGAAATGTCTCTCAGAAAAACAATATGGAGGTCAGATGACCGACTCATCATTTCCTCCAATGGATAATCTGATTTTCAGCTCTATGTTGTCCATTTGCACAACCATAAGAACCACTGTTCAAATGAAAAATGAAGGAAATTTCAGAAAATAGAAACTATTTCAAATTAATTCTAACCTTAGTTCCCACTATATGACTCAGTAAATTAAAATAATGAATAATGATGTTGAAAATGGCTTGAAATCACGGCATTAAACGGCTGTTTGTATTTTTACAGAAGGTTTATGCAGTTTTTAGTTTTTAAGCATTTAAAACCGTTTTTTGTGAAAAACAAAAACATGGTAATGTTGGAGTTTTATTTAATTTAAAGTTATTATTATTGTGGAGAAACTTTGGATATGAAGAATTTTTCAGGTTTTGATGATTTTATGCATCCATCCATCCATCCATCCATCCATCCTGTAGCAACTTCCTGTTCAGTAACGATGAACTTCCTGTCATTTAATCGGGTCTCTGTTGTTGAAACTGTGACTCCAGACAGCAGAACCTGTTGCATGGTTTTAGTTTTTGTCAACATTTCACCAGAAGCAGCTCAGATTTCATCTCCAGTGTCGTCATGTTCCCCTCATGCATCCTGAAGCTTCCTTTTCCTGAGCCGTCCTTAATGGCCGCCTGTGCACTGCGCCCCCTGCAGGTGGGTCTGCGTCAGCAGGACATGTCGCTGCTGTGCCAGCTCTGGTCCCTGCATGAGTCCATCCAGGAGTACAAGGGCAGCTGCCACGACCTGAGCGCCGCCTCCAGCCTCAGCATGATGGAGAATGGCTACTTCGACGAGGACGACGAGTTCTACGCTGAGCCCGGAGCCACGCCCACCGGAGACCTCCCGGGCGCCGGGGATGTCGCCGATGGCAACGCCTCGTCATTGGCGACGGCGGCCAAAAATGGCAAGGAGGACAGCTGGGAGTCCTTCAACGTCGCCATCTGAGGCCTCGATCTGCGCGGGTTTTTCTGCAGACGGATCCATGTTTTTAGGGGGCGGAGCTAAGCTGTGAGAAGGGAGTGGCTGGTTGCCGACGGCAACGGACTGCCAAAGAGGAAACCTGTCCGTCTGCAGAGCTGAGATCACCTGGACTCCTTCACTCTGCTGCCAGTCACTCTTACTTTCCTTTTCTTTTTTTTTTACATAATCAAAATATATGAACAAAGTTTTATTATTTATTACATAATATAAATAACAAAGTATTCTTTTTTTTTTTTTTTTAATTATTATTCTTTTTGCTCTCTTTGGAAGTTTTGTACAAAAGGTACAAGCAGGAAAGTTGGACTTCAAACCTGAAGTGTGGGATTTTCTTTATTTCAAAGGCATTTGCGTCTCTTCAGGACCAGGAAGAGGAACTTTAAATCGGTAAAATGTTTTTCAGGTGAGATCCTCCTTCCAGTAAACGGAGCAGAGCTGGTTTCCTGTGCAGGGAGGATTCATGCAACGTTTTCTGGTCAGTGTAGCGTCCGTTCTCTGCGGTTACAACCAGCGTTTACTGAGCAGAACTTCACTCAAAACTTTAAAAGAAAATCTGTAATCATGTTTCTGTTTTGCACGTTCAAGCTGCAATGTTTGGATATTCCTCAAATGTGATGTTCGGAGGGAAATCGGAGCAGAAATGAACCTTTCTTTGTGGCCTTGCTATCTGAACAGCTGCATTGTTTTTCACGTATCCACATCAAGCTGAACGTCGATTTGATCATTTTTGAGGATTTAATTCCTGGAAAATTCTGGATTTTTTTTTTTATCGGGTTTCCATAATTCAGAGGGCGGCCATCTTTGCTTGAAACAAATTATATTTATTTCTACTTTGAATTTAGTTCAACTATGTGATGAAATATCAGGATCAAGCTTCAATTTATTTGTTTTTAATTAAACATGTCGTATTACCGTAGAGTTGGAAATAATACAAAAATAAAGTCGCATTTTTATGAGAAATTTAAATAAAGATGAGCATTTTGTGAACTTATAAATTAGTAACAGTAGCAGGAATTTGAAACAACAAAAGTTTAATTTATGGGGAAAATCAGTAACTCTGCCTCATTTCAGACGTAAATGTTTGTCGACGAACACATTCTGGAATGATTTGCTCCGTCTTCCTTCGTCTGCAGCGAGTGACATCGCAGTTCTTCCAGGTCAGGCGGCCATTTTGTTTTCTCATGGCGGTCCTGCTGAATGAATGATCTCATCTAAAGAATGTTTTTAAAGTTACTCTGCAGTCAAACAAGCATTTTTCTCTTCACAAACACTAAATTTATGACTACATAGTCAAAAATAAGATTCACCAAATCATATTTTTGTTTTTTTGGCTGCGGGTCATTTCACCTCAGTCGTTTCATATCCTGTCAGTTTTTGTCATTTCATGCTGGAAAATGGCCGTAGGTCACTTTATATCAAGTCATTTTTCATTTCTTTACCTGCAGAGGAGTTTTATCAACTCCAATCAATAATTTCAGAACATTTTAGCATTTTAAATCCGTCTTCCTTATCCTCATGTTAGAAAACACAGTTCAAAATGGCTGCCACTTGTTAAAATCTCAATTTTCTTGAGCTTCTGCAAAAATCTAAATGTTTCATCGTGTAATAAACTGAATGTTTGGTTTGTTTATTTGATTGTTTTTGTACCAACAATCTGAATTTTCTTTCGATTTACCCCATCAGATGTTGTTTTTCTGTTGGATGTCATCACATTTAGTGCCTTTGTAAAGCAGCAGCTTCCTGCTGAAGAAGGATGGAAAGTGAACCGCTGGTTATTTGGATTGTATGATGGAGTATCGCCGTGACTTTTTTTCATTTTGTTTTTATTTCCAGTCTCAGAATGACGTCAAAGAAGTTTGTGATAAATTTAGAAAATAAAGTCAAAATGTAAGTTTTGAGAAAATTGGCAACGTTTCATAATTAACACCATAAATCTCTCTGAGCAGCTGGTTTACTTTATCTGCATGAAAATGTATTTTAAAAAGATTTGCTTGTCTTTTTATCTTTATTTTTTAAGATTTTGATGTTTTTTTTCCTTTATATTTTTCAACTTATCCTTTACATTTGAATTTTTCTCAACATTTTATCTTGTTTTTTGACATTTAAATAATTGTTTTCATGTTTAGACAATACTTTTGTTTTCTCAGTGTATTGGACTTTTCTCTCTACAGTCTTTTTTTTTTTTTTTTTTTTTTCCATTTTTTAAAAAAACTTTTTGCCAGCCTTTTTTCAACATTATCTTTTTTTTTTCTTTTTTTTTTTTTTCCCCTTCATTTAAACATTTTTTCAGTTTCCCTTCACATTCTGAATACTTCTCCTACACTTGGACTTTTCTCATCTCTTTTTACTCTAATCAACACAGAAATGTGACCATAATACTCCATCACAGTGATTGTTTGGTCTGTATTTTGGGTTTTAAAGCTGCTCCATGTAGAATTAAAAAGATGTCCAACAAATTAAAATTACAACTGATGTTTTTTATTAGAAATGATCCTACTGCAAAAAAGGTAGATTGTATCTCAACTGTAACAGGATAATTAGATTCAAATTTTAGTTTTCTCAACATGTAAAACCTGAAACAGACGTTTAAACAGATTTTAATCCTCTTCATGTGGCAGCTTTAACGAGTCGCGGTCTCGTCATGCAGACAGGAAGCTGAGCTGTTCACGTCTCACTTCGGTCATTTGAGGGTATTTATTGCGCTCCAACGCTGCGCTCTCTGTACAAATAAATCACAAACTGAACACCAGCTTGCTCCTCTAACAGCCGAAAGATTCCCCTTTTTTAAAATAATTAATGGATGTTGATATTGGAAATGTTTCCTCAGGGTTTTCAGATGCCTGGGTAAAAATGTAACGACACCCACACAGAATGGATTTGTTCTTGAATGTTACATGCGTCATAATAAAGAAGCAAAAGCCTTATTTTTATTCTTCACTTGATAATTTGGACCAAAGTGGACTCCGTTGACCAGAATGCAATGCGGCCGCTGACGCGTAGAAACTGAAGTGAAAGGTACTTTTTCAAACATCAGGGAGGAATTTGACTCGTTTCCAATGCTCCAATCTGTTTTCATGCAAAAAACAGAAAAAACATGTTGAACGTTTACCACAGTGGTGTCCAAATGTCTTCCCTGGTAAATTTAAACTACAAATTCATTCAATTAAAAATATAAAATTAACTCATTTGGATTTTGTTGTTTTTATTCAACAATAAATCTGTTTATTGTTAAAGATCCAAATCACAAAAGGGGCTTTGGATTAAAACAAAAATGTACAATTCCCTCATTTTTGGGATCATTAATTGTTTTCTACTTTATTGAATTTTTTGTCATTTTTTTTAACCACTCTTGACTTGTGGTTAAAATCCTTCTAAGGGCCATAATTGGCCCCTGCGCCACACTTTGGACACCGCTGGGCTACTATTGGCTTAAATCTGTTGAGATAAATCAATGGTGCAAACTGGAATGTGAAAGTTCTGTTTATTCCTCTGGTTCTGTTACTTGGACTGTTGTATCAGTTATACTTACTGTACTCATACATTTAATAAAGTCATTCCATGGTTTTCAGGTCTGTGTGATGGTTTCTGCAGGGTCAGACTGAAAAAAAGGCTCACAGTGGCAGCAGCCCAGGGCATCTAGTTTGGGGGGCGGCATATATATATATATATATATATATATATATTTCTTAATGAATAGTAAATTATATATTATTTTGCTGCTGGCAAAAAGCCCAGGATAAACCCAGGCCAAGTAGTTTGGGACCAGATGGTATTTAGAGGGATTAGAAATGGAGTCAGAGCCAAGAATCAGCATTCAATATTACTGTATGTGCTGTACAACGGCTGCTGGAAAAGATAAGTGCTGCATTGCCCACTTACCATCGAGATACCACTTGCTTGCTGCGTTCTTGCTGGTTGTGCAGGAGGCTCCACTTCTGCTTTGCAAAGTAGTATGAATCTACATTTGTTGCAGCCATTTTTACAGGAAATCTTGTCTAAGAATTATTTTGAGCAAAACGTATTCGTAGACTGATCTTAACCTGTTCAAGGAAGTATAACAGATCACCTTTAATAACAGACATGGATTCACTTTAAGCATTAGGTTTTTAACTCAGTCGGTTTACTGAACTTGCAACCTTTTTCTTCCCAAAATGTCCGCCAGCCTCAGTCAAGCTGCAGCTTCTCTCTGCTCTGCTGCTGCTCCACTTTTAAGTTGCATCTGACTTGCATGTAAATGCTCCAATCTGCATTTTGGTCTGGAGAAGCTGGTGTGCTCCTGCATTTTCAGTGCAGCTGATCATTAATGCAGCAGGAGGCTTTGATGGTGCAGCTTGTGCTGCTGGGAGGCTCAAAGGAAAAAATTGTTTACGTTTTCATGCTGCTTAAATCCTCTGAAGTAATGAATAACTGGGCCATGCAGGGCTCATTTCAGATCTAAAAAATAAAAGCATTCCTTTGCATCCGTTTATTTGGAAGCTATGATCTCTGTATCTGCAGTCTGTTTGACCGTCTGCTAGGAGATTACAGCAGATTACCATAATCTTGAGTGAGAGAGTAAATCCAAGGTGCTCCTCACTCTCTCCAGTGGATTAACAAATCAGAGCTGGTTGGATCGGCGGAAAGCTGTTTCTTCTTTTTGTTCTTTAGAAAATATACTTGAAAGTCAATTTTTCAGCGAGTTAGCTGCTGATTCTGCTTTATATGACAGGAGTATTTTAAAAAGAAGTACATTTCCTCCCTAAAATCTTTGAAATTTATGATTTTGGAAAATTAGCTAAAAAAAAAAAAAAAGCAAAAAAAAAATGAAAATTTGAAATTGATACCACAAATTTTCTAAAAAAGAACTTGAACATTTCTGAGTATGAAAAGTTGTAATGTTGCTAGAAAAAGTTGTGAAATTTTTAGGTTAAATCTCCAAAATTTTCCTCAGAAACAAATAAGGAAATTTCAGAGCTTGAAAAGTCAAAAATTGGCTAAAAACCCCCCCCAACTTTTTTCTGTGGAAAAAAAACATGAACATTTCTTGAGTTTTAAAGGATTTTTTTTTTCTGACATCCATTTTTTAAACTTTCTATAAAAAATAAATCTTACAGTTAGATGATCATCCATCAACCAAGGCGTTTATCCTCGCAGTGATTTGGATACTTCGGGCTCCCAAAAGCACAACTGGTGTGATAAAAAAAATTGATTTATATTTAATAATAACACTTAATTTTACCAGCTAAATGCTTGTAAACCTCTACTTTTTTTTTATAGTCTGTACACAAATAGGGAAGCTGATGCAGGGTGCGCCTTAAATAGTGGGCATGGCGACTGGAAGACAAAGAAAAACGTTCAACAAGACCTTGAAGCAGCAGCAGCAGCTGCAGCAGCTGCAGCAGGTGATGAACTCTGTGATTAACCCGGGTGTCTGGGTGTTTACAGGCATTACGTGAGTCAGACAGGTAGGCATCTCACCGCTAATCCAAAGAATGTGCAGCGAGCTGCATGACTCCAGTCCACACAGACTAGTGAAATTACAACCTCGGGGTTTGTTAGCGTCATTCCTGGAGAGTGGCTCAGGAACTGGAGCGTGTTAAACAGTAACCTGGAGAACAAGATGGCTGTGTGTTTTTACTTACTATGAAAAAAAATCACCAAAATCCTTCTGAAAAGTCTTATCTTGTTGCTCACCTTAAAAAACATCCTTTAATAAGCTTTTTTTTTTTTTTTTTTAAAATAAATAAAAAAATAACTTATGTTCAGGACAGTTAAAAGAAAGCACAAAGCCTAAACTACAAAAGCACAAAATCTTACCAAAAAATTGTGGTCTAGTTTTAATACCTGAAATGAGACTAAACTAACTTAAATAGAATAGAATATACTTTATACAATACAAATAATAATCCATTTTATTTATAAAACCTTTTATATCTCCAATTGTAACTGTATATTTACAAATATATATATCCAATTGTAATGGTAGTTGAATATCTCAACATGTAACCTTATGCAATGTAAAGTTTATCAAATTTATTTTTATTACTTATTATTAAAATTCACATAGGAGCTTCTTCTTCATCAATCATTTCTTAAAACTGGCGAAAAAGTTCCTGTCAGATTATGTCATTTATGATAAGACATTTTTCCTAAGTGACATCATCAGCCAACGGAACTAGAACTGGGTTGCTAGGTGACAGGCTGGGTTTGGCTGGCGTTGCTAGGTAACGGGAAGATTGAAACTAGAACTTTTTCATCAACATTAAGGAGTTAAAACAAGCTGCTGTATCTTACTGAGAAGTTGTTTGTAAGTTAGTTTTGTCTCATTTCAAGTGTAATTAAGATATATTTGCACTGTAAAAATACTTGGTAAGATTTTTTGTTTTTCAGTGTATAAAACATTTTACAAATCTAACCCGACCTCATGGTCACAAGTTTGGTATCAATAGATCCAGAGTAGCTTTATTTGGATAAATTTACATAGTTACAAAGAAATAAAGCAAAATAAAAAGCTGTTATACAAACCAATAATTTACCCTGAAAAGAAAACAGTAGGTTAATAAAGCGGGTAATCCATCTGTGACTTAACAGATATTCCAGTCTGAAGATGGTAAAGACAGTAATTAAGACGTCCAGACGTCCTGGATGCTCCACTGGAGTTTCCTGCAGCTCTGAGCGGTGAGAGTTTCTGACAGCAGGCCGAAGCCAACAGCCACCAGGGCCAGACGCCTGCTGCAGTTCAGGGCCACTGCGGACAGCAACATCAGCGCAACATCAGCGCAACAAACAAAAGAAGAAGAGAAGGAAAAACAGAAGAAGAAGGAAATGAAAATTTCACTAGGGATCCAATCAATTCTTTGACTTGTGATTAATTGTCATCTAATAGTTTATTAGATTAAAATGAGTTCTAATCAGAGTTGGGTAGCACTTAATTTCATTTACTTGAGAAGCTTTTTTGAAAAAAATTACTTTTAGGAGTAATTTTATAATGAAGTATTTCTATTCTTATTTCAGTAAAATGTCTGAATTTTCTATCCACTGAATGAAAAACAAACAAATTAACCAAAAATTCACCAGACACACCTGCAGTTTTTGAAAAATGTAACCCTTTGTGTTATGAAAAGATGGTCGACTCTATTGCTACAAATGGCTGCTTATCAGTTAACTGTTAGTTAATACACTTGATCAATCAACTTTAGATTAACTAAATAATTGATAACTTGCATCCCTAAAATAGACAAAAAGAGGCAATACAAGCAAAGCAGAGGAGAAAACTCAGGTTTTTAAGAATAATAAATCCATCGATGAGCTCAATTAATTGTAAATTAAGTCATTAGTCGATCCCTGCTTCTCACCTCGGATGGCCTGTGAGTTGGAGGTGAGCACGAACATCCTGATGAGGCCCAGGCAGAGCGGGGAGTAGTCATGGTCCCAGATGACGGTGGGGATGAGAAGGACTTTACCGTAGCAGGACAGCAGCAGCGCTCTGAGCAGCAGGTCGAGCTCTGCGCTCCGTCCCTGCAGACGGGACTCCCACATCCAGAGGAAGGTCAGCAGGCCGCTGCAGAACGCCGCCAGCTCTGCAGATCCACGAAACATGTTGGGAATTAAACAATTTGCATGATTAAACATAAAAAATGCTCAAATTGAAGCTACAAAGATAAATTTCATTTCTTAAATTTGATAGAAGGTTACCTTCGACACACTAACATCTGCATTTATTGAACATTTTGAGCAACAAACAAAAATCCTCATATGGATCATCATCTCACCCAGGGCAGCTAATCCAAACTTGCCATAAAACTCCCATTCCTTGGTGTACCGGATGATGTCGGCCGGGTCGCTGCTCTGCTCGGAGCCGTGGAGCGCAGACCAGCGGAGGTACGCTTCACACAGCAGGCAGAACACACACAGCTTCCAGTGGATCTGCGGAACAGCCCAGTGGGAAGCAGTGGGTACAAAAGGAGAGGAGAAACATTTCTACTCCCAATTCACAAGAAAAAGGCTCACAAGTATCACTGTGTTTCAAGTAATCATAAAATACTACAAGCTCCTAATAAGCTTTAAATAAAAAAAGGTTTTGCACCATTATGAGGTGGTTTTTCAACCAAATCGAACTCATTTATCGATCTCCACAGCTCATGTGAGTAATAGCCGAGTATTACTACTGGAGAAAACGCCAAAGAGGACAACAAGAAGTGTTTTTGTTTTGACTTTTCTCTTGAACAAGCTTGTGTGTGATTTTAATTTCATTCGTATTTAATGGAATCGCTGCTTTAACTAAGTGTGGCTGAACACACATGCAAGTCACACTTTGTAAAAGTAAATAAACTGTAAGAAGAATGAACTATTTTTCTTCCTCTTTGCAATAATTAACTACTTCTTGTTTTTTTTCTTGTTTTTTTTCTACCACTTAAAATTCCAGTCAAATACAATAAATGTTACACCTGCAACACAAAGCAGTGTGATACTAATGTCCAGTTACACAATTTAATGTTTATTAATTTTAATAAACAAAGATGACTTACATTTAAGCTCGTGTTGAACAAAATGTGTCTGAAAGCTTGTGCTTTGCACAAAATGGCATCAATTAAGATAATAACTGGATCATATTCAATATATTTATCCACCGGCTTCTGACAGGACTCCTAAAGGAAGAAAAACAGACGATTAAAGACGCAACCTTCTATCTGACGGCTAAAATAAAGTAAAAAACAACAATAAAAATAGACGGACGCATATTGTTATCTTCAGAATCCCGTTGCTGTAATCCCTGTGAAGCTCCGGTGCCTTCTCGCTGCACTCAACACATCTGTAAAACGCTTCTTTCCCCATTCTTAGGTTTGTCCACAGTCAGGAAGAGCAAACCGGCGTTCAAAACAAGGCAACCGGAAGAGAAACGGAACACACACACATTTGACTTCAAAATAAAAGCACCAAATTCGAAACTGAATAAGAGAAATTGAAGCGTCGCTCAGTTAAAATGTAATTTGACCCACAAGCAGACCACAGATGGGCATGTTGATGGTTTATTTGCAAGGAGCTTTCACATAATCATCCAACAGTGGTGAGTGAAGATCACCAGACACAGAAGATGCTTCAAAGAAATGGCGTCTGCTCTGCACACACTCAATAAAGCTTGATAATGTTTACATTGCTCGTACAGAATTCTGATATTAAATAAAAAATTCTGATAAAAAATCCAAAAATAAATCTGATGTATGAGAAAAGGATAATGTTGGGGTTAAAGTTAAAAATTTAAGATTAAAGTTGGATTAAAATCATAATTCTGAAAAAAACATAATTTATAAATCATATTTCTGATATAAAAAATAAATGTCAGAATACTTGGGTTTGGTAGAAATTCTGATATTAGAGTCAGAATAAAAACAAAAACAAAAACAAAGCAAAAATGTTTACTTTGGAGCTTTGTGCAATTTACTACTATCTGAGATGTTCCGATATAGTGGCCTCGTGTTATTATTATTAATAATAATTAACTAATGCTAGTAGTGGTTTTAATTATTATTTATTCTGCCTCGAAACCTAGGTAGAAGAAATGCAAAATAATAATAATAAATACTATTCATTTAATAGAAAGAGCAAACCTCAGTTTTATTTTGAAAGTATTCACAGGAAGCGCTCATTTCCGGCGTGATACCGGAAAAGCCTGTTTGACGCGCAGCAGAGCGGCTCGGACGTTGTAGTTTCGATGAGCTCTCAGATTGCGGCTCTCTCGTTCTGACTGCAGCAGCTTCCGTCACTCATGTAGCCGAACATGGCCCTTGCCAGCCGGGCTGTCGCGGTGGTAGCACTGTCGCTGCTCTACCTGTGCGGCGGGATCATCTCCACGGAGTTCTTCTCCACGCTCACGCTGTTCAACAACGAGCTCCACAAGCAGGGATGCAGCTCGCTGTCCGAGTGGGAGGACTACGCTGCGGACTGCGGTAAACCGCCTCTCTGTCGCTGCCGCTCCACAGTTTGCCACGTCCTGCTTGGTCCAACTGTCACCCGGTTAGCTTAGCAGCTAATAGGCTAATAACAACAAACAGTGACAGCTCAGAGACTAAAGTCACCTCCAGCTGGACAACACGGTGTTATGAACCCGGGGAGTTTATAACACACGTAGTTTACGTCTTATATCACGTTTTATAATAATCATCTTTCTTCATTGCATATTTTAAAGGAATGATCATCTTCTGGAGCGTTTTGCTGTTAAAGGCAACATTTAGGTTTGATGTTTCACAAAGATTCAGCTTTAAGGACATTTTGTTCTTGGAAATTCAAACTGTAGAGATTTCCTACAAATCCAAGCACGCCAGGAACTACATCTGGAACTTACATACGTCCAAATATAACCAAATAAAGCCTCTGTAAGAGATTATTAAAGAGAAATCTTTACATTTAACCACATAATTGTGCTACAGAATAGAGTTTTAGTAAGTGAGAAGTTATTGCAAATAAAAATATGAAAACAGAGGTGCACATTTGACTTCAGACCCTTGATTTAATAGTTTGCAGAACTGCATCTTCTGTAAGTGTTTAGGGATTTTTATATTTAGAAGCTAAATTGTGCAAACTGAATTTACTCAATTAGATTTAGATGTATTTTTTCCTTCATTCAAATTGCAGCTTTGAACTTAAAATAGAGTCTTTTCTCTTAGTTTCTCTATCATATGTTAACAGAGATTTTTATCTTTTATCTTTATACTCCTGTTACATTCATTAGTGATGTTTAACAGTTCAAATCCCGTTTTTTTATGCAGAGTTTGTGAACTCTTCCTGGCTGTGCGTGGTTTTCTCCCACAGGCCAGAAACTTTGCTCCTCTGTTTTTAGATGAGTGCATTTGCATGATCTTTTGGTGCATCCTGTCTACCTAATGGCAGCCACCCTCCTGCAAGCCTGAACAGCATTAAATGGATAAAGACAATCAATAATGGTGGATATAAAAGCTCCCAGCAGATTCAACGTTATTTGAATAAAAACGCTGCATTCTTATCAACACACACCTCATTGTTTTGTAATCCTTTATTTTAGGGCTAAAACGATTAATCGGATTAGTCATGATTAATTGATTGTTGAAATAGTTTGCAACTAATTTAGTTATCGATTAATCATTAAGTTGAATGTACAGACTCAAAAAAGGCCATTTGGTAAAAAACCCAACATATTCAGATCAGTAATTAAGCCAAAATTGTGCAAAACAATTCAGTATAATTGATTACTAAGTGATTGGTAGTTGAAGCTGCACTATTTTTAATTCATTTCCACTTTGAACATTCGGTGTGTAACGTCTAATTGAACATTTGTCTCTGCAGAGTCGTCTGTTTTGCAGTTCGAGGACCCAGACTGCGTGGAGGGAAGCAACCCGCCCTGCGAGTCGGTTTTCTCCCTCAACGCTGAAAAAATCCTGGTGAGTTTCACGCTGACCACTGATCACATCTATCACTGTTTACCTTTTTAAATCTGGTATATACCACCTAAACTCAGAAAACTCTGAGCTTTTAGCTGGTGCTGAGTTGTAGCTTTTAATTTTCCCTTTCTGTTTATTACTGATAACTTATTTGAAAGGCAAATGGAAATAACTGGGTTTAATTTAAGCTGCATTTTTAAGTTGAGCTTTAATAAACAAACTAAACATATTTAGAGACGTAATCTGTTGATTTTAGATTGTTTCGTGGGTGTGGTCCTTTGCACTGATAGCCACACCCTGGACTACAAGCTTACCTTGATTTATTTTTATTTTTTTATGGGCTTTGGATTATGCAAAGTCACCAGCGTCTGGATTTCGACATTTTATTTTATTATTCTAAAGAAATTAATGTTCATACAGCAAAAATATATCAGATTTGGTCAGTTTTTGTCCAGATATCTCTGTTTGGAGCTGCAGTGTAATAGCTGTAACAGTCGACACAATTGTGTATTTTAATGTGGCTGAAATTTTTTTTGAATTTTTAGAGCTGGAAAAAATACTATAACTTAATTGAAAAACTATTTTGGGTGAAAAAGCCTCCAAAAATTAAGTATTTTAAACAAAAAGTGCTGAACATCTACCAGAATATAAGATAAAAACATTACCTTACCAGGACAGAAACTTACGATTATTTTATTAATAAATTAATATCACAATTAATAGATCCGTCAGATAAAATTGGCACATATTGCAGATTTCTTATTCACCACTTATGCTTATTTAATACAATATTAGAACTACATAAAAATACAAATAAACAAATGATTCAATTCTGTATTTTATATGTGAGAATAAACATTTTATTCTCTCATAAAATGCAATAAAAGCATTCCTTTAGTAAAAAATCTATGACTTACGAAACTTGACTTGGAGCTCAGAAACATCCAAATTTCCCAGTTTAATCTAATAGTTTTTGGTTTTTATTTACTCTCCCTTTTTTCTCCATCTGGTAGAAAAGAATAGCATATTGTATTGTGATACGTTTTCCGGCTGTATTGTCCATTGATCAACGTTTTCCTGAATAACAAGAGTTTTGTTTTTGTTTTTGTTTTTTTTCCGGGAAAGCCGACTGGAACAGCAGAAATGTACTTATGGTTGATCAGAGGTTCTTTAAAGGGTGTGAAATAATTTCTTTTTGTTTTTGTATTTTTAAATTTAAGGCCCAAAACAGGAAACTTTTATACATCCTCCTCACACAGGAAACCGATGTGCTATTTTGCATTTCTGTGCGATATCTCTTTGTTTCTCTCATTTCTTCTTCCTGTGTCGTTGTAATCGATCTGTTTGTGATCTCCCCACAGAACCAGGCCAAGTTGTTTATAGAGCAAAAAAAAATCCCCTTCCCTGTAGACAACCAAAACACAAACGAGGAACTAGGTGAGTTGATATCCACATTTAAGAGGCTTTTTAAAAACCTTTTTACCTCGACTTTTTTCTTCCCTCTGCAGCCATATGCTACGTTCTGATAGGAAACGGTCTTTATGACGAGGCCATTAAACATTTCTCCCTCTTACTGCAGGTGTGTGAGCATCTTAACTTTAAATACATAACATGTAAAAGCACTTTATAATTCTCCAGACAGTGATATTCTTCAGAACATGCTTTGTTTTTGACGCAGAGCGACCCGGAGTTGGTCAGCGCCATCTATGGAAGAGGGATAGCTTACGGCAAGAAAAGCCTGCAGGTGAGTGACGCTTGCAAAATGCAAAATGCGCAACATGTTTACAATTTGTGTTTTACTCTGTCGCCTTGTTTAAAGCTTTTTGTAGATTTCTAGCCTGTAAAAAAAACTTCAGTATCAGTTACGTTTTGAGTGTGAATTTGATGTATTTTTAGTTTTATAGTTCTGCAGAAACCAAAGCAGCTTCCTAAGAGTTTCATTTCTTAGGAAGGAATCAAAATAACAGCAAGTTATTGTTGTAACACTAAATCTAATGCAAAGAATTTAGATTCTAGGAAATCTTAATTGCACTAATCACGACTTCTCTACCTTGTGTGTGTTTTGTTGTTTATATTATCTTTAAACCAGCATTACGATGACCTTACACAATTGTTTTCTTTATGAATTTACTACAGACATTTTCACACTGTGTGAATTTAAATCAGACGAACCTTTTTCCTGTTTTAGGTCTGTTAAGTTTACCAAAAATATTTCTATTGCTAAATGCAGCAATCATCTATGAAGGTGTGTTTGGGACATTGTAGACAGAGAAAAGGAGGAAATTTCTGGGCAAAAAACTTGAAAATTTTGAGAGTAAGCTTAGAATTTTTTTTAGGAAAAACAAGAAAATTTCAAAGTCTGAAAAGTTGAATATTTCCTGGAAATTTTTTGAGATTTTCAGAAATTTTCTAAAAAGTAAATGTGGAAAATTTTGAGCTCCTAAAGTTGAAAATTTTTTACTTTTATCAGCAGCTTATAGAAAGAAACGCAAAAGGTTTGACCCTGTTATTCATTTCAAAAGAAATGTATGCAAACTTCTGCTTTAGAAAACATTAGTAAATAAATCCAGAATTAAAACTGAACTGTGTCATTTTAAACATTTTAGTTAAACTGCAACTTTATTTTCCTGCCAGGACATAAAGAACGCAGACCTGGCGCTGTACGAGCTCAACCGGGTCATCGCGCTGGAGCCGAACTGGCCCGAAGTCTATGAGCAGAGAGCCGAGGTGAGGCCCAAACAGAGGTCAAAGGTCATGGTGACAATAAAACACACTGTTTATCCCATAAAAGATTATTTTCCTAAAGCTTTTTTGCACATTGTTTTCAAAGTAGAGGAGGCAGAACAAACTCTATGCATAATTATAACATTGTATATGTAGGTTCTGCCTCTTCTGCTTGCAGAAATTGCTTCAAATGTGTAAAAATATAGATGAAAATAAAGTTTTTGCATACACACCGCAAAAACACAAAATCTTACCAAGTATTTTTGTCTAGTTTCTAGTGTAAATATCTCAGTTCAGTTAAAATAAGAAAAAAATAAAATTACAAGCAACTTTTTAGGAGCTTGTTCTCAGCCAATAATGTCTTAATATTGATGAAAAAGTTCTAGTACGTGAAACAAGCTCCTTTATTTTGCTGAAAGTTACTTTTAAGTCAGGTTCAGGTGCAGTGATATATTTGCATTAGTAATAGACCTTAAATTCTGGGTAAGGTTGTTGTTTGTTTGCAGTGTATTTGCTGCAGAAGCAGCTGTAACGCAGGTGAGTTGGTAGCTGAATAACGTGAAACCTGATCTTTGAAGATGTTTACCAACCATTTTCTCTTTGCGCCACTTTCTGCAGCTTTGTTGCAATGAGCCAGAAAATGAGTTTTTATAATGCAGTGTGACTTTGTGTAAACTCATTCATCTGGCTGTTTTTCTGCTTTCAATTCTATTTTCTACTTTTGTTGTATTACTTTTAAAGAGATTAGTCCTCCATCTTGATATATTTTTGTTGTTCAGATTTTGTCGCCTCTGGGTCGGATCAGCGAGGCTCTGAGTGACCTCACCAAAGCCATCCAGCTGCAGCCGTCAGCTCGCCTCTACAGGCACAGAGGAACTCTGCTCTTCATCTCTGAGGTCTGACTGGCAAACGCAACACATCTGCATGTTTGCCCTCCTGTTTTCACATGTGGACATTTTTCATGCTCTGTGCAGGATTACGTTGCAGCCATGGAGGACTTCCAGAGCTCCTTAGATCTGAAGAAGAATCAGCCCATCGCCATGCTTTATAAGGGCCTCACCTTTTTTCACAGAGGAATGCTGAAGGTAGGCTCATCCCACATGGATTCTTGAGAATTATGATGGAAATTCACACAAAAACAACAAATCCCTGCACTTTTTTTCACTAAAACATTATTGCAGATTTTTCTCAAAAATTGTCAAAAACTTTCTTACTTGTACTAAATAGCTGCTTCAGCTATTTAGATACTTATGGTGCGTAATCTATACAGCATGTAATTAAAAGTTGCAGTTACCATCATAAATAATGTTGCAAATATTTCCCAGTAAGTACCACAAACACTTTGATTTTTATTACAAAAAAATCCCCCAAACAACTGTGAAATCCTGGAGATGGTCAGTATAATTTAATTTTAAGAACTCGTTATTTTTTACAGTTTAATGGGTTTTATCAACACATTCAGGTACAACCAGCATTTATGATCTTGATTTGGCCAAAATAAAAATGAGTTTGACGTTAAAAGTCTCTTTTTTACAAAAGGCTGCCATTTATTAATCAAACCTAGTCTTTTTTTCAATATGCTAGAATAAACTGAAACATAGAAAACCACGTGACGTTAGTTTTACCTAAGTAAACCTCCAGAGCACTTTCACAGCCTTGCTTTGTGGTTCAGAGGTGCTGATTTCAACCTCTTGCTGTTTTCAGAATCACACAAAATGGCCTGAAGGCATTTTGTTCACCTTCAGTGGTGATCATGCAACCGTTGTTTTGATGAAAGTTGCCTCTGTGCATTGTCACCACGGCTTGGTGCTGTAATTTGCAGACTGTTTGCAACTTTGAGGGAAAAGGTTGTTCCACATCCTGTCTGGTTGTGTGCTAAACCACGAGGTTATCATAAAATATTTTTGTCTGTAAGCTTTCAATGCTGCACAGTCTCTGGAAAACCTGTTGAATTGTAGAGTCTCGTATAATGTCCTCTCTGATCGTGCCTTTAGATTTGGGGTCTGGAACTTCCAAATTGTGCTCAGCGTTTGGACTAAAGTGGTGGGCTAAGAACACAACCTTGAGGTACACCAGAGCTGAGACTGATGGTGGAGACTTTGTGACTTAAATTAAAACATTAGGGATTTATTTCACTAATAAATTGCTCTAATCTATGTTAATGTTCACGGCATAATGGACAAACATTTTTGTGCTGAAGGGCAGCAGCTTCTTAAAGATACAGAGGCCCAATTTCAAGGCGTCAGATTCTAAGTCAATTTTATAAAATCATGTTTAATATATACCTTATTTTTACAACAATATAAGGTAATAGAATTACTTGTTGTGCTACAAAATGGCAAAGTGTGCCTGGAAATGACATAATACTTTAATTAACTAACTTGGTGGAGCAGGGACACAGCCTTGGGGGACTCCAAGGCTAAGAATCATGGGGAGGATTTGTGTCTTAAATGGAAACTTTGGGGATTAACTTTACCAATAAATTGTCCTTTTCTGAGGAGCTGATGCGTTTTATTTTACAAAAATGCTTTCATTCAAGCTAAATCTTTTAAGTTTTTCATTAAATCTTTCTGCAAATAAATAGTTGTATAATGGTATGTGATGATTTCTGCTTTCAAAACATGAAAAACCTTCAGCTAAACTGCGACTGAACCATTTCCTGGGGAAACCCTGTGAGGCAAATACTGGCAGCTAAGCCTTAACCACAAATAACAACACCACCACGACTGGTGCTGTAAACACCGGCCCACTGTTATCACGACAGGAAGTTCCCCCTGGACGGTTTTATCTTCTGAAACTGCAGCTGTGGCGATTGCAGAGAATGTGTCCTCTATCTGATGACCTCGTTCTCTTCATGGACAAATCAGACAGTCTGATTTATGGACCAAGTTCACAGTTTGTAAATTATTGAATGGAGTAGTATTTGGCAAGTCGCCGCCTTCGCAGCAGAAGGCAGCGATGACTGTGCTAATTTCAATGCCGCCTGTTCGGCCAGCATTTATCTACTGACACACTATTGCCAACATAAGCCGCTTGTTTCTTCAATAGGATGAATGTTAAAAAGAAATTCACAGAAAAAGGAAGATTTTGTTTCATTTATTTATTTTAAACAGTTTTGTAGACAGGAAAACAAGCAGTCTTGCTCAAACGTAACCAAGATCATTCAACTGTGAGACCACCATTATGTCCTTTCAGTTTGGGTGTTGTCATAACAAAATGTCGCAGTTAGGGATGCAAACAATTACTCAACATGTTATTAATTGTTGATTATTCATTTAATAGATAAAAATTAGTTAAAGTTAGCTTAGTTTGGCTGCCATCCAGCAGAGGGTGCTGCTGGCCATCCTTAAGCTTAGCTGTTGAGATATTTTAGTAAAATTGAACTTTGCTCCAGTTGCACTCAGCGGCGCCGGATCCATTTTTTTGGGTGTTTCGTGACCTCTGTTACGCTCTTTGAATGTCGGGCGATGGCAGCTGTCAATCGATTCAGTGGGTTTGTCTCAATTCGTCCCTAAGTAAACGGTAAACATCCCTTACCGGGAGGACAATGCTTTTTGTTTTACCATCAGTCAGTGATTGTCAGAGTTGTGTGCAGCCTGTGTAAATGTCTGGCGGGATCAGCGCAGGGCAGGGCCGTAAAGTGGGGGGCTAATGGCCCCTCTGCCCCCCCTGTTCTGACGCCTGTGGTTGCACTAGAAACTGGACCATAAATACTAAGTGAGAGTTTGTGTTTTGCAGTGCAGTTTGAGTGTTTCCTCATGGTGTGTGTTGTTTTTCCTTCGTCAGGAAGCCATCGATGCATTTAAAGAGGCTTTGAAGTTGAAGTCTGACTTCATCGACGCGTATAAGAGCCTCGGCCAGGCTTACAGGTCTCCTTTTTATTTTCTTTTAAAGAAACTCATTCCACTTTTCCACTTTGCTATGATGAAAACCAGTTGCTTCTCCTTTGTTCCTCTGCCTTCAGAGAACTGGGGGATTTTGAATCAGCGATGGAGAGTTTCCAGAAGGCCCTCATGCTGAACCAGAACCACATCCAGTCTCTGCAGCTCCGAGGCATGATGTTGTACCACCATGGTTCTCTGCAGGAGGCCATCGGGAACTTCAAGGTGCAGAAACACTCAGCGCTTTATGCCGCACCAGCAGAGGGAACCTAACTTTGTGTTTGTTGTCCCACAGAGATGCCTCCATTTGGAGCCCTACAACGAGGTGTGTCAATACATGAAGGGCTTGAGTCACGTGGCCATGGGTCAGTTCTATGAGGGCATCAAAGCTCAGACTAAAGTCATGCTGAACGACCCCCTGCTGGGACAAAAGGCCAGCTCCGAATACCTCAAAGTGAAATACCTCCGAGGTGAGAGGGCCTGCACTTTCACACACACACACACACGCACACGCACACACACACACACACACACACTGAAGTAAAAACAGTGATTGTTTTGTAACACCAACACTTCTGAGGTCAGAGTTGTACAAGTTGGGAATTTCTCAGTATAAACTGCAAGACTGGAGTGAAGGAAGACAGATCAACCTAAAAACCGAGATTTCAGTTCAGGTAAAGTGAACCCAAGTGGACTGGATACTGCTCCAAAAGCAGGAAGCGAACTATAGCCCAGTGCATTCTGGGTAAACACAACCAAAACAAACGTGTTGGCTTAGGACTGCAGGGAGAAATATCTTGTGGTTTGTTACCAAAGACGAAAGAGAAATCTTACAACCACCAAAATCTGACTCTCTCTTCTTCAGAGAGAGAAGAAGCCAAGAACAGTAGTTCTTTGCTGCACCAAGAACTATTGTTTCCTTCAGTAGTTCTTGGTGCAGCGCCGCCACTGGTGAGGAGGGGAACATAACTTTCCAATTAGTTTGTTTTGTTTAACAGCCATGAAATGTAACATCTTCCAGTTCTGGCCCCCAATGAAATCTACCGCCAGACCATCAGGTGTGGAAACTCCCTAAAGGACCAATACCTTAACTGTTGACAAATGGGCATTTATTGCATCGTTTATCATGAAAACTGTATCTATACAGAATCGGAGTCATTGTTCTGGTGCCAAAAAGAGGCCTAACCGAAGCCATGTTTTCTTCCAGTTGCCATTTGAATTTTGAGCAAATTTTCAAAACGTCGCAAAATTACAGTGATTAAAATGTAAAATGACTGTAATAAATAAGAAGCAGAAGTTGCAAACGAACATGGAATTAGCATTTCAGAAAAACTTTGTGCCTCTGGTAAGGCATAGACCCAACAATGGGTGGGAGAAGCTCATTCTACACACGTGTTTCCACTTTAGCTGATTAACTCTTTTTCAAAACAGTTAAAGTTTCATCTAAATTTAAATCCAACAGTGAGAAAAGTAAAGTTATATCTGGTTTTAACTGCAGTTTATGGAGCTGTTTTTTGGTTTGATTCTCCTCCAGAATATTCCCGTTACCTGCATTCCCACCTGGACATCCCTGTAGCGGAGTACAACGTGGACCAGGACTTACCGGGGAATTTTAAGAACCACTGGGCCAAAAACCTGCCGTTTTTAATAGAGGACTATGAGGAACAGCCCGGCCTGCAGCCACATATAAAGTAGGTGTGACGCATTCATGACAGCAGGTACGACTGCAATTAACAACTATTTTATTAATCTGATTCTGATTATTCTGATGATTAATCGATGAAAACATATTTGGAACAGATTTTTCATTTAACCTCTTAAGTTTTTTTATGCAATATTAGAAACGCATTGAAAGAGGAAAATGAAGAAATAATTCCCTTTTAAACGAGAGAATAAACATTTTGTTGCCTAAAATGCAATTGTTTAGTATTCAGATAGTGATTTTAACCAGGTGAAGCTAAAACTGTAAGAGTTATTTTTTTAAATTGTTTTGTCTAAATTAAATGTAGTTTAAATACTGGTTATTTCTAATCTATTTTATTAGTTTTCATTCAAGGAACTCTCCAATATTTGTCTTGAAAGTTGGAAAAATAACAAGAATCCTCTTCATTGCTAAGATTGTGAGCACAAAGAATTTGAGTTTGGTTCCAAGCGCTCACAGAGTACAGACATTAATTATAATTACATGAAATTCAGAATTAAAGTGGTGAATAAAAGGAACAGTATGTACGTGTGCACGCTCCAAACTGGAAAAAGAAATCCTGATTAAAGTTGATTAGGATCATTTTGAACCGAACAAAAACATGTTCTGATGGTTTTAATCCACCATAATTTTCTCAAGTTATTTCATGTTCACATTACTCATCTGATATTTATGAGACTTCCTGAAAACCTTGTTTTGAGCATCATGAAGTGAGTTCATGCGTTGTGTTTTGGATCCGCAGAGACGTTCTGCCTCAGAACTTCGACAGCTACAGCACCGAAGTCCAGAAGCTGATCTGCACGGCCGACCATCTGGGCGCGCTGATGCAGTACGACACGCCTGGGTTCCTACCAAACAAAAGAATACACAGAGGTACCGACGACTCCGTCCTTACAGATCAAACATTAGAAAAGCGGTAAAGTAAGCAGCGTTTCTTTTTGTTTTGTTTTCAAAGCGATGGGGTTAGCAACGCTGGAGGTGATGCAGGCGATGCACCGGACCTGGAGCAGCTCCAAAGTGCGAGTCAACGGAAAGACCCGGCAAATGCAGTGGAGAGACATGTTTGACATAGCCGTCAAATGGAGGAGGTCAGAAAAAATTTACTGAGACGACAGTAAATGCTTTAGAAAATCTGTAAATATATAAATTATTTAAGTAGTGCACTGAGGTGTTCTGTGCCAAAGACAGAAAGTTAAAACTAAAGAGATGAAAGGAATAAATGACCATTTTATTGAGTTTAACATCAACTTCTCTTCTGTTGCTCCTCAAATTGTTTGAGTAACTGCAAGACTTTTGCAAAATCTGCATGAGAAATAATTATTTTGCTTTTTCAAATTCTTTTCTGCTCGGAGTTTTGATTTTTATGAGTTACAAAGTCAAACTTTTTTGACTTTTGAAACTCCGAAATGTATAATTTTTTTTCTTGAAAATTTCTGAAATTGAAATCAGAATCTTGAAAATTTTAGATCAGAAACTTTTTTTTGTTTCTAGAAAATTTGTGATTATTTTGAAAATGTACTTTTTTTTTTCTTTTGGTAGTTTTTGACTTTTGGGGCTCAGAAATTTTATTTTTTTCTAGAATATAATTGATTTTATTTTCAAAATTTCTGAGGTTTTTAGGCAGAAATGTATTACTTTTTTTTAAATTTACTTTCTTTTTAATCTACTTTTTTTTTCTGATTCACCCTCTTAGATTTTAAGCTTGTTTTTTGCACTTTTACTGATACTTAAAATATATTTACCTAAAAGATGTTACCATTGATTTGCCCTCATCCTGCCATTTTGCTTTCACAGCGTGTTCCCCAGGAGCTGGCTCTTAAAGCAAATAACGCCACATTAGTAAATAAATCTCTTATTATTGCTGAGCATTAGAAATAATGTTGGTGATTCTAACTGACCTAAAACCAGAGAATTTTGTTCTCATTTAACCTCAAATAGTGAGGAAAAAAAATGAATGTGTCTTTTTTTGGTGTATGTAAACTTCAGGTTTTAACTGGATGGTTTTGTTTTTGTATATCACAGAAATCTTGCTTTTTATTCTGACGTATTCCTGAGTCAGTGGACTAATCAGGCTTTTCCTGTTCCTGCAGGATCGCAGATCCAGACCAGCCGGTTCTGTGGTTGGATCAGATGCCAGCCAGGAGCCTCAGTCGAGGCTTCAACAATCACATCAATCTCATCAGGTCGCAACATGGACAAATATCACCTTCACAGGAACCTTAAAGTCCTTTAATCTGAAGTTTTCTCTGTTTCTTTTCTCCTCAGGGGTCAGATTATAAATATTAGATACCTGGCCTACTTTGACAACATCCTAGAGTTTATTAAAGACAGAATATTAGTGTACCACGGGTAAATTACACCACACATCCTTTCCATTTTGTTCACAAACTATTTGTTTATAAGACCATTGTAGAAAAAAGGAGTAAATTCCTGCCAAAAGTACAGAAAATTTTTAAATTGTCAGAAATTTTCTAGAAACATTTCTGAGATTTCTGAGCTCCATAAGTAACAAAGTTCTGAGAAAAAAAAACTTAGAAATTTTTTGGTTAATTTCAGAAATTTTCCAGAAAAAAAAAGGAAATCAAAAAATTTAAAATGTTGGGGGGAAAATGATGCCAATTAGCAAAATTTTGGACTTTTGAAACTCAGAATTCATCCAGAAACCCTAACATTTTTGATTTTTAAAAGTCAGAAATTTACTAATTTTCTTCTAGAAAATTGTCCATTTTTTGAGTTCAGAAATTTCTACGTTTTTTTTCTAAAAAAAAAAAAAATCTTTTTTTGTTAATTTCCGAGTTTCTTTGAGCAAAGTTTTGACTTTTTAAGCTCAGAAATGTCCATGTTTTTTGTTGAAACTTTGAGATTAATCTCAAAATTTGGCGGAAATTGACTTTTTTACTACCTATAATGGCCTTATTTGCAGATATAACAAAGACAATTCCTTCTTTTTATTAAAAAATTGCTGCTTTTGTCCATCTTCACCAGGGCATACAACCCAAGAGGCCTCCTGGAGGTCCGCCAAGCACTTGAAAATGTTAATAAAGTAGAAGATCTTCTGCCAATAATGAAGGTAAGAAGGAATCAATCGATTAATGTTTTATTAAATTAAAATTAGTTCCAATCGATTAAATAAAGACGTCCACTCAGACATGCATGTAGTGTTGTAGCCATCCAGCAGAGGGCGCCGCTAGTCATAATGAAGCACAAACTTCATAGATAGAAACAAAGATAGGAAAAGAGAAACAGTCCAAACAGAGTCCGGTTAGGGGTTAAAAATCGCTTTCTGCAGTTCTTTTTAGAAATGTAAACACCCACTAAGCTGTTTGAGTTATCAGAAACTAACGATTTGCTATGAAAGGGAGGATAATACGAGAAAAGCAGCCGAGATGGAGAATAAATGTAACATGATGGAGAAAAACATGGCGCCAATATGCACGGTTGATTTTGAGGGCTTTTGTGAGGAGAATTAATCATTAGAGTGAAGTTTTAATATTTCTTCAAGAGCAACAGATGGGATTACTGTACAAATAGCCCTCAGTTTACTGGAAATCAACTGTTTCACATATTTTTTGTTATATTTTATAGTATGTTTAAAAATATCAGAACTACAAGTTTTTGTTTAGTCAGTCAGTATTTAATACAGCTGAAACAAAATGTTAAAATTTAATGGTTTTTAAATTTTAATTCAGCATATTATGGAAAGACAGTCGGCTCTGGTGTTTTTAAGAAAATGGCTGCTTATCAAAAAATTGTTACTCGATCAATAAGATCAATGAACTTTGGATTAATCAATAATTTGCATCAGTCGTCAGACAGTTGATGTTGAGATGTGGTTTTAATGTGACTGTTTGAGCAGTGAAATTCCAGGATTGTTGGTTGTGTGTTTATTTCTTGAAGCAGTTTAACAGTAAAACCAGAGATGGATTCACTGTGAACTCCAAGGTGCCGAGTGTGAAGGATCCTGGGAAGGAGTATGACGGCTTCACCATAACCATCACCGGAGACAGGTAACACCTGATGAAGCCGACGGGCTCAACGCTTAAAACACATTTTTCTGTCCAGTAAGGTTTTTTATTTGCTTCATTTCTTTACAGCAGAATGAACAAACCCAACATTTGCACTAAAATTGTTGCAGTGACACCGCTAGGTGTCACTGCTTCCCACAAACTGCAGCCTGTAATAACTGAAGTTGATATTAGACACTATAAGTCCAAGTCCACTAAATAAATGTTTGTCTGTGGTTTTCTTCCATCCATTGTTCATTCATTCAGTAGTTTTTTCCAGGCTCCATATTTAAATCCAGCCCATTGTAGAAATATCTGCCTTAAGTTCTTAGTTCAAACTATTTAAACCTAAAAACTAAACCCAGAATCTCCAGAAGCCCTGGAAATATAAGATCATAAAAGGATTAAGTCATGTTTGTATGAATTAGAAGTTTCCTGTTTGCTTATGTTGCTTTGCTTTTCGTTCTGTTAGGGTGGGAAACATGTTGTTCTCTGTAGAAACCCAGACGACAGAGGAGCGGACGCAGCAGTACCAGTCAGAGATCGAGAACATCTACAAAGACCTGACAGTCAAAGGGAAGGCGCTGATGCTGTCCACCGAGCTGGGGGTGAGATCTACCACCAAACGCTTGTCTCTAAAAACAAAACGAATACGCAGTCAATTTTACAGACAGCAGGAGAAAGTAAAAATGTGGACGTTTAACAAATACGTCCTTAATATGGACGGTTGCAGAAAGCTTCACTTCCTCCTGTTTTTTTTTTTTTCAGGACGCAGATGCAGTGTGCAACCTGATCCTCTCTCTGATTTATTACTTCTGCAACCTCATGCCTCTATCCAGAGGATCCAGGTGGGTTTCAGTCAAATACATTAAAATCTGCTTTTGTTGAAAAACAAAAGATGGTATGAGTTATCGGCTGATGTTTTTGTCGTCAGTGTGGTGGCGTATTCGGTGGTGATGGGGGCGCTGATGGCCAGTGGGAAGGAGGTCATCGGTAGAATCCCAAAAGGAAAGGTAAATAAATAAAACCAGACATTTACACACTAAATATTTAATTGTCTATTGATTTATTTCAAACGGACAAAAAGAAAAAACAGAAACAAATCATTCCCATTGATATGCATCATTTGTTGGAAAAGTTTGGGGGAATTTTTCTGCCATAATCCAAAAGCACACATTTTATTTTGAAAGCAGGATTTCATGTCTTCCTTCTCCAAACTTGTAATGGTTGTACTCAAAACTTCTCCTCGCGCTCACACTGAGTCTCTGTTTGGACTCTCCGCTCGCGTTTGGAAACGCCTTTTGGCACAGTTGCCTGGCAACCTCTCAGCCAATAGAAAGAAAGTGTACTGGGTGCGTTTGTTTCCTTCTAAAGGGTGTGCCTGTGTGGCTACTATCGATTGTAGCATCCTGTGCCACCCACTGGATGTAGGGAGAAACAACAACGTTAGCGTTCTGCTCTGTTGCACACTAAACATCCTCCAGCAGTTTGCTACTGACCACTAACGGCCTTCTGGTCTCAGGCAGGAGTTTGTTCACCCAATTGACTCCCTACATCCAGTGGGTGGTGCCGTTTGGCGTAGCAACCTGCACAAACTATCAATCTTAAATCCAGAGATGGATAGTTTTGTTTTTGTTCAGTCATTAGAAATTGATCCTTAATTTATTGTTTTTTTTTTCTGCCTTTATTTGATTCAGTTGGTAGATTTTGAAGCCATGACGACGCCAAGTCCAGAAAGTTTCAGTAAAACAGCAAAGAGCTGGATGAATCTAAAAAGGTACGATTGGAAAACGATTGCTTTCGTTTGTGTTTCTGAAAGTCCGGTGTGACTCAAACTCTTCCTGTTCCCAGTTTACCCAGTTGGTACCGAAGTCTTCCGTCCGTAGCAGAGTCCTTCCCGTCCATCAGAACGATGATCGAGGTCCTCAACACAGACTCGTCTTCACATTGTCCAAAGAAGTCTTAAAACATCTTCCAGCGCTCAGAGAAATCTGTCAAATAAAGTCTTAACAATGGTGCTTCTGCACAATAACAGTAAAGGAACAAACTTCTACATCCCAAACAAAACCGGACTGAAAAGAGCCAAAATATTCTAAATTCATACCAAAAAGTGAACCTTGATCTCATTTTTGGAATATTCTCAGTCTTACTTATTTGTTTACCATTACTCTTGGCTTCACATTTATTATAACTTGACATATGATCTGCTTCAAAATCGTAAAACATATTAGCTGCTACTTAATAACAAACAAAAAGATGGTTAAAGTTGATCGTTAAAGTGCTTCTCTGGTTTGAATCTTATAGTTTATTAAATAAACACTGCTGCCACATAGTTTTATTTGTTTTTACCTCAATATCAAGCTTTAAACAGATCTTTCAGTTTTATCTGCAAAAGTACAACATTTTGTCAAGCATTTTTGGTCTAATTCATAGCGAACCATCTTCGTTCACCTGAAATAATAATAATAATTAAAAAAAAAACTAACTGACAAGTACCTTTTTAGCAAGATATAGGAGCTTGTTTTAATTAAAGAATTGATGGAAAAGTTCTAGTTTCTCTGGCGCCGTTACCTAGCAACGCCAGCCAAGCCCAGCCGTCACCTAGCAACCGAGTTCCAGTGGCAGATCATTTCACTTTTAACGTGGGAAAATGTCTTGTTTTAAGTGAAATAATCTGCCAATGAAACTAGAACTTTGTCATCAATATTAATAAATTACTGACTTAAAACAAGCTATGAGTTTTGTCTTATTTCAAGTGTATTAAGATATTTTAACTTGAAACTAGACCCAGAAATATTGGGCAAGATGATTTTGTAGTTTTGTTTGGGATGTAGAAGATTTTGTCCGCCTTTGCTCTTCCTCTGCTTCGTTGGCCTGAAGCACCCAAAGCACAAAACCCATCCGCATGAGGAACCCTCTGAACAAAACCTCATTTTAAAATGCCTCAACTGTAAAATAGGGTGCTAGAAATATTGTAGGTTTAGGTCAGCATCTAAAAAAAGAAAAATGGGAAAATAACTGTTTTATTTGACAGCGCAGACTGTGATTGGCACTTTAAAATCTTCCTTGTGGACACAATCAATCAAGCCGATCAGCAGAGAAGAGTTCAAAGTTAAAACCATTTGGAACAACTTTCAGGGCTACTGAATTTTCCTTGGGATACTTGAAGCAGTCTTTATTTTTATTATTCTCAGCTCTTACAATCACTTTTTTAAAATCTTCTGTTTTCATGCATCTCTCAGAGATGTTGGAGGACTAAATAAAAATGTATTTGTAATCTTAAATCTGCTTCTGATAGCTGATAAATATATTTAACTCATTCAAATCTGTTCCCTAAACTGTTATGGGATTATTTAGATAATTTAATACAGTGTGTATTTTGTGCTAAAAATAATCAGTATTCCTTTTTTGATTAAAATAATCAGTATTCCTTTTCTGATTAAAATAATCAGTATTCCTTTTCTGATTATTTTATACAAAATGATAGATGGCTCAATCTGCATTCAGAGTAGTTTTTCATTTACTCTGCATTTCAGAGTAATTTGTCTCCAGAACCTGTTAGGTTAAATTTTGTTATAACCAGATGAAAAACTCGTTAAAATAAGAATGTTTCTTATTATAAGAAGATGAAAATTTCATGGCTCATAAGTTTCTCCATATGATAAAATTTCTCATTTTGAAAAGATGCAAAACTTGTGAGAATGAGTTTCATGATTTAATATGTTTTTCGTTTCTCAGTATAACGAGATTCAAACTCTTAAAAATTAGTTTGTCATTAAATCATGAAGTTTCATATCTCATATCAGGAAAGTATCGTTTCAATGAAATGTAATTTTAATTAAAGTTAGTTTCTAACGGGTTTTCTTCATAGTGAGTTTCTCAATATGACAAGTTAAAAATAAATTTCTCGTTAAAACGGGAAGTTTAATATGTTATGACAAGTTTTTTGTCTTAAGTTTCTCACAAGGAGATGCAAAACTCATAGAAACCAAGAGTTTCTTGTTGGAATGGACGTTTTATGTCGTGCTGTAACAAGATGCAAGATTTGGTGACATCAGTTTCTTGTTTTAACTGTTTCTCATTATAATGTGATGTAAAACAAGAAAGTTTCTTGTTTTAACGAGATACTGCTCCTGAATTCATTTCCAAACTCTGACAGTTAAACATTTCCATACTTTTCCATTTAAATTTGGTATTTATTTTAAAGTTTTTGTCCTCTAACATCTCTGACTGCTCGATCTTTAACATCTAATCTTAACTATGACAAGCGGGCTAAATTTGTATTTTCCAATTCTTAATTTTTAAGTTTAGAAAAGACTTTTGTTTAATAATCCCTGAGAATCTTGATCAGATTTTAATTTTGAATATTGGAGGAACAGATTGAGATGGTTTGAAAGACATAAAGAAAGCAGAAATATGACTTAATTGTGTCCAAAATGAGATGTTTTGGACTATCCTCTCAATCATAGAAAAGCATGTCTGAAGCCGTAATGCTGTGTACTGTTACCTGACTTAAAGCACAAGGAAGCCGTTCTCTGAAACTCTCCTGTGATCGTTGAAGCCTTAAATAATTAATTTGTGAAAACTGAAAGTCAATACAATCTTATACTGACTTTCATCATCAACTTGCTTTGTTTAAAAGATCTTAATTTATTTAATGCATTACATACAGTCAGAAACTTCTCCTTTTCCTCTAATTTTCTGTTTGTGCTTTCTGGTTGTAATCATCTCTTTTTTCCAGGACATTTGGTAATAAACTGCTTCAGTGGGCTTTAGAGTTAGAGGGGAGAAAATATTTCAATATTACTTCCTAAAACTTGAAGGGATGAGTTTTTCTTATTGAATGAATGTTAAACAGTCAATAAAACTGGGCTGGAATTTCACTTGTCTCTGATTATTTTTGTTTTTGTAGTCATGAAAACTGAGAAATATAATTTCTCATTTAGAAACATTTTTCTAAAATTGCAAATCTGTAAAAATTAAACATTTTTTTATTATGGGGGGAAACATCTGAAGTTCATAAATTGTAATATTCAAATTTTTACACATCTACAACAAGCACCCAACATTTTATTATTATAGCATTATATCTTACATAAGTACAGTTAACTAGGTTATTTATATGCTTTCTTGAGCACCATGTGGCTTAGGCAATTTGACATTTTGGAAAAAAAAATAATTCTATATAAATGCTGCAATTTAAAATAAATTATAAAATGTTTTGGTGCAAAGATCTATTTTGGCCATGTTGAAACTTTTATTTCTCAAAATTACAATGTAAACACTTTTTGTATTACATGATCAACAAATAATTGTTAATGGTGCAAACCACGAAGAAGAAACAGGAGGTCGCTGGAGAATCATGGAGGTTACGGCATGTTTTTTAATGACTTATTGCATAAGCAAATTTATTCATGGTGCCCTGAATCAAATTTTGCTCAGACCCCACAAAGTCTTGGATCGCCACTGGACATATAAGCATTAACAATTAAACCTGGCTACCGTTTAATAGGTTAATAACATAGCTTTTATTTGCGGCTAGCAAACCAACTTTTTACCCATCAATAGACATTAGTGGTAATTTGGTGATATACATCAACGCCTTTGCTACTTTGCTAACCACCGAAAGTTCCAGATTTTCCTGTCACATGATCCCTAACTGCGCGCGCAACTGACTGTTAAGTGCGAGTGACGTCAGGGCAGCGGCGGTTAGTCCGAGTGGCGGTGACCATGGCGGAGGATGTGGCTGTTTCAGAGGAGGCTTTAGCCGGTGCCCTGAGTCTGTTGGTCAGTTTGGGGCAAATATTACTCCAGAATGCCCAGCAGGAAGCAGCAGGTAGGAAAAACTTTCACAGTAGGGGAATATTCAATGTTATAATGTCTTGTAAGTAAGTAATTAGCACCATTTTCATTTTGCTTAGTTTAACCTAGTAATTTACATATTTTGCTACTTTAACAAAATTGGTGTAAGCTCACTTTTATAGTGAATAAATATGGATATTTTAACTTTATTTTCAGACTCAATTCTTGACATCAAATCCTTGGATTAAAATACCGGACTGGCTTGTCTAATCTAATCCCTGTCATGCCTGTTTCCAACATAAAGGCAACAAATCCACCTGACCTTTACAAAGCGCCTTTGTTTTCTATTTCCTCAGCATCTCTGCAGACTTTTGTTCCTCATAAGATCACTACTTTATTTGGTTTGATCACAGCTGGGGAAAATTTCTACAGAAGGTAAAAAAAAACAAACATGTCATTTAGGTTTTTTTTTTGTATCTTATTTTTTCTTAAAGTGTTTTTACATTTTTGAACTGGATTTTGAAGAAAGTTTGTTTTGGAGCAGAATTGGAGTGAGGACAAAAGGTGAAGCAGAGGCTGTTTGGCAGAAATTATACAAGTGAGTCTGACAAAATGTGATTAAAGTGTTCAATAAATCCTATAATGAATCATATTTATCTGTTCATACTGTCAAAATAAGATGATAGTGGTTGATTTAGTTTTAGAATTGATATTTTGACATGAAAATATAAGCACATTATCTTAATTTATTTTTTCCCAGCCTTGCAGCAGTCAGAGAGCAAGTAGAAGAGCTTCTCAAATTGGAGGTCTGTATATATTTTACAACTTTTTCCTTGTATATCTTTTTGTAGTAAATCTGTAAAATTATTTTTGTTTTGAAACTGAATATATTTGTTTTCAAATATGGGTAGAATATCCCAAAATGGTACTAAACTTCAATATACTTTTACAAAAGTAAAAAGTAGCCGTTCAAGCAATGACTAGAACAATCTTCCAGACAATCGTTTAATATTTAAAAATGTCATAATACGATGGACAAAAATATTTTCTTATTTGAAAATATTTGTTATTTTAAGGATTAAAAGGAAAACAGTTCATATAAAAAGTATAAATACCAAATAAAATGTAACAAAAGAAAAAAAAACAAGGTTATTCATTCTGTGGGGAGAAAATCCAGCCGTTTTATCAAGCAAGAGTAGCGATACTTCATAATAAAGTTACTCAGGTAAATGTAACTAGTTACTATTCAGTTTGTCTTGCTTCTAGATTTGACATTTTTGCTTTTATGTTTCTGTTTTCTTTCAATGCAACATATAAATTCTGGCACTTGTCATCTTTTTGCACAATTTACGTAATTTTTTACTTTTCTGGTTAATTTTGCAGAATGAGTGGGACTCCTTCCTGCAGAGCGTGGACAAAGATTTGCAGACGACTGATGAGGAATTATCAGGAGCAAAGCCAGCAGACATCTTAAGTCCTGACTCTGTATTCACTGATGCACGATCAAAAGAGCAAGTTTTTATGCATTAGTCATTCCAGGTCACTCCCATTGGTGTACCTCAGTGTGTAAAGTAATATATTTTGTTATTTTCTTTAAAGGAGTGTGACTCTGGGTCAGTTCTTGGGTCAGAAGGTGCTGCTGGTTCTCCTTGGAAATTTTGGATGGCTGCCGTGACGGGACCATGTGGCCGAGCTGGAGGCCAATCAGGTCAGTTCACCTTCTGTAGTTTGTTTCAAAATCCCCCCAAATGGGCACAAAATGCTAAAAAATCATCTTCAAGTGAATCAAAAGAGAATTGTGAAGCAGTTTTATGATTTTGTTTTGCTCTGCAGACCCTCCTGGAGGCCCAGTCAGTGCGGGTCATGGTGGTTTCCTTCGGCGGTGTGGAGGGAGCTCAGCTGTGGCTGGAACAAACAGGATGTACCTTCGAAATGCTGTTGGATTCACAAAAAAAGGTCAGCATGAAATGAAAGCACTTAATTGTTAAAGTAGCAGGAGTTAAACACAATGTAAAGTGTTAAATTAACTGAAAAGTTTGTCATCAAATGTAGAAATGGCTTTGATTCAGAAAAAAACAGTCGGTTTGGGAGTTGACTAAAGGTTTTAGCAGCTGTTTAATGGCGCCATTAAAGCTCAGCGAGCCAAGTGTCCAGGCCATTCAGTCCCCAGTCGCTATGGAGACGGTCATGCTGACTTCGTAAATTCTTCCTGGTCCAGGTCTACCGCAGTTTTGGGCTTGGCTCCTCCTTCTCCAAGGTGTTGAAGTTCAGCTGCCTGATGCAGTTGTCAGAGTTCAGCGCTGCAGACAGAGACTTCCCTGATTTCCCACATCAACTCCTGGAAGACATTTATCAGGTACTCATGCAGGACATAGGTTTTTTGTTGGCTTTGGTTAAATATTTTTAAGATAATTGACTCTTTTTTTTTTTTTTTTTTTTTTTTTTTAAGTTTTATTCCACAAAAGTGGCTGGATTAAACCCTGGTATTCCATAAAAATGCTTTGTGAAAATGAACTGCTTCCAGCTAGAAACACCATTCAAGCTTTTAGCAATTAACAGAATTAATCGACTCAAATTTTCTACAAACTACCATCTTTTTCTAACAATAGATTATATTTTAAGTTGGGCCTCTATTAATGAAATCTTTAAAAGTGAACTATTATGCAAGGCGTTAATTTGGAAAGTGAAATTTCCTTTAAGTCATATTTAATACATGTAGCATTTTTATAACAGGGATTATGAAGAGGACATAATCACTTGATTGTGCAATAAAATGACACTATGTGCCTGGAAAACACATAATACTTTATTTTTAACAATCATGAGGTTATTGAAACACCAAAAAAGCATTAATTAATTAGCAGCTGGGTATTCTTTTAGTGCGTGGATTGTCTTTAGAAGCAGTTGAGACCCAAATAGAATTACAAAAATATGCAAAACATGAATTTAGCATAATAGGTCTCCTTTAAACTAGCACAGTGAGTAATTCACCAAACCCAGCTTTGCTTTCTAACTTAACTAAACTCTTTCCTTTCCACAAAATGCCTGACTTGGTGCTCTACCTTGGCTTGCAGCATTCAGTCCTCTTGGACGTAGCAACATCGGAAAATCACTTGGGTTGTGCTGTGATTTTACAGCAATAAAGTTTTTTTTTTTTATTATTGTTGTGTTTGGTTTTCCTTTCAATTGGTGGTGGGATTTACGTCACAGCCAAGCTGAATCACGCTCCAGTTGTTTTCCAAGAAAACGGTGATATTCGCTTTTCTGTTGTGTTGCCAGTTATTGGTACCACAAGGGGAACACAATGTATTTTTCCCCAGTGAATAAGTTGGTAATAATATATTGAGCTCTATTTGTGCCGCTGCTGCTTTAACGAGATAGAAACTATCAGTGTGGTGACTAATAATTTATAGCAACAGTTTTAACTGGATTTTATCTGTGAAGCAGACCTATTGGATCCTAAGATGGCTTATCCAACCTCCAAATTCAAATTTCCAACATCTTTGTTTACTGGGAATGTGTGGAAAAACAATATTTTCCACTAAATCAACTCTTGCGTGATCCACCTTTGTCAATCAGGGAATCAACTTTTTGATTTCTAAAATCAAGCTTAACTTTTCCTCTTTTTTTTTTTGTTTTAAATTGATTTATGAATCTATCACACGTTTCAGCTCTTTGTTCCTGTTCTTAAGCGTTTAGGTTTAGTTTGTCCACTACTTCCTCTCATGTTTCTCTGTTTATATTAGTCAGCTTTACATACACCTTTAATCCGTTAAGTTAACCTGGAGTTTCAGTTACGGCCTCCAACTAACAGCACTCACACAGCACTTTCATCAAGAAATAAAATGCTCCTGTTATCTGTCATTTCATTTCAACTTTGCTTACACTTGAATATCTTTATATTATCTGTCTATACATTTAAAAAAAATTATGCCACTTTAAACCATACAGTTTCTGTTATATTGCACTTTTTGGCGGCAAAAAAACATGTTTGCAACTGAGAATCATAAGCATATTTCCTTGCTATTATTGGCTTATTAGTGGACATCTAATTTTAAATTATGCTAAATAGTTTATCTTGCCATAGTCATTATCTTATGCATTATAAAGGGGGCTTAACTACCCTGTACTATTTATTATTTTTTTAATATAATTTCAGTGAAACTGCCTGAGCAGCAGTCCAGATCAAGTCTTTTTCCAACTTTCCATCTGTTTTATTTATTTTACTTATATTTTTAGCTGGGCGGGGATTTTTTACTGGACGAAGCGGGAAAGGTGCTTCTCTCTCATCCGTCTAAAAACCCTCTGGACAGAGTGAGTTTGAAAGACGTCCTGCAAGCCGCTGAGGACGACTCCACTAGCAGCTATGAAGATGAAAATTAACAAAAGCCGTAAAAAACATTGATACCACAGAAGAAGACCGGCTCTTTAACGCACATCGATGACGTCTCGTCTTACACTCGTTACGAAGAGATGCGACTGATGGAAAACTGTGCAGAAAAGACAAAACTGATCTTCTTTTGTCATGTCAATGTTGTGATTTAAAAGTCATATTTATTTGTTACTTAACTAAAAATATACAGTTGAAACCAGATATTTGCATACACCATATAAAAAGCATCATTCTGTTCTGCACATCAACCTCGGAACCAAAGTAAAACACTCTGAACCCGGTCTTAACATGAACTGAAAGGCCGCTCAGGAGGAAGAAGCCAATACACCAGAATCGATATATATTAAAAAAATAAATAAAAAAACGATTATAGCTTCAATATTTGGATATATATGGCTAATGCGGACCAAATGCCTTCTCACATTGCTAAAACTACAGGCAGAAAATCAACTTCATCATTAACAATTTCTTCTTCTGTTTGCTGATTGTCCAGATCGAAAATCTACCAGAATGCAAACAGAAGAAGAAAAAATCTCATTATTCTGGCATTTAGTTAATAAAATGATTTTGGTGCATTACACAGTGTTTTGCCTTTAGATGAAGTGTATGTAAACATCTTTCAACTGTACCGCAATCCTTAACAATTATACATTCATACACATTCATAATCTTAGAGGCATATTAACAGCAGCAGATATTGGGAGTAGATTTGTAAAGGTGATTGACTTTATTGTTGAATAATCAAGTATCACAAAGCTGCAACTTACTGCTTAATTAAACTAATTATGTTTCTTAGGGAAAGAACAACAAAAATTTTTAGGTAGTGTAGATAAATGTTCATATCCAACATATCCAAAAACAAATGTTCTGCTGGTATTTATGATGAACACTTCTACTGAAATCTGATCTAAACTTATACCAAGGAAAATAAAAACCCAAGCTGTCATTTTACTTTCTTGTTTTGGAGACAAAATATGTCATGTTTTTGAGAAAGTCATCTTGCAGACTGTGCAGAAGTCAAGCTTAATCTCCTCCGGACAAAAGAATGCGGGTTAATCAGCAGTTTAGCAGGACTCAGCACCAGCCCTTATTAAAAACATTTCTGCTACTTCTTAACTCCTCCTAAGGCCCAAGCACACACTGATGGAGATCATGAAGGGGTTTGGTATGTGCTGATTCCCAAGAAAGTTCCTCCATCTTTCTGTTTTTACCCTTGTTTGAAAATCCTGATCCAATATTTAGAGTTCCCTGAATGTAATCAGCAGTTTTAACTGGCTTACAGTCATATTTATGCAGCTGCATGAACAACAATGATTAAAGCACAAACATACTGAGCAAAGTGTTTCACTCCATCGTCGACATATACAGTACATTTCAGTGGATATGAAGATAAGATGCATACTTAAGAAGCAAGTATGCATCATAAGTATTTAGATGCATACTTGCTTATTTAATGCTGAAATATTTGTACACTTTGCATATTTGGTCTCTAATACGTTGCACTATGACTGCTCTTCTTTGCTCGGTTTGTACAGTTTATTTCAATGGCTTTTCACACATATTTCACTATTTTTCACTTGGGCTGAGCTTGATGCTTTGAATAAGTCAGGGGTCTGCACTTGTAGCTGCATCACTGCTCCAAAACACCTGAATCAAATGATTATTAGTTAATGCAAAATGTACTGACATGTCAGTGAGTTTCAGTGTTTTGGTTCCGGTGTGTTGGAGCAGGAATGCCTCCATTAGTTTCAGGACAGAGGCAGTTGAGGACTGGAGTTGTAGACTCATGTTGATGGGTAAAAGGTTTGTTTTAATGTTTCTGTGGGAAACTATCCATGTTGGAACACCATGTTTGCACCATCTGACCCAAACTGTTTGAGAAACCTTGATTTCTCCAGATTTTTTCCCTACTGTGGACTCCAAACAATAAAAACAAGAAAATCAACACCTCCAAACTTCGGCTTAAACAAATGTCTTTTGTCAACTTGGCATCAAATTATAGCATCAGGACATGTTTTTGAATTGGAAATAGACTTTAAAATGCTTGGGTTTTTTTTTTTTTTTTTTTTTTTTTTTCCAAATCAGAGAATAGCTTTGCACCAAAATACATTAAATATCATTAAAAATCTATTACTGAAGCACTATTCTGTTTTTATGCTCCTGTAATCTGGAACAAACTTCCAGAAAACTGCCGAAACACTGAGTGTGGAAAGAAACTCACCTGCTTTGTCTGGACTTGGATAAAGCAGGTTAGTGTGAAATTCTCAACCATGTCAGAAACTGGATTCTTCCAGGAAACCAACTAATTGAAATAAACTGTACCAATTTGGCTCTGTGTAGCTGTTAAATACCCAACAAGTATTAAGTCAGAAACTTGCTGATGTCTAACAAAAGAATGTGTCTGATTCTTGCTTTAAGAATCTCCCTGTGCTTGTTATAAGAAAATCAATCAGATGGATTACCATAAATCCAAAATTACTATGAAATTCATGCCTACGATGAATGTACATAAACTTCTCTTCAGAACTCTGCGTTGGGACTAGATCGTGTTGTAAGCTAAAATAATTAATGTGATATTTCTAAAGAGCTACACATTCAGGTTTCAATTACTGGCATTATTAGGAAAAAGTAAACAGTTTTTAAAGAGTTCATTTCAAAGTGCCACCCTGTCATCAAACTCGCAGACATAGTTCATGATCCGGTCGCAGTAGTGGTCCCACCAGTCCCCGTCGTCCGACGACATGGCCACACAGTTTTCTCGTTTTCCTCCGTCCGGCTGACTGGACAGGAAGTGCTTACGCCACTGGAAGTACGAGACCCGTGTGCCGTCGTCGAAGAGGTACAGCCCCTCGGAGCGCAGGTCGTTGATGCCCAGCCAGACGGGCCAGTTCCCCGGGCTGAAGAAGGCCTTGACGTACACCGCCAGGGCCTCCTGCTCCTTGCGGTCGCGCGGCATCGCCAAGCGTCCGCCGCGTTCCAGGCACTTCCTGGATGCTCCCGCGTAGTCGGCTAAGTTGTTGTACACTAGGTAACATTTGTAGCCCAGTCTTTGTCCTTTGTGGCAGCCTGGGAAGCAGAAAATAAACAGAACCAGCATTATAACAGATTTGCTGCTTTTAGTGAGCTGCGTTCAGAAGAAGCCCGTTCAAAATGTTTTCAAGAACAATATTCTCTTAAGTCAATAATTTCTTAATATTGATGAAAAATTCCCAGATTATTTCACTTGTAACATGGGAAAAATGTCTTGTTATATGTTAAATAATCTGTTAGTGGAGCAAGTACTTTTTCATCAATTTTAAGGAATTATTTTTACAAAACAATTTGTGGCTGAAAAGTTACTTTTAAGTTATTTTTGTCTTAAAGTGTACTAGTATATTTGCAATGGAAACTGGACCAAAGTTACTAGGCAAGATTTTGTGATATTTGCAATGAAGCTGTTTGTCTTGAGAATTCAGGGACTTTTTAATGATTCACCTCAGAGTCAATAGACTTCCCAAACAAACAATGTCAGCGTTTCTGTAGAAATGGTCTTCATGCAAAGAAATTTGGTTCCTTGGATGCAAAACATTAAATAATATGGGATGACTCACGAGGCAAATAGAAACCTAGGATGAACTCGGTGGCATAACATACAGCTGTGTCATCATCCATCCAACAAAGGCTAAGCCAAAATGCAAGCACCGTTAATGGAAACAAAAACAAAGTCCATCCTTTCTGCTTTTAAAAATAAGGGAGATAATTGATCATCTGGAAACATTGGACGCTCTAAAGATTTTCATTGGGTTTTAACTCAATGAGGATGTTGACTTCTGTCTATTTTCAGGGAGACTTAGGACAAAAATTGTAGGTATCCATATTCAAGTACCTCCACCACCATGTGGATGGTGCAAACCGAATAAGGGTTTTAGACTAATGTTTGGTATCATTTCTTCCACATTTTTGATTGAAATACACCTACTTGCATATTGTGTGCAGTCCTACAAAAGAAAGACAAACTGCATCCCCTCACTGTTTTTCTTTTTTTTCGGTTATTGCAAACGTCTCAGTGATCCTCTGATAACCGCATCGTTTGACACTTCAGCATTCTCCATGCGCTCATCTATCTACAGCAGACTGAATTAAAAAAGCCCCTGAGGGGAAACGTGCCAGAACATGAACAGAGTTGCGTTCAATTTATTTTATTTTTGGCAATCTTCCCTCCAGAGCTGTGTTTCTTTTCATGCCAATAGCAGCCCCTATTATTTGCATAGCAACCAAACACAGCAAAGCTATAATTTTCTAAGGTACAAAGTATAACATAACTGCAGGCTTCCTTTGATATTTTCCTAATGCGACATTTTTATTTTAGAGTTTCTGGTGTTGGCAGAGTTCTACCTTTCTGATGCAAATATCAGTTCTTTGCATGTTGGAGACCAGATCAGCCCTGCATGTTACCTCATGTGTTTTATTTTCCGTGACAGCAAATAGATGAATTAATCCAGATCTACAACCTAGAAACTGAACAGAATATAGGTGAAACCTTTCCAGTTATAGATGAAAACATGACTAAATACTAAAATATAACATGATTGGTATGATTAAAGATATTGTTTCGCCATATAAATTCTGATAAATTTAAATTCATATCTGCAAACCCTCAAAAAATGGTTAGGAATGCTGCTTTAGCCATTTTTTCCCACATATATCTTAAAATCTTAAATGCCTATGATATGTAAGTTGGCCTTATATACATTTGTAATTTTTTTTTTTGCAGGTCTTTAGTGTCAAGCACAAGTTTAAATGCACGTACAAACAAACCCCAGAAATTTAAGGTTTTTTCATTGCTTGATTGTAATACAGCTGGATCCCCCAATCATCTCCTATATTTAGTTTTTTTCTGTCTTAATTTAATTTAAAGTGGCATTAAAAAGCCTTAAATTTGAATATTAAGGAATATTGCAATCAAATTAAATTCTGAAGCTTGAAAAGGGGTTGAAAAAGTCTGTTATACCTTCCAGTCTCCCAATCTCCTTGCGGTTGTCCTTGCTGTGTCGGTAGACCTCCTGGATACTGTCCTCCAAATCTCCAACTTTAGCTGTTTAAAGGAGGGAAAAAACATAAATTAAACATTCTGGAGTGATTCTGGAATGACTTCTACCACCATTTTGAACCTCACCGTCCAGCTTGGAGAGTCGGTCGATTAGCTGGCTGACTTTAACATCCAGAGTGTAATGACCAACGTTCAGCTTGTGGATGGCCTGGTCTAAGCCGGCGAGCCTAGATACTGAGAAAACAGAAAAGAACTGGAAAAATGACCCAAACGAATGTGGAAATTTTGCTTTAAGTACTGAGAAAACATGACTGGATGGTTGGTTAACCTCACTAAACCAACCCACAGATTCCACCATGTGATTTGTTTCTGATGCAGCACAGATTGGTGCACGATTGTAAAATTGAGTAAAAAAAATGAAACTGAAAAGTGTAAAAATCTGAAATATATCTGGTATCCAGAGTCAAAGCATCTGGTGGTACGTTTCCAGCAGCTTTCTTAATCTGAAGGGATTTTTGTTCATTTTTGCCCAAGTAGCTGAAGCTTAGTCACTTCAGACACAGATTGTCAATGGGATTCAGTTCCGGACTTTGACTGGACCATTTTAAGACGGGACTCTTCTTTGATCAAAACCTTTTCATTGTAGTTCTGGAAGTTTGTTCAGGTCTTTTTACCTAAATCAATTTCACCTTCAGCTTTGACCAGATTCCCGGTTGCTGCTGTAGATTAGCATCCCCGCATCATGATGCTGCCATCACCATGTTTCACAGTGGTAACACTGCAAATGGATCTTCTGATACTGGTTGCACTGGATTTTATTTCAGGCTGCACTTCATATTTTTATTCAGTTTATTTGAGTCGGTCTATCACAAAAAAATCAAATAAAATTACACCAAATGTGTTTTTGTTATACAACGAAACAGTCCCAGGAGTGATAACTTTTTTTTACTGCATGCACCATTCCCAGCCAATTCTATAATGAAAGAAGTCTTTTAAGGGTGGAAGACGTCACTTACAGACGTAGTTGTACGAGTTTTCGAAGTCCGATGCTTGGCTGGTCGGCTCTGGTTCTGGTTCTGGAAGAATATCAGGAACGTCGCCTCTGGTCCTCTTCACCTCCACTACAGATTCCTGACAGACAGACAAATGCCATGTTACCACAACAGGCTGTTTGCTACTAAATCTGTCTTAATTTCTGATTTGGAAACAGATCCAGGTTTGTTCATGTATTTTTAAAGAACACAAAAAAGAAATATTCAAAATGTTCTAGATTTCCCAACAATTTAGAAACTGAATGGACCCATTTTATTTCATATTTAAGTGCTTGTCATCTAATTTAAAAGCTTATACAGTACCACTCCTAATTTCTTTCTTTTTGAAATTCTCTAGAGAAGTGTGTGAGTTCCTTGAAAGTTTTGCTGTTTTATTAATTTTCAGTATGACCATTACAGGTGACTGTGCAGCAAAAAAAATTAGACTTTTTTGGTCCAGTCAGCACAATATGTTATAAATTTGTAATTTCTAATATTATGCCTGTAAAATATTTCAGTGAAACTAATTTAATGCAGCATAAAAACGTTTTAGAAAGTGAAGAAGTGGGAAGAAATCATAAGTATCTTTTTAAATGAAACCTCGTTAAGATGGAAATACTGAATTTTTTCTGCAAATCTGAAGCAGAAAGTCATGAACACTAGTCATTTGGTTATTTATCACAAGTCATATGAGTCATTGCAGCATTCACCAAAATCATGTCCCATGATTTTCTTGATAATATGAACCCCTAGCATTGTTTTGCACCCAACTAACTTGGATACAAAACGGAAAAACTTCAGTTTTACTCATAACAATCAGTGTAAAGTAGTTTTACCGAAAGTATTCAGAGGAGAAAATATGGCTTAGTAACTCCAATTAATGACTAATTCCAACATGATGTCACAGTTATTTATTTTACCTTAATTAGGGCGATAATTACATATATTTATGTCAAAATCAATGAAAATAGGGTGTAAAAAGGAAAACGGTAAATTGAGTAATTTTAGTTATGTAATATTAATCAGTGTAATTTGTAGACTAAATGGTAAATTCAATCTATCCAATTGAAAGTATGAAGAGAAACTGGCTAAAACCAGCTGGAAGATTAAAAGACGCCTTGGCTGCTTAAAAGTAAACTTTAAAGTAAAAAGAAAGAAGACATGAGTTTTCCCTTTAATGTTTCTCTGTCACTTATTGGCTGATTGAGCAAGAGTCTCAAAAGCTCACCATTGCCAATGTCTGCTTCCCTAGACATGTCATCTGTAATTATTTGGGAATCACAGAGGCTCATGACTTCATCTCCTACAGCTTCTGAGGCGCAAATCATTTTCAGTTTTGTAATGTAAAGAGAGTGTGGATTGCAGTTTTTAAATCAAAATAGATCAGAATGAAGGCTATAGTTTAAAAAAATAAAAGTACTTAAACGTTCTCACCTCTGTTGGCGCTGCGTCGATCATCTCTGTTGGAAGAGCCAGAAAACATAAACACAGGAATGTGTACGATGTGGCAGCTGGTCCCATTTTACTCCTTTCAGTAACTCTTCTCTTCCTTCAGCAGCTAAACCTCTCTGAGCCGCTCTGCAAACTCTCCCTCCCCTTTCCCTCATGGAACAGCAGCTGGAATCTCTTTCCTATTAGACATGTGAATGGGAGGGCGCACACACACACACACACGCGCGCACACACACCGTTTCAGAAGGGAAAAAAGGCAGGTATCAAAAATCAAAACATTCCTGCTGCCTGGCTGCTGTCCTTCCTCTCCGTCTTCTCTAGGACAGGTCTGATTTCCACCAAACAGGAAGTGTCTTTGTTTTTGCTTCCACCTCCCATTTCCACGCTTTGTGAGAGCAGTGTGGATTCCCATGGATCTCTGTCCTGTGGAAACCACTTGTACCCCTAATATAACCTCTCCACTGTTGGGAAAATACTCAAGCAACACCCAAGTGTGAGCTACAATCATTGAAACTGTGATAACAATGATCTAGTTTGCTTGCATCGTTGGTGCCTATGGCAACGACTGCAAAACAAGCTCTTATTTTACTTTATTGGTGTTTTTACTCGATGGACAAATCAGTTGCTGTTACATTTACACACCAGGCGAATGCGACCCAAATCTGATGATATTTTTTTACCATGTGACCCACGTCACATGGTAAAATGTGACGTGGGTCAGTTCCGATTATATTCGGCGATGATCACACTGCAGGTCTTAATGCTCAATTTACTTTTTTATTTTACTTTTGTTGTGTGATTGTTTACGTTTCCAAATATATTCAAATTGTATGTGATCTCACATGTGAACTACAAAGAACCTAAAAGTATCTTAAATGTTTTGTCTCCTTTTTGTCTTTTCAACTTTTAACACAGTCCTTCATACTGATGTTGGTTTTTATTGTTAAAACAGAGTGATTCCTCTCCACTATCCCCTCATGCTTACTCAGCTGACTGTCAGAAATCTCCATGTCACCCAGAGATTTATCTTTAAACAGAAAGTTTCTTGGCATGAAAACGTAAAACTTCCCGGACAGCAGTGCAAATGATAAACTTTAGACCTGATGATCTAAATCATCTGACATAATCAGTGGAAAGAACTGTGCGGTCCGTGAATAAATGATTTAATTTGAATGGAAATTTAAAGCTTGAAATGAGATTACATGTTTGCTAGCTGTTATTCCTGGCTCACATCCTCACTGACCTGGATCTGATTCATTTAAGCAAACAGGTCTACTGACAAACGCTTTTGTGAATTAGACTATATATCAGATCAGTGTGCAAAGCTATTTCATTATAATTAAATCAATTGAAGGGAGCAGAAATATGGGCTGTAAATCAGTTCAGGAAATAATGACAGAAGTAGTTATGTAAGAGGCCGTGCATCCGTTTGTGTGTGCGTATGTGTTTGAGGTTGTAGGGGGAGGCTTGCCAGTTAAAACGCCTCAAGAATCCAGCAGAGTTTCCAGAGAAGCGAGCAAGGCAGCACTCGGGGATGTGGAACCCGGGCGTCGCGCCAGCGGCGGCTGGGACTTTCAGGGTCAGATGTGTTTGAGTCTGCAGGACGTCTGCTTCAGCACAGCTGTTCCAGTAACATGAGAAATACCAGAAGCATTTCCAGACCTCAGCTCTGCCTTCAGAAAATTAAATGTGTCCACTTAAGACGTCTAGCAAAGCTAACATCGAAGTGTTTTAAATATTAACGCTTGAGTAATTATATATTCTACCGTTTCAGTTTAGGAATAAGCTTCTGCTTTCAGTTGGTTTATTTTTGTTGTGCGGTGTTAAATTCAATATTATTGTATTCTTGATGGTTCATGTAATTAAGAATTATGTAAAAGGGTCAGTTCAGGACAGAAGAAACTGAGCCTTAAATATTTTTATGACCCAAGTAACTGTTTCCATCACACTGAAGGAAATATGAAACCAAGTGTGGAGCAGAAATAAAGTTCCTGTGACTCCATAGCATTAGCTGCTAAAGGCTACAGGGAGAAAAAGTTATTCTTCATACGCGTTCTAGAGGATAAAGCAATCAATTCAATAAATAGATTATTTACTGGACTCTGGTCCAGAACCGCACAGCATTCTGGGCGATATAGGTAGAGGAAAGACTTTAGCAGCTCAACTTCTCACAGCTAGCTAAGCAAGGTCGGTGGCATCAAGTAACGCGCTCATTCTTCGGTTACCTAGCAACAACTTGTTGAGTAACTTGCGCAGCAGCAGTATCAGGTTTTGCTACCTTTAATCATAGCTGCTTAAGAATAAAACAACTATGGAAAGGTCACGCCAACAGATCCGCACAATTTCACATAACAATAAACTAATCACCATCGTTACCGACTGATATGAAACCCTTGTATCATGGTAAATTTCTCAGCCCTAATGTGTTCATTAAATCAAGTAACAGCTTCACCTAGTTCAGAGGTGTCCGAGGTTTTTGTCACACTGGCCAAAATTGTTGAGTGAAAAGTAATCGCGGTACAAACATCAGGACTGTCTTTTCACTGAGTTGCAAAAACAGTAACGTTTGAGGATTACTGACACACACAACGTTCTGCCTTTTAAAAATTATAGACTTAGGTTGTACTTTCAAACAGAGACATCCCTGTTTAATAATTGGCAATCATTTTCATTCAGCTAAATATTCTGCAGTTTTTTTTTTTTCTCGACCAAAATATTTTCTGAACACAAAGCAGCCATTCAGGCTCTGGAAGAGCTGGGTGGAGGCTGAACTGGACAGAGGTGCCTCAGTTCGGACTAACTGAGGAATAGCATAAATGCACAGTTTGTTAAACTGATAGACAATGAATGCAGTGGATCGACAGCTATTGTCTTTGGATTAAATTATGACCTTTTGGTTGATCAGTAGTGCTGTAAATCATTTTGACTGAAAACGGTGTAAAAGGCATTTTTGGGTTTTGCTTCCAGGAAGCCAATTTTGACCATTCGCATGTATAATCTCATTTTTTTAGTCATTATTCAAATTTCATGAGAATTGATGAGAGATTAAATTTGAACAAGTTTTTAAATTAAGAGAAATGGATTGCTGCAAAGTTTCTTTTTGGACAGTGGCTCAATTGAATGACCACATCTGGTCAACTCTTTGCCAATCTCACTACCGAATTACAAACCAAATGGACTGGAATTACTTGAATCTATATAAATTATCTAATCATATATTTCAACAGAATTACAAATTGGACCAATTTGTTTTAAAATGGACCTTCTGAGTAAATGTGTTGGTGCCATTAAATAAACTGGATTTAATTCAACCCTAAACAAAACTGCACTAGCCAAAATACTCAACTATTTACTGTTTAATATTCTAATAATTTAGTAATTTGCATCCATTCTTAAACAGATATGTGCTTGTTTTTATGTAGCTATAGATTAGAAAAAGCTTTGCAGTCTGGATTGTACATTGCTGGTTAGAACTAGCATAGCTTCTAATGCTAAACTAGTTAGCATTAGAAAAGAAGATCGCTAGCTTCACTGAGTTCAAAACACCCTCATTTCTAAACAAGGTCACAAGCCTTGATTGTTATTTTTAAAGTAATATCCCAAAAGACTTGGGACAGGGTTGAAAACAAGTCCTTTTACCTGCATCCCTGCTGCAAATCACAGGAATCAAACGTCTAAAAGTTGCAAGCTAGTAGATCTGGAGGACTGGATTTGTGCACAACTGGTTTAGGCAAAGCTCTTAAGTTTCATGCTATGCTAGGCTAAGCAAGGGGTTAAGCATCTGGGAACTAGATTATTTTCAGTGTGCTAGACCTAAAAGGATCTTAAATTATTGATTTCATTGTTGTTAAATGATGCTCTCTCCATTCCCCAAGAATAAAATATGTAGGAAATGCAACAGCAGTGCTCCAGATTCTATAAATACCCGGCAGAGCAGCTGATTTGCTCCAGATGGCGGTTCTGTTTCTAAACTGAACACAAAACTTTTCTTTGCCTCATATTCATCAACATTCCTTATTTCCGACATATTTAAGGTTTTAAATTGTTGCTGAATCCATAAATATTAAAGAGCTTGAAAATCAATCAAGATGTTTCATAATTTCATCATATTTACATGAGAAGTCTGATTTATTTAGCTACATATCAAATCGAGTCATTTTTTTAGAATAAAATATTAAAATCTTAGACAAACTAAATTTCTTGAAAATATGAAACAGAGGCATGTTTTATGCATTGATGAAATAATTTAAATAATTAAATCTGCAAGCTTAAATACGATTTAAAAAGAGTAGTAACATTTATCATCTTTAAGCATTTCTACCCAAAAGCCTCAAAAAGAAAAGACATGACACGATTTAGATTTAATTATTTTACTTCATCTCAATCTGAGTTCACCATCTGTACACATAAAGCTGAAGATAAATATAAAACTAAGTAAAATAGTACTCTAGGTATTTAGTCTATGACAAACACTATCAATCATTGTAATGGTGATTGTTTACCAACATGTTTCAAATGCGTATTTTATCAAAACACACAGCTGTGATGGAATGATGTGGCGAGAAGCTAAATCCATTCAGCAGGTTTGAGCATTCAGTCTAATTTCACTTTTAAACTAAACACAATTATGGTAAATTTTTAATGATTTTCTATATACTATATTTATATTAGTACTGCAGCATTAAAGGATCGCCTTAACTCTAAACCCTAAAGATTATCACATCAGGAAAATAGATGGTTATAAATTAAAAGCACATAAGAGCAAAATTATAGTCACAAAAAACAAAAGCAATATGATAGTTTTGGACTGAAATATGACATGCTTTTAGTGTTTTCTAATTGTGTGTGTAAGCAGTTTAATGTCATGCATCCAGACTTATAGCATTAAAAAAACAAGATGTTCTTCTTGAAGAAAAGCCAAAAAGTACACACAGGGGGCGAATTAATGTCTTAAGCCAAAGGGAATCGATGCCGTTGTTTTTCAGGAGCGTGTCTCTTAAATCTGGACGTGGATGTATGTAGTCATGGCGACGTGGTCCGTCTCTAAAGCGATAATGATGATGATGATGATGGCGGCGGCTCTCGGCTGTGGATTTTACCAGTTGTCCAAGAAGTCAAATCCGGTCTTCAGGATGCTGTTACTGGTGTTGAACTGTGAAAACAGCGATTCAACAGTACTGCTGAAATTAGGGGGAACTGGTTGTTTTACTGTTTAAAACCTAATGGGTTTCACATGGGTTCCTTCACATTTAATCTGCAAAGATGTAAAATTCTCAGGTTTAAATTTACAGAAAATTTCTATTAAATTTTTAATCCAAGGTTAAAACAATTACAATTTTTTTTTAATTAATATAGAATTTGTAAAAACCAGGATTGTGAATGTCTAGGCCTGAAGTGATTAATTGTAATGAATTGACTATTGCAATAATCAACTAAATAATCATAATCATTAACTGGAGTATACAGACTGTAAAAAAGACAATTTGCTGAAAGAACAAACACATTCAGAGCAGCACTGAAGCTAAAAATGTACAAAAAAAACCCATACATTTTTTGAGAAAATCTGTTCTACTCAGAACTCCTAAAGTGTTAGTTTTAGCTTCACCTGGTTCAAATTCTGTTAATATATTAAGTGCCACTAAATAGCCAATGATTAATGGGTTAATCTAAAAAAATTAATAAGAATAGTAATAAGCAGATCAGCCCTATATTTATTGATGTTAAGTCAGAAATTTTGGTTCCTTTTGCTGCAGGTGAATCATTTCCTGCAAAGGATCATATTTTTATGACCTAAAATGTGTTGCTGCATTTTAGGCCATAAAATGTTTATTTGCATGTTGACCAAGACAAACATTTCACTGCACAACTGACAAGAAATGTTTGAACTTTTTTCTTTAAAATAATAGTTTACACTTTTACACTTCAAGAAACAAATTAATTTATACAACTATAAAAGGTCCTGCACTTTGTTAAATAATTGCTCTACAAATAAAGAAACTGTTTATTAGTGTGGCAGCTCATATCACAAACCGCTACTGAGTTTAAGACATAATGTCTCTTTGATGTTAGAAATACGAAACTTACCAAAACCTACGCAGAAACGCAGATCGGTTTCAGAACTCACCTGGGCAAAGGTGGGGCTCACGTCCAAGGGGGGTGAACCTTCCTCCGCTTTCTCCTTCTCTGCGCCGCCGGCGGGCTTTGAAGGCTTCGATATCAGATTGGATGAAAACATTTCATCCAGGGTGTTGCTGACAGACGGCAGGGTGCTCTGAGATCTCTCCCAGCCTCCGACCGAAGATGAGGCAGCGATGGGCGGCGCCGGTGTGGGCGCGATGGAGATGGACGCAGGCGTTGCACTGACAGCCACGGGAGCTGGAGGCTGTGGGGCTGGAGGCTTGGGGGCTCTGGGCTTTATGGACTTGGCCGGAGCCGGAGGGTGAGACTCTGCAGCTTCAGGCTCCTTGGAGATGACAGAACTCTCCTGAAGAAAGATTTAACTCAGCATTAAAAATGCAGTATATATCGATATCTCTATTAGGAGTGCACCGATTGCAGTTTTCTGGACGTTCACCAAACTTTAAAAAGCCTGACCTGCTACTCAGACTTTGGCTGATATCAAATTTTTTTGTCAACGTTGCTAAAAGTAGCAATGACGTTGCTGAGAAGGAAACAGTGGGGCGATAAGCTTCACTTCTAAGTATTGGTCGATCACCAATCATCAATGATTTCCCAAAACTAAGAAAATCGGCGCTGATAAATCAGCCAGATATAATTCTCTATATCTGTGTTTCCATTACAAATTTGCACAAATCTTTTTTTCTATTCCGCTAATGTCAAAAAATAAATAAAAAATTGCAATTGCGTTGTTTTCATTAAATAAACAGAATTAAAATTGCGTGAATAAGCTTTTTCACATCAGTCATTAAAATCATGGCGATGACGCATGTAAACAGCTACATGTGATTTCATTCATGTTCAGCTGACTGTGCATCACAACTCGTGTGATATGAAAAAAATGCTTCCATTGCAGTTTTGCAAAATACATCTATTTCAATTCAGATGAAAAGCCACCACATCTTGGCGCAAAAATATTCAGTAGAAAAACTTTTTCATTCAAAATTGGCATCTATTTATTCAGCAAGTTTATTTCCTTTTTTAAATGCAATTAGAGTTTACCTGTCTGAGGTAGGAGGGGAGGGGCTTCTCTCCTTTCTCCAGGGATTTGATCTGACTCGGCGTCAGGGACTGGAAATCAGCCTTCTCCCCTTCCAGCCGTGACCTCTCAGCGCTGATCTTCCAGAAGGACGACTCCTCCTCCGGCCTTCGGCCCTCACTGACAGAAACCTACACAGATCACAGTCTTGTATATTATTTATTATTAAAATAATAATAAAACAAGCTCCTAAATCTAACTGAAAAGTTACTTGTGAGTTCGTTTGCTCTATTTCAAATCTGCCAAGATATCTGCTCTAAATACCAAACAGAAATACTTGGAAGGATTTTGAGTTTTTGCAGTGTGATCCGTACCTTGGCTCCTGCTGTACTCTTCCCAAGCTGATTGGAATGAGGAGCTTTTGCACTTTTGGAGTCGGCTTGTGCAGCAGAGGTCACCTGATCTGCAGAGCCTGACGTCAAACTGAAGTCCATCTGACTCTGAAACACACATTGCATTTTAAACACTTTGGTAGATACAGAAACATGTATGCACAGATTGCTGCTTCCAGCGAGTCAGGTTTTACCTTTGTCTCCCATGAGAAAGGGGCAGAGTGCTCATCCTGCCATGTAATGTCCTACGAAGAATAGAAAAAGGGTTTTACCAATCGGCAATGTTAGGGCTGAAATGATTAATCGGATTTACCATGTTTTATCGATAAAATAATTGTTAACTTATTTAGTAATCGGTTAATTGTTAACTGGAGTAAACAGACTCAAGAAATGACATTTGCAGAACAAACAACACAAACAGCAATAATTGAGCCAAGAGTATAAAAGAAATATAAATACATTTTGCATTTAAGATAAAAACATCTTTGTAAATATGTTTCACCCAAGACTCCTCTAGGGGAATAGTTTTAACTTCACCCAGTTCAAACTCAGTAACGTAATGCTATCTTTTTGCATTTTAGGCAATAACAGGTTTATTTTCTCTTTTGAAAGGGAATTTAGTTGTTTATTTGCATCTTTTAAAGTATGTCTTAATATTGTACATAAAAGGTTCAAGTGGTTAAATGAAAAATCTGCAGAATGTGCCAATTTAAAAAATCTGATTAATCAAAATTGCCAGAATAACCAATAACTAAAATAGTAAGTTTCAGCCCTAGGCAATACAAGATTAACAGAATTTTCCTATTGGGTTGTATAATTAGAACGACATAGCATAATGGGAATAATGGGGACATACAATGGGATTGAATTGGAGCTAAATATACTGACGTTGGTAAAACTTACTTAGCTGAATTACTTGTGCATCAAAACTTTATTTTTTTTTCTTCCAACTGTTGCATAAACATATGAATGACTCACACTTAAGAAAAAGAACAAAATCACTGACACAGCAGATGAATCAGTGCTGCGTCTCCAAAACAACTTTGGTCATTATAATTACAAGTTTAGATGCTTCGTTAGCAGAAACCTGCTGCAAACATGCCTCCCATGTTAATATTTGGTTGAGTCAACACAAAATTCAAATATTATCACGGAAAAATTAGATGTTGCAATTCATATCTTCCTCCCAACTCCTCTGGTATTTGAGGGTGATAGTTCAAGTAATATTTCAGCCATTTTACCTTACTTTTATAAGCTATTTACAAAACTTTTACCCAAAACATCACATTTGGTTTAGGAAAATCTGGATACTGATATTATGGTGTTTTTATTTATTTATTTTTTTATAATTTTACACTGAGCCATGCTTTAGAAAGGGCTGAAATCAGTTGCCCAGGGCCCCTATTTTCTTGGAAGCACCACATTTTATTTTATTTGAATGATTGTTTGCGGTAATTGTACTTTGAGAGTCAGATGCCCCTATCCAGTGAGTTGTAGTAATATTTTAGGAGTTTGATTAATATAAACAATACTCATGTATTTGAAAATTATAAATTTATAATAATTCTGGGTGGTAGTTACTGGATCTATTACGCCAAGGGATCTATTACGCCTACCACCATTATTTAATACCTAATTATGTACAGAATTACCTATTAATGTACTGTAATTTGCATTCACAAAAATAAATTTTCTTTAGTGGGTCAGGCACCAAATGGTTTACAGCCCAGGGCCCACATCATTGTAAATCCGGCCCTGTTCATACCTTTCATCTGCCAGTTTTAAATGGGAACAAACCATTTAAAAAATGTAACGATATTAATGATTTATTTCTTACAAAACAATAAATAATTAGATTACATAATAATCAAAGCACTACATATTTATGCTATTATTCATTCTTTGAGGCGTTACGTGAAAACATCTGTTGTGACGTCAAAAGGAGTACTTTACGTCTACGTGGCTATTGTTAGCAGCCACACCAACGAAACCATAAAAACCTTCAAATACAAACTGAAATGATGTTAAGTACCTCTTCACCGAAGTGGACTATCTTCTGGCCCGTCTGGAGGAGCAGTCTAGGGTAACAGACCACCTCCTCTCGGTCCACTTTATGCATGGCGTATCTGGCTCTGATATGAGGGTCCATCATGCTGTCATCAATGGCGTTGTCCTGCTCCTGCGGGCTCATTTTCTCCCAGGACGAGCCGTAATCGGCTTTGATTTTCTCCCGCTCCTGCATGATCTTCTTGGCCATAGAGTTGATGGAGGAAAAGTACTCGAACTTCTTCTTCTCCATCCTATGGGCGTCGAGCCCCGCCATGGTAGCGGCGGCCATCTTTAACCACTAACAGCTGTTGTTGTTTTTTGGGAGGAAACGGAAGCTGGGACGAAGAGGCGGGACAAGCACGTTGTGCGTGTTATTGACGCCATCTAGTGGTGCTTTTCATGTACTGGAACAAAATAGAAAAAAGGAGCATTCCATTTGGTTTGACATCTTGTATTGCTAAACCTGTAACCTACGTGGATATATATATATACACACAAACATGGGACTGCTGTTTTGTTCAGTTTGTCTGTGTCGATGTGTGTCTCTCCCTACCAAATAAACTTAAACAAATATATTTAAAAAAAAAAAAAACAAGAACAACAAAAAAGAAGTTTCTCACTTTTAAAAGACACAAATGTGCCAGTTAAAATAAAGAAACTTTCTAGAAATAAAACACAGAAAAGTCAGAACATTTCCAAAAGTCTGAAATGTCACAAGCGGCACCTGTTGGTGCTCCATCCGTCTGACTGAAAGAGGAGCCTGATTTTCTATGCTGACGTGACTTCGGTTGAAATTGCATGGCAACAAAAGGACACATTGAATGCCAGCAGGGGTTAACAATGAGAACATAAATGAAAATATCCACTTGGTCAATTGATTCATAATTCACCAGGTTCTAGGAAATTGGTAAATAAATAGGGATGAATAACTTCTCACTTTTTTATTCACCCCAAGCAGCTCTATCTATGGTTGCATCAGTTGACTGTGACTCAATTGAGCAAGTGATTGTTTTGGAAAAGGGAAGTTTCTCCTTCTAGATCTTGATGTTGACTCCCTGTCAGAGAATGGATTTGTGCACATTCATGATGGTGCACTTGTTTTGTTGAATTAGTCATAAAGGCAATGACTGCCTCGTTGGAACCCTTCCACCCAGACACCCCACGTTTAGTGTCTAAACACCACAAATTTCTAGTTTTCTGAAGTTGGATGACCAGCTATGCAAAACCAGGTTAGCAGTTCGTTCCATGGTTCCTTCATGTTCTGTGACTGTGATTTTCTCCCGCTCCTGCATGATCTTCTTGGCCATAGAGTTGATGGAGGAAAAGTACTCGAACTTCTTCTTCTCCATCCTATGGGCGTCGAGCCCCGCCATGGTAGCGGGGTTCCTTCATGTTCTGTGACTTCCAGAGGAAAATAAAACATAACAATTTGGAAAGTGTACAAGAAACCAGCTGAAGATGGCATCATCCTTTATAATTGTTTATTGTCTACCGTATGCCAAATTTCTAGGCCAATTGCTTCTTAGTAATAACCTTGTTGGTCAAAATCTTATTTTCTGTTAGTAAAAATGTGGACTTTTTTCTATTGTTGACAGATTTAACTAAAAACATGGAGATGAGTTATATTTGTGTGAAAGGGTCAATGTAATAAAATGTCTAAAAATTACATTAAAAATAATTATTGGGTTGACACACAACAGCGACTTGGCTGGTAAAGTAGCACGTAGCTTTTCAGTTTGATGTCAACAAACTCTTGACTAATGCACCAGTTAAAGAGCGAAATCATTGTTAACTGATTCATGTTCTTACAAATAGAGGGGATTTCAAGAACTGCAGAAATGTCTTGAATCATCATTCATTATTTCTTAATATGTTTCTTCCAAAGAATCGGATTGTATTTTAAATAAATCACTAAGCAGGCTGGAATTAAATGCACAGCTCAAAGAAAAGCTACAGTCAGTGCAAGAGAGGCAGGAAGAGTCAAAAAATGCAAGGGGAACAAAACTACAAGAGGGAAAAGATTTGAAAAATGGCAGAAATAAGCAAACTGGTATGGAGAGAAGAGAACTGAGTGAAAAAACACAAAGGAGGTGAAAGTGATTGGGATTTAGTGTGTTCAATTAGGCTAGTTAGGGAAGTGTTAGCTGCAGAGTTTGAGCAGAAAAAACTCACGTTACAGTTTGTTAAGGTTTTATTTGGGCCCTACTTGCTTTTGTATCATTTCATGTTCTGTACCAGCAGTGGTCACATAACCGCTAATCTGCCAAAATGCTAATATTAAATATCTGTTTATATTGGGCTAATTTTAATTGAGGCTAAATATTTTTTTCCTGGTAAATTCTAAAGTGCGAATTTACTTTATTCACTTGAATAAAGTTCAGCTGTTGAAGTGGTTATGTAGTATTAGATATTTATAGTCATGCTCTTATTTTGAAAGGAGTGAAGATTGTTTACGCAGTGGTCCCCGGGTGCAACCTTCTGCACCCAGAAGGCATTACCTCCAGTAAATAGTTTAAAATCTACTAACGTTTGGGATGCTTTCTGAGTGACAGCAATTAGCCAAAATTAGCAAAATAGTTAGCAAAATCAACAATTATAAAAATGAAGCCTTGAGTGAAAGGTCTATTATAAAGAGCCACTTCCTGAAGAGCAAACGTCTGGTGTCTGGCATGGTGTGTTGTGTTTTTATGTCCGCTGTATGTGCTATAAATTCAGAATAAAGTTTAATTTTGCAGATGCATCCCAGTAAATGGCATCATAATCCCATATCAAATAAATGAAATCAATTAATCTTTCAGAAAATATAATTTTATTTTACAAAATGGGTCATAAAATTATACATTTTGTATTGCATGAATTTAATTATGTTAAAAGAGAAAAAAAAACTTGCTGATAAAAAGAAAGCCAACCAAAGCGATTTACTAAAAATGTTAATCAGGTCTTGTAGAGCAAACAAATAGATTTAAAAACTGATCTTGATACAAATATGTACAAAACACAAAGCAAATTCCAAATAAAACCATTTTTTCTTCACAATCTCATTGACATCAAAGCTACTAGATATTTAAGTTTGTTACTTATTAAACAGGAACAAAATAGAACTCCAAATTTGCATATGTTTAGTAATTTAATACCTTATAAATAACACCACTGTATTCTGTAACTGTAGTCGTACAAACGGGCCATTTCTTCGTCACAAATTTAACCTTTGTACACTTCAAAAACGCAAAATCTGACCAAGTATTTTTATGTAGTCTCTGGTGGAAATACCTTAGTACACTTAAAACATTTAAAATAACTTAAAAGCAACTTTTCAGCAAGATACAAGATCTTATTTTAAGTTCATATTTAATTAAAATTGATGAAACCGTACTAGTCACATTGTAGAGTCGGAAAAATGTTGCGATCAGTAAAAAAATTTGCCAGTGGAACCAGAATGTTTTCTTCAGTACCAAACCTGCAGCATATAATGTTCATAAAAATGTTTTTTACATTCTTGTTAAAACTGTCACCATGTTGTGCAAAGTGTAGTTCTATTGCAGCCTGAAGAAATGCACCGCTCCTGACCAAAAATAACCAATCAGAGAAAGCGCGGGTGTCTTAGTGCTGTCAATCATTCTCATGTAATTGGTGCTCATGTGGTAATGGCAGAAAAAACGTTAAAGAAAAAACTCTTTGTTCACTATCATTGATGGCTGTTCTAACTAGCCTTAACATTCACAACTGGCTCTGCTAGCTGCAGCATAGCACAGAGCAAGGAAGGTGATTGACAGCGCTAAAACCCGCCTCCTTGCTCTGATTGGTTGTTTCTAGTTAGAACTGGGAGAAGGCAGAAGAGCTTGATTTGATAGTTTCAACAAATATGAAAATAATATTTTTTTTATAAAAGTTAGATACTGCAGCTTTAAGGAATTATTTACTTAAAATAATGAATCAAGTTTATTTGTATTGCACATTTCAGCAACAAAGTTTACATTATAAAAACACAAAAATCAAAAGTCATAAAGCAACATAAAACAAGCTCTTATGCTGAAAACCTACTTGTTAGTTTTTCTTATTTCAAGTGCACTAAGATATTTGCACTAAAAAACAAACCAAAAGCGCTGGGTAATATTTTGTGCTTTTGCAGTGCAGTCACCGCTTCTCCCGCCGTGCCACCAACAGACTCGGTGGATTTACCGAATGTCGTCCCTCAAGCCGTGCTGGAGTCATGGCGGCCGAGCTTCTCGTTCTTCATCATGCTGTCGGTGGTGAAACGCGGGTGGATTGCGATGGCCGTCGTTGGCACCGATTTGGACTTCCGCCTGGACGACCTGGTGCACATCAGGTAGAAGATCTCCACCACGTTGAGCACCACCGAGACACAGGACATGACCAGCATGAAGATGATGAAGACGGTTTTCTCCGTGGGCCGGGACATGAAGCACTCGACGGTGAAGGGACACGGCTCCCGGGAACAGACGATCTGCGGGTCCATGACGAACCCATACAGGTAGTACTGCCCCACTATGAAACCTATTTCCAGGAGGATTCTGAAGAAGATGGAGGTCATGTAGTTTCCCAGCAGGTTGCCCTTGAGATGGACTTTCCCCTTTTCGTCAGAGTACTTTGGTCCCTTCACAATCCCCCGGCTGGGGTTAGCATCCATGTATTCTCTCAGCTTTTTCTCTTTGTGGATGACATGGATGACGTGGCCGAGGTAGATCAGGGTTGGCGTGGAGACGAAGATGATCTGGAGAACCCAGAACCGAATGTGCGAGATGGGGAAGGCGTGGTCATAGCAGACGTTCTTACAACCGGGTTGCTTGGTGTTGCAAACCATTTTGGACTGTTCATCACCCCAAACCTGCAACGTTAAATCTAGATTATATCATTTTTGTTATCAGAGGTGGAAGAGTATGACCAACTATGAAAGATGTTTGAATAATTGCTTTTAGAATAAAATAAATCGTTAATGAGTAAAATTTTAAGCTCATAAGGAAAGATGATTACAGTTACAATAAGCTTCTATTTAATGATTTACACTATTGTTCACACATCTGTTGTAAATGTGACATTAGCTATAAGTTAGCTTCAGAATATATACAGTTAGCCACCAGAGAGAGCTATTTACGCACTTTATGTACAAGTTACTGTCATAGATACATGACAGTAACTTGTGTGTTTACACACAAAAAATGGGGGAAAAATGAGATAATATTTACAAAACAATAAGCTTAAATATCATAGTCTGACCTTCTCGGCTCCGGCTCCAAGCACCATGATCCTGAAGATGAAAAGCACGCTAAGCCAGACTTTCCCCACCACAGTGGAGTGGGTCTGCACCTTATTCAGCAGAGTGGACAGGAATCCCCACTCTCCCATGGCTTCTGCACACAATTCACATGCCAGTTTGTAAAATCAGAAATAATCAAATCTCATTTATTTATTTCAGTCAAAAATTAAGCAAACAAACAGGAAAAACAGTTTTCAAAACTTTATAACGAAGAATAATGCATTATGTTTTATCTATGAAGTATTTATTTGATAAAATTATACAAAACTATACCAGCTTTATCTGTAATATGATCTCACTGAACTGATTATTGAAAAAATATTTAATCACATTTGGCATCAAAAAGTGTTTAATGTTTTCATTTACTGCTACATTCACATTAAATTTATTTAATGACTGATTAGTTGCATTAACCCAACTGATCAAAGAGAAACTAAAGCAAACATGCTTAAAACACTTTATATATATAAATAAATATTAATATGAAGTTATGACATCTGCTGAGCTTAGACAAATATTTCTATATCCTTGCAAAAATAAACATGTTATCCATTTGATCCCACTTCCTTGTATGGAAATGATAAAGATTGTATAAAAATCTGTTTGCCCCTTACCTTAGATTTAAAACGGTCTTCAACGAGACAAACGGACTGACCACCGGCTCTGAGGCTGAATGACAGCGTCCACTGCTCCGAGTCAAACTCGTCGACGGTACCTTGAACTTTAGATTAGATGCTGTTGCACAACAGCTTGCGCTGTCACGTTGTCGTGACATCTGGAAATAATACATTTGGGCTGAGCTCTGACAAGATTGTGAAAGTTAATGATTGGCAGCGGTTTAAAAAACCCATGTTTCTGCTTCCACTGCATGAATAGTTCTGTTTTAGGACAAATATAGATCTGAAAAGTTAGGAGTTTTTTTTGTAAATTAACAACAGAGTTAGGGTGTAAAAGGCAAAAACCACATTGTTCTGACAGAAATTGTCCATTATAACATATTAAACATGAAAAACTAAGTACAGACATAAGTTTTATGACATTATAGAGGTGCTTTGTCTCGCTGACATAAACAACCCCGTCTCATTCGCAGTCAGAGTGACATTTTACACTTTTATATGTTCTTCATCTCCTGAGTTACAGAGTAAAAATTATAGCAATTTGACTGCAATAATTTTATTGCAAATAAATCAAACTGTCGTGGGTTTGTCTATGTCTTTATGGACCTATTTGAACTACTACTGCTGCGACTTGATGTAGTAAAAACTGTAATTATATTTAAATTTATATAAGATGTTCAGAAGTGGACAAACACTAAATTTGAAATTACTCAGACGATTATCTTAGAACTTTGTAAACTTCAGAATAAATCAGTTCAATTCAATTCAATTCAAAAGCACTTTATTGATCCATAAAGGAAATTAAATATTGCTTTAAGTCATATTAATTACAATTTTTCAAAGCAATATTGTAGACATTGATGGTTGTAGGTCGGAAAGATTTCCTACAGCAGTCAGTATTACATCAAATTTGAAGAAGCCTCTGACTAAAGAAACAATGTTTTTATATAACAGCCAGAATTCACAAGATTTTAGTCAATTAGGAGCAAATCTCAGATCTGAAAATACTTTGATAAGAGTTTTAATTTTCACTTTATTTCGCCATCCTGGCCATTGAACAGAAAAAGCCACAATTATAAAGTATGGGGGTGGCAGCATCATGGTGTGGGTGTCGTCGGAGGGAATGGTCCACATCATGTAATGGATGACGTCACAATGAAAAAACATTATGTGGGCTAAGTAAATCTCAAGACAGAAAGTCAATTGATCATACTCTTAGCATATTGCAAAATTATTTAAAAAGGCATTTAAAGAAAATAAAGTCCATGTTTATGAAGTCATCACAAAAATCTGATCTCAAAAGCATCAAAAACATTTGATCCAAGCCATAGCAACTGCTAAAAACGTGCTAAATCAGGAAAAGTTTAGTATTATTTATCGTCAGAGAGCGAGAAAAAGCTAATATGTTGATATAGTATGAATAAATAACTCACACTAATACGTAAGTGAAGTATTTTAAAGATAACTATTATTCAGATTCTTCAGAATTTTATTTCTTACTTTATTTTCCATAGTTAAAAAACAACAACTTTGTTATGTTTCAATCATTTATTAGAAAGAGATAAAGCCATACAAAAATGTCTGCTACAATCATCGTAATCATAGTACAGGAAGTATATTTTACTGGAACAGATCTGTGTCACAAACACAAAGAACACATTAAACAAACTTCTCACTCTTTCAGTTACAAGTATAAATAAAATCAGTATTGCACACTTTTATTAGTAGATTTCAAGTTAAGACAAGAAGAAAAATTCATCAATAGCTGCATTTCCATTGACCGTGTGGTTGAGTGAATTGGAATTACAAAAATAAAATTGTCAATTTAAAAAATATCGTGTTTAGCAAAACTGTATTGGAAACACTTTTTTTGCATCACAGAAGTCATGTGATCAACAGCTAGATGTTACTACTGCCAGAAACAATGAAGAAGACAACAGGAAGTGGTAGGTGGATAATGGAGCGCCATGTTTTTTAATTTCTTATTCATGTGATTTTAATCGCGAAATATCGACAAAGCTTCGCGCTCAGTTGTAATGGAAACACAGCTATTGTGACTCTTCCCGACGGATTTTTATGGTGATTTTTGTTAGTATACAATATGCATGATCACATAATGACTTTCTTTGAACAAACACACTAGTTCAAGTCTCTTGAAGGTATTGAAAACAAGCCAATGTTGGGAAGCTAATGTCCGCTCAGGAGCCGTTTCTCCTCTTTGGCGCCGTCCAGGCTGCCTCCCACGCTGTGGTTCTCCAGCTCCATGTTCATCTTGTTCTGCCTCATCGTGTCCTCCGTCGTCGGCCACCTGGGACCCGAGAGGCTGGCGGGGTTCTCCGCTGACGTGACCCTTTGCTTGCGGCTCTTGGACTTGCAGCTTGTGGCCGTCAGGTAGAAAAACTCGATGATGTTTAGGAGGAGGGAGACGCAGGCCACCACCAGCATGAAGATGATGAAGATGGTCTTCTCGGTGGGCCGGGACATGTAGCACTCCACGGTGAAGGGACACGGCTTCTTCTTGCAGGCGAACATGGGCTCCATGATGAAGCCGTACAGGTAGTACTGTCCCACAATGAAGCCAGCCTCGATGAGGATCTTGAAGACGAGCTGGGTCAGGTAGCTGCCCAGGAGGTTCCCCTTGATCGTTACGTGCCCCTTCTCGTCGCTGTATTTGGGCTGCTTGAATTTCCGTGGGCCATCCGGACTCGCCAGCGCCTCCCTCAGCTTGTTCTCCTTCTGGATGACGTGCATGGCGTGGCCCAGGTAGATGAGCGTCGGCGTGGACACAAAGAGGATTTGCAGGACCCAGAAGCGGATGTGTGAAATGGGAAATTTCTTGTCATAGCAGACGTTCTCACAACCGGGCTGCTGGGTGTTGCAGATGAAGTCTGACTGCTCGTCGCCCCAGACGCTCTCGGCGCCCGCGCCCAGCACCATGATCCGGAACAGGAAGAGGACGCTCATCCAGATCTTCCCGATCGCAGTGGAGTGGGACTGGACTCGCTCCAGTAAAGTGGACAAAAACCCCCAGTCTCCCATCGTTACTGAGGCTGTTCAGGCTCTAATCTGTGGCAAAGCAAAGGAAGAAACGCGTCAGGACTTAATTGATTAAACAAACTCCTCTTTCTGGTCCCAATGACCCTGAACCACACCTTGCTGCTGAATTATTAACCCCAACATTTTATATAATCAATGCACTCGTATGGAAACATCGGTCCATGTTTAACAGATGAATGATTATTTATTTCATTCAGTTTAAAATGAACATGCATTTCGATTTGCTGTATCATTACCTTCCTAAAATAATGACCGAAGTCATGATTTAGGGAAAATAAAAAATTACTTTTGGCAAAATAAAAGACTTTTAGGGAGGAGGTGATAAGCAACTAAGCATCAATCAACCAGACATATAGAACATGTTAAAAACCAAACAGGCAACGTATATTAGAAAAACCCAAACAAACAACAAAAAAAGCAGTTATATTATATTAAATGATTATATGATTGATACAGCAATCTTCTGAATCAGTCCACTTGATAGAATATTATATTTTATTATCGTCTGAAAAGACAGATTGTTGTTTTAATTTATGTTTGAATCTGTCTAGGACTGAATTTAAATATTTTTTGTAAATTGGACTCTTAAGAATAAAATGAATTGAACACATTTGGATTTTAGTATAAGAAGAAAAACATGTGTGCCAGCAGAACCTTTAGCTTTTGATCAATATTTCAGCCAAACTGCCACTCCGTATGCAAATTAAAACTGAGTCAAAGTGAAAAAAAGCAAAATTATACAAAAAAACCCACCTTAAATCTAAACTAGTCAAACAACTAGACACAATCTGAGATATGCTTAAATAAGCTTTTCCAAAAAACTTTTCATCAATCACTTCGATTAGAAATGCTTGAAAAATTAAAACGCCTTAAATTTGAGAGATCTCGACAGAAATAAGGACCGTTACTTTCCAAAGTGATCAGAGATCCGCAGGAGAAAGGTGAAAACAGAACCATCTTACCTGCTGACCTGGTCAGAAAGGACTGTCTCTACTGGAGAACGATCACTAACTATGGTTGGACCTTGGAGTTTTGTGGTGGGTGAGGACAGCAGCACTCATGAGGGATCAGCTTACGCAACATGCATCTGGCCTTTATGTCACGTTGTAATAGTCAGAGTGCAAAGACAGAAAAAAATGAAGTGAGACTAAGCTGGGTGTAGGAACGCCTAATGATTGACAACGCTGAAGCCCAAATTTAAGTTTGCTGGAAAGACTGGAGGTTTGGTGTGGTAATCTTTTAAACTATTATGATGTATTATTTATTTTAAAATACCAGGTTAATTATTTAATTAACTACTTTTAATTTCCTCTGGATTTGCTTCAGTTCATCAACACCAAAAGATGTTTTTGTTCAATTTACCGGAGGGCAAAACACTAAGCAAGACTCAATGTGAAAGTTCAATTGTGTTAAATTATGAATAACTGTGACTAATCCCATTTTTGGGTCAATTTCACATGTTATACCCAAAGCCTGGTGGCTCTGTAAGCTGTTGAGTCCAAAAAATCATTTAGGTATCATCTGTCTGACACCATGACAAAGTAGGTTAAAAGATCTCAAAAAACAACACATAATGCCAAAATCTAAAAAATAAAAATATCATGAAAAGATGAAAAACAAATGGAAAATGACAAAATTCCATTTAAGACGTCTCCAGGTCACAAAATAACCCAGAACAACATCTAAAGCAGGGATCATTTACTCCATTTAAGGGGAAGTATAATAATTCAACAAGGATAAAAAATAAAAATAATTATTCTATGAGCTACTGACTACATGTCTCCAAAATGCCAAGCAAAAATTTGTACTTATGCACAGAAAATTAGAAATTGTCAAAATAAGGAAAAAGATGCAGTGCTTTCCGACCTCAAATAATGCAAAGAAAACAAGTTCATATTCACACACACACATATATATATATATATATATATATATGAATTTATTGGGGTTTACATTTACGTCTCCATTGAAGACACGATTATTTTGGAGGGCTGATGGGGTGGACAGTGTTTTTGAAGACGGGGCCCTGGCCCCTTCATCCCCACCCCTCGGGAGCACCACTGCACCAATAGGTATGCCTTTTATTGCCTTAAAAGCAAAACAAAATAAGGTTTGGAGTGGCCTAGTCAAAGTCTGAACAAAAGCATTAAGAAGATAGGGTCAGCATTTTCCCTCAGAGATGTAACAGATTGATTTTCAGTTTATTGATCTTTTCCACATTGATGATCTGAAGCATTTGTGATAAAACAAAACAAAACACAAGAAACTTTAATGACACAATGTGTTTTTAAAGTTATAATGTTTAGATCAGACTGTGCTCCGAAATGTTATTTAAGACTGAAAATAAAAAAAACTTTAAACGAAATTCATCAGTTTAGTCTTTCATTCCTTACAGTGACACATTCTTCCTCCTCCCCTTCTGGGGACTTGCTTTCCTAATCTGTAAGGTTTGGACATTTATATATTTGCAATCATCGGTCCAGTCATCCATTTTAAAATAAATTTACATACGTAAAAAAAAAAGCATTCGAATTTTTAGGCTTAATAATATTTTTTTGTAATCTCTCTGTTTCAGATCAGAACCATTTTCGGACTCAAGCAGATGAGTTAAGCAGTGAGACATAAATACAGTCTCTTAATGTCTTTATGTTCTTAATACAGTAAGAAGACACTTATTTATTTGTACAAATTTATGCATTTTAACTTATTGTGGTCTTTACAAGGCTTACAAATCTTCTAAGTTGATCAAAAACACAAAAAATCCACATTACTTATTCATTTATTTATTTTGGTTTAATCCAAAATAAATGGTTTAAACCGACATTTTTGGCCCATTTGACATAAAGTTTGGAAACTCCTGATTTAAACAGTAAAAAATAACCTATAAAATCTATATGGGGAAAAAACAAAACTAAGCCCATAATTCAAAACTGTTCATCATCAGTTTGACCAGTTTATACAACATCAAGGTGGAACAGCATCAGCAACCAAACTCAGAGAATCAAATGCTATTGATCAAGAAATGAAGTTCTGTCTAAAACTACCAGCTGCCAATCTCAAAACTTAAAAAAACAACAACAAATAAATAAACAAAAAAAATCAGTAGCCATGAAAAACACACCAGAACTTCTGGTGGACAGAGTGAGAGTTTTAACGAGAGGAAAAGTGCTGTTTCTGGACACAATAGGGCACAAAATGAGGACAAATGACTCATAGCTTGAAGCACGGTGGTGGAGGGGTGGTTGTGAAGTGCAAATTCAGAGACTGAGATCTAGACAAAAGTCAGGGAGCAAAAACAATCTTTAATACATCTACAGAGCAAAAATACACTGCATTAGGCGAAAATCAAAATGTGCTCTAACGAACTCAGAGTTACATAGTTGCTTTATTCACCTCCCTCTCAGCTAACAGAGGCGGAGATTTAATCTTCAAGGACCAAATAAAGGAAAACAGACAGACGGAACAGTTCGACCTTACACACTCATTCACTATCATGTCTACAGGATGCGAAAACTAAACACTTTATCTCCGTGGAGGGAAGGCTACGGGAGAAACAGCAGGTTCCCAGACTGGGAAAATCAAAAGTCTGGGAAACTTCAGCAGTCACATCTTGTTCAGTTAGTTTGTGCACCCTCTGCAGCTGCACGAAAAAACATCTTGACTATGATACAATTACATTTACGTGATACATAAAAGAACACTGTATGATGCACATAAAACATTTTCTCTTTGAAGAAAAATCTACTTCTCATGGTGATTGGACGACCTACGTTGTCCATAAACTCATCTCTAAACCAGCTGCGGCCAAAACCCGGCCGCAGCTGGGTCATGAAACCAACGCTGTGCAGAAAACTGGACCAAAATTCATGTTAAAGTCAAACAGGAAACAAGTATGAGTTACTAAAGGCGTTGCTATGAGTTACTGAATGTCAACGCTGTGATTACTAGATAATCACAGTGTGTAATATTTGTTTTGTGGAAGAAAATTTTAAATGCACGAGGGTGTGCTTTCTATGCCCTCTTGTCTGGAAAAAATAACTTTTTATAGTAGTAAGAAGCTAATAAAAACGCCATAAATGCAACAGAATCCAGAACTAACTGTGCGCCCAAACTGAGTGGCAAAGAAAAACTGCTGACCCAGGATGAAGAGAGGAACCGCGTGACTAGAGGGCGAAGGATGAGTAATGTGTGCTGATGAAATATCCTGGCACACATTATGGAAAACAACGGAAACAAGTTACAGATTAAGGACATTTTCATCAAAACCAGAAACTTTTCTTGGATGTCTCAGGCAACTTTAACTCATCACAGAAAAAGTTTTAAGAAAAAGGCAAAAATCTAAAATATTCAGGAAAATTTCACCTTTCAGAAATCAAACTATATTTTTTTGCTGTATAGCTAGATTAGAAATACATTAAACGATGCAAATAAACAGTTCACTTCTCTTTTAAAACAATAAAATAATTTTGTTCTAAAACTAGGCCCTGTGAAGAGTTTGGGGTAAAACATTTTGACTGAAAAAGGTGTTTCTATCTGAAATTTAATTTGAGATAAAAATGATTAATATCCTCAAAAACTATCTTTGTATTAAAAGGGACCTATTATGAAAAATTCGCTTCTGCTTCTAAAAACAAAGTTCTTTAAAAGAAAAGCACAGCCATTTTCTTGCAATACGTTTTTTGACGTATGGAAAATGAGCCGTTTCAAAAACTTTACAATTATTAAATCGCAACCTTGAGTCGCTTCGCCGTTACCGAGCAACTCCGGCTGAGCCCAGCCCCGTTACCTAGCAACCAAGTAGAACTCCAGCTTGTTTGGAGAAGACGAGGGTTTAGTTTGGATGTGATGATCTACGGTTTTATAGTTGCGCCTCTGCCATTTCCGTGCAAGTGGAAACGTTGAGAAGGGGGGCGTGGCCAGCAGCAGATCGTCTGGATTTAAAGAGACAGAGCCCTAAAACAGCTCTTTCTGAAAGGAGCTAAAAATAGGCAGAAGTGACCAAGCTAAAATTTGATGTGTATGTAAACAGACATGTTTGGTTCAGCCCAGAGGCCCATTCCCACTTGTTCAAGGAAGCATAATAGGTCCCCTTTAAAATAATGATGTTTCATTTTCACTCATTTAAGTTTAAGAAGATGGTGAACTCCATCCCCACTTTATTTACTTTACCAACACGTCCCTTTCTGCCGATGCAAACAAAACGCAGGTTCATGGCTCAGATCTGGACCTCCCCAAAGCTGCTCTCCATCGCCACGTCTACGGCGCCTACCATCCCGTTCATCCCTGACTTCCTCTCCTGCTGCTCCAGATCCAGGTTGACACAATTCTGGATCACCTCGCTGTGCTTCTGGAAAGCTTTCTTCTTTGACCTCGGGGGCGTCACCGGGGTGACGGTGTAGTCCTGCCGTCTGGCCGCGCATTCCTTCACCGCCTTCACGAGCAGGTAGAGCAGCTCGGCGACGCTGAGGGCGAGCGAGACGACGGCCGCCACCAGCATGAACCAGATGATGACGGATTTCTCCGTCGGTCGGGACAGGAAGCAGTCCACCTTGTGAGGGCATGGGGAGCGGGAGCACACATACCGGGGCATGAGGGTGAAACCATACAGAAGGTACTGACCCACAATGAACAAGGCTTCCAGAACAATCTTGGCAATGAGATGCAGGACGTAACTGCGGAGGAGGCGACCACGGATGCTGATCTTCCCACTGCTTTTTGTGTACTTGGGAACCTTGACGGTCCTCCTGAGGAAGAGACGCACTTTGTCGTCCAGCTCTGCCTGGTTCTCCATCTTTTCCTTCATCTAATGTTAGAAGGATGAGTCAAAGTCAGACAGTTTCTGGTGCCAAAAGCCTCCGGAAATACAGTTTATTATTAACATCTGATCAAATTAGGTACTTTCAAGAATTGCGAGATATAAATTACTAGGAACAACAAGTGGTTCCTAGAAGCAGGGGAGCCAAAAGGAAAGCAGTGGAACTAATTTTTTTTTTTTAGCACTTGCTGACCTTAAAAAAGTTTAGCACACTTAACTTCCCCTAAATCAATTTTTACACATAAATTCAATATTATTGACTGTTTAGTAAAACATCAGCTGTATACAGTTTGACTTCTGTGTTAAAGTTTTGGTTGTCAACTTTATTATTCTATTCAAGTAATTAGCCGTAACTATTCATGCTCTTATTTTGAAGGGGTAAAGGCTGTCTACTGAGCAGTTCAGTTTTCTTCCCTCATGTTCTCCACCCAGCAAAAGACATTGATTATAATAATGCATGGCAGTAAACAAGTTAGCAGCACAGTTAGCAAAACTCAACAAGTATAAAACTGAAACCAGGTTTGTTCCAAAGAATTACTTCCTGTGACGTAAACAGTGCAGACAGGAAGTGACAAATTTGAGCCTGTTGCGGGTGAAGATGTTGTGAATAAATCTACATTGTGGGCATCAACATGGTTGAACTTAGCGCTTTAACATTAGCGTCCACTAATCACCATGTGGGTTTAGCGTTAGCAGAACTAATATTAATGATTAATGCTTTATTGTCCACTGTTGTTGCTCATAATTAGTCAGTTCAGCAGAACCTCACCTTCTTTTCAAGGTGAATCACGTGTAGGACATGGCCCAGGTACAGCAGCTTTGGGGTTGCCAAGGCGATGATCTGAAGGACCCAGAAGCGGACGTGAGAGATGGGGAAAGCGACGTCGTAGCAGACGTTCTCGCATCCCGGCTGCTGAGTGTTGCAGATGAAGTCTGACTGTTCGTCGCCCCAAACCTGGGTAGGAAGAACCAGGTTATTATGTTTTTAGATATTCTGGATCTGACAGACTCGTTCAAGCTGTCTTTTCATGTGATGAATTGATTAATTGAGTTGGAAACTATGCACTTTATTTTTTTATTATTATTTCCATGTTCTGTGTCTGACCAGACCTTTTCAGCAGCGGTTTGCAGGACCATGATCCGGAAAATGAACAGAACAGTGAGCCAGACTTTCCCGATCACGGTGGAGTGGTTCTGCACTTTCTCCAGCAGCCGGCCCAGTAGGTCCCATTCTCCCATTTCAGCTGGCAGCTAAACCACCTTCTGCACCAGACACACAATAAATCCAAGAAAAACACAGAAATACCATTCAGTCTCTCATCCGTTCATCACTTCATCATCTGTACCAAGGGTGTCCAACCTGTGGCTCTTTGGATGCTCTGCAGCGGCTCAAATAACTGTGGTTTAGTTAAATAATATAAATATATTTTATATCAACATAATAATAAATGCTGGTTAAAGCATCTTTTATGTCATAAATTGATTGTCCACAACAGAAAAACACTAAAAATGCCAGTGCTTTTATTTTAGTTGGAAAATGTTTTTTTTTTTTTTTTGCCTTTTAATAATCCGTAAATTTTAACATCCCACATAAAAACATGTATGGAAGTAAATTAGAGTCATAAAGTTTGATCTAAAGCCAAAACATGTCAAATTGAAAACAAAGATTTGAAACAAAAAATCTTTGTGGTGCAGAAAAAAATTTCTGAACTGTTTTTCTAATTCAATGTTGTTGTTTTTTTTTTTTTTTTCCATTTTCAAAACTTTTTCAGCTTCAGTTTTTGTAAAACAAATTTTATGGCCCCATTTTAGCTTCACAGAAACATATTCATCTTCTTATCTGCAAAGTTGTATGTTTTACTTTATTTAAAAATAAAAAATGGCAACAAATTTCCAGAAATATGAAAAAATATGAAGCTTTGTGTAATTTCAAAAAGTCTTGTAACAGTTTTACTCCGAATTGAATTTTATACAACCATTATTTTACAATATTACAATATAAACCCCCAAAAAGATTTAATTTCAGGATGTGTTTGTGAAGTTATACCTGTTTTTTAGATTTGCTGTGTTTTCTGTAAGTAGGTAAAAAGTGAATCAGAAGGTCAAGCGTCTATCATTTCTCGCTGCCTTGTAACTTGGCAGATAAATCCACAGCTGCAGGCTTCAAATATAAACACACTAATCTGCTGAACTCCCAAACCTGAAGCAAATCTTAAAATACAGAAACTTAAAAGTTTCATATACTACTTTTCCTTTTCTAAAGTCTTTTCTCAATTAAAGAGATTTCATTGCTTTATTTTGGATGTTTAGATTGACGTATGAACATAAAAATGAATTTATAGCCTTAAAATATTATAGGAAATCCAGAAAGAAATCGTTAAGAACTTAATAAAATTTTCTGTAAAGAGGTAAAGAGGGAAAATCAACTCACCTGGTGGAGAAACGGTAAAACTTGAGGAAATGTGGATGAAAAGAGAGAAATGCGGCTGTAAAGGATGAGAAGAGAGAGTGAAGAAGACGCTGTGTCACGGTTAATTCGCTGGCTTATCTGGAAGGACGCCGTCCAAACCACAACACTGGAGCCAGAGCTGAAAGTGAGCAACAGAAACATGAAGCTTTTCCCACTTATTCAACTTTCCCTTGTAAAATCAACTTTTTTATTATTTTGGTCACAAACTATAGCGTAATTGTGACAGAGAGCCTGTTTTTCAATTAAAAAAATGAACTAAAAAGTGTAGTTTGCATTTGTATTCTGTCTCAAAAGGTTGAAACATTGGGAAAAATCTCAGTCAGATTGGATGACCTGTAAGTCTCTCTGATCTAAACCATTCCTTGGGTGTCCAAAGTGTGGTGTGGGGGCCATTTGTGGCCCTTGAAATGATTTTGTTCGGCCCCTGACCACGAGTCAAGGATGGTAAAAATACTGTCTGATGTCAAATCACACCAAACATTTCTTGTTTTAGCTTAATTAGAATATTTCTATTTGCTAAATGCCAGAAAACTTAGCAAGAAGATTTTAGAGCTTTTTGAATTCAGAAGTTTATATGCATAATTGTTTTTAGCTATGAATTAAAAGAAAGTTACAAAGAAAATCTCTAATCCTATCCCTAATTTTTCTTGAAATAATCAAAACGAAATAATTTTGGTGATTATAAAACAAGAAAGGTTTGTTCTGTTTTATCATTACACAGTAAGGAAAAAAAACATGTATGTGAGATTTATTCACTGTATGTAAACTTCTGGTTTCAATTGTTTTTGCATTTAGACTGAAATCTGGAAGTTCATTGAAACATTTATTAGATTTGATCAAGTTTAAAATGCAGACAGGAGTTCTGTTGACATCCAGACTAATTCTTTAATGTTCGACAGATTACACTGAAGGATGTTGACGCAGATTGTGACATCACAGGTCTCTGAGGTCGATCCTGCAGCTGCATGTTTATGTGCAGCTCAGGTTTGTTTATGAGGGTTAGGAGCCGCTCCGATTCGGGTCAGATAAACCTGAACTCAATGTGAATCATTGACACCAACCTGCCATTTTAAACACAGAAAAAATGTGTCATTCTGGCCAACAATATATTGATCGGATTAAATCTGCATAGGTAGATGCTAAAAATAAAACAGGAGTTTGCAGCAGTCAGATGAAACACAGCAATGATGTTTGAATGGAAAAAAGATTTATTGGTCAAATTCTGAGCCATAATCACACCAGCTGAAAATCAAAACCTACAAATATTAAATGTAGAAACTCATTTTATGTTCCTTCAGGTTGAAGCTCACAGCAGAACTGATAAAAAAGCAGCACTCGCTCTGGCCTCTGCTCACTGATAAGCTGGAGACACAATAACAGAACGTGGGGAGTTTATATTACTGACAGCATTCTGCAGGAGGAACAGCTTTAATTATGAAGAAATGTTTGCATAAAGGAGAAACATTAAGTGTCTTGACCCAGTGATGTATAATAAATAATAATTACTACTATTGTTATTGCAGCTTCATTTCAAAATTTTAATATTGTCTCTATCTGTTTCTGCAGGATGAGAAACAGATAATTATTGACAGAATAATGAAGCAGACGGGAAAAATTAGGAATTGAATGTCTGGATGGATAAAAGAAAATATTGAATGTCTGGCTAGATAAAAGAAAATATGAGAATATATTTACAGACTTTGAACCATGTTCTATTGTATAAATACTGTAAACATCCATCTATCCACTCATACATTCATCCATCCCTCCATTATTTAAAATGGGCGCCTGTTTTTCTGATCTCTGCTGGTTGAATCCTGGATTTTTACATCTTTTTCTCATGAACCAAACCCTGGTTTGATCTGAGTCTATGGAAGCAGGAAGCACACAAAGCGTCGCTCTGCAAAGCTTCAAAATCTATTTAATCTGTTTAAAAACGCAGAAAGCAAATCAAAACGTAAACACCTGTTCACCTCATAAACTCAGAACCAGCATGTTTTGGTCACACAGGGCTGCCGTAGTGCTGTTGGCTCCGTCTTTTAACTATCTTGAGTTCTTCTGAACACAGAATTTTACATTAACTTATAATTTTAAATAGAGGAATGATCATCTATTATCCCTACTTATTGCTTTAAATTAATAAGTTTTATTTGTTCATTTCAGGACAGTATCAATAAATAGCGTCAGAAGAAACTGAAACTAAATTATTGTGTAACATGATCCAGTAAGAAGCTTTTCAGTTCTCAGCTTAGCTGAATAAAACTCGCGACCCGAAGATCCAGATCCATTCAGGAATGCACTTCATGAGTCCATACTGTAAAGAAACAGAAAACAAAACTAAATTAACTAAATTTACGCTTTAGATTTAGTTATTATTGAGTCATGACTCCAATAGAAACCAGAATAACAAAGATGTAAAAGGCCAACCTGGAGTGTGTGAGGCCAGTAACCCGTGGTTCTGCTGGAGACGCCCAGCGTGGAAACGGCATGACGAGCGTAAACCTCCGGGCTCGGAACAAACCATCCCTCTGCTGAGGATGACGACGATATCTGAAACACAAACAGCAAAATAAAACTTTAGACACTTATAAATGGGTTTATTCTGGGTAAAAAGATTTTTAAATTGAAATAATACACATAAGTGACAGAAACATAGAAAAAGTGGACAGTTGTAATTAATACCAGAGCCATGTAAAGAAAAAAAATACCCCTTAAGTGACATTTTATCATGTTACAATCAAAACAAAAGACAAACTGCAAAGTATGGGGTGCCTTTCATAGATGTGATCATTCTCAGGAATTTGTAGAAAAAAACATGGAAATTTCTGAGTTTCAAAGATGTAAATTTTTTTACTTTTAAATATTTTTCTGAGTTTTGAGTTTGTCCAAATTTTTCTGGAACATTTCTGAGATTAATCTCAAAATTTCTGAGTTTTGTCTTGAAATTTTTTAGACTTTAGAAGCAAGACAATGAAATATTTGCATTTCTAAATACTTTTGCAACACATTTATGGTTTAGTTATAATAAATAATAACAATAAATTTAATTTGTATATCACTTTGCTAGAGACTTTACAGGAATCAGGTAAAGTCATCAAAACATCAAACAAAATCATAAAAGGTAGTTATATACAGAACATGTTAAAAATAAATTTAACTAAAAGAATTACTGCCATATCAGTGGTTTACCTGGAAAGGAATCAGACTCTGAATGAAGATCCCTTTGTTGCTGTACTCAAAGTGAAGAGCTCTTGAGAAATGATCCATGTATCCCTGGAATGGAGGGAAAAGTGACTTTAGGTCAAATATGAGAAAGTGAAGTTAAAGTTAATGGTTGGATTGGTTTGTTGTTGTCAAATCAATGCATCTCACAGGTGTTTATCTTACAGTGAAGGCCGAGAGCGTCACTCTTCCATGTCGGGGTCTGCAGCAGGCGCCTGAGGATATGTTGATCACCGCCCCCCTGCTGCGCTCCACCATCCCCGGCAGCACCAGTCGCGCCATCAGAGTGGCGGCGCCGACGTTCCTGTTCACCCGATCCAACACGCCGTGCTCGGGAATTTCAATCAGGCTCCGGGGCGAAGCCGACGTTTCGTCCATACAGTTCACCAGGAAGCCGATGTCTTTACCCGTCAAGGCCTCTGTGACAGGTTTGGCCGCCGCTTGGCCCAGAGAGAAGTCGGTGGCAACGACGGCGGTCTCCACCCCATAGGTTTGGGAGAGGAAGGAAGCGGCGTTTCTTACAGAGGAGCCGTCCTGAGTGATGAAGATGATGCTGATGCCGCTTCGAGCCAGCTCCTCTGCATAAGCACCAGCTACCGGCTCAGCTGCACCTGCCAGCAGAAAAAACAATAAAAACCTTGTTTTACCGTCGTTACCTTCCCAAATAAAACCAGCAGATTTACTTTAGCAATAAAATAAAATCAAAGTCAGACAATATTATTAATTATTAATGGAAAACGTTTATATTCCTGCTTTGGATTTGGAAAAAAACTGATTTCACAGCAAGAGATAATATTTTCAGTTTGTTTGATAAGTTCTTCTACAGGAGATATTTTTTGATGAATTATGAATTAACATTTAATTTCCCTTAGCACATTTAGCAATGAGTACTTGAGGATGATTGACAGCACTAAGACCCTCCTCCTGCCTCTGATTGGTTGTTTTGGTCAGATTGGTGCAATTTCTTCAGACAGGGAGGAAGTATCTTCCTGTGATCAGTCTCACAAACTGTTACGACATAGTGACAATTTTAACAAATATGTTAAACAAATTCTTTATAAAAGTTACAATTCCAGTTTTGATTCTTTTCTATATTTATAAAAAAAAATAACAGTCATAATTACAATGTAAGTTTTAATAATAATAATAATAACGCTACAATTTGCCTTTCCTGTGTGAGAATAGAGTAATAAATTGTTATTCCTTCTGCTTATATGTTTCTAAGTACTGCCAGTCAGCTGGCTGAAAGAAGGCTATAACATTACCACTAAATGTAGCATGTCTATTTTATATATTTTAAGGTGATTTTAGTACCTTAAATAATGTTAAAATATTCCCTTTTTGGTTTCACCACTTAGATAAAAGCTTAAATTTTCCTCATGCAGAAATATTTTGTTGTCTTCTCTTACCATAAATAACAGCCCAGTCCCCGTATCTCTGGGCCAGCCTCCCGCTGGGCATCATCCGCGGCAGGAAATGGACCCGAGCCACCGTGCAGCAGTCCCTCAACAGGACAGCTGCTCTGCTGGCCGCGTACAGAGCTCCGATCAGGGCCAGAGCCTCAAAGTGAGAGCTGCAAGACCGAGAAATTTCTCTGTACAAAAGGTGAAAGCTGTCCACCGCCGCCATGCTACACACGCTATTTTATTGTTATTTAGTTAAAACTAAACGACGAGTCGCCTGGATGAAAAGCTAACAAGTACACGAGAAAGAAGAATGAAACATAAATTCGTATCGAGTCAATTTTCCACCAAAGTTGTGTTTTTACACACGCTGGAGCAAGTAGGAAAGTCTCATGTAAGCCATCCGGAACAGAAACAAAACATTAGGTCACGTGACAACATACGTCAGCCGCGCTGCTTTCAAATCCCTAAGAAAATCCGCCAGATTTTACCCAAATAGTGAGATAGTTACGTTAGTAAAATAAAAATACACGTTTTTTTTTTTTTTTATCAACAATTAAAATAGAGACAAATTCTTTTTTTTATTTACATGTGAATCTCAACTACATTAGAGAATGAATCATCCGAGTCATGTTTTATAGGTGAATATATGTGTTTTTAGGCGGTTTATAAACGCAACACAACGCTCCTCCCAAACGAGGAGTAGCCGTTTCCATAGAGACGCGGCTGTCTATGGCAAGTGATGCTAGAAGGCGATTTCTGGCTCTTTAAAAGGTAAAGTCGCCTCATTTTTCACACGTCAGAGATAGATTTCGTTCTGCTTTAAGGTGCTGCTTTAGGGTTTGCAGTGTTTAACTGTTAATTTAGCGAAATGTAGCCAATTTCGCCCTCGGTTAGCCACGTTGTAGCAATTAGCATCATTTAGCTGATGAAGAAAGGTCGAATTTTGTAGCTTTAGCTTCACAGTTTATTAATAATATAAGCAAACATATAAAGATTTATTAGTCTACTGGGTGATACATGGGCTTGGATTTCATTTAACTGCGTAAAATGCGTTTCTGCTGTAAAAGGAAGCAGGTCCCACTAATTATAAATATGACTACAGAATAAATTAGTGGCTCAATTAAGCAAATTAATGTCCCAGTAATTACAACAAAGAAGAGGTGCAAAACTAAAGTTAGACAAACATCAGCTTAACAATCTTTATTATTAATATATTTTGACATGGTTTATATTTTTAGGTATACGTTCTTATTCTAATATATTACATTTATTTTTAAGATATAAATTAGTTTTTGTTTTGCAATGTCATGATTAAGTGATCAATTGCGTCATTCAGAAGTTTAAAAACGTATTTATTACAAGAAAAAATACTGAAGTTGTCACATGCTTTTACTTAATGCTTTATTTATTCATTGAGTTGATGAACTTTGATCTGACAGGCCAGGATTCAAACCCAGGACCTGCAGTGTAACAGTGCTGCCAGCTGCACCACCTTTAAATCAAGTAAAATTGCTAATAAACCAAACTATAATATTAACTGAATTCTTATCAAATGTAAAAGTAAATAGAAAGTGTAGAAAACACCAACTTTGTTCTAGTGTGTTTAGCAAATTAGAAACAAGTAGAGCAACTTTTACATAAATTATTGCTTTTCTTTTCCCTGAAGGTTAATTAGTGTTTGTGGGAGAGAAAAGAAACTGATAACTAAATTTATGCACTATCTGATTTGTGCTGCTGGCAACAGCGCTGCGTTTCCCTGCTTGTTTAAGACAAAATGCTAAAATAAGAAATAGAAAAAGACTTTTTCATTAGCAGATTTTGCAATATACAAATATATCTGAATTGTATTCTCCTGTTGAAATGATTGTCTAATCCACTGTTTTTCTTTACTTTTCAACCAGTTTTGCAATGTTTTAACAGCACATCTTTTGAAGAACCTGGAAATCTCCATTCAGTAATTATCATCTTCAACAATCTGGAATTAAATACAATTTCAGACAAATCTGTGGTTAAAATAAGGTTTTCTTGAATCCCTGTTCTTATGGATCAACACAGTCATACTTTCTTTACATTATGTTTAGAGATTTTTTCTAATCTGAAATATTTTATTGTTTGTCATACGTATGGGAAGAGTACAACAATAGCACTCAAGTAAGAGTAGCACTACTTCAACATACTTTTTCTCCAGTAAAAGTAAAAAGTAGAAATTACTCGAGTAAAAAAGCATTTGGTAAAAATGTCGATCAAAATATCGTTTAGTATTTAAACATTACATCATTAGATGTACCGGAGCATAAGATTATGTGGAAATGTTGGTACTTTAAAGACCAAAATGGATATTAATAAATAATAAAAATAATAAAATAAAGGAAAATACATAATACTGCCCCTTTAAGTTTAGATTTCCCACAGTGTTGTCCTGATAAACATCATGACGATTGGATCTCTTAATTATTTTTTTCACCCATCAGCTGCCACAATGTCACAGCTTTCTGCTGGCGATGAGGTGCAACTCCAGTCTCTCCTCAAGCAGCTGCTGAGGAGCATCAGCGACAGGATCTCTGGAGCGCCGTCCGCTGAATGTGCCGAGGAGATTCTCCTCCACTTGGAGGAGACCGACAAGAATTTCCACAAGTAAGTCATCAATAATCACTGAACTACGCAGATAAGTTTGATTAATGGAAACACGCCAACTTCAAAAAACACATAAACAAAAGCTCATGTTCTTCGAAATATTTGTGTTCGCAAATAATAATAATATAATATTATGTTTGATTTTCTGCGCTGGTTGTTGTTTTTGGGTTTAAATTCATACACAAGGGTGATATTTTTTTTATTTGTTTGTTTTTCAGCTATGAGTTCGTCAGATACCTCCGTCAGCATGTGGAGAGCTGTCTGGGTCCGGTGATGGAGGATGAGTTACAGAACCTGACCAGAGGAGGACAACATGCAGTCGGACCCGGACAGGACACCTTAGTTCACGCCGTGACCCGGAGAACTCGAGACTCGGCTCAGTGAGTGCAAATCACAATATTCTGTTTACTGTTGGTAAAAGACAAATATCTCCTTATTTATAAAATGTGTAACTTCACAAAATGCCCACAATTCCTCATTTTAATGTTCAATAATTTTTTTTGTGGAGAAGTTCTCATAAAATTACTACTTCATTAACCTAATACTATCGTAAAATACTAATATTTTATTATTTCAACATTGTTGTATGACTTTATTCTTCTATTGTTCTGATTTTATTCTGGTGGTATTGTCACTTTATTCTGTATTATTATGACTTTGTACTATTATGACTTTTTGTCATATTATTATAACATTACGCTGGTAATAATTTTTCTGTTACAGTAACTTTATTTTTGTAATATTGCAACTTGATTCTTTTTTACAACCTTATTCTGGGAATACTATGACTTTTTCCGTGGATTATTTCATCTTAATTATTGTAATTTTACTACTTTATTCTCATTTACAACTTTATTCTGGTAATATTGTGACTTTATTATTATATTTAATTTATTATTGTAATTTTGTTGTATGATTTATTTTTTTTTATATGTTTTTATGACTTTATTCTCATAATAGACAAATAAATCGTTTTTATTTTGATCCTATCACTTTATTGTTGACAAAAATGTAAAAATATAAATAGTATAGTATAAATAAATCTTTGCACACCAGCCGGCAGTGAACTTAATTATTCTCTAAACTTTATTTGCATTATTTTGTTACAAACCAAAACACAAAATGTAATTTTGTTGGAAAACAGTTTAATTTAATCCCCTGAATTGTAAACATTATCTTGAATGTTTGGAAGTGATTAATGTCGAGTTATTTATCGGATTGCCTCCCCTCTCGGTGCCAGGTACCAACAGATGCTGCAGACGCTAAAAGCCACCATGATGCTGGCTGTAGAGACTCTGATCAATAAATTTGACGAGGACCAGCTGAGAAAAGAGGAGATGCACAGAGAGATTGAACGCTGCCAGTCCAACAGCCAGTTCGCTGACAACTGCTCAGACAGCGACTCCTCCTTCCACCAGGTCAGGCGCAAAACAACAGATCAGTTAGTGATTTTCGTTTGTGTTTTTAAAAAACTAAAACCGCAAAATGTTTCATTGAATTTTAAAAATAAGCATGAAATTATTTAACTAAAAAAACAAAATAGTCAGACGTTTTTGGTGGAAATAAAAATGCAAATCATCGCTGAATTTAAAGACATTTAAACTCTTAAAGTCCTCAGCATCTCACGCTGCTTCTCCTGTAATCCATAACTGAATCTGTTTGAATGATGATTGTTTTATGTTTCCAGAGCTACGCCTTCATCAGACAGGAGCAGCTGCAGGTTCTGGCCGAAAAACTCGACTCCAACAAGCCGAAAGAGGTAGAGAAAACATTGGAGAAAACTCCACAGTGTGACTTGTGACAGATAGTTTGCTCCGTAAAAATAAAATTCAATGAGATCATTAAGAAATATAAACCAACAAAATGGCTGAATGATGCGAATGTGTTCAGGTGCGACGTGAGGCTCTGCAGGCTCTCTGCTGCGCTCCTCCGTCCGACGTGCTGAGCTGCGAGAGCTGGAGCACGCTGCGCAGGAACCTCTGCTCCGCTCTCACCGAACCCGACCTCAGCGTGAGTCCCGGTCCAGGAAAAATGCTCAAGCAACACGATTAGGACGTTTTCAGACTCAATTAGAGATGCACCGATCCGATGTTAAAGGGGAAGTACTATGTTAAATATAAAACAGATTCTGCACAATATTTTGTCTTATTTTACCTTAAATTCTTCAGATCCATAAGTGCAAACAAGTCATCAAAGCTCAGTGGTGCTTTCAGGCCAGAGTAGAAAGAAAACAACAAGAGGACGGGCAAATTTATGACAAAAAACTCAAACAGTTTCAGATTAATCTCTGAAGTGTTCCAGAAAAAAACTTGAGTCTGAAAAGTCCAAAATTTGCAAGAAAATAACTTTGAAATGTCTGAGATTAATCAGAATTTCATTTTTTTTCTAGAAAATGTCCCAGTTTGAAAAGTCAAGAATTTGTTAAAAAAAAAAAAACTCAGACATTTTGAGGTTAATCTTAGAAATCCCAGTTTTTTCTAGCAAATTGAACTTTATTAAAGTAAGAAAAGCAAAATCAAATATCTCTTTATTCCCATTTTAAATGATTATTCACTCATGTTGCAGAAGAAGTGTACATTGAGGTTTGTGGTTGTGAGGATTATTTATTTGTTTATGTTTCTGAATGATTTTCTGTCGTTTTCACTCCATCAGGAAAACGTCCTGCAGTTTTTCGCTAAAAGCTTTTCTTCATCGCCGCTCAGTGTGACCAGAGAGATCTACACCAGCTTGGGTCGGCCTCTTTTCTCACACCTTCGATAGAAATATTTTAAATTAAACTGCTTACATACGTATTTAAGAGTTGGTAAATTGACTGTTCTGAGCCTCGCAGCTTGATGCTGTCACTGTTTTGTCTGTGCGAGCAGCAAAGAGTCTGGAATCGGCTTTTCTGTCTCAGAGGTTAAGCTTCCCAACCAGATCAGCTGCTGTCGACATCAATAGTCCTCAGATCAGTCGTCTTCTCAAACAGGTGCTGCCAGCATCCATAGCGACCTCCTGACCCTAAGAAACGTTTGTTTCATGTTTAACTTCCCGTCTCAGATTCGACTGATGAATGATTTCCAGAAGGAGGTGACGACCTTCTGGATCCGCCACCCGGAGAAGTGAGGTTTCTTTCAGGGTTGATTTTCTCTTTATATACTCAAACTGTGAAGTTTTTTCATGTTTTTTAATTGTCCCTCAGATACATGGAGGAGATTATAGAGAGCACTTTCTGTCTTTTGTCCGTCCATCATGACCACGGCTCAACTGGAACAGAGAAAACTCTGGAGCCGGTCCATTTGCTGTCCTTACTGGACGTTAAAGCCACCTGGTTTCATAAATGGATGGTGCGTCTGAACTCTCTGATTTTTTTATGGTGTTTTTCACATGTACTCTCTACTAGCTAGTAACTAATTACATTTACTTGAGTAACTTTTGGGAAAAATTGTACTTGTAGGAGTACTTTCACTGTGCTGTATTTTACACTGAACAAGCTTATTTTTACCAAAACTTCCCCAGACTTGGAAAAGAAAAAACAAGATTGGAAAAAATAATTTCGCCTAATTTTGTTGTTTATATGAATTATTTAATTTTGGTCCTTAAAAGATGAAAATGTCCACATAACCTTACATTTTGATCTGCCTAGTGATGTGATTTTTAAACAATAAATTATTGTTTTCATCCGTTTTTCAGCATTTGACCAAATCCGGTTTTATTCTTACTTGAATGGTTTCTTGTTCGGCTACTTTAGCACGTTTTCTGACTTCTCTACATATTTTTAACTCGTATTCTTCGTCTTTCTCTCAGCATGGTAACTACAGCAGGACGGTGGTTCTCAGGCTCCTGGAGAGAAAATATAAAACTCTGGTGAGTCTTTCAGTCATTCACATCTCAAGCTGCAATGACTTTGGTTGTGTTTGCGGCACTTTAGCAACAGGCATCATCCTGGAAATGTGTTATTTTACACATTTTTATTCCTTCATTTAGGTTTCTACTGCTTCTTCTAGTGCTTAATAAAACCACCTCTCTGTTTTTTTGTTTTGTTTTGGTGAACAAGTTAACGTTTTTACTGTCTGAAAAGTGAGCCGTTTCAAAAACCTCCGTAACGTTCAGTCACACTGTTCTGTTACCTAGCAACCTCAGCAGAAAGTCCGTCCGTTGCCTAGCAACCGATGCTGAGTTCCATCACATTCATTTCAGCTGGTTTTACAGCTGTATGTTCTGTACAATGGCTGCTGGAAGAGACAGGAGCCATTAGCTGTTGACTTACTGTCAAGAAAAACTGCGGTTTTGTTTGCTGCGCAGGAGGCTCCACTTTAGCTCTTCAAAGATGTATCGTTGTGCAACAATTCCTACCAGCTTCTGTTGCTGAAGGTGGAGCGCTTCTTGTCCCCTTCGGCCATTCTATTTTAAAAATCCTTTGTTTTACTTTTTTCCAGATTGTGTCGGCTCTTCAGCAGTGTTTACATTTCAGTGAGTCCGTTGGAAGCGGCTCAGGTGAAGCTGCTGATTCTCATGTGGACGACTCCAGTGACCCTGGTGAGGAAAACGGGGCGGAAAACGATAATTTCTTCTTCAAGGTTAACGCGAGTGTTCATGTGATCAAACCTGAAACTATGCACAAACAGACCATCAAACTACAACAGCCCATTAGGGCCATCATATTTAAAATAAACATTTCTGGCCTACAAAAGTAAAAAAATTTGCCAGAAAACTGAAATTTATGGATCTGGAAAATTGTAAATGGAAAAAAAAAAAAATGACATTTTGATAAACATTTTTTAGAAAAAAAACTTGGAAATTTCAGAATTTCTCAAAAAATTTCCAAAAGTTAAAAACCTTTTGACTTGAAAATTTCTGAGATTAATCTAATTTTTTACAAGCAAATTTTGGCCTTTCGGAGCTCAGACGTTTGTTTTTTCTAGAAAATGTCTGCGTGTAATCTAAAAATATTTGTGTTTTTTGGTGGAAACTTGCTATTTAACTAATACAATATTGTATTAGTTAATTTTCCTGTTTTCTATCATAGATTTGCTGCTATTTCTGTTATTTCCTGAATTTTTGTCTGGCAGCAAGTGCCGCCAAACTTTTGTTTCCAAAACCAAAAGAAAAAACGAAGATATTAAAATATTATCCTAAAATAAAAGTATTTATTGAAATATTGTCTATTTTGTGTGATACTGAAGAGATAAAAACAATGAATGTCTTTAATTTTAAAACAATGTCTCTCAAGTTTTCTCAATTTAATAATTTGGACATGAAACTGATTAATAAGCTCAGTTGTTTTTGGGTTAATGATTATAGATGGGAAATAAATCAGTTTCTTTATCTTCTAATTTGCTGCATTTGTTAGTTTTATTAATAAATTCTGTTTTGCTTTATTTGCAAGTTAAAGTGAACACATGCTTCCTTCCCACATTTATGGCATTCAGTTTGGTCTAACTGCAATGTTTTGGTCTGAATGCAGAGATATAAATTCATTAATCATTCATATTTTTCTCATTTTGCTTCCAGGTTTGCAACAGAGAGGCATTTTCACCAGGAGGGATGTTGAGTATTCGTTCTTTGTTCACTCTTTATGCATCCTGGGGAAACTCATCCTCTACACCAATGGACGAAAACTCTTTCCCATCAAAATTAGGAAGCACAAAGGTGGGACTTTTGGCTTTTTACATACTTAAAACATTAATTTTGTGTAGTAAAGACACAAATAAGTGGTAAAGTTTGAGTTGAGGGCTGCAGCTCTTGAGTTTTTATTGTTCCAGGCGATTATTGCAATCAGATTGTGACTCAGGAATGCTTCTGGTCAGCACAGATATAAACCGCTCCCTCCACTCCTCCCTGCTACCCTCCATCCCACGTTTATCACAAGTAAAGTTACATAATCCTGTTAATGGGAGGACATCTGAGAGACGCATCTGAAACTTTAATCGTCTATGACTGAGCTGTTCCCAAGTTATTGTTATGTAATCAAGTTAACAAATTAAAGGAGTTGAGAAATGATGTCGATTGCAAAATTACAAAATCTTATCTTTTTTTTTTGTCTAGTTTATTGTGCAAATCTTATTACACTTAAAATAGGAGAAGACTAACTTACAAGTAACATTTCAGCAAGATGTATGAGCTTGATTTAAGTCAACTAGTTCTTTATTTCATCAATATTAAGGAATTATTGACTTAGAACAAGCTCTGATTTCTAACTTGCAAAAGTTACTTGCAAGTTAGTTTTGTCGTACTTTAGGTGTACTAAGATATTTGCACGAGAAACTAGATTAAAAAAACAAAAATAATACCACAGGAGATGGTGGGAACAAACATTTTCTAATAAAAAATGAATTAATTACTCGTTATCTGGTTTGCACATTTCATACTTATGTTCAGGTCTTGATTTAAATCTTGTTTATCTCTACTAAAGCATCTGCTTCCTCTTTTTTTGTAGCACTCACTTCTCAAAATTCAGGAGTACTTCACTGCAAAAACACAAACTTACAAAATATTTCCGTTGTAGCTTCGAGTACGAAAAGTCCCAAAAGCTACACCAAAGCTACACCAAAGCTTTTCATCTAAATAACACATAACCTACAAGTACTTGGTAAGATTTTGTGTTTTTGCAGTGCAGGAGCAATGTGTAAAGAAGAGTGGGAAAATTTCCCTCCTTTACAAAAGACTCAACAGAAAAAACCTGAATTAATTTCACGGATGCAAAACATTTTCTCATTTTCTCTCATAATCTTGGAGGAAATGCGACTTGAAAATCTCCAGTTCCTGAAGTTGGCGAAACTATTTCAGAAGGGAGAATTGGTTCTGTCTCATTTGGACAATTTCCAAATCTAATATCGATTCATCTTGTTCTGCTCAATAAACGTTGGGTGAGCAACGTTTTTATTTTACAGTGTAGACACAGCAGAAGCCTGACTAACTGATTGTGTTTCAGACCCGGTGACTCTGACGGATCTGATCGTCATCCTGATTAGCATCATGTATCGACACCCCCGTCCTTCGACCGGCGACTCGTCACTGACAGGTGTGTCACATGCGTTTCCACACGTAGAACATTTGTCCATGAGTTGCAGATCCGCCCCAGGTGACAGAAAAACACTCCTCAGAACAAAGATTTTATCAGCTGACCTTGTCCTGACTCAGTTACTGCTGCAATGGTTGTCTGTGGTTTTTATGGCCTGTAATGTTGTAGACGCAGGAATTTCACCACTGCAATTTTGCTGACTATAATCGATAATGTTCTCCCTGTTGATTATCATTCCCTGTGGCTGCTGCAGATAGTCATGCTGAGCAAGACTTTTGCTTCATCTGTGGTATCGAAAGATAACAAGTACACTGCAAAAACAAACTCACCAAGTCACTTTGGTCAAGTTGCTGGTGCAGATGTCTTAGTGGACTTTAAATAACTTTTCAGAAAGAAATATGAACTTGTTTTAAATCAGAAATTCCTTAATATTGGTTAAAAAAAAGGTACTGGTTCCACTGGTAGATTATTTAAATTACAACAAAACATTTTTCCATCTTATAAGTGGAAAATTCTTGAGTTTCAAAGTCAAAATTTTCAAATATCAAAAATTTTCCACTTTTGAAAGTCAGAAATTTCCATCTGTTTTTGCTGAGAATTTCAGAATTATCTCAAAATTTTGAGTTTTTTTCCTTTTGAAACTCCTCAAATGTTTTATTTTTTTGTTGGAATTTTTTTACTTTTCAAACTCAGAAATGTCCATGTTTTTTTCTGGAAAATTTCAGAGATCAATCAAAAAGTTTCTGAGTTTCTTTTTTTTTTTTTTTTTTTTTTTTAATCTCAACTTTTTAAACTGAGAAATTTCCTTGTCTTTGAAATTATTCTCAGTTTTTTTTCTTTGGTGGAAACGTACAAAAGACGTAGAAACCGCCTCATCGTAGCGAAAAAACATTTAATCAGAAAACATATTTTGAATTCATTTTCATAATTTCAATTCGCGCGGTTAGCAGAAATGCAGCTGTCGTTTCGCAGCACACCATGTGGACATTATGTAACGCCTTCAACCAATTTGTGTTTGCTTCATGCCGTCAGGCTCGCTGGCGCCCAGCTGTCTGGTGATGGAGGTGCTGTGGATGTTATGTGAACGAACAGAATGTGCTGCTGATTGTCTTCACCAGACTCCTGTTATTGAGACTCTGCTCGCACCTGTTGTTGCTCTCCTCAATGCACAACAGGTCCGTCTCTCCTGCACACACCAACACACACTTTATGAGCTGATAGAAATCACAAACTGGGGGCCCAAGTCCAGTCCTGCAACGTCTACTTACATTCCTGACCCAGAACTTCTCGGTTCCTTCATCCACACTCAGACATTCAGCTCAGTAACAATCCATTAATTTGATTCAGCTGTGTTGGAGAAGAGATTAATCTAAAACTGATTTTAGTTCTCCAGGACTCGACTTGAGCATAAAGCAAAATTATAGCTCATAAAGTCAAAGCCACAGTATAATGTTTCTGTGTCGAGACGTAAGAAATCATTCTTTTTCCCCCCAATTTCACAAAAAGAGGTGCATGGCACGTTGGGTATTTGATGAAAACCTAATGGAAAAGCATCAGCGCTGCAGGGGAAATCAGCTGTTGCCATATAATGTAACAGCTGATTAAACCACATTCAGTATCTTAAATTCATGCAGTTTCTCACATTATTGCAGAGAAACTTCAGTTTATAATGTTGGTTCAGTCATTTAGATCTACAGTCCAAACTGCATCTATAAAGTTAGATTATTCTCTTTTTCACCCCTTTGTGCTTCCCCTTTATTACATTACTCTGTTACATTTTTATTGTGGACTAATTTGAAGTAGGACAAGTTCAGGAATTGATTAATCGGATAAAAAAAAATACAAACGTACAAATTTTTTATTAAACCATGTAAGCCTTTTTTTTTAGTACAATATTAGGAATACATTAAAGATGCAAATAAAGAAATTATTCTGTTCTTTTTCTAAATAAGAAATAAAAATAACTAATTTTGTGTTTGAAACATTTTTACTTGTTTTTGCCTTTTATGTAAAATGTGTGCATTTTTGGAGGCGATCCTAAAAATCGATAATATCGATGAATATTTTTAACTTTATTTATTCAGGAAAAAACACACACAGATTTGCATTGTTTATTTTAAATGTATATTTTTCTTTCATAACAAAACAATATGATAAAGTGTTGTGTTTATTCCAAAATAATAAAAAAAATACACAAAGCACATAAAATCAAAAGTTGAATGATATATCAAACGTATCGTATATAAAAAGCATCGGTATGCTCGTTTTCCTGAAAGCTCTTAGATAAATTTGTTAATTTATGTTCATATCTGTTCATTTCCAGACTAACTTGCAGAATCCTGCAGCCACTCTGATTCTCATCGCCGACGTTTTGGCCCGAATCGCAAACACCGACAGAGGATTAGCGCTTTTCCTGAACGAGAAGAACCTCGTTGTTGCGCACAGTGAAAAGTAAGACGCTGATTAAACCTCTTTTAATACCAGGACTTAAAAATCTACTTCCTGTGTTATTGTTTGACCCTGAATGCTACAAATTTGTTCCAGCAGAGCTTTCTGCTTTCCCTTTGATTTCACGATAAATAAGACCATATCTGTTCACTACCACGTCATGTTAGACACGTTGTGGATAGAAAAAAAGGAGTAAATCTTCAGATTAGTCTGTTTTTTGAGAAAAAAACCCTCAAAACTTTGAGTTTCAGAAGTTTAACTTTTTTTTTTCTAGAAAATTAAAAAATTTCTGAGTTTCTTGGCTGAAATTCACATTAATTATTTTTTAATATGCCGTTGTAATCCACTGCCTTGGTGACCTTTATTTACTTACTCTATTACACCTTTTCCAAATTAATGCTGATGTTCAACAGACTGCAGTTTCAGTTTTCTCCAGTTTAACCCAAAATAAATGATTAAAGTGTTTGCTGTACTGTCAATAAGGAAAATCTGCAAAACCCAGTTGATGTTTTGGGTTTATAATGATTAGATTTTCCTTTCCTTCAGCAAATCTGACTATTTTATGTGTTGGACTAAAATATTATGTACTTATTTTATTGTTGAGCAGAAAAAAAAAACATTTATGTTCCAAGAAGTTTGGAAAATCAAAATGATTACTCGCAATTGAGTCTTAAAATCACAAACATGTGTAATTAATCTGAAATAGATGAAGTAATCCATTTGAGTTGCGTTACAGGTGTTTTGTGCTGTGCACACAGATATTGGTCTTTTATCTCTTACGAAGAGTTTTCTGATTCCTGTGCAGAACCTTCGCTGCTCACATCGTCGTCCAGTTCACCTTGCGGCTGCTGAAGAAAGCCGTGCCGTCTCTAAGTGAATCAGACGCGTCTCAGACGCTATGTGGAGCTTTCATCTTTGTTTGTAGACAGATGTACAACACCTGTGAGGGTCTGCAGGTCCTGCAAAAATATGGCCTGCACAAAGCCATCGCTGCTGCTTGGAAAAAGGTACAACTGCAACATCCCATTGTTCATGCTCCATCTCAGTCCTACAAACAACTAGATTGGTGTTTTTGTAAAAGAATATTCATTTAAAGAAGACATTATGCTTCGTTGAACAGGTTTGGATTGGTTCATGGGTGACACAAAACTTCTTAAATTTTTTGCACAAAATCAAAACTTTTTTAGTCTTTTTGCTCCTTAAGCTGTTTTAGGTCCTCTGTCACTTTAAATCCTAATTAGCGGCTGCTGACCACGCCCCCTAGTTCAACGTTTACACTCACATGTGAAAATGGCTTCAAATAGACTTGCAATTGTATAACGTACATCTTTGAAAAACAGAAGTAGCGCCTCCTGCACAACTAACGAGAACGCAGCAAGTTCAGTCGACTTGTTGTCGACTGGATGTTCAGTCGACAACAAAATACTTTGTAAGATGCATAGAGCGATAAACTCACCTGCCAAAATGCTCTGGAGGTCTGCTTTGGTTGCTAGGTGACGGACAGAACTCCACTGGGGTTGCTAGGTGACAGGTTTAGCTTTGCTGGGGTCACTAGGTGATGGGTCAGTTCCTGCTTATTTGTGACGTTGCAATCGGAACAATTTTGAAAAAGTTTGTTTTTTCAGACACCAGAAACTGTTTGGTGTATTTTTTAAACGGTTGGTTCGTTTTTAAAAGCAGTTGAGACACAATTGGAAGTACAAAAACATGCAAAATGTGAATTTTTGTGAAACAGTTTCCCTTCGTCTTTATCTAGCAGGACTTAGTTACACTGAACCCTCAACCTCTTCTGTGCTTTTGCTGATTTGTTTTTACTGCTGATTTTATTTAGGTGAATGTAATATGGTGACCTACAACTTGATGGACTGTTGAGAAAAGAAAAAGGGAAACTTTATTCTTAAAGCACTAAACTGACGGCTCAGATTAGAGCTGCAACAGATCGAATGGCTGCAGCAGATCGAATGGCTGCAGCAAATCGAATGGTTGCAACAGATCGAATGGTTGCAACAGATCGAATGGCTGCAACAGATCGAATGGCTGCAGCAGATCGAATGGCTGCAACAGATCGAATGGTTGCAGCAGATCGAATGGTTGCAACAGATCGAATGGCTGCAACAGATCGAATGGTTGCAACAGATCGAATGGTTGCAACAGATCGAATGGTTGCAGCAGATCGAATGGCTGCAGCAGATCGAATGGTTCAACGGCCTCGATTTTTAAATGTAAAAATGTTTGTGTAAATACAGCTGGAATCTGCAGAGATGTAAGAACAGCCAGATGCTGTAAAATGTTGCATAATCCAGGCTACATAATCCAGCCATTGTAGCCTGGATTATGTAGGTTTTGGAATAAATCCCAATCATAACAACATTGTTTCATTTCTATACTTTTTTATGCTTAAAGTGAAACGAAGCTTAAACTATAAAAGATGCAAAGACTCTGAGAAACAAATGAAACAGCAACTACATATTTTTCGCTCTTTTCAGCTGATTTCTTTTTAACTCAAAACATTTATGTAAAAAATTAACTTGCATTTAACAGTTAAATCTGTGGACTTCATTGTTTCTCTTTACTTCCTCCTGATTTTATTGAATTTGTGTTAAATATTAATTATTCAGCTGCAGAGTGAAACGCCAGCCAGAATGTATTCAGATCTGTTCTCAATATTTTATTAAAGTAAAGTACTAATGATTTCTTATTCTTTGGTTTAAATAAAATAACTGTGAGGGTCTATTCATGATTCTCTGCCATATTTAGTTGCTTTTACATGGAAAAACACACAAATTAAGTTTATTGTGAAATGAAGTGATTTCTGCTGGTCTGAGTTTTTCATTTGTTTTTGTTTTAAAGACGAGTTTTTTATCAGAAAGGATCCCGACTCCAGTTTCTGGATCCTGCACCGGATCATCCACCCAGGAAACGGCAGACATGTGAGATCACACACACGCGCACACACACACACGCACACGCACACACACACACACACACACACGATTTCAATCGTGAAATGACAATAAAACAGGTCAGTGGAGCTACAAAGCTTTATCATTATTTAATATTCACTTGACTAATCACAGCAAAGAATTTCATCATAGTTTTATCATAAACTTTACTGCCTTTAACAATTGTTCTCATGTCAAATAAAACATAAAAAGTCATGTAGCTTCTGTTATTAATAATTAACCATTAAAAGTTCAGAAACTCTGAATGGATTCAGGCCTTTGAATCCATTACTGTGGAAACTGCTGGTATGATATGAACTGTCAGTATTAATACTTGACAAACGATCACAAAAACAAATTTAATTTATCTCAGATAATCTCCTCCCTTAGTTTACTCTGGCGTATTGAACTAAATAACAGTGTTTTAAAATATTTCTATGAGAGCCATCCGATATTTTTTCATCCAAAAATGTGATGTTATTTTGGATAATTGTTATAATAATTAATTGGTGATATTTCTGTATTCAGCTGTTTGTTTTATTTTGTTCTGAAACAACTTAAAGTGTCAAAAAATAAAATGTTTTTGCCTTTATTATTAGATTCCCTTCAGAAGACTAATAAATATGTAATAAACCAGTTCTTGAGATTATCTTGTACAGCCTAAATGTTGGTGTTTGCTGCTTCACTCTGAGGTTTATTCTGCCGCTTTGTGGATCTGGAACAGGATCGTCTGGGAGGAAACTTTGTTGGGCAGTTTGCTGAACTTTGCTGCGACCCCTAGAGGCCATTTGCTGCTACAGCAGACAGGAGCCATCGACGAATGCGTCTCCTACATGTTCTCTCGCTTCACCAAAAAACTGCAGGTAAACAGTGGATTAATAAAATCTGAACCTTTTTTTTTACATTTCTGTTATAACCTGATTTAATCCTCATTATTATGCCTCATCTGTTTGCTTGTTGGGTTTATTCAAGTTTAATTTAATGCATATTTCAGCATCAAAGTGCTTTACATGAAAAAAAACCCAAAAAAAGATTCCCCAAATCAGTTATATTTTTCTATATTTAATATCTGTATTAGACACTAGACTATAGAGATGAACGATTATTTGTGACTAATCGATTTAAAATAGCAATCGATTAATTGTTAATTGGAGTATACACTTAAAAAATGTCATCTTGCTGAAAAACCAAGATATTCAGAGCAATAATTAAGACAAAACTGTGCAATAAATATATACATTTCCATTTAAGATTAATAAAATACCTAAAGTGGTAAAGTTTTAGATTCACTTTGTTCAAATTTTGTAAATCAGAATCTCCCACTAAGTACCGTTTTCTATCAATTAGGAATTAATCAACGGCTCAGGCGTCCACCGTATTGATAAATCTAACAGAAAGATCTGAGCCTTTCATAGTTTGATGTAGAAGCATCTTTTTGGTTACAAAGGATCAAGCTGTTTACTAAAGAAATGCTTTGTTGTTACATTTTAGGCAATAAAATAATTATTTTCTTAACTTAAGAAGCACTTATGTGCTTAAATGAAAAATCTGCAATTTTTCTTTTTTTATTAAATCTGATTAATCCATTCCAATACATTCTGGTGTTTCAGACCGTCCTACGCTTGAGTTTCCCTGTGGTTAACAGAGCCCGGTGTCCCACAGGGCTCCGTTCTTAGTCCTCTGCTATTTTAGCTGTATTTTCTGCTGTTTGGCTCCACTTTCAGAAAGCAAAATATTGCTTTTCATTGTTATGCAGATGATACTCGGATTTATGTTCCCTAAAACGGGAAAATGACGACTATATCCAAGGTTTAAATGAATGTCTTGAATTAAAAGCTTAGATGACCTTAAGCTTTTAAAAATCAATGAAAAAAACCCCGTTTTGTCGTCTTTTTACTCCATCAGATTACAGAAAGCATATAGTCACAAACCTTGTTTTTAAGTGTTTTACATTAAATGGGCAGATCACTCTTTCACATTTTTTTAAACATTTTTTCCAAAATGTCTGCACAAAATCTGCATTAAATTCCCATTTCTGCTCATGACCTCTGCTCCAAAAGAGTAGGCTAATGTTAGCTTAAATTCATCTATGTTTTCATATGACTCTTTGATCATTCTACTCATAATGTGATTTCTGTAAGTTGTGATGAATTGGACCAGCGGTTAAATGGTGAAAAAATCCATCAAAATGGCAGATAAAGTTTATTAGTAGATGTGACTCAGGAACTTTGACCTTCCTTCCCAACATTCGTTTGTTTTGTTTGATTTTTACGACTTCCATGTGAAAAATTGTGGCTTGAGAGTGAACAGCTATTTTTGACTCATCCAATGATGGTTCAAACACGTTATTGGCCTTGAATAAAAGTTTTATCCTGCACCTCCCTTAATACGTAATCCAGGTATATTATCCTGCCTTCACTGGAACAACCATGGAGTTTTTAGTGATAAGAATTGGTATCAATATACAGTAATTATGTCTCTGTTCTTGAAATTATTAACTTTGTGCAGGATTATTTAACGTCTGAGATAAAAGGAGAACTGAAACTGCGTTACAGAGTTTAGCAAAAGTATTCACACCCATCTTGTCGTACTTCAACCACAAAAGTACGTTTAATTGGGCTTTTATGTGATAAAGTGACACAAAGTTGCACATGTGCTATGTAGAATTATACAATTATTGTATATAGTTTTTATAAATAGAAATACAATAAGTAGTGGTGGGCATTAATTGCAGGTCAAAGTTTATGGGATATATGTTTTGTATCAGAAAACATCTTAGGAACAATAAAATAAATCATGCTAGGAGGGATTTTCACCTTCAACTGTGACCGTAAATAAAAACTTTTTGTAAAATCCAAACTTTTATCTGAGAATCTGAACGAATTAATCAGAATATTTTTTTTAGTTTTTACACTGATTTATGTTGAACACACCTAAAAATACTTTCTTCAGAGTTTTAAAGGGACTAGTTCAACATGTTGGTCTAAATATGTTAAAATTTTCCCCTTAACGTAAAAGTTGTTGTTTGTGATATGTAATTATTTCATTATATTTTTGATTTTGTGCTAGCAGTAGCTAGCACAAAATCAAAACAAATTGGAAGATAATGGATGTTTAACAAGTGAATGAAGCATCGTTAAGTCTTCGTAACGCACCTTTCTAATATATTAGAGGTAATTTAATGCTTAACATAAACAATTTGAGTCTGAAACTGGAGCTATTTGCAGCTATTTGTTCTTCTTTTTAGTAGCATTTCCAAACAGCAGAAACAGACAGCTGATTCTTTTGGCCGACTAACTGCTCAACTTCATTTTCCTGTTGTAATTTCTGCATTTGCTCCTTTTTCAATGCGCTTTGGTTCAAACTTAAACAGCTGAATTTTACTTATTGCATAAAAATTGCTGTTCTGGCTGGACGGAGCTAGCTAGCTAGCGCTGTAGCATATTTATTTAAATTTATGAAAACCAAACGGCCTGCTGCAGTGTTTTTATATTTTAAATAAATGTTTCTCAGGCAAAGTTTATTGTTACAACAAATGGTGAATAAATACCTTTAAAACAGGAGAGTCCAATGTGGCTAAATGCATGCCACACTTTTCAGATGTGTAGTTGTAAAAACCATTGAAAATCTCATAAATTTAATACGTCAAAGTTTTACAAATCCCTGTAAATCAGAGGTTTAGTCTTAACCAAAGAAGAAGAAACAGATTTGAATTGTATCTTTCAGTAATGAAGCTGTACAAACATGCAGAACCTGCTCTGTTTCTTCTGTTTCATCTTTAAAACATTTGTTCCTGAACTGTTTCTCACGGCTTTGTTTTTCCTGAAGAATGCATTTGTTTTGTTGATCCTCCTCCTCCTGAAGGACGCAGTGTTGTTTACTAAAGTCTGTTTATCTGTTTAGTATTCAGCTGGTGCTCGGATACTGAAGCAGGATTTATAAGATTTATATTGTAGACACGCATATGCCCAGTCTTACATGCAAATCTCAGCCAACTCGCTTTGGGCCCAATTTACTGACATTCTCTCCACGGCTTTGCAATTACAGTTTCTGTTGGACATTGCGCTTTAATTACAGCACGTGATTTTATTTTATTTTGGCTTCTTTTTTTTTATTATGTTGAAATGAATTAAATTCCTTAAATGTGTTTATTCCTGCGCCTTTAATAGCTTGTTTCTAATGTGCGCAGCTGTGCAGTTGAACCGTTTTGCGTCTTCTTGCTCGTGTTTTTGCTGAAGGTGAGTCGCTGTGAGAAGTTTGGATACGGAGTGATGGTGACACAGGTAGCGGCGACCGCTGCAGGGGTTGCAGCTCTGCACAGCTCAGGTAACAAAGTGCTCATTAGTACAAACAAACACTTGCCAGCTGGGATGCTTGAGGCTTGAATTGGAAATTTATGTGCAGCTGCTGCAAAGAATTTTGTTGTTGTTCGTCTTGGCGGCTGTTCACTGTAAAACTTGGGTACATTTTGGTGTGAAAAGAGGAAATATTGTGAATTTATTGTGAAAGGTTGTAAGTATTCATTCAGAAAAATCTTTAGTTTATACAACTTAAAATTTCAGTGAGTTTTAAAAGCAAGAAGTGAATTTATTTAGAATAGACTCAAACTTAGATGGGTTATCCATTCATTTGAATCTTTTGATAAGTGATGCTGAAACTTTAAAACTGTCACAAGTTAACAATATTAAGTGGGATTATCTGAGTCACTGCTGCTCCACAATCGATGCTGTCAACTCAAAACTGCTCAAATTAGTGAGCCAAATTTATTCTGGAGGAAAAATGTGTAGTTTAAGACAAAGACTGAAATATTTGACCACAATGAAAAGAAAATATGAAGTGAAATTAAGGCTTTCAAACTGCAGAAACACAAAATCTTACCAAGTATTTTCAGTTGAGTTTCTAGTGGAAATATATTTGTACACTTAAGATGAGACAAAACTAGCTTTCAAGTAACTTTTCAGCAAAAAATAGGAGCTTTAATAAGTAATTAATAACGGTGAACAAGGCCTTTTCCCCATTTTATAAGTGAAATTATTGACTTAAGCTCCTATATTTAGCTAAAAAGTTTGTTAGTTTTGTCTTATTTCAAATTTACTAAGATATTTGCACTAAATTACTTGGTGAGATTTTGTTTTTGTAGAAACTGGAAAATCAATTAAAATTTAATTCTGATGATTTTTCAAAGCTACAAACAGGAATTGAATGATGTGCAACTTGATAATAAATATTTATTAAAACACCAGAAGTGTTTATATATTTAGCATTTTCTGAAGATTACAGACAAAATCAGTCTTGTGAGTCTAATTTTCCATAAAAATAAATAAAACTTCTATCTTAAGCTAAAAATGTTAATTTGCATCTTTAAGTGGTGCTACGTTTGTTTTTGTTTTCACTAAAAACTGAATCTCTGCGTTGGTAACAATGTAATTTTTTCTTGCCTCCAGGTTTTGTCAGATTGCTGGTTGTGGATCTGTGGTCGGCTCTCGAATGTGGAAGTGACGACGCCAGAGTCGTCAGACCCAAACCGACACCCATGGACTCCATAGACAGAAGCTGCCTCAAGGTAAGAGCCTGGACAGAGCCGGACCAAAGCATATGCGAGTTGAGCGGCTGCTTATGGCCGCCACAACAGTTGTAATTTTTCATTACAATGTTTATTTTTATATGAGAATATAATGTGAATCTATTTTTTTTATTATTTAATAGAAATAGACACATTTTACATCAATTTAAATTCACTATTACTGTCAAATAGTTAAATTGCTGCACTTTGGAATCACTCTGCTTTTCAAAATGCTAATTTTTAAGCATTTTTAAGCTACTTACAAATAATAGGTGCTTTACACACCATGGTGAAACATCTGTTGACATGTTGGTATTTATAATAAAAAATCACTTAATTTTAACAATATTTGTTGGAGAATTAACTCAATATTCTATATGATACGGTGACATCTAGTGGCAAATTTATGAACTGCAAACAACTGATTTTATTTTGATGTTTTACAAAATAAATGGGGAATAATTCAAATTACATTGTGTTATTTGTTGGTACCTCCATCAATAAATTCATAAATACTTTAATAATCCCAAAGATAAATTTAAATATCGATTTTTTCTTTAGCTTTGTGGCCAGAGTTTTTTGCCTGATTGTATCATGTACTTCTGCTATTTTTATTAATTATTTTCAGTTCGATATCTAAAATAACAACAATAGCTTCAATTAATACATTAATGTTTTGATCAGTTACTCAGTAAATGACATATTCTTATGTAAATACACTGGAAATAAAACAAAACTAACTTGCAAGTAGCTTTTATAGAAACTTGTTTTCAGTAAATAATTCCTCACCGCTAACTTTTTTGGACTCAACTGTCTTCAGCGATAAAATCTTTTAGAAATTAAATCCTGTAAATTTGGAAACGTTTTTGTTTCTGAACGTTTCTCTCTTATTTAGAAGAGTCTAAATAATTCAACCTGAAGCGTCAAGAGCGTGTGGCCGAATTGTGAAACTGGCCGGCTGAATCCAGACCGTCGGTGAACTGTGAACTTTGACCCCAACCCTGCCACCGACGGCGTTAAAGCCGGACTTATCAGCCTGTCAGCTGCCAGGTTGTATTCAGGAAATCCTGAAAGCTCCACAGACTGAGTGGCAAAGTCTCTGATTTTTACCAAAATCCACAGGAAACACAAAATAAAACACATTTTGGTTTCACAGCATCTTTACTTTAAGAATATTATCTTACATATTTAGTTAATCTGTTAATTTATGGTAATGAAAACATGTTTAACTTATGATTCATCCTGTATATTTTCTTTTTTTTTGGATTTGATTTATTATTATTTTAATTTATGAATACACTTTGATAATAATCTCAACATTAATTAAAACACAATCTTTACATGAATCGTTTGCAAGCAAGAAAGATTTAAAAATATGGAAGAATTAAGGCAAATCCACAATAAATTAAAATTTGTGTCTTGTATTTTATTTATTTTTAATTAAAATCACTGCAGTTGCAGGTGATCGGATATCAGTGGCTCTGATCAATAAGGGCAGATCTATTCAATCTAACTATACTTTGAGCTACATTATGTTTTATTGTTTATATTACATTATATTTAGAATTCCTCGCACTTTCTAAACCATTTTAAAGGTTTATTTAGTTTACATTGGCTGTTATAACCAAGATTGTGACGCCATTGGTGTATTTAAATGTGCTGCACTGGTGCAGGGTTATCAAATAAATGTCTGTTTTTTAAAAAATATTAAGTTTTTAAGTCAGTTCTGTATTGTTTTTCAGTATCGGCTGATGCTAAGCCTCAGGTGTCGGTATCGGAAGTGAAAAAAGTGGATTGGTGCATTCCTAATTTCTATGAATGTTTTTGTATTTTTCACCAGCTATGTTTTTGTTGTTTCTGTGTCCCCAGTCCTTCCTGTCCCTGGTCAACCTCCTGTCCTCCTCCTCCTCCGTTTGGGAGCTTCTGTGCCGACAGCCGCTGGCGAACAAGAGCGAATACAGCCTGAGAGAAATCCCGTCCTCCATACCTGTGAGCAGTTCCCTTCCCAGCCAGCAGAGGGCGTCTTTGCGCTTCGATTCATCCTTCCACTCACACCCACACGTACCAGTGGGAGCGAGTGGAAAGGCCTTCCATTAAACCCCCGTAGCATTCTCAAACTCTGCTCCGTTTTTGTTGTGCTTCTCGTTTCAGGATTTGATTGACAGGCTGGTTGCCGTGGATTCGGACGGGAAGATCCACTCGCTGTTCCAGTACGAGCAGTCGCACACCTTCGGCCTGAGGTGAGAGGAGCGTTTTTTTTTCCCATACAGCTTGACATCGGAGGGGGAAGCGCATGATATGGGATTAGCACACACTCACTCCCCTCAGTCTGCAGCATTAGCAGCCTTCCACTTTGATTACCGGCTTTGGGAGGTTGATGAAAGGATTTTTCTGGATAAGATCGAAATAAGCCCGACTCTGTGGGTATTATTGAGTAACCCGCTCCTTCTGTGAGACCGCTGGTTAAAATGAGAGAAAATACACTAAAAATAAAGGAATAAATTCATGGTTCCTTGCACTTTTCGTCAGGAGTGTCCAAAAAAATTTTGTTTTCAATAAAATCACCAAATATATTGTGATTAAAAAAAAACGTTTCATCTCTGACTTGTATCTCAGCACATTTGGGCTCCTGAAGAGAAAAAAAGCTCAACAGTTTCAGATTATTCTCAGAAATGTTCTTGAAAAGTTTCTCAGAAATTTCTTGTTTTTTTTCTTCTAGAAAATTTTGAGATTAATTTCAGAATCTCCAAATTTTTTCTCAGATTTTTGACCTTTCAGGTTCAGAATTTTCCATCTTTCTTTTTTTCTAGTATTTTTTATATTAATATTAAAATTCTTTGTTTTTTCCTCATAAGTCAAATAAATTTTGATTAAGCCGTTAATCACAGTCATCTAATTTAGCAATCGATTAATCGTTAATCGTTTAGTACACAGACTGAAAAAGTCTGCTGGTAAAAAAAAAAAACACAAAAAGCCTGGAATAAAGTCAAAACTGCACAAAATATAAACATTTTGCATTTAAGCTTAAAACATCTTTTTCTGTAAAGTTTACATCGTTTGGAACAAATGACCATTAACCAACCAGCAGATTATTTCACTCTTAACTGGTCATATGGGAAATAATCTGCCAAATATTCATAATTTTTATCAATATTAAGGGATTGTTCACTTAAAAACACTTTTGCGTCTTGCTGAAAAGGTACTTGTAAGTTAGTTTTGTCGTATTTCAGGTTTACTAGGATATTTTTACTTGAAACTGGACCAAAAATACTTTAAGATTTTGTGTCTTTGTAATTAAAAGGGGCTTAAAAATCTGTAAAAGAAAAAAATCTTGCTAAATGTTTGTGCTGATTCATCACAAAATCCCAAAAACACTTTGAATTATTTGGTGTTAATGAGACAAAATGTGACAGGAATCCTTTTATTGGCCTCTGTATCTTATTTAAACGGTGACCCGAACTCCAGTAAAGCAGCAGAAACTGCAGTAAATCACCGTTTTCCTGACCTGCTTGTTTCCTTCATGGCTTTTACTAACGGTTTAAATGACTTTGCCTCACCTGAGATTGTCTGTATGATCACCTTTTGTGATTATCTGCTCACCGTAGACGGGAATGGGAGGCCGGCCTTGTAAAGCGCTCAGCTGATCATGTATCATGGCTGTCAGGTATGAATAATAGATTACAGCTTCAGGTTGTTTAGCTGTAGTAATGACTGCTATTCTTTCCCCGCCTGAGCGTCGACGTCCTGTAGAGCAACTTGGGGGAATTTATTTGTTGTGTTGTTTCTTTTCTAAATTCACCCGTACACGTCCCTTTCTTCCCTGTTGATTCTCACAGAAATAATTCAAATACAGATTTTAGCAGTTTGTGGAAGAGCTTTTCCGCAGATGTTAGATTTTTGTTCTTGATCAAAATCTTGGCAGAAAAAAACGCAGAAATTTTGAGATTAATCTTGGAAATTTTCTGGAAATAACCTGAACATTTCAGAGTTTGAAAAGTCAAAAATTTGTTGGAAGAAACTCAGAAATTTTGAGATCAAAAAATAAACAAGAACATTTTTGAGTTTCAACTCAAAACTTTTCAACTTTCAAAAGTTTTTTTTTTTTCAAAAAAAATTTCAGATTAATTTTGGTGACACATCTGTGTTCATACAAATACAGACTTTATTAAAAATGTGTTTTCCACGAATAAAACATAAATCATGATTTATTTGATTCAACAAGGAAATTTCTGATTTGAAAATGCTAGAAAAGAAGATTTAAGATTCGTAGAAGTTTTCTAGAAACAACTTGCAGTACGTCAGCATCTATCGCACCCTGCAGACTGAAATAATAATCGAGTTAACTGGAACATACAGATCGGTGAAAGAAAACCGTAGTTTGCACTGTACAAAGTGTTGACTTTCCATCCAGAAATCTCTTGGTGCGTTTTTGTTTGTTGTGCAGGAGGCACCACTTCTGCTTTTCAAAGATGTAAAGTTGTATCATTGCGTCTCTGCTTGCAGCCATTTTTACGTGCGAGTGTAAATGTTGAGTTGAGTTGACAAGATGCCCTAAAACAAAACTAAAATCTCATTATCTGAGACTGATTATCTGCAAAAAATGTTGAAATGGGTGAAACATTTTAAGATTGTTTCACCCGTCTTAAAATGTTAAAGGAATCCTAAAAGGTCAGAGTTAAAGGAAAGGAAAACAGATATTAATCAGGCTTTTCCTCTGTTAAACTCACAGCCCTGGTGGTTTAAAGCATCCTCCTCAAATGGAGAGCTGCAGTTTTGCTTCATTGTTTCAAACTGAGGGTAAGAAGTTCCTGACAAACTCTTGGCTTCCTGACGTTCAGCTGTCAGAAAGTGAGAGCCGAGCCGTCAGTCACAGAGAAACCGTCCAAACATCCACAAACACTCCGACTCTGATCACACAACACGGAAAACTATCAGCTTATGGCTGCATTATCACAAACCTGCAGCGGATGAGATGAAATTAAAGGCCGGTCGTTATAAGATGAATTAAAATGAGCTCAATAATGACCATTATCAATAATGCAATTTATTGTTTTTGTCTCTGTTTCTACCAAACACTGGATGGTAAAATTCTTCAGTCTATGGACAATTTCAGTGACTTCATAATTTATTTTATTTGTTGCTTCTGTTGTTTATTTATTTTTGATATTTAAATGTCTTCCAGTTTTAGTGTTACATGTTTGTTAGGATTTAAAGTGCAGGGTTTTTTGAGAATGTGTTCTTGCATTATTACCGCTATGTTACTGTTGATAATGGCCTCAAAACAACAAAATTATTGTATATTGTAATAACTTATGGGACATTTTACCGTCTTATCGCGACAGACTGAGGCTGAAATCAGTCAGATGGATAAAACGGAGCAGATTTTCAGAATATTTTATAATATTCTTACTCTCACTGGGACAGACATGTTGGTTTAAATCCGAGCTCTTGCTTTGTTTTGCAGCTCTGTCAATATTTCAAAATGTCGCTGGATCTTATCAGCCTGTCTGAGCCGCTGTCATTACCAGCAGCTGAAAATGAACCGTGAATGTTTTCCCGAAGGCTCCCACTTGACAAAGCTCTCATTTGGCTTTAACAAGCTGTGCTGGCTGACCTAATACGAGCAGACAAAAGGCCAGGGGACAAAAAGAAAAAGTCCAAACTGAGTCTTTGCTCGTGTGTTTCTGCCCTGCAGTGCAGTATGTACTAAATTAAAGTTTGTAATTCTCTGTAGTGCCGTTCTGTTGCAGTATCTCGGTCTGCCAGGCCTGTCTGTAATTTCGTGTCTTTGTTTTGGGTTTGTGTGCATCGCTGCAGACTGCTCAGTGTGCTCTGCTGCTGCTTGGACTCCTTCCTGCTGCTGGAGAGCCAGTACAACGTCTGCAGCATGCTGCTGCAGAGTCAGAGGGAAAACGTTGCTGACCAAGACGCCACAGACGGGTACGAAGCCAGAAACGCCGAGTTCGATGAAAACGTCTTTAAAGGGGCAGAATTATGTGTTTTTCAGGCACATAGAATCATTTTATAGCACAATGCCACATATCAAAAATGACTTACAAGAAATTAGACTTTGCAATTTAACTCCTTGAAATTGGGCCTCTGTCTCTTTAAGAACCTCCTGCTCTTTTTGAAACGCCACTTTCAGTAAGTCATCACAACATGGCTCCTCTATTAGCCCTTTATCAAAGTTTTTTTTTTTTTTTTTTTTACCAGCGTTTCACTGAGAAATAGCTCCTATAATGAGCTCAGTTGATCTGCAGTTTCTCCAGGTGTTTGCTAATTGCTGCTGGCTAGTCTGATGGAGCCAAGCTGAGTTTGCCGCTATAATTTATAATGTTTGTGGTGTGGACCCAACAGTCTCTAACATGGTAAATAAACAAGTAAAAAAAATACCTAGCGGCTTTTCAGACCAAAAATATTAAAAATCTACTTTATTACAATCTTTTTTTTTTCTTTATGCACAAACCAACTTAAACTACATAATTAATCCCCAACGTTAATAAAATGTTAGTGCTACCCTTTAAAACGATGATGACAAGATAAAAAGATTTTATTTCTAAATGTTTTACTTCAAAGTTTTCTTTCTTTAACTGCATGTTGAAATCTGGACTCGCATTTGTTGCTTTGAAAACATCAAACTGACTTTCGGCTTTTCTAAAAGCCAACAATCAGAAATTTCAGTAAATTAGCCCCATTTTTATTCTCTTTGTGCATCATCTTGATGAGACATAAAATTTTCAGATCTAACAAAAAAATGCCTGCTTTAGATGTCTCGGAATAATAAATAAATAAAATGATGAAGGATAAATAGAAAGACCATTTCCCAGAGTGTTTCTTTGAGAGTTCTTCTAATGGAGACGCTGCTGGTTACAAATGGAGACGGCCCTGAAGAGCCGCTCGCATGTCAGGTTCGAAAACTCGCTCAGCTTCACAGAATGATGGCCCGCTCATTTCTTCCTCTTTTTTTATTTATTTTGTACTTTTCTGTAATGGTTGGCATCAGCTTTTCTGTTTATTCCACGCAGCTATCTTTGTTTTCAGCTCAGTGTCGTCCTGACTTTGTGTTTTGGTGTTTAACCTTTGAGTTGACCCATTTCCCTCTGACCTTTTTAAAATCGATGACACCAGAACTCATGTCTAAGACATATTTTTACCAATAAAGCATAAGCATGCAACATTTTGGAGCAATCTGGCCTTTGGAAAGAGAACTGTAAGACAAAATAGTCTTTCTGATTAGTTTCTGGAGTCCAAATTGCTTCAACTGTAAGACCAATGCACACAGACTGGTGTGTGAATTTGGTGGCTTCAGACGCTACAGAAAGGCTTTTATTTCACTCACTGCCAATGAAATGGAGGAGAGGAATGTAAAGTTTTCACCATGTTGATTTTGTCATCTCTAAATACTGCAGTGTTTTTCAAAGGGGATCGATTATGAAAAATTCTAATTTTCCACAGTTTGTTCTTCCATTTGGGTCTCAACTGCTTCTAAATAGAGACCAAGCGCTTCAAAAAAACACCCAAACGTTTTTTTGGCAATAAGTTAATGATCTGTTTCAAAAACCTCCTGAATGTCACAACACAAATCAGTAGGCAATGACTCTCACCACCAATCCCAGCAAAGCCCCAGGCCGTTTCCAAGCAGCCCCTTGTTACCGAGCAACCTGAACTGAGCTCCAGCATGTTTGGACAGCTGGTTTTACCGCTGCACAATGGCTGCTGGAAAAGACGAGTGTTTTATTGGTGACTTACTGTTCAGAAACCACTTTCTGCATTCTTGCTGCTTGTGCAGGAAGTGGTACTTCTGCTTGTCAAAGATGCCCGGTTGAATAATTGCATGTCTGTCTGCAGCCACTTTCATGTCTGAATGTGAACATTGAGTTGCAGAGCATGGCCATCAACAGCTTATTTGGATTTAACCACCTTTAAATAGGCATCTGGTGTCTTTTTTTGTTGAGAGAATGTTACTTGTTATTTAAATATTCTAGAACATTAAATTTGTGATTCTTGCTTCTCTCTCTCTGCCTCTCAGGGCGATCATCATCGACAGCCTGTCGGTGGAGAGGAATCACGTCTTGGTTCGTGTTCATGTGGTCGGAGGTCCGTCTGAGAGGCGGCTTCCCTCTCGAGCTCTGGAAGAGGTCAGCTTCCTACATTATCTTTTTTCACACCAACATGAAAAGTTTGGCCTGATTTACAACATTTGATTTTACTGTTTGGCTGATAAGCATTAATATGTGAAAATATCTTGGTAAACTAACAGAAGCAACTTTTCAGCAGGATATAGGAGCTTGATTTAAAGTCTAATTCCTTAATATTGGGGGGGGGAAATCAACTTTTTTGAGTCTTTATACTCAGGTTAACGATTAATCGGTTAGTTGACGATTATTTGAATAATCAGTTCATCGCGATTAATCGTTTCTTCCCTAATTTTATATCCTAAAATAGGCCTTAAAATTCTCCATAATGACTTCAACAAACCTCTGGCAGCTTCACTGAACAGCTGGATTTATTCTTTTATTAAATTACAAACAGAAAAACTCCACTAATTAGACAATTAGCTACACTGGATTTAATTTAGGAATATCAAAATAAAAGGGTCTCCATTTTTCAACCCTGCTTGTAAAAAAAAAATGCTTAAAAAGCAAGAATCATTTTAGTTTTGTTCTACTCTATCACATAAAGTCTTTAAAAGTTTAAGATGTAATTCTGTTTTTAAGAGTTTTTAAAAACATTGAGAGAAATTTCTGATGGTACATAAACTGTAAAAACCTTTTGGTGAACTGGAGACCTTTTCCAGTTCCTCTTAATCGTTCCTTTCATTAAAAATGATCAACAAAAGTATTTCACTTTTGATTCTCATATTTGAAGCATTAACCTTCCTCCGTGTTTCCATCCTGCTCTTGTGCTGCTGCTGTTACAAATGAAAAGAGCAGAACTGATAACCAGGCGGCCGCCGTCGTCCTTTGAAGCCTTATTTATTCAGCATGCTCCGGGATTGATATCAATTATTTAGGTGTTGTTTATGCTGAGCCCAAACAGGAACTCATTTATGCTGAGGTCAAGGAAATTATATACATAAAATAATTATTTCCAAAGGAGAGAGAGGGAATTAGTTATGTTTGTCTGCTTGAAACCTCCAAAGCAAATGAGAAAAATCCATCCATGAGTGCACAAGAAAACCAAAACTATACACATGTACATGTATATGCACCTAATGATTAATTGATTAATCAGATATAAAAAAAATTGCTTATTCTGCAAATTATTTATTTAACAAGTTGAGCATTTTTTACACATTATTAGAAAAAAAAATTTAAATGCAAATGAGAAAACAATTAAATGATCTTTGTTAACATAAAAAAAAGATGATTGTCTGAAATGCAATAGCAGCATTACTTTGGCGTACGCTTGATTATTTCTGGCAAAGGATGCAACTGCAGCTAAATAAATACTGCCCACTAATCTGTTTATTATTTGGGTTAATTATTGGACAAAGTGCTTAATATACGGATTTTTGTATAAAATTTGAATCAGGTGAAGCTAAAAACATCACTTGATTGGTTTTGGGTAGAGATTTCCAAACAAATGAGGTTTTTAAAGGCTAAATTTTTATATTTATAGTACAGTTATGAAATTATTACTCTCCGACTGTTTTCTTCTTTCAGTAAATGACCTTTTTATTGAGCCTGTGTGCTCCAGTTAATGATTAATCAATTACTAAATTAGTTGGCATCATTTCAGTAATTGATTAATAACAATTAATCATTTCAGCCTTTGTTGTTGACAAAATGTACCAGTGAAACTAGAACATTTTTATCAATATTCAAGAATTACTCACATAAAATATGCAACTATTTCTTCATGAAAAGTTTTTTTCTAAGTTAGTTTTTTCTTATTTTAAGTGTAAAATAAATATGTAGGATATTTGTTGTCTGCTTCAAGTTATTTTAGTGACAATTATTGGCTTTTATTATCAGAAAAACAATAATTTTGTCCACATCTGAAAAGACGCAAACAGAAGCTAGAAACACGAGTTACTTCAGACACAAAACTTCGGCGAGTCTCCAGTTCAGATCATTACCAGGCCTAAAGCAACATCCTGCATGTCTGCAATCATCAGCGCCTTCCTGAAAAACAGTTTCCAAACTTTCCCAAACGATTGCGTCATGTGACAGGAAATGAAGGAGCTGACTTTCTGAACCTCATTAACATCAGGAGCATATTGTGTTGGTAAGTCACCCACTGAGCTCAGTCAAAAACAGAACATAACTTCTGCACTGAATGAGAAATGATGAAAAGTATTAGAAAAAAATCAACATTTTTTTGCACTTTTACCAGATGTCAGCTCCAGCGAAAAGCCTCGGCAAAAAATTTATAAACCTCGGAAGCGTTTGTCTCTAAGCTCTGATATTCAACAGAAAAACTTTTTTTTAATCAGAATAAAGAAAGACCTTGTGTCCTGGTGGGAAAAAGGTAAAATATTTAAATCATTTTGATATGTTTGTGACTTTAGGAATGTGTATTTTTCTGTGGTCCAGGGAGAACTTCCTTACTCTTGGCCGATGTTTCTCAGCTATCCTCCTCCGCCATGCTACGTTCCAACCTTACAGGTCAAAAACGACACACAAGGTAAGTGAAACATCATCCGTTTCTGCAATTAAAAGTTTTTTAAGGATTTTACTTCTGTTTTTCTTGCATCAAATCACATTTTTGCGTACTTTTATTTGTCCTCAGAATGTGAGATTAGTGCATTTCTGGCTTCGTCCAAAGAACCAGGAGGTGAGGAGAGTTGGTTGGAGATCTGCCGAAGACATTTCTGCAAAGCCATGAAATCAAAACCCAACACTTTAACTGGGAAAGGTGGGTTACTGGATCAATCTGGTGTTATCTGTTCAGTCGTTTCTAACATGGCGTTTAGTTCTAGGGAAAATAATCCAGCTTGTTTGTCTAGTTTCTAGTGCAAATAAATTAATTCACTTGAAATGAGACAAAACTAAGTAACTTTCCAACAAGATATAGGAGCTTGTTTTAGGTAAATAATTCCATGATATTGATGAATTAGTGGAATTAGGAGTTTTTCATCAATATTAAGGGATTATTGGCTTAAAACAAGCTCTTATTTCTGAAAGGTTTCCTCAACCTTTTATTTTTCCATTTGCGTTTCTACTGCTTATGAAACAGCCAAAGTACTGAAAAAGGAACATCCAGGTCTTTGTTGGCGTCTAGAAAACAAGCCATTCAAAATCCTCCTGATTGTTAAGTCACACTGCCCCGTTACCTAGCAACCCAAGCTGAGCTCCAGCTGTACAATGGCTGCTGGAAAAGACAAGTGTTTTCTTGTTAACTTGCCATCCAGGAACCACTTGCTGCATTGTCGTTGGTTGTGCAGGAGGCTCTACTAATGCTTTTCAAAGTTGTATGGTTGTACAATTGTGCATCTGTTTAGCCATTTTCACATGAGAGTGTAAATGTTGAGTTGGGGGCGTGACCTGCAGCAGCTTACGTGGTTCATTCTCTAAATATTCAGTAAAATATCCTGTTCAGCTCATATATCTATGCTCGCCTGTTTAAGGAAGCATAACAGGTCACTTTTAAAAGAATCCAGTCAGACACATTAAATAAATCCTTATTTTTATCCTAAACGTGCTGCATCATAATGCCTGTTATCCGTGACCTGCTGCTGGTTTTTTATTTTAAAGCGTTTGTGGTTTTCTCTCTCCTCAAACATTACAGAAATCTGAGGCGCCGCGTTTGTCTTTAATAACTCATCATCGCTGTCATTGACTGACGCTTTTTAAATTGCACCTACGCTTACTTTCCTCATATAGGAGTAAATAGCTGTGATTGACGAAAGACAAAAATATATTCAGATGAAGCATCAGGAGAACCTGATTACTCCCTTTCATCAGAACACGGTGGAAATTGCCTACAAAATCATCCACTGTGGGGCTCATTTGAGGCTTTTCAGAGGAAAAAAATAAATTATGATGATGATTTATTATCTTTTAAGCTTCCCTCAGCTGCAGAGAGGAGGTTTTGTTTGACTTGTCAATAACCACACAAAACCTGACACTTTCTTTTCAAGAAAAGCCCAAGAAAGGGAAATTGTTACATTTAGCGTTCCAGCTAAGTATCTTAAAGAATATACTTTTAAAAAATATAATTTCTTCCTGTATTTTTTTTTTCTCTCTCTTTTGGGAGACAAAAATGACTCACTCATGATAGCAGCTTTCATCAAAACTGCTTTATCCATTTCATGCTCAGCAGCTCTCTCTCTTGTCAGCTTATTGATTTCTTAATTGGTCTCCTGCAGCAGCGTTTCAATAAGAAGCATTCAGTCACGCCTGGATTCGCTGGCTGCTCTCTGCTCGCCGTTCTGATCATCAACCGCTGTCTCCTCAGCTGACAGCTGGGAAATGATCATAATTACATTCTTCTGTGTTTGCAAAATATCCTGCGATTCACTCGATATGTTTATTTCGCAGCGTCGGAATAAAGGTCCACCTGCCACCAGGTGAAAGATTGAAACTATTTTACTTTTGTTTTCTACTTCATTAGGTTTTAATCAATGACTTGATTGGTATTAATGCAGCAAACTAAGCAAAACATGATGTACAAACTTTTGGCCAAAATTAGTTTTGTAAAGGGAACTTTTTTTATTTTATCTGCTCAATAATAAACAAAAAAGAATTTTACGGGAATTAAATAAAGTTACAGAAATTAATTGGTAAATTATTGTTTCTAAATATTTTGGATTGATTGTTTTCTTGGGTATTGTAAAAAAAATTGTACTGTTTTTTGTTGAAAAATTGCAAGACAGAAACAAATTTTTCATGATGAAAGGCATAAATCTGCACTAAAAAACATAATTCTCTGATATTGTAATCTTACAAAAATATGATGCAACATTTGTAATATTTTAGGAAACCACTTTTGTTGTTTTTATTAGAAATTTCTAACTTTTAATGACTTTATTTTTGAAAAAAGTAGAACTTTTTGACATCATGGAATATCTAAGTTTTTTTCTTGTAACTGAGATCAACGCAGAAATCTCTGAGGTTTTTTTCTTTTTCTTTGACCACAGAAGAGGAAACTTTCACCAGTTATTATTTTGTCTTTTATATACAAAGGTCCTAATGTTGCCTAGTTGGTTGTACTTAATAAAAGCCTTAAAATTGTTTTATCGTAGCAGCATAAATGACTGATTCCCCTGCATTGGAATCCTTAAAGATTGTAATAATATAAATGTAAAATAATGACTTCTTTTTGCCACTCTTCAAAATAGGAAATAGAAGAAAGGATGCTATATAAGCAAGGCAGATGCACTGCAAAAACACAAAATCTTACCAGATTTTTTCTCCAATTTCCATTGGAAATGTCTTAATACACTCGAGAAAAGACAAAAAAGTAACTTTTCAGCAAGAAGTAAGAGATTCTTTTGAGTAAATGTAATTCTCACAACTCTTACAAAAATGTCTTATTAGTTAAATAATCTACCAGTGGAACTAGAATCATTTACTTAAACCAACCTCCTATTTCTTGCTGAAAAGTTACTTGTAAGTTTGATTCATCTTAGTTTACATTTTCATAGATATTGAATATATATATTTCATATATATTGCACCAGAAGGTACTACAAAAACGCTTGGTAAGATTTAGTTTTTGCAGTGTGTGTGTTATATTGTGTTATATTGATGAGGAACTGTCTATAAGTAGCTTCTCCCCTTAACGAGCCCACATGTAGTCGGGGTAATAATTATATAGATGCATCTTTTGGCACCAACTTGGCTGTTTTCTGACCTCTTTATGAGAGGCTTGTTGTACTTTTTTGCTTTTGCCATCAGAATGTCTCCCCGTCTCATGTTCCTCGTTAGTTCCTCAGAAGCTGCGGGTGGCTTTGTCACGCCACTCTGGGATCTATGACTCCCACTGTGCAGCAGACATGTTTACTCGGGGACAGTTTGGGCACCGGAGCCGTAAATTGATGTGAGTGGAAGCTTGCAAAGCCGACTGAGCGCGGGGCGAAAAATTGGTTTTTGCAGATGAGCCCTAATTTCCAGATTCATTTGTAAGCTGAACATTCACAAAATGCTTTGTTTGTGTCGTCCAAAAGCTGATATTTTACTCAGAGTGAGAATTATTTTAGTGATTGATCATTCTGATGATGAATTGAATGATTGACAAAAAAAAGACCTATTCTGGTCTTCAGCTAACATTGTTTAGTAATCAATTATTCTGACGATTAATCGTTGAATCGGCTAAAGAAATAACAGATTGTTAGGAACAACTAGCAATTATTTTAGGACTTGATTGTTTTATTGATTAATTTGATGATTGATAAGCTAAAAAACGACAAATTTTGTGATGCAACTTACAATATTTTTGTAATTGATTATTCTCATGATTAATCGCCTAAAAAAGTTCTGCAGAACAACTAACAATTATGTTAGTAAGTGATTTTTCTATCAACTATTGTGATGATTGATTATTTGGATAAAAAATATATACAGTCTGTGTTGCAACTAACAATATTTTTAATAATAATAAGCAGAAGGAATGTATTGATCACTAAATTAGTTGACTATTCATCACGATTAATCCGATTAATCATTTCAGTCCAAATTCAAAACTGAATTCAGTCTCTGTCTTACTTAGCAGTCGGCTTTTAGGAATATAAAACAGGGTTATTTTAGTCTGAATAATACATTTAACTTCTAATCTGATATGTATTAAAGTTTTCTTTGCTTGAATAATTATTTATGAATCAGATTTTTCTCTACAGTGCTGGCTGACCTTCTGGAGAAAGTTGTGGTCCATTTATCCAGCTCTGCCTCAGGAAGCTTCTTCTCTCCGGCTCAGTACAAAGGTCAGAGACGAACCGACTCGTTTTCTTCTTCTTGTTGTCAAATGAAAATCACTGAAGGTCTTTTGGTGGAAACTGTTACGTAACCAGTAACGTAAAAGCTTCTGCGTGATTTCTCCTGCGATCTTAAAGACCAAAAAACTGGAAAATATACATAATCTAACAGCCACTATACAGAAGATGCATGTTATTTATGTTTGTTAGTATTATGCAGTGTTTGGAATGACAGTGGGTTTTTTCAGAAAGGGAACATTAAAGATCTGAGCAGTGAAGTAATAAAATGCAGCCTTGCAAAACGTTTAGCACGTTGCAAACCTCCATCAACACAAGTAATGAATGACTGTGAAGTGGGTGGAAAATGGAAACTGGTTTTTAAGTATTTTTTTACACATTCAAGTCTGAAAAATGCAGCACACAGGGCTGAACGATTAGTCAAATTAATCATGATTAGTCATGATTAATCAATTATTGAAATAATTGACACTGTTGCAGTAATCAATTCAACTAAAAGTAAATGCATGTATGTGTTTCTGTAGATCTTTTGGGACATTATTCCTTTAAGTCTGGAAATGTTCTTCAGGTGATAAAAGCCCGACTTGGTAACTGTCTTTATGTGGTTCTGAATGTTCAGGTCAAAGTTCATCGCTTCATCCAGACTTCAGACCTGATTGCTGGTTTGAAGCTGCGATAACTGAAGCTCTTTGTTGGCTCTAATTGATTCTTGTTTCTTTTTATGTCCAAAAATAGTTTTGTTCGATTTGCTGGACGAAGTTGTGGCTCCTCCGCACATTTATTTGTTTCACTCATAAGTTTCTGAATGGATTCATCATCACCTGGTCTGCATAACGAGATGATAACTTACCTCGTTTTATGTTATGATCTGTGATCATATAGATATGAAATTAAAGGGGCCTAAGGCGCATCCTTGGGGAACCCCACATGTGTTTGTAATGAGGCAAAATGAGAACAAACACTTTTACGAGTCACCAGGTTTTTTATGGTCAACTTGACATCAGGAGTTTTTCCTCTGCTGTAGAAAACTTCCCCGCAGTGACAGTGAAATAACCTAAAAGCTACGAATTGATATTTTTCAGTGTCGTCTGAATAATGTGATCTGTCCCTACAGATTCTCAGACATGGAGGGAAAAAAATCCTTCACACTTTGAGAGCGTTTTCCTTCCGCAGGTCAAAATATGTTGGGTTTCACAAGTCTAACAAGCGAACCGTGTCAGCAGGTTGGCGTGTTTGGCAGCCGCAGGGCTAAGCTCCTCCGATTGATGCTAGACAGAAAGATACGAAGCTAATTAGTGAGTTATAACCAGAAACTGTAGTTTTTCCTGAAGGGAAAGTGCTAATTGCTTATGTTTTTGTCCTGATTAAAATGTTTTTTACAACATGTAGTAAAAGCATGCTGCAGGTTCCTGTCAGCTTCAACTTGGAAACATTTGTCGCTTTTCTGGAACATTTTGTGTTACAAATATTCTAAATAATGTGAAAAACATTAGTGTCAATTTGGTAATTAAGCTTCTCAAGCTTTACATAAAACTCTAAAAATTGGTAAATTTGGCAAAAGTGTTGCATCTGAATCTCATGACATGGTTTTAAATTCAGATTTCTATTTTATAATTACTGAGTGAGTAATTAATATTTCACTAAACTGAGGTAAGTGTTTAGTAATTATTTTGTTCTTGGTTATGTGTGCATGTTTTCTCTTGTCCTATTGATTGTTTTCTTGTTTTTGTTTCTTGTATCAAAGCACATTCATAGAAAGTTAAATGGAAGGAAAAAGTGTGGTGGGAAAACATTGGAGTTCGAATGAATCAACGATGATGCAGATATATTCCTAATAAGATTAAATATAATCATGCTGTACGGCAAAAGACAAAAAGATATGTGAAGTTTTTTATATTTTCTTTCTCATAACAAAGGGAATTTTATTGTATTGAGTCGTTAAAGAGTCAAATATTTTGAAAATCCTAAATTTCTGTCTGAAAATTAGCAGACTGTGAAAAAGTGAAGGAATTTGCATAGAAAGTTAAATGGAAGGAAAAAGTGTGGCAGAAAACGATTGGAGTTTTAGTGAATTGATGACGGTACAACTATTTAAACGAGTTATTCCCAATTAGACTAAATATAATTATGCAATACAGCTCTTGGTAAAGCATTGTTTTAGATTTGAGATGCTAATTAGCAGCTAATAGTTATCAAAAAAAAAAAACCCTAAATAAACCATATTGTTGCCATGGTAACTGTCTGAAAGTAATAGACCAGAGGGAATAACAAAAAGCAAATGCCTCAACTTAAAAAAAAATCATGAACAAAATCTACAAATTTGAACTAATCCTGTATTTTAATTATTTAAAAAAGAATAAACTATTAATTCTTCGCTGCTCTTTGAGTTGTCTTGTCTCCGATTGCAGGGGGAATCCATGCCGTTTCCTCCAGCTCGGTCGTCTTCTAATTAATTTTAAGGGAGTTTATTGTTGTGCACAATGCGTGGATACATTTTCCTCCAAGCCCTTAAATTCTGCAGGATTCATTATTTTTAATATTACCTTCTTAATTTGTGTGAAGAACACAGATAAAGTCTGGGGACGTCCTGCAGCTGCAGGTTGCTGATATTTCTCTTCTTCTGCAGTGAACAACTAGAAATGTTTGTTGCAACTAATGTAAGAGATGAATTCCCTGCAACACCTTTTATGGTGGCGCCTTTAGACAAAAGTTTAATATCTGTTATTGGGGTTATTACAAACGGTAAGCAAGACTCTGGGGGCAAAGCGGGAATGGAAACGACGAGAGGATTTATCTCCATTAGACGGTAATTGCTATCAGTGTGAGGTTCTCAGAGATGTTAATATGTGAGGAAGAAAACAAAAAAATCTCCAAATTAATACCAGATTTGATAGCGTGTGATTAATGCTCTGCTTCCTGATGGAAACGCCGTCGAATGATCGCTTTGAGATGTAAATTCCAGCCAACATTTTATCTTTTTATCGCTGTTTTTCCTCTGAAAAATTGGATTTGAGGCTTGCGCTGCTGTTGCCGTCGTCTGGATGATTGTTTTCCATATTAATTGCTAAAAATCTCCTCATCATCCGACTATAAACTGTCTGCAGATGATTCATTTGGGCTCATATCATTATATTTCCCAAAAGCCAGGATGTGGTTGTAACTTTTTCCCCGTTTGTCTGATTATTGAAGTTGCCAGAACATTAAACCTGAATTTCCAAAATCTAATATGTTTCAGTGATTATACCTCTTAATAAGAGCAGTTTTGTTTTTACATTCGGACTCTGCAGGAGACGTTAGAGCTTGCTGTGTTGCTCTGTTAGAAACTATTATATCTGGAAAAAAGTAATCTTGTAATAAAATCGATTAATGTGGAGGAGAGATTATGATTACATTTTTTTCTCCTCGTCTCTGAACTCGACGCCACACAGAAACCTCAAAGTGCTGCTGTGAAATTACCCGACGCTACGCTACGTCGCTAACATCACGGCTAAGGAGCTTGACATTATAAAACAATCCAAGCGGCTGTTGTGTCGTTTTCTGGAAGTTGGTCCAGATTTGTGGTGCATAGAAGCTGAATGCTGCTTCTCCTCATTTGGTTCTGGTTCTGTTCGTCAGCTGACAGAAGGCAACCGATGAACTTTGTAACCGTCTTTATGTGACTCTGGAGGTTCAGGTCTCCTCTTTATGTACAAAGATAACTTTAGTTTTGTTTCTGTTCAGCTGAAGAAACTTTTTCACATCCACACATTTATCTGTTCAGTGATTGGATGTTTCACCTGGTGACATCATCATGTAGAGCCGGGTATCATCTGCATAGCCGACTCTGTCGTTCATCACGGTCAAAATGCTCCCGGCGAGGAGGAAACGTTTTCTTCTGAATATTCCTGTTGTCCTCGGTGTGACTCTGATTTGTATTTTAATTGTTTTGTTGCAGCAGAGGAGAAAAACCTGAAAAATGTTTCCTTATCGTCTGTGGAGCAGCTGGGAATCCAAACAAGCTTCAGGTTCGTGGAATAAGATGTTGCAACAAATGGATTTTTCTGAGTTTTGAACAGGGCTGAAGCGATTAATCGGGACTAATAAATTAATCAAATAATCATCAGAATGTCGCTGCATGGTTGACTTTTTCACTAGTTTTCTCAGACACTAATTTTCATCATCTGTAATCAATATTCAGCAAATTTACAAGAAATATTGATGAATTATTTAACAGTGGTTAAAAAGACTTGACTGCATTTTTCTGAATATTTTGTTAAAGACATTTCATCCTCTTCCAGTTTTTGTCACGTTTGTATTATCATATTATTGAATGTTTTTCCCATTTTGAAGAGAAATTACTGTTGATTTAGTCGCTCTGGTTGGAGATTCAGATGATTCACATAGTGAAAAAAAAAATCAACAAAATGTGTTTATTTTTCAGAACCTAGCAGGATTTATTGTGCTCTAAATTTATCATCATTAATTAAACTGTGCAGTGGTTTTAAGGAGTCCTTCTGGGTGTTTTGCTCTGCCAGGTGACTTTCATACGATCTGGGATTATGGAGGCTGAAATAAAATAAAAGCTCTGAAAACTGTTGAGACTTTCACAGTAATTACGTTTGATCTTTAGTCTCAGTGGGGAAATAAAAATGCGATTCTGATGAAAAGGTGGAGAAGCAAAAATTCACCAGAGGATTTGATGTGCTGATTTTGTTGCCAGGTATGGCTGCTACCTCCAGGTACTACAGGAAGAGGCAGCGAGCGACTTGGAGCTGTTGATGAAACACATGAAGAACTTCCTGTCGACACAGAGAGTGAAGACTTCATCGGCTCTTGGTATCCTTTAAAACCCTGTGAACAAATTAACAATGTTCTCTGCTTTTCTGGGGAAAAAATGTCTCTGTTGCCAGTTTGTTTAACCGCTTCGTTGAACAAGTTAGCATAGATCTGTGGTCTAAACAAAACATGATCGTTACTTTTTTTTTTTTTACCCAAAATTATTCTTGGATATTAAGATTTTAGGACGTCTTGTCACTTTAAATCCAAATGAGCTGCTGCTGGAAGTGGAGCATCCTGCACAACCAACAAGAATGCAACAGAACACTTTGTGTGGCGGTGAAACCAGCTGACCAAATGTGCTGGAGCTCAGCTTGGGTTGCTAGGTAACGGTGAAGGAATGTGACTTAATCGGGAGATTTTTGAAATGGCTCATAAAACATTAACTTTTTACAGAAAACAAACAGCTTGGCAGTTTTTTTAGCGCTTGGACTGTTTTCAGAACCAGTTGAGACCCAAATGGACGAAAACATGCAGAACCTGAATTTTGCATTTTAGATCTCCTTAAATAGTTTCTTCCTTCTATTTTTTAGCCATTCTGATGGTTTGAGACACCTTTGACTCCTGAAAAATTAGGCTCCTGGTTGCTCAGTTTTTCTCCTTCAACGCGTCCAAACAGACGGTCCCTGTTTAGTCTTTTCTTGCCATTAGAGCTATTGAAGATGAACACCCTTGAACTAGACCGTCCATTAACCACGTTAACCTTGAAACCTCCATATGAAGAAACATCTAGAGTCTGATGTTCCTGTGGTGCTGATAACGCCACCAACCCCCTGCTGACAGAGACAAGATCAGCTTCTGTCTGATCAACACAAAACATTTTATCTTCCTCCATCTGTGTCTGCAGGAGCTCAGCCTCCTTTTTGTCCCAAATGACACCCGGTAGCCACGTCTCTCCTCTGGTCTCCTTTACAAAATGCTCAAAAGAAAACAGAGATAAAGAATCCTGACAAGTGGGCCGAGCCGGAAGAAACAGACTTTATATTAGTTTTATTTTGCCGTGACGTTTTATTTGTTTCATTCAGTTAGTTTTAAGTCATTTTTAGTTGTTAGTTTTTATTAGTTATTGGTTTAATATTGTTTAGTTTTTTTCATGCTTTGGTTAATTTTTAGGTTAGGGTAAAGGTGAGGGTGTGATTATGTTTCCACTGATTAGGTGATAAATTCTCAGTAGAAGATTCTGTAAAACTGACTGTCGTAATTTGCTGACAGTTGACATAAACTGCTTATTTTAAAATTTAATTTCACATCAGTGCGAAAGACTATTAAGTAGATTTATAGACACAAAAATAACTTTAGAATTTTATAGTTTTATAAACACACAATATTATTATTATTATTATTATTATTAATATTATTGAGGAAAATGTTCTCAATTTCAGTTTTTATTAGTTTTATAACTGGTTATATTTACTCAGGAAAAAAGAAAAACTTTTAGGAGTATTTTTACGACGCTACATTTCAACTTGAGTAATTTTTTATGAATGAAAACCAAACATTTACCAGGAACAAACTCACACCTGCTGCAAAAAAAAACCAAACTCCTTTAGTAATTATGTTATTGACATGAATTATTTTCAGCTTGAGTTTTAAAATACAAGCATTTCCACATAACTTAATATTTTTGTATGTTTGATGATGCAGTTTTTAAATATTTTTAAACATTAATTGATCAGTTATTCGGTACTAGAGTAACTTTCTTTCTATTTTTTCTTGGACTTTGTACTTTTGAGCATAATTTTTGGGAACTAAATTGACTATGAAGTGACAAATACTAAAAAACAGAATGAAATTTGAGCTTTTACTCATTTAATTTACATTTTTAATTTACTTTAAATATGTACTAAATCTGTGGTTTTAGAATTTTCTGTGCTTTGTGAATTAAAGCAAAGAAACATTTTTAAAATCTCCACAAACTCAAATGACTTCAGCAGGAGTTTGAAATGAGGAAACAAAAAGTAACTCTGTAAATTAACAGTAAAAAAGTAGTTTAATGAATTTTCTCTGTTGCTGCCTGGCAGCAGATCAAAATGGGTTTTCTCCCCTCTGGGACGATGCTTTATTTATGATTCCTTATTTAAAACTGATGTCTTGACAGACTTCATTACAAATTTATAACGGTTGTCTGTCAATGAGATTCAAAGAGCATTCATTTGTTGCATTACTGGACCAACAAGCGGCTGATTTCTGTTTAAATTCAGGTATTTTCTCTCTAAACCAGAACCATCATCTATATTTGTTTTTGCAGAAAACATAACTTTCTCTTGGTTCATCAAAGAAAAGAATCGTTTCACCAGAGAGATTTTAATTAGCAAGAGGAGGAAGTTGGATTTCTGCAGAAGTTATTAAAGTTTTCTCTTCAACTAGACGTCAAACCGCATTGCATGATGAGCCACGCTTTAAATGAAATATATTCCATCCTATTCATTTAAAACAAAGCCACAGTGATTTTCTGTCATCTTAAAAAAACAAAACCTGCATGTTAATAAATGCCAGATGCATAAAACATGAGGCATGGCTCTGAGTCATGGCGACTCTTCACATTTAAGCGACCAAAATCCGTCCTCCCATGTATCTGACATTTTAACCAGCCATCAGAACAGATGGCGCTCTCAGCAGGCGCTCGCGTTCATGGAAATGTGCAGCTGGAAAAACAAATTTTAAGGAATTTCCTCAGTAAATATGAGATAATCGGATTGTTGTTGTATAAAACCTCCTTGAGTTTTCATTTTAGGGATGTAATTATCATAAATATGATTAAAATGCAGTGTATTAGTTTAGGGATTTGACATTTTTGACCCCAGTTTCACCCTTCATTTAGATTTTTGTAAAATAGAGTCCAAACATTTTGAATCGACAGGTTGAAAGCACTCGCATCGTTTTTAAATTAAAAACACAGCAAGTTTCCTGAACTTCAGTCGGATTATTTTCATTATTTTCTAGCAGCAGGATCAAAACATCTAAACTGAAAATTGCCTTTATGATATTTAAAACCTGGGAAGTGTGTTTAGAACCCATAATGTGGCGGCGAAAAAAGGTATTTTATACAATTAGTCAATACTTTGCTTTGTACTGATGGAACGGGGGTATTTGTAAGTTACCTGTTTGTATCTTCCTGCTGTTTTAAAGATGATTTTGTTGGTTTTCCAGCCTTGACTTGGTTCTGCAGTGAGTCTGCAGGACGGCTATCCGGGCCACGACTGGCTGGCCTCCACGGTTTTCCTCATCATGGCAGGAAACGTGGAGCGATCTTTGCATCTGCTGCTCAACCTCTCCTGCCAGCTTTCGTCTGCGTTCATCTGGCCTGCGAGGATTCATGCATCTGTACGGAGAAAGAACGATGCTTTTAATCCAAATTAATTATTTCAAACAGGCTTTAAAAACAGCAAACCTTTCTGTTTAAAAAAACAAGAAGAAATGAACGTCTTTAATCCCACCTTTTATCTCAGTTTAATGAAACATCATTTAAACTGGAAGTTTCCATTTTGATATCTAACCTTTGTACATTTTATTGCCTTAAAATGTTATGAATAAAATGAAATGGGAATAATTAGTTTAAAAGGCTCAAAAATGGCAGCCATCTTGAAAAATGGCCGCCATCCTGAAATTCAAGTGGGTTGTTTTTTTGCTCGTTTTCACACTTGAAAGATTCTTACAGTAATATTTGCTGCATTATGTACATTGTAATTTAGTTACTAAACCAACAAATTGCTACAGAAAAAAAATCACTTGATGACTTTTCCATTTAATTATTGCAGAAAATGCCAAACAGAGAAAAGTGACTGAAAGCTGTGAATGGAAAAATAACAAAACAAATCAAATATTAAAAGGAAAATATTTCCTCAGGGGAATAAATATAAATAAATAGTAGAGGAAAATCTGCTTTTATCTTCCCAACTTTTCATCCTGTCCACCATGTGATGCCACTCTGGAAACACAATAGTCTATTTTTTCTGAGTTTTTGCAGAATGTTGGACTCTAACAAGTTAAACTTGGCAAATGAAGAGGAAAATGTATCAGAAAACATGATGCAGTCAATCCTCAGCGCCGTTTCTACATGTGTTCCTGCATGTGTTCGTATCAGTGCTGTAGCAAAACGTCTGTTGATGAGCGTAATTTGTTTTTGCTGCTGCAGATCCACGTCCCTCTGGAAGTCGCCGAATCGGGAATCTCTCCAGTCTACTGGTGCACGGCTCATTATGTGGAGATGCTGCTGAAAGCCGAAGTCCCTCTGGTCCATTCTGCCTTCAGGATGTCTGGCTTCACTCCTTCACAGGTAAAATCTGCAGATGATTTGACGCGATGATTCGCTTTGCTTCGGCTCTTAAATGGACAGTTGGTTGGTTTGCATAGAGATCACAAAGGAACATTTATTAGTATTGATCAAATTAGTTCAAAGTCCGTTTCACTGGTTCTGTTTTAATTAATTTAGGATTCATGAAGGGCATCATGCAGGGGAGGTAAAGTCTCTAGCAGGAGCAGAAGGAGCTTCTATTTGTCGTCTTCTGACTGAATCTTTTTTCTTTTCTGACTTCATTAAATTTTAAAAGCTTTGACAGTGAATCTTTTTGTTTTTTGAAATAATAAAATAGCTTAAAAAGTCGGACCCCCTTTCATCTTTGCTCGAGTTTCACGATGACGTTGCAGGAAAATCTTTTTTCACCTTGAACGTTTTTCCGTTTTGATTCTGTTTTTGGCATCTCGGTGGCAGGAGGGCCGTCAGAAAGACTCTTCAGTCGCATCAAAGATCTGAACGCTGACGAATATGTTAACCTCCACAGGTTCTCATCTCTGTTCGACCATAATGGCGGAGTTATTCAGTCTCTTACTGAAGGTTGTAGCTCAGAAATGATCTGATATTGTTCAGGAGGTTTTGTGCTTGAAGGCAGGTTTTCAGTCACGCCGGATCTTTGAAGCGTTTCTCCTTTTCATTTTTGATAAATATGTTCGTGCTCAGGGTGTAAAAACTATTTCATTATCAGTGCATTTTACGAGACAATTTAAGTTTAGCTTATTTCATCATATTGACAACTATTTGTTTGAAAAAGAGGCAGGTAGAAGTGTAAACTCACTTTTCACACATTATTCTTTATTTTGAAAAAAGTGCTGTAACTAACCATTACGTTAGGAATCGATTAATCGATTACTATGACGATTAATCGATAAAAAAATGGCACATTCTGCATATTTTTCATTTACCTTTTTTATACAATGTTAGGAAGACATAAAAAAATGCAAATGAATAGAAATTTCTTTTTTAAATGGGAAAATAAACATTTTATTGCCTAAAATGCAACAGCATTTCTTTAGTGAACGCTGCTTGTAGCAAAGGATGCATCTGCAGCGTAAATATACATCTAACATCAATAGGACTGATCGGCTGATTAGTTTATTGATTAACTGGGAAGTAAAAGGTTTACTTATTAATTTTGTTTTGCAGAATTTGAACCAGGTTGGAGTAAATCATTTCTACAGAGAAAAGTTTTATCTTAAATGCATGTTTTTAACTTTTGTACAGTTTTGACTTTATTACTGCTCTGAGTATGTTGTACTTTCAACAAATGACCTTTTTCGTTTGTGCCCTTCAGTTAACAATGAATTGATTATATAAATAATTGATTAATCACAATTAATCGTTAGTATCTTCTGCTATAAATGTGGATATTAGTGTAGCGTTAGCACTGAGTAGCACAGGCCGTGTTTCGCTTCCTGCTGTGAGGTTGACCTTCGGCTACACAGCCTCCTCCCGGTGGGGTGACTGAACCCTGTGGTGCAGAAACACTGTTGGTTCTGTTTGGTTCTGCTTGGATTGAGTCCCCGGTTGTTTAGGGCTCCTGCGGTTATTAGAGGTTTCAACAGATAAACATGTCGGCGCTCTGTGTAATACACTTCACACATTTTCTCTCTTTTCTGGGAAGGAACAAAAAAATATTCTGTGGGCAGTTTATGGCTTTAACCACCCAGAGGCCAGAAAATTCAATCAAGTTGCTCAGAGAGCCTCTGGAGGCTCCTTCAATTTGCAAGTCTAAAACCAAACATTTGTCAGAAGTGCAGTGTGGGATTTGCCTCTGGCAAGGTCTCATGCCAAAAGTCTCTAAGCAAATTGAGACTGAATTGGGTTGTGTTTCAAGTGATCTGCACCATTTTGCTGCTAACTCAGCCCCTATCAAACGATGGTTCTGTTTTTGGGGCTGAAATGATTAATCGTGATTAATCGTTAATCTGAGTATGTCTTGACAGAATCTGCTTCATCCCAGCGCCGTTATTTTTGTCTTTACAGCTGAAATAAGAGAAATTATAAAAATCTCAGCACATTTGTGTTTTACCTACTTAATATATTTGCTTTTATGGATGAAACGATTAATTACATTGAACTGATTAATCGTTAACTGGAGTATACGGACTAAAAAAAAACCAATTCATGAAAGAACAGCAAATAAGCTAAAACTTTTTTAAAAAGTCAACAGTAGATATGAAAACACAAGAGCAGCCAGTCTGCATCTAACGATTAATCGATTAAAAACCTGCATCCTGTAAATTCTTCATTCAATCTGTTGACCCATTTCACAGAATAACAGAAATATCTTAAAGACACATAAAAAAAAATTAAATGAGCATTTAAATTCCAATAGCAGCATCTGCAGCTTCTAAGTTCACCACAGTGCAGAGTTGATTATTTTCATATTCAATGTAAAATGTGAAGTTTTAGCTTAATTGCTGCTCTGAATATGTTGTTCCTTTAGCAACTGGCATTTTTATACTTTAGTTACTCAATTCAGCCCTAAATGCAAGCAGAACAAAAATGTTTGGACATTTTTAATGAGTTCTTTCTTTTTTCAAAAAGCCTTTAAGACACAAACAAGTAAAAATTAAAATTAAAGCTCTTCCACAGCTTTAATTTTAAAGTAAAGGCATATTTATTTCCTGGAACAAACAGTCCAGGCCTTCAGAGTGAAGCTAAATTGTGTTTTTATTAATGGGCAGGTGTGCCTCCACTGGCTCACTCAGTGTTTCTGGAATTATCTGGACTGGACCGAGATCTGCCAGTACATCTGCACCTGCGTGTTGATGGGTCCAGATTACCAGGTCTACCTGTGCGTGGCTGTTTTCAAACACCTGGAGCCTGAGATCCTGGCGCGCACGCAGTCCCAAGAGCTGCAGATCTTCCTCAAGGTAAACCAGCTGATGCTAATGTGCATGTTAAGTATTTGGATCTCTGCAGATTTCCACACTTAGAGAACATGGAGGTCTGACAATCAATGCGTGATCTTTGAGTCATTTTCAGTTTATTGCATGAAATAAGTACTTGTTGCACGCTGCATCAGCATGGATTTCCCAGAGGTTTTCCTTGGCTACATTCACACAGCAGGCAAATACAACCAACTCTTTTTCACAGCTGTCAGCATCATGTCGCATTTCATCCAGCGTCTCTCACTGACGTGAGAAACGCCTCGTCCTGCTGGAACATCCAGCAACGTCTTCAGTCCGACGCCCCCAAATGAAGTCAGTTTTCATAAATAAAGGCAACAAATACTAAATACATAATATAATGTTCCCACCCAACTTTATACTCAAAAAGACAAGTCAGTATTTAAACAGGAAGACAATTTTATAAAATCAATCAGCTCTAATTATCTTTTACCCAATAGAAACTCCACTTTATTACATTTTTCTGTGTATAGCATCGATTTTGGTTATTCAAAGTTTTCTGCTGCTGCTGATTTGTCGTTGCAGTTCAGTTTTAGCTTTCCTCACCGATTCTCATGAATTATGAATAATCAGCTTCTGCAGCATCTCCAACGGTTTGCAACAGAGCTGATGAATGGACTCAACGGTTTTATCTAAACTTGTTCTGATTAAGGTGAGCTGTGATATAAAACCCTCAGTAGCCATCAGACACAGGCTGCCACGGACCATTTCTTTGAATAAAACATCAGATTTTATCTGAGGAAGTTCATCTAATGAGCTGCAGAAACAGAGAAAGGGAAACTTCCACATCCGCTGTCCTGAGCTGAACTGAGAAAGTTTTTGTCATGCCTCTTTGCATCCAATCTTCCTGCTGTCTGTCTCTGTAGGAATAATGTGAAGTGAGTATTTCATCCAGACAGATGTGGTTTTAGGACATTAAGGTATTCTCTCATCCTGTCTCACTGGGGGATATATCTATATTTCATCTAAATTAAAATTTGAAAAGGGAAAAGTCTCGTTCCAGTCGAGTCCAGATGGGGTTTAACTGCAGCAAAGCTAAAAGAGTTGGTTCTGTTTTCCACAGCTACATGGAGCCGCCATCTTTTATTCATCTAAAAGCTGAACAAAATGAAGAGTTTCTGATATTTTGTTTACAAAATGGCTGAAAAAGGAGTAAAAATATTTAACATCTAAGTTAATTCATGTCAAATCAGTGAAAACTGGTTTCACACACAATAGTCTGGTAGATTTGGTTCGATTGCAGCGTTTGCTACAAACCTATTCCCCTCCTCACCTGTGGGGGCGCTGCACCAGGAACGACCGAAGGAAACAACATGAAAACCTCTGAAAAAGACACTGATCACAACTTCCTTCTTCATAAAATGTCAACAAAAATGTAGATTTTAGCAGCTGTATGATTTCTCAGGAAGCCATTTTTCCTGCTTGTGCTCGACCGTCATTTGTTTTGGTCGTATTACCCAGAATGCCTGGTGCTACAGTCCACTTCCTGCTTTTGCGCATTCACACCTGGCCCAGGGAACCAGACTGACTAAACATGGCTGGTGTGAAACCTTCCAGCCTGAGCTTTGGTCCAGCGTCTCTCATGAATAAAAAGTTGCTTCACATGATTTGAAAGTCTTCATTTTTCTCAACTTTGTAACACTTTGATACTAAAACCCTTGAAACCAACTCAAACTGTCAAGTTAAAGTCATTTGATTTTTATATATTAATATACGACGGCGTATTAGGGTCATCGCTACTAAAACAAATCTTAAATTTTGAGATAATTCCCAGAAAATTTCTGAAATTAATGTAAAAAACTTTGACAGAAATCTACTACGGTTTCGTAAGATTTGCAGAAATAAAATTTTTAATGGTGCATAAAACATCACAGCTAACCTATGAATTACAATTTGTTATTCTTCCAGTGTATTTCGGCCAAAAAGCTTCATAAATGAAACTTTTAAACACAGATGATGGAACAGAAATACTGATCGTTCCTCCCCAGAAACCCAAACAGCACAGAAAGACAAACACTTATTTTCTAACTGATATATCAAAAAATGTTTTGTTTTATTCATCTTAAGCAAAAGCTTTTGGGGATTAGTTCAACCCACATTATATTTATCATATTGGTAAAACTAATTGCACAAAGAAAGTTTAAACATGTAAACAAAATAAAAATTCTAAGGATTTTATCCAAGTTTAAATCTCAAAATCATTTAGTCTGAACAAAATAAAGCAGCTCTATTAAATCTAAGATGCTTGTCAAGAAGCAGTTCAATAATATTAAGACTTTAGTCGTTAAATGTGTCGTTTTGTGTGACGATGTTTTTTTATAACGAGATAAAAATAACCTACAAAGCCTTTTGTTGTTTTTGCTAATTGGCTAAAATAAATAATGTTACTTGACATCTAATTTATTCTTTCTGTTTTTAATATTTCGTTCAGTAATTTAACTGGTAAGCTTCTGTCAATGTTACATTTTAATTAATTTCTTCAGTTTTAGCTCAACTCGTTCATCATGTCAACTTTAAGAATCATAATTATCACGTTAATTAGCCGACCTAACGATCTCCTAATGTTTAACATATTGTGAAGATCTACGGGACGTTAAGCAGCTTTCAGGAGGGAAACATTTATAATTTTATTCCTTCTTCATTTGTCACAGTTTAGCGTTTCAGAACATCAAACCAATTTAAACAAAGATGAGAAAAAGATTTAATGTTGGGATTCGTTATTGAAAACAAAAGAAACCTGCATGAATATAACTTTACGACTGTAAACATTTTCAAAATTACTTCTGAAGATCCAAAGTTTCCTCACTAAAATATCAAACCTGGCAGCGAATTTCTGCCCTGATTCAAAATGTTTATTGGCTCGATTTAATTTAAAATCAATCCTGTTTTCAGCTGAAATGTGAGACACGACTCTGTTTTATACACTGTAAACTAAACTTAAAGTGTTTTTGGTTTTGTTTCACATGCAAATTAACTTGGAATAAGACAAAACTAACTTACAGAAATAGGATCTTGTTTTAAGCAAATAATTTCTTAATTTTCATAAAGATAATACTTATTCCACCGGCAGCTAAAATGAAAAGACATTTTCATTGAAATAATCTGCAAGTGGAACTTTTCCATCGATATTGAGGAATTATTGATTTAAAATCATCCCATTTCTTACTGAAAAGTTTTTATTTCAAGCGAACGAAGGTAGAACTAGAAACTAGATTAAAATGACCTGGTAAGATTTTGCGTTTTTGCAGTGTACCACAATTCGACATATAAAGGCCTGTTGTTCATATTTTCATCTCTGGTGAAGTTGCGATTTGTAAATATTCGTTTTAGAGTCAGCTGAGTTTCTGTCAGGCTCTACTGTCGGAGGCGTTTTCTTTCAGAAAATCCTCCATCAAAGTGGAAAATAAATTGGGCCTCCATTTCTAACCTCATTACTGGCTGTGTTCACTGAAGGCCACGGGACGGATAACGAGTGAGGGCAGAGTCACGCTGGGCGCCTCGTTCTGACTGCCAAGTGTCCTCCGGGTCCGGCTGATAATTGACGCCGCCACTCAGGAGCCTCTGCAGCTCGGCGGTGACACTCATCTGCTCTGCTGGAGTGTCAGCGTGGCCCACAAGGCCGAGGGGTTGCCATGACAGGCGCGAACTCGGGCCCCGTTTACACAACAAATCCGGGTGAAAACGGAAGCGTTTCGTTGCTGTACGTTTACATGAAACCACCGGATGTTTCCTCTGACAGCGGCACAGATGGAAAACAGGTTCCAGAACCTGAAACGCAGCGGCGACCGATCAGTTCTGACTCAAAACATGGCTGCTTCCTGCAAGCCACAGAAGAAGAGAAACTACTGACTGCTGCTGTTACTGCAATTCGTCTTTGCCCATCAGATTCGGTTAGGGCTAGCGCCAACTAGTGGTGAGCCGAGAGCATCACACGTTTTCGATGTGGACCATCACTGTAAACAGAGATTGCAATTAAAACGTCTTCATGTAAATGTGTTGACAGAAACGAAACAATAATTCTGTTTTCGTTGGATCATTGTTGTGTAAACGGCGTTAAACCCGAGCTACAAATAAAGCCCTGCAGCGCTTCGGTTTAGCCAACATGTTTCTACATCTTAAGGTTTTCCATCGGTGTCTCTTCTATTTTCATATCTAATAAGGCAAATGTTAAGTGTTTTAAAGCTTTTCTTAAAGATTTCTGGCTGTATTGACTGCAATAAATACTGAATCCTTAGCATTTCTCTGAATCCTGGTTCCTGTTGGAAACAGCTTAGCTTAGCTCACTTAAAATAAGACAAAACTAACTTGGAAGTGATTTTTCAGCCAGCGATAAGACTTGATTTAGGTCAACAATTCCTTCATCTTCCAACCTTTTTCCAGCTGTTGCCTGGACAATATGACTGAAAAAAATATCAGGACATTAGCATTTCATATCACAGAGGAAAACTTTAAACTGCTGCTGCGCAAGTTACTCAACAGGTTGTTGCTAGGTAACCAAGGAATGCGTGTTAGTTGTTGCTAGGTAACCAAGGAACGAGGTGAGTTAGTTGTTGCTAGGCAACCAAGGAACAAGGTGAGTTAGTTGATTCCAATCACTTTGCTAAACTTTCAGTGGGAAGTTGAGCAGCTCAAGTCTTTCCTCTGCCTACATTCCCCAGAATGCTGTGCGGTTCTGGATCGGAGTTCAGTGATTATGCTATATAATAAATATTCCAGCAGACGTACTGTATATTATTGGTTTGTTGTTTCTTTGATTTGGTGTCAAGAAGTGAAAGATTTCCCCTTTGTTCTAAAAGAAACGACTCCAAATGAAACAGTTAAAAGCTCAGTTTACTCTGTAATGAGCTCTTAAGCTGAACTATAAAGTATATAGAGCACATATTTCACATTTATAGCTCAGGCACTTAAAAGCTAAAACAGGGCAATTATAATTTATGATACGTTACAACAAATGACTCTTCTCTCCATCCATTTCCTCTTTCATTTTAAACATCTTAACAAAAAAACATGTCATTTCCCATCTTTAGGAGGAGCCGATTCAAGGGTTTGAGTTCAGCAGCTACCTGGAGTTTATGACGGGCCTGCAGCGCAGCTACCGGGAAACCGTCCTGACCGGCATGGAAAGCATCAAAACCCCCCCACAGTAAAACTTTCACTCACTTTCTAGTTGCCAAGTTGGAGATATTCAAACAATATCTGAGCATAATGGAGTAATTTGAGCATAGATGTGTTAAATATTTATGTGTAACTGTGTTTTCTGCCCGGTGAATAAAGCTGTGCAGAATAATCTGAAAGAACAAACAGAATAACTGCAGTAAGATTATGTTAGATCCCAATAATCAGCTTCAATCCTCACCGTTCTCGACCAGATTATATCTGTAAAAACGTGTATATAACGGGAGAATTGGCTGTGAAACTTGGTGTTTATTTATTCCTATTGTGTAAATATTAATTCCTGTGAGATTTTGTATGAAGATGTTTTTGTTCTGATGTATTAAAATAAGGTTTTCAATACACGTTTCTTTTTAACTCCTGCTTTGTAGTTTAAAGTTATACATTTCTCTGGTTTTACATCATCCAAGCAAAAAAAAAACAAAAAAAGAAAAAAGCTTTGATCGCACAGGCAGGAAAATATTTCATATTTTTGTTAGACCAGCGTATGTATTACACTGCAAAAACACGTCTTCACAAGTAGAGTTGGTCCAGTTTCTAGTAAAACTGAATAATTTTAGGAGCAACTTTTTCAGCAACGTATAGAAAATAATGGAACTAGAATTTTTCTTACCAATATTAAATTGACTTGAAACCATTTCCTACTTTGCTTTAAAAGTTATTTGTTAGTTTTTGTCATTTCATTTGTACTAATATATTTCCACTAGAAACTTAACCGAAGACACATTTTGGTCGGATTTTGTCTTTTTGCAGAGTGAAAATAAAGTCCTGCACTGCAAAAACTGTTTCTGTTGCTTTTATTTAACTTTTTACTGAAAAGTTGCTTGGAAGTTATTTTCTGTCTTATTTCAGGTGTAGTAAGATATTTACAAGAGAAACTGGATCAGAAATGCCTGGTTAGATTTTGTGTAAACAGTTAAACTGAGTTTAGTTTTATAGCATAAAAATCTGAACTCAACTCTATCGACTGAAAGAAACGACGTTTTCCACATTTAATAGTTAAAATTGGACTTTTTCTACTTTCTTTCTGTTGAACTATGTGTATTTCTGATTCATAACTGACCAGCTGGACGCCAGCGCTGGTTGTTTTACACATCATTAACGGCAGGTTGCAGCTCTCAGCCCTTCCTGTTGCTGGTCGTTGCATGAAAGATGCATGAGTTGCGTTATTGGGGCTCATTAGCAACCAGAGGCTCATCTCTGCTGCAGGCCTGTCGTCCTTCTGACGCCTGAATAATAAACAAATTCATCACATCCATCCGTCTCTGACTGCTACAGGAACCCATCAGATGTTTGCCTCATAAAAAACGCCTTTACCTCTGAAGGTGGTTAACATTTGGGCTGAACTTTGATGCTTCTCTAATCAATCAGCGGCTGTTTGAGGACAGGAAGTAGTGGCACGTTGAACACCACAAACCACGTCTGACATTTTAGTCTTCTGGAGGCTGAGCAGACAATCTGGTGTTAATTTGGCACCAATGACCTGCTGCAGGGAGGTCTGCAGACCTGCAACATGATCATTTTATGAACTGAAAACCCTGCTGCAGTTTTTAAGAGAGAAAAGTTACTCAGACTTTAATTTGATGCATTTTTACAGTGAATATAAAGAGTCTAAACGGCTTGATAAAGTTCCTGTTACATATAAGTTAAAAATCAGACGAGTCCCAGAAACGTCGCCAAAGACCGACCAAAATAACCTGCAAGTCCCGAAACATTTAGCCTCCAAGTCCAACAAAGATAACAGCCAAATCTCAGAAACATCTGGTCCTGCAAACGACTCTGAGCTTCGCTAACATCTCAGAAAGTCTCTGAAAAACACAGTGGATAAATTTACATCTAAACTCATAAAGGCTTTATGAACATTAAAATAATCTAATGTAGTTTTAACTTTGTTGTAACTTTTTAAAGTCAGTTTGAGATCTTAATTTCTAACTAATTTGAAATTCACATTTCAAATTTATTGAATTTTAAATTCAAACTGAAATTGAGTTTAAAAAAATTCAATTTTTGCAAAATCAAAAACTATTACGGAAAAATTTATGTTTTTAAATGCAATTTGTCAAAATGATTCTAGTTTGAGATCTTGCATTGATAAACTGTTGAATATGAATAAATCAATATATTCAGCTATGACAAATTCAGACCAAACTCTTTGTTCCCCTCTGAATAAAATCCATCCCTATTTAAAAAGCAATGAGATTTCTGTGCATTTATTTATTTAACAGCAATCAAAAATAATTACACTTCACTATAGGATTATGGGAAAAAGCACAGAGATGATAATTGATATAATCAAGAAGTAATTTTATTATTAATCAACCCCAGACCTATTCTGTAATAATTCCACTAATTAAAACGATGGAAAACAAAGAAAGGCTGATTGCTCAACAAACTGCTATCGACAGGCTAAAAGTTGTAATTTAGTAAATAATATGTTTGTGTTGGACTTTCAGTAAAACCTTTACAAATCATTTAATTCTCCTTTTTAAACCTCATTGAACTCCAGAGCCATAATTTAAACACAAAGTTCTCCAATTATTATATCACAAATTATAGTTAAGAAGTCACGTTCATCGTGTTTGTCATATTTTTGACACCATGAGAAGCAGAACTTTACCGTCTCCATGTTTGACCTCCGGTCAGTAGGTGGCAGCAGTGTTCAAATTAATAAGCTGCCAGTAGAAATAGCCGAGACAAACAAAGACGTTTGGAAATATTTCTATTTCAGAGGACACGTTTAGAAAGAAATAAAAAAAATACACATTTTCAGCCAAAAAACGCAAAAAAAATTAGAAAAAACGTGAAAATTTCTGAGTTTCAAAAGTGAAAAAAAATTTAAACTTTAGAAATGTTTACATTTTCTCAAAAATTTATGAGACTAGGCCCAAATTTTTTGAAAATTTTTGCAGAAATTTTCTCCTTTTTCTATTCACAGCAGTCCTAATATGCGGTCGTCGATACTCCACATCAATCAAAGACTGTAATTTGACATGAAGTCAGAATGAGGCAAAACTCGAGTAGAACTAAGAAATACTGCCACCTGCAGGTGGGAGTTAGCATCTCTTAAACCCAAAACTGAACATTTATGAGGAAAATTTGCCACAAACTGATGTAATTTAGCAGAATGTGGATAGAAACTGCTTTGATTTTATGGATAAAATAATATTTAAGCTCCTCTTATCTTGAAGTTTTCCTCTCTGGAGTCTAGAGGGCCACATCAGGAGCTGCGGCGGGCCAGATTTGGCCCCCGGGCCTCCAGTTTGACATGCATTTTAAAGGGATGGTTAGCAGTTTTTGTTTGCATTTGTGTTTACATGAAACCATCTCAAAGCTCTTCACACAGTAAAACCGGAGAACATTTAGCATCACAAGCTCAGAAAACAAATCAAATTGGGCTTTTCTGAGTTTTATTTTGCACGTATTAAATGACACAGTTGCTCAATTATGTGAAAGCTTCTCAGCCTCAATGGATTCTGACAGAACAGCGACTTCCAGCTCATTTCGGTTGGTCTGATCACTGTTTGGCTTTGCACAAGCCTTTATTTCAGCCATCTGCTGCTGCAGTTTGTTCCAGTTTTCAGAGCTACAGCATGAAGATACAAGAAGAGAGAATGAATGTCTGTGTCAGAGCTGAAGGGACTGATGCAGCCCATATTAGGCGTGTCTGTCAGCGTTTTCATCAGCTGAATCCATGCGGACGCCGTTTTGTTGCATGGAGAGTAAGAAGAGGCGTGCGGAGCTGCAGCCTGTCAGAGTCTGAAGGTTTTCCCTCCTTTAGGAGAATCTAAAGGCTTGACTTTGCTAATAGAAATTGATGTTTTGTAGCTGCTGGATGAATGGCACTTCTGGCTCACTTTGCAGTTCACCAAACAAATCGAGGAAACTTTTGTGGAGTTAGGGGACGTCTGACCTCATTTCTGTAACATTTGGACACGCCTGGCAGTGAAGCAGCAACACGAGCTCAGGGAACGACTAACCTTTTGTTTCACTAGAAGATAAAGAAGGAGATTTTATCAAGCAGAGACGTCTTGATCAGGAAAAAAACAAAATAACTTTTTATCATGCGTCACAGGAGTCTGACAGGCGCTTCCTTGAACAGGTTTGGATAAGTTTACGATACATTTAGAACATTTTCAACACAGTTTTTGCACAAAATCAATTTTAGATAATAAAGTTTTAGTTTTGAGCTATTTCAGGGAATGTCACTTTAAATCCAAATGTTTACACTCCCACATGAAATTGACTGCAAACAGATGCGCAACTGTACAAGTGTGCGTCTTTGAAAAGCAGAAGTGGATCCTTCTGCACAAACAACAAGACTGCACACTGCAATATCTAATTTCTACTCCAAATATCTTAATAGAGTTGAAATAAGACAAAACTAACTTATAAGTAACTTTACAGCAAGATATAGCAGCTTGCTTAGAACCAACAATTCCTTAACGTTGATGAAAAAGTGGCAGGTTCAGTGGCAGAATGTCTTGTTAGAAGTGAAATAATTTGCCACCGAAACTATAAGAAACCCTCCTATTTCTTCCGGAAGAGTTATTTGTAAGTTTTGTCTCATTTCAAGTGTATTTGCAAGATATTTGCTCAATTTACCAAAAATGCTTGATAAGATGTTGTGTTTTTGCAGTGGCTTCTAAATGCAAGTCAACAACAAAACACTTGTTCTCCAGCAGCCATTGTACAACGGTAAAACCAGCTGACCGCATGTGCTGGAACTCCACTTTGGTTGCTGGGTAACGGACTGTGTTCGGCTGGGGTTGCTAGGTAACGGGGAACGGCTGCTGATTTGTGACGTTAGGTTTTTGAAACGGCTCATTTTCCAAACATTTTCATCTTTTTAAAGCAGCAGAAACCGAAATGCCAGAATAAAAACGTGCAGAATGTGAATTTTGTTTGGGCGGTTTCCTTCTGCAGCCGTGCTGGTTTATTTTGGGCCCCAGGCTCCATCTGATAAGCAGGTTCTGATGGAGGAGAGGCAGCAGAGCAGCTGCTGACTGATCGATTGGAGCTCCGATCCTCCAACGCGGCTTCAGTCTGACTGCTGCTGACACTTCGCTCCATACTTCTTAGGGTAATCGGCAGCTGTTCAGAGGACTCGGTCTGTGATGTGTGATAAACGTTTGGCTCAGTCCAAGCTGAGATGCAGACGCAGATATGCTGCATGCACACAAAGTGAAACGTCTCGTTTGTGAGAGAAAAACTAAGTGCAAGCTGCACCAACTATCAGAGCCGATACGATTAAAAACAGCACAAGGCTGCACTTTCCTTTTCAAAATGTGTCTTTTTGAGTCAATTTTTTGAGCAATATCCTAAGTTTGAGGAAAAATATACAGCAGTAAGGCTTTAAGTAAGGAAGCTGCAAACACTGATTATTTTAGAGAATCCAGTCAGAAAAGAGAGATTTGTATTTTCAGTCTCAAACTTGTGTAAATCTGAAAAGTGCAGGTTGCATCTGAAACCTAAAAACCACGTCCTCCGTAGTTTTTAGGTTTCAGGTTTTATTTTTGTAAATATAGTCAGATTTGCATCTTTAAGGTGGTGATTTACCTTAAAGGTTATTCTGTAAAATTCACATTTTTATTCTTCAACTGCTTTGAAAAAAAACACTCAGATGATTTTTGGCAATAAGTTAAAGTCTTTGGTGTCTGGAAAACGAGCTGCTTCAATAACCTCTGGATTGTTGAGTCACAATAGAGTGTCACTGTTACCAAGCAACCCCATCCAGTTACCTAGCAACCCTAGAGGAGCTCCAGCACAATTGGTCAGCCAGTTTTACCAATGCTAAAACAGACAAGAGTTTTGTTGTTGACTCACCATCCAGAAAGCACTTGCTGCATTCTTGTTGGTTGTGCAGGAGGCTCCACTTCTGCTTTTCAAAGATGTGAGATTGCATAATTGTGCAGCTACAAAACAGCCATTTTCTCCTGGGCAGAACTGAGCAGATGAAAGTCTAATAATTTAAGGATGATTTTGTGCAAAAACAAATGTAATGAACATGTTTTGTATAGACCATAAACGTCTTATAACCTGTTGAGGGAACTATGATCGGTCACCTTTAAGAAGGAAAACGATCCTGTTTTTTTAAACGTTGCTTGTCGAAAGAAACCAGATTCATCCGCAGCTTTATCTGTTCCAGATGAAGCTGCTGCAGTTTTCAGATATTTTAATAATTTTTTTCCCCTTTAAGTCTCTGGTATTCCTGAGACTGGAGGGGCGTTACTGAAGTCTGCATGAACATCGAGCCGCGTTCATGCTGGACAATAATCGGTTCATAAAACAGAAATGAATCAGACGGAGTCAAAGAGGAGATCATAACGACAGCAGTGAAAAGTCTGGTCTCCACATGGAGCAACCCTGAATCTCCAACATGTTAGGAGACGATACTGTGATCCAAACTGTTCCTGTTGCGTTTGTCTGATTATTTTCACCCAGAATTAATTTTGACATAATTGTCTGTTGATTTCAGATAGCTGTGAAAACCTCGTTATGTGTAACGGTAACTCCTACAGTATAATGACCCGCCGTGCTGCTGATCCTGATTACGGACTTTTAGGTGACAACAAGCAATTTGAGGCAGATAATTGGCGTTAATTAGGTCGATCAGCCGAGGAACTTCCTCTGGTCTGAGCCGCTATCTTTAGCTGCTTTTTATCTGGCACATGTTCCAGTTGAACCCATTTGTGCCACCGACTCCAGAACCATTTTCTTGATTCTAATCTTTAGCTTCTCTCTGTTATCGGGCCCTAATCTTTATTTTATCTCCAGTTTCTGGTTCTGTTTTGTCTTCTCATTGTTTCCAGCCTTGTTTTGCAGAAACCCAATTTTATCAGCCAGAGATGTCATAGTTTGATCATTGTTTATGCCGTTAACAGCTGTGTGCTTAAGGGAGGCTGGCATTAGCATTTCTATTTGTTATCGTCAATATTCTCCACAACGGAGTGAATGTTCTTTGTGTGCATGTGAAATAAATGACTTCGGGGGTTTGGTACTTGGAAATACAGAGGGTTGTACGAGGCATATTGATGAGTACTTTATGCAGAAAAAGGTCACAGCCATCTCTAATACAGATGTCATTAGAGCTGAATTTCATTTTACAGCCTTTTTTTTTTACTTGTGCGCAAACTGAGAAACATTTATTGATCCCAGATGAGCTCTCCACCTCTTTGTTTTCTGCTGCCTCTCTGCAGGGTCCGTCTTTAATTTAAAACGCGGCGCCGCTCTTGTTTGGGATGCATGCTGCAGGCTTTCCCCGAGCCGCTCTGCCTCAACGCCGCCGCCATCAACTCTGCTGCCTGTCAGGCTGTCTGGGAGAGGCGGCGGAGAGGCGGCGAGAATCACAATTCCCCGCTCACGCCGCTCGCACAAACTCCCCACTAACTGCAGCAACGCTGCAGATTTGTGGAGCAAAATTAGTCGCCGGCTTCCTAAATCTCATAAATCAGACGTTATCCAGAGTCCAGAGTTTCCTCCAGGCAGCAACAGAGGATTTTGCTGCGGCTGACTGGGATGCATACGGGTCACCAAGAAAATTCTCTCGAAAATAGAGTTCGCCAACATTTCGAGATCAAGGAGCCTGGAAGATAAAACTTCAGATGAATAATTTAAACTGGAAGATTTGCTGTTCTTTAAAGAAGAGCCATAACATGCTGGCGTTTTAAAGAAAACGGTAAAACCAACAGCAACAATGTTGATATTCTCCCAAACACCAGTGGCTTCGTTCTAATGCATAAATTATTCCTCTAGAGTGAAAAATGTCTGAGCATTTTGTTTGTGAAAAATCTGTCATGTTTGAGAAAGTGTTGGTTCTCTCTGGCAGTTAAAGAATTACAGAGAAAAATTTAGAGAAATGAATTAAAGTCGAGGTTTCAGACCAGCATGAACTGGTTGGGATTTGAACCCAGGACCTATTTGCTGCGATAATTGGACTGGATGAAGCGGCGCTCTCTGTGAGCTCAGAGCTTTACGTACCACAGCTGAGAACATCGTTGTTGGTTCACAGAAATATGAGCATCAGCCTGATTAAAACGCAACAGCAGAGGAGTTTTGAGTAAAACTGCAGGAAAATGAAGATGTTTAACAGTCACATCTGAAATGCACTTAGTTTATTTAACACTGAAGTATTTTGGATGTACTTTGCTTCATGACTAATGAGGGAAGCGGTAAAACACTCAACAATAAAAGCAGTCAAATTAGCACTGAAGTTTAAGAAAACCGTTATTAAAATCAAATGCAACATTTTTCACGTCAGAATGAGAATCGTCAGTTTCCTGTTCACAAAGTCTGAGTGAAACTTTCATCAGGAAGGTTTGAAACTATTTTTCTTGTCTTCTAAATGACAGCAGGAATAAATTAAACGCCGTCCATTAGTGACACAGCTGCTGAACCGCTTCACTCTCAAAAACAGATCTGACATCAAAAATCCCATTACAACAAAATACAAACGGATGCAGGAAACGATATCCAGCAGAGAAAACGGCGAGATTTAAAAATACAACCCGAGAATATTACGGTGAGTGAAAAGCTGAAATAATAGAACTTGTTAAATGCCAACAAAATTATTGTATCCACTCTCCCATGCTGAGGTCTTTAATTGTTTCCAATCTTTGAGAAAATGCAGTTTGAAATTGTCCTATTTTACTTGACTTTTTAACATTTTCAGTTCTTTTTAACCCATTTTCCCTTGACTTAAGCAACATCCATTCAATTAAAAAGCTCCGAAACTCAAAGGATAAGCCAAAACACACATGAACTTAGAATTTGTTATACTGAATTTATTTTAAAAGGAAACCAGTTTGACAGACAGAACATATGATTTCTGTCACCGACAAGGTGACTCCCAAAGAGAAATCAGCCGAAAACTGGCGAATGTGAAAGGTGAAGCACAACATCCTGTCAGAAAAACTGGCGGAAAAATGAGGCAAAGAGCAGCTGCTGAAAGTTTAAAGACCCTCAGAAATCCTGGGGAAGTATTGATCACTTGAAAAATGTTGGAAAGTCTGAAAGAAGGGATGTTTTGTCTGAAGCCTGAGCAATTTCATAATTCATCCAAAAAGTGATGTGTGTCCTGAGAACAAACCAGGAACCAACAAACCATCTGAACCTTCACTTAGACCTGATTATTTTCAATCATTTCAGCTGCTGAACGACTACAGAGGACCCTGAGGGACATGGGGGGTCGTTTTTATTTTGTTACATCACAAAAGTATCAAATTCCCAGACAACAAAAACACAAAATCCTACCAAGTAACTTTGGTTTGTTTTCTAGTCCAAGTATCTCAGCTGTTGGTGGCCACTATCCCCAACCCAACATTTACATTCACACTTGAAAATAGCTGCAAACAAATGCGCAGTTATACACCTGCACATTTTTGACAAGCAGAAGTGGAGCCTCCTGCACAAACGACAAGAATGCACGCTGCAAAAACTAAATATAACCAAGTATTTTTGGTCTAGTTTCTGTCTTTGCAGTAGAAAATACGTACAGGAGCTTCTTCCAAGTCAATGATTGGAAAAAAGTAATTTTTCCATTGGAAGATTATTTCACTTACAACAAGGTGTTTTTCCCAAGTGAAATGATTCACCAATGGAACTAGAACTTTTTCAGTAATAAGGAATTATTTGTCCTTATTAATAAGCTCCTATGTCTTGTGAGTTATTTTGTCTTATTCCACTTATTTGCACCAGAAACTGGACCAAACATACTTGGTAGTATTTTGTATTTTTGACGTAAATAAAGCAGACCGTGGTGTGTTTGCTAATTTATTGCGAGGAATCGCAAAAGAATTAAGAAAGGAATGAAAAGGGAGGCTTGGTACAACAACATTACTACAATCCTACAGCCTCCAGAAAGGCTGATTGCAAAATCTCAGCACTGCAGGCAATCTTGATGGAAAATGTCTCGATAACAGCGAGTCTGGCCTCCTCCACACATGGAGATGCCACCTTCAAGTATTGTTTGGACAGGATTATTCCACCATTTCAACCTTAATTAACACAGAAATGAGTTTTTAAAAACTAATAAAACATGTTATCGTCTCTCCCATCCTCAGAGTTTTCAGAGTCAGAGCAGCAACGTTGTGATCATCCCGACCCCCAACACTGGCCTCCATGTCTCGGCCCAGTGGAGGAGGGAAATGAAAAGGTGCAAAAGACACGCACACACACACACGCACACACACACACACACACGCACACACACACACACACACAGCAGCCCCTCTTATCCACACACTCAGGTTTGACTCCAACGTTTTGGTCCTGCAGTTTTTCAGATTATTCCATAGCAAGGATTACATTTTTAATCTCAGAATGTAGATGTTTGACCCCCAAACGCAGATTTACAGTCTTTTCAGATCCGTCATCTAGTGCAGGAGAGAGAAGCCATTTTGTTAATTAAGTGCAACAACTGTTGAGGCTTTCAGAGAGTGACTGCTGAGCAGGTCCAAAAACAATTACCGTCTGACTTCTGCACTTTTAATTAAACCCAGCAGAGCAACACAACTTACTCTCCTCCTCGATATTCCTGAACAGCACAGGATCCTAACAGCGTTCAGCACATCTTCTTTTTAGTAGCGTTCCCAAGCTGCTGTTGCTGCGCACTGTCAGCTGGCTGAAAACAGGAAACTCTACATAATCACAGAAAGAACCAAAGGCCATTCATCCCTCTGAAAGAGCTTATTAGCAAACTCTTTTCTTTTATGGACATTTTCTAGTTAATGTTCATTAATATGTATTGTTCCATTCTTTGAAATATTCTAAACAAACCTTTACGGGTAAATTTAGCTAGTTAATTATTAGTTAAGACTTGCTAAATGTAAGTTACAATGAGCTGCAGCTTCTTAACCAATCAGATGTTTTCCCAAAATGCCTCCTAATGGTAGAATCACTCATTTTGTATCGTACATAAAAATGATTTATCCAAAACAAATTTTCTAAATATGTTTTTCATCGCCAGCAACACTTTGCTAATTTTAGAGCTGCAGACTTTTGGATGAAAATCCCACGTTTTGTGCAGAAACTTGTATTCATTTTGAGGCACTTCTTCCTCTCTTGTTCAGAAACTAACTTTAGCGTTTTTTGTTTCTGAATAGTGCGTCCACAGATGCATCTAAAGATGCTTTGACAATATTGTTGTTAAAGCTGTTGGAGTGTTATTGAGATACAAAGTATTTTTGGAGAAATCATTAATTGACTGTAAACTGCTGCACATTTTTACAATATTTTAAACTTACAGCTCCAGGTTGTTTCACAGAATCACATTTTCAACCCCACTGATTTAGTGCCTGTGTGTGAGAATAAAGTCATAATATTACTAGAACTTGCATGAAAATAAGGTCATAATTACAAGAATAAAGTCATTCTTTAGTCTTATCATTTTGTTAGTTTTATTTTCTAAAACTCCGTCATAAAAAAGGTAAATGAAATAGTATATCCACGTAAAATCCATTAATCTAATGTAAAACAGCTGATGCTGTGGCTGTAATCTTCGTCACATATAACCCGTTTTAAATTTCGCTCCTGTTTTCAGAATCAGCTGCTTCCTGGGCATCATTTCTCCTGCTGTTGCCATCTAACAGCTACATTAGGAAGGTTTATTGAATGAAAGTAATGTGGAAATAATTTGCATTAGGCTGCTGTATGTGCGAAGCCAAAGCATGTAAAAGGCTGACGAGGCAAAATGCAAATACAACCTTGGGATGCATTTAATATGCTAATTAGTTTATGATATCCTCTAGTGACTTTCCGAGCTCCGTCCAGCAATTTTTCACTGCTACACCATAACATTTTCTCTCTTCAGTAAATAAATAACTAAAAATTAAACTTTCGGCAGAGCTTTATTTCCTTTGTTGCTCACATTGGGCTGTCAGATGGATGATTAAACGACTGAAAAGCTCAGCAGGCAAAAATGTTTCCCCACAGACGAACAGGAGAGAGATCCAGCTGTGGGTCTGTGCTGGAGAATGTCTGGTTAAATTTTTAACATCCAAGTCACAAAGTCGGAAAAAGGTTATAGGTTACTGGGGCTTTTTTGCATATAAAAGCTTCAGTCTTTAAACTGAAGCTTGACGTTTATGATGCTGAGCAGCAACAGGTCAGGTTTCTGTTTGTGCCGTTTTATTCCAAGTTCTCTTTTTAAATCCTCAAATACACACAATTGTTTTAATTCTCCTCCTCAGTTGCACTTTGCTATCGATCAGGATGTGTTGTCCTCGTCTTTAGTCAGAACTAAAACAGACATGATCAATTAGGGGTCAGCTTGATGACCCCTGACTGATTTTACCATCCTGGTTAAATGATCTGACTGCTGACATTCCTGTTGCCTCTCAGATTTATATCCTTGTTTTTATCCACAGCAAAGACACATTTTTCTTGACATTTGTTCCCTTTAAATTTGACATTTTTTTCTTCCTTGAACAAGTCAGGAAAGGTCTAAAAATTGTTCAATACATTTTTTTTGCACAAAAATCATTCTTAGACAATGAGATTTTAGTCCTTCTGAGAAGCAGAAGTGGAGCCTCCTGCACAACAAACAAGAATGACAAGTGGTTTCTGGACGGTAAGTCAACAACAAAACACTTGTCTTTTCCAGCAGCCATTGTATAATGCATACAGCGCTACAACCAGCTGACCAAATGTGCAGATTGGGTTGCCAGGTAACCGGGCCGCGCTTTCTGCGGTTGCTAGGCAACAGTGCAGTGCCCACTGATTGTGACTTAATTGGAAACAGATAATTTTCCAGACACAAAAACTATTTTTCTTAAGCACTGGGCTGTAAGCAAATGAAACTCAAATGGAAGAACGGAAACACGCACATATGAATTTTCCTTAATAAAGCCGCAGGACTGATGTGAGGGAATGAGTGGAGTTGGTCTGTGACTGACGGCTCAACAGCAGAGACGGATATGTCAACGCGTCTCTGTTCACTCGTCCACCGGCCTTTCAGGCTGCAGCGGGAAAAAGGTCAGTGAACACAGAGGCATCATTAACTGAGCCACGACTCAACTTCTGTCCCGACATGAACAAACCCAGACAATGACAGCCGGACGGTGTGAAAATGATGGATGGATGAAAATGAGAATCTAATAACAGCATGGAAGTCCTTTACTCGCTTCTCCAGGGTCAGGATGAGCAAGTTTGTGTAATTAATTAGAAAATATCCACCAAAACATGTCAATATTTATCAATTATGAGTGAAAATTACATGTTTGTACATAAAAACATTGAACTATACATCTGCAACTTTGCTAAGGCTCCACATTATTCTTTCTCTTTCTTGTCCTTATGGTACACTTCAAAAACTATCTTGCCAACTATTTTTGGTTTAGTTTCTAGTGCAAATATCTTAGTACCCTTGGAAAAAGAAAAACTAACTTAGAAGTAACTTTTTAGCACAACATAGAAGCTTGTTATACATCAATAAGTGGTTAATATTGATGAAAAGGCGCTACTTCCACTGGAAGATTTATAACAACTAGCATGTATGGAAAACCAAAAGTGCCACATTCAAATACAAATAAAAAGTCCTAAAATCAATATTTGTAATGAGTGCCAAATAAATTAATATTGTTACATAAAATACATGAATGTAGAAATGATTGTCATTTGTTCATAAACTACAAATCACAATCTCTTAGCACGGCTACATCTCTCATAGAAAAAATAATTGGTTAATCTGCATAGTAACTCAGCTGTCAACCAATCAGATGCCTTGGTTTATAAAGAGAGACAGGAAGATATCGCTCTACAATCTGAACAACTTGTAGTCTTAATTAAACTTACAAACAGGTAGAATGTATGGAAAGCTAAAAGTGCCAAAATTCTATACATTAAAATGATTTTTTTTAATTAATGTGAAAATTGTAATATAAATAGAGCTGAAAGCAGCAAAGCAGGTTTTTCTCTAAAGATTGTTTTGTTCACAGCTGCTGTACAGATTAACCAATCAGATGTTATGGTTCGCAAAGTGAAACAGGAGCAGAGTAACAGCAGTTGTACGCAACTGTGCATTTTTAATCGTGATTAATTGATTATTGAAATAATTGTCAGCTAATTGAGAAATTGATTAATCGTTAACCAGAGCATATACAAATGATGAAAGAAAAATACCAACTGGATTGTGTTAAATATGATTGCCAGGATCATATTTAGAAAAGTTTGTAAATATAAGTGACTAAGATTGAAATCAGGAAAGACGTTGTTTAGATTGAAGCCCTGAAGTATTCAGTGAACTGGTCATGAATCAAGAGCTCAGCCAACAAGTCAAGTTTTTAATTTATTGCTTTATCCATGTTTGAATCAGTAGTGAGGAAAGATCAACCCTGTGTCAACTGTTATTATGAAGATTTCCATCTTTGCTTAAGAGCAATTAAATCATCTAATAAGGTCAGAGACAGGAGCAGGAGGCTCTGGCAAGACTTACACAGAACAATCAGAGATAAATATGTAAGTTACTGGGAAAGAAGAGCTCATTTTATTTTATTTAATACACCAGCTCTGCTTTAATCAAACTCCAGTTTGTTTGTTTGCTAATCGAACCAAAACAGTGAACTCTGGTCCCTGTTCGGTTGAACTCTGGTCCCTGTTCGGTTGAACTCTGGCACGGTCCAAATGTTAACACCATGTGAGCCGGAGTCGCTCCAAAAGCAGGAAGTGGTCTATCACGCAGGGCATTCTGGGTAAATACAACCAAAACATGCTAGGCTAGCGCTAGCAGGAGAAATAACTTGTGGCCTTTTGCCAAAGACAAAAGAAAAATCCTAAACATTCGAATCTGGCGCGACTCCATTTTTGTTTACATTTCGTGACGAAGGAATTCCTGGTTTATATAGATCAATAAGTAACTGACTCAACACCATATTATTGAAAAATCCCATTCTGCGACAGAAGCGGAGTGATTTTCCTGAGGGGCGCCGTGGAGAGCATCCACTCCATTACTGTGTGGAATGAAAACTGCACAGCTGCTGAGCACAAGCACATCATGAGCGCGGGACTCCTCCACATCGCTCATGCAGCCGCAGGGAAGAGCTGGAACGCGCTCAGAGTCGCCGTCTCAATCAGTCGCAGGAAAAGGTTTTAAGATCCGAACGACGTGGATCAGTTTTAAATCTCCAAGCGGCGGTTCTGATGAGACCTGCTTCTGAAATGAAACTCTCCAGGCTCCGTCACTCCACTGCAAAGAAACATGGCCGCCACCAACAAGAAACTACAAAGTATTCAGAGAGAGAGCCTTCACTGAATCAAAGTACTGAAACGATTAATAGATTGAAATAATCAGCTAATTTAGTAATTAATCGCCAACTAGGACATTTTCTGAGCAGCATAGAATTTATTTTATTGCTTATTCGTTGACAAGCTAATCCATCTAAGGTGTTAAATATTAGTAATACAAATGTAACCAGAGATAAAGTTTATAAAATATACACGTGCATCACCTAAGAGTGATGCAAGTAATTCAATATGACTGAATATAAATAAGTAGATTAAGCCACAGCTGTACCAAAAATAGATACATTTTGCATTTTAGATAAAAAAAGATCTACTTTGTAGATACGTTCCATTGAAAACTCCAGTGGAATAGTTTTAACTTCATAGATTTCAATTTCTGTTTGGAAAATATCCCGTTAATCATCTTTTGTGCTCCAATTATTAAGAAACATCGTCAGAAGATCAGCTCTTCACTGAATTGATGGTAAATCAGGCAGTTTTTCACATTTTGATGTTAGAAGTATTTTCTCACTGCAGATGCATATTCTGCTACAAGTGATGCGGTTTTCTAAAAATAACCATTTGTTTTGTGCTCATTTTCAACCGTTTTCAGTTTTTACAGTGTAACTGCCACTCTGGGCGCTTTTTCAAACTGAACAGATATTTTACAAACAAAATGCTGCTGTTTGAGGATATTTCACTTTACAGGAATAATTTATGCATCAAAACGTAGCTTCACGTCTCTGTCTGAGGAAACTTTAGTGTCGCAGTTGTAAGTTTTACAGTTTCCTTTAAAACGGCTCCTCAGTGCAGGCATGTCACCCGGACTCCATACGCTTCCATATGCCATTTATATTTCATGCATTTTCTGCACAGTTGTGTGTTTGACCTGTGGGTAATTGTTTCATTTTTTGGGTTTATTTTTATTAATCTGTACAACATTGAGCTGCTTTTAGTGTGAAGGGTAAGTAATATATACAACTCATTAATATAAAATATATTCAGCATCTTCTGGTACATTCATTTGCCAAGATGATCGTTTTCCCAGGTATTTCGTCTAGTTTAGTTCATTGTGGTTGAGGACCGCTCAAAACCAGTCCAGGGACCACAAATGGCCCCCAGACCTCAGTTTGAACACCCTTGTTTTGGATAAAGTGGAGACATTTGGTTTTTTTTTTTTCGTTTTTGCATGTTTCTAAAGCGTTTTTTGTCACAAATGTTGTTCCATAAACAGTTTTGCCTTGTTTGGTCCATTAATCTCGGCCCTTCATGGAACATTCACAGAAGCTGATTAATAAACAGCACATCAAAAATCATTGCAGCTTTTGATTTAAGAGAAAAATCAAAAGCCTGATTCCTTCGGCCCTGATAGGAGCTGAAAGCTCTCAGTTTTCCACTTGGAGAAAAATCCTCCACCTTCCCAGTAAACTACCCCCAGCCAGGCCGTCAAATCTGCAGCACTCAGCTTGTTCAGAGCTCAGCAGGAGTCCTGGCAGCAGACTCAGTGTATCTAAGCTTCTCCCTCCATCTAGCGCATGATCTCCCTCTGACACTCAGTTCTGCAAAGTGTTAACGGTCTGCAGAGTTCAGCACTGCCAGGCCAAGCTCCCGAGATGAGCGAAGCCCGAGTATCTCTGTCGGCCATGACTGCACAAACTCCTCGCCGGCTGGAGTCAATCCCCAACGCCGCCGCACATGTGACTGCAGGAAAGCGGAGCTCTGATTGCTGCCAGAGGATTTAGGGGAGTTTGAGTGTCTCTCAGTTTTGAACCATTTCTGTTGGACTTCAAAATCACTTGTAGTGCATGGAGGCTTTCAGGTTACAGCTGCAACTAACGATTAAGAAGGCAAAACTGTTTATCAATTATTCTGACCATTAATTCATTAATCTGATTAAAACAAAACTGGCACAATCTGCAGATTATTTAGTCCTTTTCATACAATATTAGAAATTCACTAAAAGATGAAAATGCATAACGGAAAACCATTTGTCGTACCTGGAAGGTTTCATGTTATGTGAGTTTTAACAGCAAATCGCTATTTTAGCCATCGATTATTCTGATGATTAATCAATTAATCAGACAAAATTTTGGTACATTCTATATATTTATCATTCAAGTCTGCAGATTATTTTCTGGATTAACAGATTAAAAAACAATCTAGACATTCTAATGCTTTGAGTTGTACCTGTACAGAGGAAACTAATCTTCTCTGAAAATATATTTGAAGTCACATTCATGGCTGGAGAAGCAGCGACTCGCCCCCGGTGGCATTCATGCCACATTTTCCACCATAAAAATGATGCCTTAATAGAAAGTGGCGATTTCATAAATTCATGCGAGACCAGGCTGTCCGGAGCAGTAAATGATTTTATGTGCTTCTTTTCCAGATCCAAACCCATTAACGCACCGCCGAGTCCTTTTCTCTGAGTTTGTGTCGCTGCCAGCAACTTCTAAATCTCCGTTCCTCTCATTCTGATAGACGAGGTGAGCAGAAACCCCAGCAAAGAAATGTCAGGACGGCGTCAGGGCGTTAGCACGCCACGGCTAGCCTCAGAGCTTCTGAATGTCACCGCTCTGGAGACCGCAGCAGCACACACAGCGGCACACACAGCTGCACACACAGCAGCACACACTGCTGCACACACTGCAGCACACACAGAGACCACAGCTGCACACACTGCTGCACACACTGC
>VMRN01000001.1:1777978-1793944 GCA_010277015.1 Poeciliopsis turrubarensis | reverse complement strand
GCTGCACACACAGAGACCACAGCTGCACACACAGCAGCACACACTGCAGCACACACTGCAAATATGCACTGAAACCGAGTCAAACAGAGGGAAGCAGGAAGAAAGGAGCGATCTGCGCTGGGCGGCAATAAAACTTCTCCTGCTCCTTTTATCAGCCCAGATCTGAATGTCAGTCAACAAGCTGCCATGAAAGTTTGAAGAACTTGGAATTGAACCGTTTCAAGTCAGGTTTTACATTTTTAAAAATAAATCAACTAAATGCAGTTTAAAGAAAATCGTAGCAAGTATTTTGGGTCATGTTTCTAGTGCAAATATCAGTAACGCTTCATTGAAAGTGGTGCGATTCATAAACATGAAGGAGACTTTGCAAAAGTTTAGCACTGCTGTCATTCCGTAAATTACACTTTTACTGGGCTTTTTATGCAACTTTGCTTTAAAAATGTCACTATTTACCAAAGAATCAGACATTCATGAAAACTCCTTTGTGTCATGTCAGTTTTATGTTCACCTCTTCAAAATAAAGTGCTGCCCAAACATTTTACTACACAAAATAAAACAAAACTTACAAGTAACTTTTCACTAAAATATAGGAGATTATTTTAGTTAAACCAGGACAGTTTCCCCGTGTGACGAGTGGAATAATCTGCAAGTTAAACTATAACATGTTCATGAATATGAAATAATTATTAAAACAAGTTTCTATCTTCTATCTTGTTGAAAAGTTACTTATATGTTAGTACACCTGAAATAAAACAAAAACATTTGCACTAGAAATTAAATTAAAAATACTTGGTAAGAATTTGTTTTTACAGTGTAAAAAACAAAAAACACTTTACCTTTGTTTGGTTGCTGAAATTTAAACAGATAACAACCCAACATGAACATTTTTGGACTCAAATGTCCTCAGCTATTGAAAAAAAAAAAGAAAACTAGAAATTAAATCTAGTGAAGCTCCCACATGTTGAAAAGTTACTTATTTCAAGTGAAAGTATAAATCTATTCCTTTTCTTTCCAAATTATGGGTTTGTAAAGTCATATTTTGTCTTCTTTGTGTAATGATGTTAATTTACCAATTTAAAGTGAACTCAGATATTTGCACTATAAATGGAAATATTAGGCAAGACTTTATGTTTTTGCAGTGTAATAAAATAAGGACTGGAACTTATTTTTTCACTTAAAGCACAAAGCTGTCATCTAAAACTGCACCTTCCTAATGATATTCATGGTTTATTAGTTGTTTTTTGGACACATCAAAAGAAAGAAGGGAAGTGACTCGTAGCTGCAGCGACAAGATGGGAGCAAAACGCTGCTGATCGATCGGAAATCAGAGGGCAGAGCCTCATTGATCAGGACGAATCCGCCCCAGAATGGACAATAACTCGCACTCGCGCACACACGCACGCACACAGACCGATTTGACTCAGCAAATGTATTCAGAGATTAATAACACTGAAAACGGAGGGATTTATTATTTTCTCACTTTCAGCATGAAAACATTTCTTTATTTAACAAATCCAGATGGCCAAGTGTGTTTTACAGTAAAGTTGTTGGATAAATGTTCAATTTATTATCAAATTAATTTGAAAAAAGCAGTAAATGATAAATACCCTGGATGCTTTCTGACATTCTGACTTTTAATTTGTGTATTTTTTGGTAAGAAAATTCACCTTTGAAATTTTCCACATGTCTGCATCAATCTTTCCATTTTGAATTCAAACCAAAACCAATAAAAAAATAAAAATTAAAAATAAATTGTTTTTTTTACTTTTTTAAAAATCTGATGCAAAAAAAACATAAAAGGTTCTAATTTTAGTTTTTTCTTTGATTTCAGATCAAAACTGTAAAATGGAAAAAGCGTCCCACGGAGAGTTATATAATTTTGATATTTAATATTTAAACGACCCGTAAATTATTGCCTGGACCCCACAGAACAATTTCTGGGTCACATTAAACTGAGAAAAGAAATATTAAAGTCAAATTAAGTCCTGCGGCTTGTTTTTCATTTCATGATTTCAATCTGAGACTAAAACTGAAAATAAAAACAAGATATTTTTCAGGGGTTTTTATCTGATTCAAAAACAAAATAAAAAAAATAAAAAAATCACTTTTTTTTAACTTAAAATTGAAAGAACAAAATAATAAACAGAAATTATTAAAAAAATCTACCTTCTCTTTATAAACATACTTTGCAAAAGGTTTAAGAAAATCCTCTTAAAATGTTGAAAATTTCCTTAAAATCTCCAACAAATTGTAAAATTTTCCACATTTCTTGTAAGAACCGTATCTGGGAAATGATCTTTTCTATTCTGACTTTTCCTTAAAAACATGAACCTGAATCATTAAGGAGCAGAAATACCAAAATATCATTTCTTTTGCAATATAAACACACTATGAAGTGTCACAAATATTAAAACTAATCCATTCCAACAGATATGGAAGTTAAGTTCCCTCAGCCGTCTCTTGGGCAGAAACATAATTACACACTTAGAAATGAAAATCCAAGCTGAAAGTGAAATATCTGTTTCATTAGTCAGACGTGAGCAGAGAAACTCCTAGTTACATAATCCTGGAGTCAGGATGGGGAGGAGACGCTGATGATGATTACAGGCATCCCAGAAACAAATTAGGACTTTAAAGCTGAAAATTCGTTTCTTCAGTCACTGAGCAGAAATGGATTTTAACAGTGGGATGATGATCCACTTCTGAGTGTTTATTAAATCTGACCTGAATAAATATGTAAAAGAGCCTTGAAAACAGAAACGTCTTTCAGTGAAAAATGTCTGCAGATCATTTTTATGCTTCTTTGAACATGTTGGGATAATATTTTCATTACATGTTTTGCAGAAAATTGTTCTTAAATAATAAGATTTTGATCTGATAAGTTCACGAGCCGTTTTCGGTTCTTTGTCACTTTAAACCCAAATAAGCCGCTGGCTGCACTCGACGTTTACACTTGCTCATGAAAATGGCTGCAAACAGATGCTCAGTTAAACAACTGTACATCTTTGACAAGCAGAAGTAGAGCCTCCTGCACAACCAATAAGAATGCAGCAAGTTGTTTCTGAGGCGTAAGTGAACAAGAAAACTCTTGTCTTTTCCAGCAGCCATTGTACAGTGCATACGATGGTGAAACCAGCTGACCAAACGTTCTGGAGTTCAGCTTGGGTTGCTAGGTAACAGGCGGAACTCTGCTGGGGTTGCTAGGTAACGGGCAGGTCCTGCTGATTTGTGACGTTACATTTTCAAGGTATAAAGGTTTTTTTTATTTTACCAGATATTTCTGTATCAATGTTTACATCTGTCTATATATGTATTTCTATTTAATCTATATCTATAGAATGTACATAACCACACATACATACTATTTTGTCTTTTATTTCCTCTAAAGTTCACATACTTATAGTCTGTACGCTGTGAGTGCTTAAAACTGGAGTCAAACTCACAATCAGCCCCAATAAAGAGATCTTTAAAAAGATTACAGTTAAATAAACTTATTCCTTTATTCACTAATAAACCTTCAAGACTTGTTTTGGGGGTTTTTTTAAACAAAGTTTGAAACTGAGATCACACTTGTTTATCTCTGTCAAAATCTTCACTGATTTCCAGTAATTTACCTTCTTCCAATTAACTCAGTCCAAAAAGTTCCCTGCTATTGATCCATCGGCCCGTTAATGAGACAAAGGAGAGAGGTGTGAGCGTTTTCTGAATAAATGCAGCACCGTGCGACCTCAGAGTGAACCCTTAAAGAAGCATTCATCACATTTATTCCAAAACACTAACCCCCTTTTTTACTGCGCATTCATTTGTCAGGTTGTTTTGCCTGGAAGCCTGAAGCTACTCTCTCTTACGAGAGAAATGAACCAACAGTTTGTGACTATAACAGCACAACAGGACGACCTGAAGCTGAACTCTCTGAATGATTAAAAGAAACTGGAACCAAATATATGATCTCTCCCTGTTTTTCCTCTGCACGGAATACAAAGAAGGAGCAACATCTATAAACAGGCGGATACGACACCAGAAGCTCCCGCTAAAACAACAAAGAGATTTGGGTTTCATGACAAATATGGAAACAGAGCAATTAATACAGTTTCAGTCAGAGATCACAGGACAAAGCAGCCATTTAAAATACAGCAAAGGCTCTGAAAAAACACTAAACTGAAACTGAAATGTTTGGTTTTAGACAAAAATGAGACAAAACTAACTGACAAGTAACTTTTCAGCACAATTCAGAATCTTGTTGAAAAGGATCATTGGCAGGTAAATTATATACAACATGGTAAAATGTTAATCTCTGTTCAATATTAGAGAATTATTGACTTAAACAAGTTCCTATATCTTGAGGAAAAGTTACTTCTAAGATAGTTATGTCCTATTTTAAGTGTCCTAAGATAATTGCACTAGAAACTAGAACAGAGATTTTGTGTTTTGCGGTGAATAAAAACCTTTTCAGAGTAAAACGCCTCAGAAACAGCATTAATAGACCAACACAGTCTGTTCCGTTATTCCCGTGGCTGAAACATGAAGTTCCCAGGAGAATAAAGCAAATTAATTATGAATTACCCAAAGCTCATGACACACTCGTTCTCTTTTATGAAACAATGTTATCACACACACACCAGGATATTTTTACCAACATTGGGTGTTGGAAAACATGGCTTTGCAACTCGTTTCCCCTGGACAGGACAGTGGGTCAAGGATTACTGTATAAACTGGGTTTTTCTACCTGAACCACAGCAGCAGAGTTACACAAGCACACAGCACGACAGGATAAGACAGCTGTGGCAACTTTAATCTGATCTACATTTCTAGGGTCAGATTAAACTGTTGAAACTAAACTATTGGAGGCACTGCTAGCTAAAAAGGTAGTTAGCTAACCCTAAAGCACTGATCATAAACATTACTGCATTAATGCACTGCAGAAACATTTACTTGGGTCTCAATCATTTAGTTCCTGTTAACGTTCAGCATGCCAAGGCATTTTTCAGTCTCATGCTCCAAACTTTTCCAGTTCCAACATGGCTGCACAAAACAGCACAAAGCAAAGATATGTTCATGATCAGGTTGGTGTGGAAGAACTTCACAGTCCCAACATCCTTCCAATAAAACTGCCAGCCAGGCTTTCTGGTGCAGCGGTATTTGTTTAGTGCATCTAAATTTAATTAAAAAAATGTACATAAACTCTCAACCTCTGGGAAGTCTTTCCAGAAGAAAAGTGGTTGTCATGTCAAGTCCTTTGGGTTATATTCTTTTATTATTGCACTACATATTCCAGGTAAGTGTGGAAAAACAAAGTATGAATGCACAAAATGTATTTGTGTACTCTATTTGCTATCCTCCTGTCTCTCCAGCATCCATCCATCCATCTTTTTGTCAGAGTCCATCCATCACTCACGGACGGATGGATTCTCCAGCCTGTCGTTTTTTGCAGAGTCCATCTTTAAAGCCTGGCCACCGCAAAAGTCTATCAGAAATTCATCAAAAGTTTTGTTTCGTCATTTTGGAAAAACACTGAGGACAAAATTCAATCTATAAAACCATTAAGTTTTGGCTTAGAGGAATCTTATTTTCATAAATGTTAACAGAGCATTTAAAGCTTCAAAGAAATGTCATGCACAGGACTCACCAGCTTCACCAGCATGAAGCAGACAAACACTCAGGAAAAGCTCTGAAACACAAACTGTTGAACTCACCACTGACATCCGCTTCTAAAAACGATCCATCTCACTGTCCAGCTGGATAAATATGTCAACGATTTGTCTTTATGTCCATTGCCTTTTGTGTTTTAGTGTCAAATCATGCCCTGTCCCTCCCAGAGGGCTTTGCTGTGTTGCGGTGACCAACTGGATCGGCCTGATTGGGTGAACTGGTTCCACCTGTGATGGCAGCAACACTTCGGTCAGTTCCAGGAGAAATCAGCACCGTTACTGTGACAGAATAAACTCTGAAAGCTTTTCATGTTTGCTTTATTTATTTATTGTTATTTGTTTATTTTTTGTAGGATAATGTATATGCAGCATCCCGATCCACACTCCATTCCAGTAGATGGCGCTAATGCTCATCAGTAAGTTTCTTGCCAACCACCATTAAAAAAAGAAGAGCTTTTCATATTGAACAGGTAAATACTCCAACCACAGATGTCCTGTTTTTTATGGTATTATTTCAGTTTTGCGATTTGTGTAAGTTATTTTGCAAGTTACAATGGCAGCTAGAAAACACTTTAATGCATTGAAGAGTCAGTTTTGTCGAGAACTGGAATGTGACTGAAGTTGCCTTTGCCACAACTTCTTCAAATTACACAAAGTTGGTCCAGTCATTATTTTCAGCTGCAGCGTGATCCTCATCCAGTCCGTATTTGTGCTCTAAGTCAATCACTTTTCAAGCATGTTGATCTGTAATGCTTCAAAAAACAACAAAAAAAAAGTCCAAGTGCTTAAAATAACGTCCAACGGTTTAACTTCATGGTTTGGGTTCTGGAAAGCGAGTCGTTTCAAAAACCTGCAGAATGTAACGTCACAAATCAGCAGGCTCGACCCTTCACCCGGTAACCTTAGAGGCCCAGCCCGTTACCTAGCAACCCCGCAAAGTTCCGCCGTCACCTAGCAACCCCAGTTTAATGAGATGCAAACAGCTAACAGAGGAGGTAAAACGGATGACAGCTCTTTGACAAATAGTTACAAACAAAGTTTAAAAAGTTTAAGTAGAAAAAAATAGATATAATCGTTAGAAACTTAAAAATTCTGGTCATTTAAAGGTTGTGTTTTTTTTCTCCTTTTGCAGCGACGTTAGCCACAGATGAGGCATCTCTATATTTGAGCACCTTTTGTGCTTCCAGTTGTGAAACCAAAGCAGTTTGAATATTCAGCAGCGGCTCCAGAGTAGAAAACCCCTCATTTGGCTCTCCAAGTTATGGACACAACCAGTAATTTAGCTGCATTAATTAGTCACACAGAGGAAGACGGGCTGTTTGTGAAAGTGTTCATGGTTTTCTGTTGACAGAACAAAGAGCTCAGCTGCAGCAGAGGCTGACACCGGAGTTTGAACCGCAGATTAGACGGTGTTTAATTAACAAGTCCTCCTTTTTGTAGATTAAAAATGTTTGTTTGTGTTTTTTCCAAGCTCATTTTTCCACCATATTTTTCTATATTGAGATAAAATGAGAATATCTACAAATATTTCAATATTTCAAACCCGTGATTCAGATTTCTGCAACTTCACAGCAAAAGCACAAAAGTAATTTTGGTCTAGTTTTTATTAGTTTACCTGAAATAAAACAAAACTACCTTTTCAGCAAGACATAGGGGCTTGATTTAGGTCAATATCTCCTTAATATTGATGAAACATTTCTTGCGATAAGTGAAATAGTTTGTCAGAAGTATTTTATTATCTTAAGCTTTTATTTTGGCCTGAAAAGTTGCAGTAAAGTCAGTTTTGTCTCATTTTATATGCACTGATAAAATTTTACTAAAAATAAGATTTTGTGTTTTTCAAAGTTTTCAAAGATCTCAGGAGGTAAAAGAGGTTTCCTCACTGAAATTGTTTAAAAAAATGCTTCATATCAAGATGAATTGTGGTCATTTGTAAAATACAATTTGCCAAAATTGTAAGAGGTTTTCACAAATATGTTTGTCGGGTATTTCGATAGTAAAAAAAAAAAAAATAAAATCAGGGAACCAGAGCAACCAATTAAGCTTCCTTCTTCCAACCTGAACTCATATTTTCAAAGTTTTTTTCTGTCCTCCAACGTAAATTTACTCCAGCACACTTTCTCTCCTCGCTTTTAGAAAACAGACACTCTCAGCACATCAGAAGCACACTCACACACAGTGCTGCTAACCAACTCGGATGACGTTCTGCAGGCTTCCTCTGACTGCAGCGCAGCACGATATCAGTAATGACGGGTCAGGAGTCGAAGCAGACGCAGGGATTTTAAGCAAAGAGGAGCAGAAAGGCTTCAGGGCTGCGATTCCTGTCGACAGAAACACTGACATGATGAAACCACTCAAAAACTATTTACTTTTTTAACACTGTTCTTGCTGCCATTGAACAGATATTTTAGAAAACATCAACTTTTCAATATCATCTGTGCTTATTGCAGGATTAAAGTAGTTTAAAGAAAAGAGCCAGACGACCACATGCACATGCATTTATCGGAAAAATACACCCAGAGTATTTCAACATGGCAATTTCAGAGATTAGACTCTTTCAGGCAGTTTTCACACCTGACTCAGTTTGATTGGGGTCCAAAGTTGCAACATTTGTTGTATTTTCAGCTGCTGCGGTTTGACATTGAGTCAAATAACCAAATCCTACGAGAAACAAGTCCTGCAGGAAAAACCAATGAACTCTAAGCAGCACCAAGGAGTTCAGGAAGCAAGCAAAAACTTTTAGACCAAGTAATCACAGATTTTATTAATTATGACTAAACTTTGAAAAGCAGCCTTTACGTTTTTCAACAGAATCTAATAAACTAAATAAAATTCCCATTATGTTCTCAAAACTATAGCTTTTGATTTTGAGAAAATAGCCTTCAACCTTTTCCGACCCATCAATCAATCAATCAGATCTTATTTGATTGATTGATTGATTGATTTCAGCAGCACAAAAACACAAATTCATGCAACATAGAATCAATAATCAAAAACTACAGCAAGTCAAGTGTCATAACAATGCAAATAAAACATTTTTAACAACTGCAGCACTTTCAGCCAATAATCATTACATTTGTAATTGATTACGTGGCAAATCCAACTCTAAACAGGAGCGTTTTTAGTCAAGATTTAAAGGAAGTCAGTGTTTCAGCTGTTTTACAGTTTTCTGGAAGTTTGTTCCAGATTTGTGGTGCATAGATGCTGAAAGCTGCTTCTCCTCATTTGGTTCTGGTTCTGGGGATGCAGAGCAGAGGTTTCAGAAAAGACTGGGCAAGAAGTTAAAACACGTCTACATCGCTGATACAATCGTTCCTAAAGACTCCCAGATTCACAGACAGAAAAATGCACCGAGCTAGAATCACTAGTTTCTCTTTCACCGTTTTCTTTTCAACGTTTTTCAGTTTTTCCCGATTCACTGTTGGGTCACTCAGTGCTCAATGAGCTCAGTAATTCTTTAGCACCGACACAAAATCTGGTTGTTTATCATCTGTGACTCTCAGCAGGATAATTCACGCTTCAAGTGTATTTCTGGGTTTTCTTATTAAAGTTTCTCACCAAGTGCAGCAAAATACCAGGAAAATGACCTTGGATGTGCAGCGCCGGTGGCAAACTAACTGCTGGGAAACACTCAGTGTCACGTTAGGGATTAACGTTATGTCCCATGACGCCCTGTTCCACCTTATAGGCATGATTAAAGGAGAGGGAAGAATATTACCCACGGAGGGAAACTGCATAAAAGCTGTTGAGTGAGCAACAAAAACAAGCTTGTTCTGCATTAAAAGCAAAAGATAGAATTATAAAATCAAAACAATTCAAGGGCAAATTACTAATTTTTTGTGATTTAATTGGGACAAAAATGTTTAGCACCGATAGCACAAATTTTAGCCACGTAATTTTCGCAGCTTAAGATATTCTGAGGCAAAAATGTTGAAAATAAATGACATGTCTGAAGACACTATGCTGGGAAAGAAATGCAGGAGCTGAATCGTTGAATCTAGTTTATAACAAGAAAGTTTCTTATTAAAACAAAATGCAAAAGTTGATAAAATGAGTTTTTACTGAGATAAATTAAACTAACAGATTACGACTTGTGAAAAAGCCGCTACGACTCGCCTCATCCTGTTTCCTCATCTAAAAATCACAAGTTGTTGCTGTTTTACTGCAACGACCTTAAAAGACAATATATTTTGGTTTTAATAAAAAATAAATCTCATTTATATTTTAAAAATCTCCTTAAAACAAGGAATTTTTTTTGTTGAACCAAAATTCTGCTGATGCATTTGGCAGTTAAGTACTTCCATACCACGCACGAAGAGATGCATAATGTTTTTTAAATTTCAAAAACATCCTCCAGTCAGCAGGGGGCACTATTGAGCATTCAAAATGTTATCAATGCCTTTATTTAAACACTAGTTTGTTGAACACTGAACCTTTTTCACTAAATCCAACACATGAGGCTCGTTCACTTAACATAAATTAGCTTTAGAAACAAAGGTTTGGAGCAAAAAAAAGAATAAATTAGAAAATATAATATAAAATGCAGAAGTAGCTCAGTATATTTAATGTGGAAAATGTGTAGACTATCAGAAATCATAATGAAGAGCAATGAAATGAAGCCAAACTGGGCAAAACAGACGGTTAATGAATAAGTTCCAGCAATTAGAGAAAGACTGAAGCTGGAATTAATGAACGCTGTTAAAGGTCAGCTACTTATGGGCTAAACGATTCAACTAAGATTTAAATTGGTAATGGCATTGTAAAAACCAGTCTCCTAATTAACTTAATTGTAAAAATGTCTGACATTGTATAAAATGTTAAACACAGTTGCTGCTGCAGAAAAATAATGGACTGCACTCAGAGCTTTTCTTTCCAAGCACATTTAAGAACTTTTAAATCAGGTTTCCTTGAAATTTGACCAGCAGTTGTTCATGTCTCTCTTTTCCGCTGGTTCTGATGTGATTTTCATGGTGAAATGATGAGATATATTCACCATGAACTGACAGGAGAACCGGGACGTTTCCCAAAGGTTTGGTTCAGGTTATAATAAACAATCTGTGCTGTTCATTCGTCACTCGGGAATCTGCCTGGCTGAAACTCCCAATGAAGGAAAAATCCAGGCTCACTCCCTCCTTTTATTGTGGGAATATCTGTCTCATCAGTGCACAGATACACATGTGTACAGATGTTATGGCGAAAAGCACAGGCCTGCCGAAGTTTGGATGTAATTTTGCAAGAATACATCACTCAAAACATCTGCATTTGATGAGAAGAAGAATTGAAATTTGACAGATGAGGCAGATTTAAAAATAGGCCATTCAGATTAATGTTTCTTATCCATGAGAAGGTCCTAAATGAAGCCTGGAGATGTAGGTATTATTAATTTAATGCAGCGCGTTTCAACAAATTTGCAAGAAAACTTTGCAATTCCCCAACATCACAAAGGCGGGACATGATACATGACCAAAGAAGACACAATAGGAGACGCATCAATTGTATCGATGTTTATATTAAGACATTGCTGCACATTACTTCCAAAACAATCCAAGCAATTTTAGAGCAGATAATGATTTACTTTTGCCGTCTTTGTGCCTCGGTGATCCATCAGTGACAGTTTTCTTAATATAATTAAAAGCCATGGGAACCTTCAATGTTTCACATTATTTTAAACTCCATTTTTGACATTTCTTTTAATATAACTACATGTTTCTCTGCTGTCTTGAGAACTCTATAAAGTAGATTTGTTCTTATACTAGGTGTACATTTCTAGCAATGTCCCTTCAGACGAAGGAAACATGTTTTTGACTTTATTCTCACAGATTCATTAACATCAATGCAGCCAATTTGCCAATTAATCTGACTGACATATGTGGAGTCAGAAACAGAACAACTTGGATGCAGTGACTAAAACGTGGCCAATTAAGACTCTGTGGTAACCAACGGCAACTAACGAGGCATCTTGTTTCATTCACTGCACTGCCGTACCTCAAGTTTGACTTTTAAAACCAGAAACATCAATTTATATGCGAGTAAAACTCTACACTGCTGCTGTAATTTTATATGGATGTAAAATAAAACCTGAGGGTTTTAAGAGGCAAAAAATAAAATCTGACTCTTGCTGTGATTTTAACTTTGCCTCCGTTTTTAACGGTTGAATTTTCATGCTCAAAGTTCAGCCAATATTAACACTGAAATGTGTTTCTCAGCATTTATGCAAACGTTGTTACAGTCTTCAGTCAAAAGGATGTTGTTTTGTCAACAACAAAAGTCTCTACAGAGAGATTTAAATGAGCTGAAAATAAGAATACGGCCTCCATGAACATTTCAAAACAATCTCAGTGAGTTGGAGGCAGAAACAGATGTTTGTTGATGTTCAGCCTAATTCGAATTTGATGAAAAGCCCGAATGCGTCTGTGTCTGATTATCGTCGCTTCATTTCTGCTGCTCCATCTTGTCCAGGACAATCTGCAAAAATTGATTTTTAATCTACGGGTTTTTTCCCCTGGTTTAATAAAACAAAATGCAAAAACTGAAATAACATTTTTAGGAATTGATGTTATGCAGGACTTAGTGTGTGTGTGGATGATTTAATGAGATACAAAACATCAGAAGTGCTAATAAAAGGTTTAAACTGGTAATGTTTTTAGGTTTCATTTGCACTGGACTGGATTTCACTGAACTTTCTGAGTAAAATAAATTGCATGTCCATCCCGTATCATTAACTTCTCAGTAATTTTTTCTAATATTGTTCTTTCAAAGCTCAAAACAAAGACAGATGCTGCAAAAACTTTCAACAGCTTTTGTCCAAAGCTTTAGATTTTTCTCCAAATTCATTTAAAAACACCAGAAAACAGCAGAATCACATCCATATTTCAAAAATAAAATATTTGGGAATGTCCAATTTGGCTCCCACCACCAAATTGCACCAAATTGGGAGGTAAGCTTCATAGCTCTCCTCTGTTTACTACATGATGCTTGTCACATAATTAAGCCAAAACCTGGTCTAATTTTTAAAAATTGTCCCAAACAAATCACAGAAATTTGCACAGCTTTAACAAAAAATTAAAAATATGACGCACAAGCAAACAAAATAATGCGTCTCTTAAAGACTTTTGCTTCCAAAATGATCTGTTTGGTGCTGGAAATGATTATTATTGTGTTCAAGTTGTGCTAATAGGAGTTAGCCTATCTGCTAAGCTATTCAAGCCTAAACTAGCAGCAGCACTTCTTTTTCAAACCCGAAAAACACATATGTTAACAACAATTATTAAATAATATAGATGTATTAGAGAAAGAATGCTTTTTGAGTATCTTTTAAGAATATTTGCAGCATCATTAAACATTTGGGACTGATGCACATTTAGAGGATCTATTAGCTGCTCTTGGACGTTTCAGAAACACTTTAACCCTGAAGACGTGAACGGCTGACGCTCTGCAATCTGAACTCATCTGAAACAAATAAAACATCGGCAGCCAGCAGTTGCAGCCCCTGTGCTCTGTTTGTGTTTGCAGTGAAGCATTAATGTGTGTGAAACAGCTTGTCTAATACTTGCACGCACCATCAGCTTGTCGTTTAGTTGGATTTTCTTTGTTTCCCCAAAACGGGGCCGTTTATAACAAGCTGGAGAATGAAGCAACTCTGGACACAGCAGCACAAGAAAAGAAAAACCTCCAATATTAGGGAATCTGTTCTGCTACTGCAGCTTCTTCCTGATAGCCTAGCCTGTCAACAGTGCTAATGCTAATTAGCATAGCCAGAAATGATGGCAGATAAACAGTTTTTTTGTTGCTCTGCCATTGGCAAATTGGACATTATTTAATCTCCTTTTGTGATCAATAAAGTATTTTTGAATTTGAACAGCAAGTGCACTAGGGTGATTGACAGCGCTGAGACTCTCCTCCCTGCTCTGATTGGTGCATGTCTTCAGGAATCATATCAATCTTTTCAGACAATTTAACATGTAAAAAACTTTTTAAAAAAAAATAAAAGCTCCACCTCAGATTTTTAGCCAAATTCGCCTTAAACCTTTTACTATTTACAGATAAACGCAACTTTACCCGTATAAAACCCACTTCCTCCTCTTCCTCCTCTTCCTCCATCGCAGCTCTTCAGCTGTTTAGACGAAACGTAAAAACAGTGATAAAAGATAAACGTCCCGCAATGTCAACAAGGACATGATGCTGGGAAGCAGAGGAAGCAGTGATGCAAGGTTCTGTAATTTTATCTCAAACAAACATGATAACTGTAGGGTGCTTCTCAATATTAATTCCCAAGTTGTCAAATCCTCTTGAGCTGATTAGGGTTCCTCTTTTAAATATTTATTCAAACTAATCAGGCATATAAGACTCCTAAGGATAATCACAGTGTTATATATGTCTGCTGTGTTGCCAGGATGAGCTGTTTTTGAAGCTCCATCTTTTGTGTCCCGACGTCCTACACAAAGTCCTCTGCTGTCACCAGAGCAATACTTCATAATGAGGACTTGTGTGAAGAGTGGGGCTGAGTTTCCTTTATTCCTGACCTTTAACGTCCCATAAAGTGGGAGCCTCTCACTTCCAGGACTCCTGCCTGTTCTGAAAGTTGTTTGAGGGGCAACAACCCAGTGAAAATCTTTTATGAGCAACATAAAAACCTGCGAAGTCCTGATTTGGGGTTAGAGCTCCTCAGAGACGAAAAGCTGCTTTTCCTGGAGACACTCATGACCTTTTTTCACACACCTGGTGTTGGGGGAAGTTTAACTTTTCCTTCTTTAATAAAGCAAATGAACTTTTCTCTCTTTCTTTTGAACGTTTTCCCCATTTGATCTAAACTGAATGTTTCTTTGGGTCTTCTTATCTAATGAAATGGAAAACCAACCCAGCAGGGGGCGCACCATTAGCACAGATTTCCCAAATGGCAGGTGAGTGCACAAATATAGTCACGCATTTGCATGCAAAAAAAACCATTTATCACCATCTGCCTTTGAGAGCTGCTGTTGCTACGAGCAACAAGTGTGTCCGTATTTTCTGATGGCGATGGCGTGATTATGAAATATCTGTCACAGGTCGTCTGTTATCAAAGGAGACAGACAAAGGCTTCGGGTGAACTGTTTCTTGAAATGGAAAATTGAATGTGTGATGGTTTCCAATGGATTTCCTGTCACATACTGGCGAAGGCCGTGATCATAAGCCTTCACCAGTTCAGAGATAAATTATTCAGATGAGTATTTTTTAAGGAAACAGAAGCAGCTCTGCAGCCAAATGTCTCTTCATTCAAGAAAATTCACTGAGTAAAGAAATGCAAGAGGAAAACTTCCCATTTTTCCAACATCTTGCAACAGTTTCACCACAGATTAGAGCAGAGGGGCTCAAAATGCAGGTTGGAGACTTTTAATTTGTAATTTTCTCACAATGGAAAATTTCAAGTACAACACAAAATGTCCATCTTTTTATAACCTGGTTTTAACACAAGATGAAGTTTGTTCATCTTTTATTTTGATTATTAAACTTTTTGAAAGAAAGTGACACGAATCCTGTTCTTACTGAAAATAAATTTATTCAATTCAGCCCAAAAGGACCTAAAACCGGATGCTTTTCTTTTAAAACTGCAAAAGTGAAAAATCTTTGGCAGCGTGTTAGCGTCACTATAGATGAAACAAAAGTGGTAAAATCCAAAAACATGGAAAATTCCAAAAGTCTAAAATTTGACAAATTTCTCTAGAAAATTTCAGAGATTAATCTGAATTTATGAGTTTTTTTGGTGGAAATTTGCAACTTTTTTGTAGATCAAAAAAGTTAAATAAAATTTAGCTACTTTATTTGCTTGTTTTTAGGGTTTTTTTGCTGTCACAAAAGGTTTGGAGCTTCACAATGTACAGAACAAGTCTCTGTGTGTAATTGCAATTTCACTATTTTCTGCTCAAAAATAGTTAAATTGCAGGAGCTACTGCAGACACTGCAGGTCTGACAGGAAGCGAAAAAAGAAGAGAAACTTTTTAATTCAGAAGATCTTTCTCTAATAGACAAGAAGAGAAACTCATTAAACTTCTGCCCTCAATCAAAAGAACCGCAGGCAGAAGAAGCTGCTCAAAATGTACCAGACTGTTCTCATTCATAAGAAGGCAAAAGTTGCTCTTTTGGGTTTTCAAAACACTTCTATTATTTAACTATTTTTTTTCTGGCTTACTGAACTTTCCCACACAACATCAGTCGGGTTTTAGGCTATATTAGCATGGTATTTAATGGAAGCTAAAGCACTAAATTAGCATAATATTTATTGGAAGCTAAAGCGCTAAATTAGCATGGTATTTAACAGAAGCTAAAGCGCTATATTAGCATG
>VMRN01000001.1:1710473-1777968 GCA_010277015.1 Poeciliopsis turrubarensis | reverse complement strand
TAACAGAAGCTAAAGCAGTAAATTAGCATGGTATTTAATGGAAGCTAAAGAGCTAAATTAGCATGGTATTTAATGGAAGCTAATATCAATATGCTACATAAAGCTGGTATTTAACCAGAGCTAAAAGAAAACATTCAAAGTAAGTTAGTGCTAATGTGCTACATTATCCTGGTATTTCAGAGAAGCTAACAAGACATTTGATGTAAGCTAATGCTAATGCTAATGCATTGGCCGATTGATGCTCTGCTTGCTCAGCCTCTCAGTTTCGGTCTGGATTTTGTTCCAAGCTTAGAAATTAGTAACTTAACCTTATTCTAAACTCATCCACAATTTTCTCCTTTCTGCTGTTTTCCTTCGTCTTGATGCTGCTGTTTGCTCTCTAATAAACCTCTGAGGCCAGAAACTGAAAAGACGGATTCGTATTGAGATGAGATTACACACAGACTCCCTTTGCAAGTCTGTCTTCTGGATGCAATTGGATTTTATTTGGAGGCATCATTTTCATAGCTTTCCTTTCATTTCACAGTGCTGCACTGCACTATGATGTTCCATCTAGTTTGTGGTTTATGTGCAAAACTTTAATGAGCATAAATATTTCTTCAAATCTGTGAAGGAAGTGAAATTATAAAATAAATCTTAGTTAAGAGTGGAGATGAACCGCAGAGCAAAGGATGGCTTTTTAAACATGCAAATATGATATTCAACACGGCATAAATGCAGAATTACTGCATTCTGCAAATAAATGGATCTAATCCCATTTTATTAATCCTTAAACAAAGCCCAACAACTTCAAAATCAGCTTATCCTCCACCTTCTGGGATTTGTTTTTTCAAATCTTGTCTTGTCACCATCGAGTGGGTAAATGACAACTTCTCCTCTGAAGATAAAATGCTTCCAGCGTTTTTTTCCCAACACTATCAGCAACTCCAAGAGGAAGCAGAGTCTTGATCTTCGGTGAGGAAACTTCGCTTTTTCACAGAGCTTCGATCCATTGAGTCGGCCTCCCTGCGGTCGTCTGCGTAGCCCCAGGCGCGGGTAGGAGGACGGGACTTGAAAAGCTTCAAACGGCAACCCAGAGGAATTAATCAATGATGGAAAGCGGGAGAATGTGTCAGAAGAGAGAAGAAAGTGAAGGATAGAGAGATCATATGGAGAGATGGGAAGAGTATCAGGGTGCAGATGAGAGAGAAAGAGCAACTCCAGCGCTGTGTTTGTGTATTTTACGTAATTTAGAAAATATTGTTGCAGTGATGCAGTTTAGCTGAATACCTTTTGGAAATCACAATCACTGATAGTAACATAAACAGATTGGAACATTTTGCACATGTTTGCATGGTGGAATAAACTCAAATCACAGACAGTTTGGAAACTTCTAGTCGACAAAAATATGTTTTGTGCTCTATTAAGGAGAGAAATGCATTTCAATCAGCTTTGTATTTGTTTCTATCTGAAGCAAACTGGAAAACTAATTTATCCTTTCATGACGTCCTCTTGAAAGGAGGACGTCAATCTGAACCAGTCAAATTGTGATAATCTAGAGAAACTGCACCACAGTATAATATCTGGACTAAGTCTGGCACTAAATGGAGTCCATACTGATCAACAACTTAGTACCAAAAATATTACAGAGGAACAGAAATGGTGTCACGCGCCCATATCCCTGCTGGAGGTCAAAAAGCTGCCTGCTAACAATGACTAGCATTAATTTTAGCTGTTAAGTTGTCAATATAACGCCTGCTATTTAAAAGAAAAAGGGACAAAATGCTTTGCTAAACTATGACAAGGAGATAACAAGGTCAGGAAAGAGTTTTAATTAAAGTAAATGGCGAGGAAGAGGGAAGTAGCTCAGCTATGCTAGCTTGACTTTGACAACTGTAACATGTAGATGTGCTGTGGAATTCTGTTTGTTTCGGTTGAGTTACAAAATAAAAAATGTGACCTAAACACAAACTCTGACGGATCAGCAGAGCTAATAATTTCAATTAGCTAATCAACCACTGCTGTATTAGCTTGGCTAATAGCAGCATTAGCTAATCTGCCACAGTTAGCGATCACTTATTAATAATCGCAAAATAAACATCAAATCTGAAAACGAAATTGTAACCGACTGAATGCTCTGTTCTTTGAGAGGAAAATGTTTGAGTGTTTTTTGGTGTTGAATCCAGAAACGTCAGTCGCTATGGCAACAAGTCTGCGTGTAGCAACTGAAGTAGCCGCCACAGAGAGCATGAAAAAATGGGTTTGAGTTGTTCTTCAACGGTTTTCCTGCACTGTTTTTGCCTTTGCTGTGGCATACTAAATTAATAATACCTACATCTCCAGGTTTCATTGAGTTAACGGAGTCGGTGGGGATGGAAAAGAATCGTCTTTTTGCCCTACAGCATTGTACGCATGCTAAAAATGTTCAGCTGCAAATAATAACGTGTAAAAGGAAAAGTCAGCAAACTTCTGTTATGAACATTTTTAGGAAGTGAAGAAGGCTGCAGTTCATGCATGAATGTTTTGGGATTATTTTGGAAATCACAACCAAGTTGGACTTTCTTTAAAGTTATTTTAAGATCAGTAAAGTCTCAGCTTATGGACCATCACCTCTGTTTTTTATTATTCTGATCTTGAGAACAAAGGAGTTTCCTCCCAATGTGATATTAGGATTGGCTCGTTAACCACCAAGGAGAAAAATGGACATCTGGTCTACTTCAGCTGCACTACCAGTTTACAGCCTGTTACAATGCTTCAGACACAAATAAAACATAACGCAGCAACAATCTGCAAGTCATCCTTCTGACAAATGGCAGGACTTACTTACACTGGTACCAGTTTTCCAGTTCAAATATAAAATGAGAAGAAACAAGTTTAGTGTCTGTAAATATATAATTTGTACTTCAAATAATAACCATGTTTTGCAAAGGCTGTTGGTTACAATGCATCAGGTTTTTACTGCTTTCTGGACAGAAAAATACTTCAGTTGAATTATTATTTAAATTTATGCAGTGTGTTTGACTTCATATAGTTAGATGATTGATTCTTTCCTTCCCTTATTCAATCTTATAAAACAGCCTAAATCTGGTCATCTGTCTATTAAGCTATTTAGCTTAATAGTAGACAGATCTATCAACTAAGCTGCCTTGCTATCTATCTATCTAGACATCTACCTAGATCTATAGATATGCATTTCGCTATCTATCTAGTTGGCATCTATTAGCTAGCTAGCTGTCTATCTACCAGCGAGCTGTCAGTCCAGGGTTATTAGCGTTGAGTTGATCTGGCATTCTGTTGCCGTATTCAGACAAAATGTGGAGTAAATCACATCTGTATGCATTGCCACGACTGATTTCATCATAAAAGTCGCTGTATGGTTTTAATTTGAGAGCTGGAGAGAGCAAACTTGTCTTTAAAGCTATGAAGGAGGAAAGCTAGCAGAGAACTGCACTCTTGGGGCTGCATTCAGGAGGTATGGGAGCCTTGAGGGTCATAAAGGCTGCAGGAGCTGCTGATTTGCCTCTGCAGGATAAGACAAAGACAAACACATGGATGAACCCAACATTTCCAAAGAAAACATCAGGTTTACCTTCTAAACAGGACCAGCAGAAACTTTATTAACCCTACAGCAGAAAGTAAAAATTTACACTCAGAAGCGTCTGGTCCTGTGTAGCAGTTACTGCTATCTGGCTCAGTAGATTTGCCAACCGTAGTACATCAGCAGCAGTATAAGAAAAGAGTAAAGGAATTATCAGTGAGCTTGCAGCATGTAGGAAACCTTGTGAGAGCCACACTGCTGGAAATCATTCTTCCTTTTACTTTATGTTGGGATAGATCCCTGGAGATTAGACGGAGCGAGGAGAAATAAAGCCTTATTGTACTCTCATTCGCTCTCAGCTCAGGTTTTATTAAGCGATATGTCATTTTGCAGTCCTTTCTGCTAGAATCTGCTGCTGTATTGTCCTTCATTTGTGCACGCTAATAAACTGCCCATTTATTGGTCCAATGATCAGATAGACAAACAAACCCCACGGAGACTTCCAGGAAATAAAATATAACTTCCAATGTCCTAAAAACAGACAGTTTTCATTTCCTGTTTGAAGGCAAGATGTACATTTAGTAATAAAGTTGTAGACTGAATGCTAATGAATGTCTGCAGTGCATTCATTCTGGTTTAAAGACATTATTAAAAAAATTGAATATCATCTGCGTAGAAGTGACATTTTTAAAAGTTTAAGATGTTCAAAGTGTGCTGAAAAGGTCAAATGTAAAGCAAAACAAAAACGTTTTTCTAAAAGTTTTTACCCTCAAAAGTGTTATAAATTTCCACCAGCCTTCATCAGAGCCGGTTTTGTTTGTGACTCTAGTTACCGTCTCTGGGTCGGCGCCTGACTTCTCCTCTATATTAGATGGCGGCAAGAAATGAGGTAAACATCATTCTGGAGTGTTTACTCATGAACCAACAACAAGATGTGGACTGAAAGAGAAGTAGGGAAGCATTCAGTCACTGGAAATGACTTTGACAGAAGATATGTTTTATATCTGTAATTTAAATCTCTACATTTAAACAATACGATTTAGAATCAACAACATAGAATCAAATATACTTTCCCAGATCTTTCAGCCAGCATTGATCTCAAGTTTTAGATTTAATAATAAACATTCTATTTGATTAATATCTAACGGTATTGCTGGGAAAAACAAAACAAAAAAACTTTATAAATATTTATTTACTTTATTATTTGTAATTCATAAGTTGTTTTTTGTGAATAAAATGGTCTAATTAGTGTTTGCAGAAAATGAAAGAATAAAACAAATCAGTTCAAATGTCAAATAAAAAGCTGTTTGCAAATACATTCAAAATATTTAATAACTTTAAATATTTTACAAAAGTAGAATATAGATTTATATTATTTGCACATCAATGTCAAAAGTAAAATAATAAATATTAAATAATGTTTTAAGTAGCACGATCTGAAGCATTCATCAGTAAGAATCTTTTAAAAGCCTGACTAGAAAAAAGTTTGAATTTGTATATTTTTAGGTCTTTTCTATCTTTAGAATCACTTTATTCCGATTAATCCTGATGGGACAGAAAGAACCATTTGGATCCAAGCCGACTTTTTTGTAGAAAGTTAAATTTAACCAATGACCATTTTAAAAATCTAAAAACAAATTTCTTGCGATCACCCACTGTTGTTTGGACCTAAACCAACGCAACAAAGAAGAAACACAGAAGCCTGGAAAATAATCTAATATTTAAATCGATTCAAATAAATATCACTTCCTCAAAATTATTTCTTCCAATCACTCAAAAGAAAGCGCCTGCTACTGCGAAATCTACTTTATCTGCTTTTCTTCCTGCTTTTGAGACATAAAGGAAACATCTGCTGCCGGCGTTTCTGCCTCTTCGCTCTCCTTCTTCACACTATTTAAAGTGCATGTTCTAAATAAACACGTCCTTCCAGCTCCACTGTAATTATCACACAAAGTTCAGTATTTTTGGCGAATGCTGCATGAGTTTCCAGCTGTTTTGCAACCACAGGTCTTCTCAAAGAAGAGAAGCAGTTCCTGCAGCTGCTCCATATAGAAACCAACAGATCTTTAACCCTCAGAACTGACTAGCTCGAGATTAGCTTCCTTCTTTTCACTGAAGGTTTGTCGACAAACAGCAAAATGCTTAGAACTGTTTCCTGCAGAAGGAATGCAGAGTTCTTGAAGATCCTTAAGATACAGAAAGCAGTAAAAATATTTACTCCTGCAATTATCAGTGACGGCTAGCATGCCTTGCTAGCATGTAGCCGGAAACCATTTTACATTAACTACACTGAGCATCTTTCATCTGCTCCTCTCAAGATCAATAAATGATGATTTCATGCTTTTGTGGGACATTAGATCTGGACCAGCTGAGAAACTGCAGGCCTTATTGCCCTTTTCCACCATCACCTAATCAGTAGGACTCAACTCTACGAGGTTATGAGGCTTTTTAACGGTGGTACCAACTTTTATAACTCACTTCACCGGGGAGAAAACGTGACGTTTCTGATTCAGCTTTGTCTCACTAATTAAAATAAATAATTCAACAGAAGTCCTGCATTAGTTGCTCTAACCTTCCTGTCAGCATGTTGAACTGTGACCCATTAAGTTCACTTCCTTATTTAATTTTGCATCCCAAAGATCTAAATCAGACACTATCAGTTCGGTTAGTTTCACACAAAGTAGCAAATAAATACTGCCGACATCCTGATGAAGCTTTTTAGTACCAAAGTTTCCGCAGGGCAAACAAACAGTGCAGCCAAAGTGCTTTTGCAAGGAAATAAAATAATAGCCAAGTTGGACTGATTAAAATGTCCCAGCCGCCTCTGAAATTGGATCTGCATCTGTGGCTCATTGCAGTCATTATTTGCACCAGTAATAATTAATGCAGGAAAGGAGAGCACCCCAGGATAAATCATAGCGTGAACACTACATTCCTCAGAGTTTCATTTCGCGCAGATGATGAAGTCATCGGCTTGGTTGTAACTCAGAAATGACAGTAATGATGTGAAAGATAAAAAAAAAAAAAAGTGCAAGCAGCTAATGTGAGCCAATTTTATTCCCAGAACTGTGCAGCGAGAAAAAGATGTCAAAATATTCACACTGATTTATAACGTGAAATGCCAAAAATGAGGAAAACTCAACTGTTGACTTTCACACATGCAAATGCTGATTATACCACAGGCTTTCTGCCTGACAGCTTATGACGGGTTAATATTAGAAAACAGAAATAGAAAACTGGTAAAGACATAAAATACACGACATTGTGTCAGTTTGCTGCTGAGAAGCATCCAGATGGGTGTAAACAAAAAACATCTTTCATCTTCCAAACAGCAGGAAATCTTTTAATTATTATTTTAATAAAGCTTCAAAATTTTATCAGACCTGACAAATTAGTAGAAGTCTGCTCAACTTCCGATTTAATTTTTAAATATATCGTCTTTGCTTATGACTGTAATACTGAAACATATTTGAAGTCCACAAAAAAAAGCAACAATCTCTTATAAAAATCTATAAACTGAAAATGACTTTAGAGAGGGAAAGAAATGACCTCAGTTATTAAACTTTATATTTTGCAAATTTTTGAACTTTCATTTTGGTTCCTACTGCTTCTAAAATCAGACAACGAGTTTTTTTAAAAATCCACCAAGCCGATTTTTGGCAATGAGTTCATGCTTTTTGGTGTCTGGAAAATGAGTGATTTCAAAAACCTTTGGAACGTAAAGTCACAAATAATCAGGCCCGTTACCTATGAACCCAAGCAGAGTTCCAGCATGTTGGGTCAGCCGGTTTTACTGCTGCACAAGCTCTACAATGGCTGCTGGAAAGGACAAGTGTTTTGCTGTTGGTAGGCCTGTCACAGTAAACTATTTCCATGAGCATGATTTATTGTTTTTCTCTTATCTCCCCTCTTTCTACCAAAACCTGGATGACAAAAGTCTTTAGTCTTAACAAAACTTTTTTAGGAAAGTTGAGAGACTTCATAACTAATTTTATTTGTTGTTTCTGTTGTTTTGTTTATTTATTCTGGATAAATGTTGTCCAGAAATTAGAGTTTCTTAATATTTGATACTGTGTTCCTGCATTATTATGTCACCGTCCTTATTTATTTGGAAATAAATAATATTTATCACAATAACTTCTGGGACAATTTATCGTCCAGCAAGATTTGCTATAGTGTCAGGCCTAATTTTTGACTCAACAGAAGCCACTTGCTGCATTCTTGGTGGTTGTGCAGAAGGCTCTACTTCTGCTTTTCAAAGACACACAGCAGTAAAATTGTGCATCTGTGTAAACATTGAACAGCTTCAATCTGAAAGGAGCTAAAAATAAGTCAAATTGATCAAATTGAAATCTCATTATCTAAGAATGATTTCATTCAAAAAAGTATTGAACATTATTTTGTTTATCCCAACTAGACAAATCCTAATCTGTTGAAGGAAGTAAAACAGGTCAGCTTTAAGAAGAAACTGAAGCAAAATGCCACAGTCTGAAGATGATCATTGGGTGAATCTAGTGACTTCAGTTTTCTACCCTGCTGTGCTCAAATAATGATTCTGTTATTTGTACTCCACCTGCCTGCCTATTTTCTCCATCATTAAATGCGATGAGTGTTTCTCTGCGGGAAATAAAAGCCTTTCTGGACTGTGCGGCTTGTTAAAGGTAATCCCCGGGTTTACTGTGGAGGGGTTGGCCTTTCACAAGCTCCCGAAGGAACGGCAGCTGGAACGCCTCTAAGACAATAAAAACTGATTCAGAAAATGAGGTGGTCATCTCAGGCAGAGAGGATTGCTAATTGGTGGAAAGCAGAGCTGACTATGCCAACAGGAAGGTTGTTGCATATGCAAGGCCAGTAGTGGCCAATATGTCCGCTGCACATTTAAATTCAGTGTTTTACTTTGCAGTCACCACCACTGCTTAATTACACAAACAGGCCTGTGCAGGGAATCTGACGCAGCAATGTGCATCTCTGCAACATCTTTCAGCTAATTACTGACTGTACTGAAGACAAATGTGTTTAAGACCCACCTTTACATGCTGATGCACCTCCTGCCTGCACAGCATGTAAACACAGCCGGCCTGGATGTTAAACCAAACGGGAGCCAGGCTGTTCGTTCATTATCAGTGAGTAATAGTTCAAACCAGACTAAAATATATCAACAACTACAAGGGAATAAATCAAGGAATGAATTATTGAGGATATGATGTGATGATGTGTAATTAAACGAGTTGGCTCTTTTATCAGTGGTAAGCAGCACTTGGCCAGAGTGCAGGCTGTAAACTATGCTAGAAGAAGCAATCAATCATCTGCCTACGGAGTTAGAAACCTGCCTCAAAACACTTTTCATAATTCACAGCTTATCTTTGACCTCATGTGAAATTACCCAAAATGTCACATTATTGTTACCATAGCAGCTAAAGATAATATACAAATTCTGCTGGACACCAAGAACTTAGTCACCTTAAAGGGAACCTATTGTGCAAAATTCATATTTAATATTTAATTGCATGTTTTTATGCTTCCATTTCTAAACACAACAGAAGCACTTACAAAAAAAAAAAAATATATATAGATGTAAATTTGTTTTTCAATCAGCAAAAAACTCATTTCAATCAAAAAATAAGATGCGACCAAAGCATTTAGAAATGTGACAAAATATAATGGAATATTTTATTTTTGAAAAATAAGTTTTGCCTACAAAACCACTTTTTTCTAAGGTTTATTTTTGTTTTTTTGCAAAACAAACTTATTTGCGCATCTCAGAAATCTTTGGCTCCAATCCTGCAAGTTTTCTATCTGTGTTTTGGTGAAAAAGACAAAACAATTATAGCAACATCCAGACGTATTTCAAAAACTTCCCAAATGTAACGTCACAAATGAGCAGGAACGACCCCTCACCTAGTAACCCCGGCCCGTTACCTAGCAACCCGAACAGAACTCTGCCTGTTACCTAGCAACCTAAGCTGAGTTCCAAAACAAAACTCTTCAAAAGAGAAAAGTTTTGAATGCTGACTTACCACCATTCAGCCTGGCTGGGAGGTAGAAATCCACCGTTCCTGGGCGGAGCACCATGAACCGAGTCAGATCTGGTCACTCCTGTGCTCCGTCTGCAAAAAGCAAAATGACTCTTTAATCGAGCTGCAGCTCGTTCGTCGAGAAAGTCAGGTTCGTTTGGGCAGCTGTGAATTTGAAATCAAACTCTGATGGTGACCAAAACAAAAAGCGAACTCTGGTCCCCCTTCAGTCCTCGGTCTCAGTTCAATCTAAGTGAACTCCGGATGAACATGTGAACCGCTCTAGCAGCAGGAAGTGAACTATAACCAGGGCATTCTGGGTAAATACAACCAAAACTAACCTGCAAGGCTAGCAGAAGAAAACATAACTCAAAGAAAGTTACCAAAAAAAAGAGATAAAATTTCTGGCATTTAGCAAATTGATATAATTTTGGTTTTCTCTAAACAAAAGTAGTTTAAACTGATTTAACTGAACACTGAGAAAAAGTCAGTCAGTTAAATATTCTGAATATTCATGGATATTTCACAGTTTCCAATGGTCTGCCAGGTTTCCAACTGGGCCATAAATCCACCAGGGTGTCTCCAAACCAGAGAAGTCTTCACATTGACAAATATTCAAGGAGGCAATCATTTGAACCAAATTACATTTTACTGTTAGAAACAATGCTCTGGAGGTTGAGTAAAACAACTCGGGACAATAATGTAAAGCAGTTTCCTTCGATATTTATGTATTTGAATAATTTAAACCCCAACCATCGATCATCCCCTAAACCTGTCCTTTTCTTGAGTCAAAAGCTAATGGTATATTTTCTACATTGTGTTTTTTCACAGTGATTATTCACAGTTTAACATATCCACTGGAGCTCTGAGTTTCCTCAGAGGGGCTGTAATTTCACTGGACAGGAGAATATAAAAGCCTCATTGTTATTCATTTGTTTGTTAACATTCAACAAGCGCCCACAAGGCTTTAAAAGCCCATAAACGGCTGAAATATGACAAAAGTAAAGCCTCAAACTGCTTTATGTTAAAAAGCTGTCCAGAATAATTGCTTTCATTAAATATGAACGAAAAAGCAAATTATTTGTTGGAACCATTTATTTATTAGACTCAGAGGTTGCTGCGATTTCAATGAGACGTTTTAAAATGATGTCAGATTTCGATTGAAACATTTTTGCCATCATGGTTTCGAAACCAGTAGGAATTTCTGCCACCTGATTTTTATAAAGCCAGCAGAAAAAAAACAATGATTTGTTGATAAAAGTCACGGAGAGCTTTGAGAGACATCCCTCCACCTGAGGCTTTATGTCCCGCTTAAAGGATTATCTGGGCCTACAGCAACAAATACAATGACTACCAAGGGCGAAAGTCACAGCGACACATTATGACTTTGATCCACATGATTGTTTTTAATATTATAGCGCTAAACCAAACAAAAACAAATAGTTTAATACACAATGCCGAGCCGAAACAGATGCTTGGCTGCTTTGGTTTCAGTGAACTTGTGTTCAATAGGAAGAAAACTGTTGCAGGTGTGGTTCTTCAGATGCTACGGCTAAAAATAGTTCATCAAAGCAGCAGCTTTACATGCTTTGTGGTCTGTGGAGTTGAATGGTTTTAACCTGACAACGCCAGATGGTCGGCACACAGAACCATCTGGACCGTCATCTGTAGACTGATGGGTGACGGACGCAGTCAAAGAAACGAAAACAAAAAACTTCTGCCGCTTATAAAGTTAGTAGGTACATAAAACGTTTATGGAGGCAAGTCAGAAGAAGAATGAAAAAGTGGCTTTATTTGTTTTTCTTTCAAAGAGGAAATTGATGTTCCACGTAAAAGCAGGGAGTGACGCAGTATTTTCTGAATTCATTGTGCTAATATTAAAGGAAACTTCCAGTTTAAAGGACTAAAATAACTGATTTGTCACTTTGCTCTTTTACACCTTTGAAGGTAGTAAAATCCAGGCCATGCAGTAAAATTTAATAGATGTGATTGGTGGGTGTGTGAGTGAGTGTTGGTCAGTGAAACTAACATTTGATCACTTTAAACCCAACAATACAGTTTAAAACTTTAAAGTGTAAAGCCTTTCTTTAGAGCGCTTAAATGAACAAAAACATTTTTTACCCCTATGCTAGACATATCACTAAATATAATGACTAAAATAGAGATTTAAATAATTTGGGCTGAATAAAGAAACTCATGAAAACCTGGTGTTAATATAACATCAGTTATCTGGTTCGTCCCAGGATGTAAATTGGTAAAACATGCCAGCTTGGCGTTTTTTAATCCTGCTGTTTCACTCAAACAGCATTTTGAGAGCAAGTATGCTCTCACTGGAAAGTTTCTCTCCTCCAAATATCTGGCAATGCAGTCAAACATTTTATCTGAACCTGAGGAGAGCGAGGAGCGAAGACGAGAAGAGATGATTGTATTGATATTCAGGCCGAGTCCTTGGCTTTTGAGGTGATTCGCACTCTGTAGTGACTTCTCAGTCTGAACAAAAATTGGCTCCACACCGAAGACCTTATCAGAAAAGACACGCAGCCCTACAGCTGCCAGTCATCCCGTCTGGAAGTCTGCAGCCAGCATCTCTGCTTCCTGCTGGATGGCAGCTGGAGAAAAGTTCATCTGAAATTTAAACCTTTAATCCTGATCGGTGCAAAACGAAATACAATGCTGTTGTTTGTGTTGCTGTTTGTGCACAAAACTTTGGTTTAAAACTGAAAATCTCACTTTAACACATCATAAAGTCTCATCTGTATAAAGAATTTCTCGATTTAGAAATACTGACTTGTATTTTATAACTATACTGCAACTAACAATCATTTTAGCTATCAATTAATTGATTATTCTGACGATTAATCGGATCAAAAATCACCACATTCTGCACATTTTTCATTCTTATACAATAACAGAAATACATTAAACATCACAAATAGATTTGTTATTTTTTAAAATGAGAAAATAAACATTTTATTGCCTAAAATACAACATGAATCTTGTGGACATTTAATTATTTTCAGTAAAGGATGAATCTGTAGCTGAAAAATACTTCTACCGTTGTGACTTATTAATCGGTTACTAAATTAGTTAATGACAATAATTGATTCATTACTATTAATCCGATTGATCATTTCAGTCCTACTTTACATAATTTACTCATTACATCCGACTTTTACTAAAAACCAATTCCTATAATCACTGAATGTTTTGTGTTGAAGATATAATTTATTGGATTTTTCCAGTTTTTATCTGCAATGTTTTGAATCAGAACTGTTCATATTTCAGCAGAAAAGTAAAAAGTTTTACATTTTCTGATATGATGGGAAGCAGAAGCTGCTCAATTGTGACTGTAAATTGCTACGCTAATGTCAACAGAACAACAAATTTATATCAGCATTCGTCTTTTAAGCACTGAATTATCTTTAGCTACATGTTTGGAGTAAATGTGAAAATGTAATTATCTGCTGAGAAGATGCTGCTATTGCTTCTGCTACAAAAAGTAAAACATGTCATAGCTTTAAACATTTAATCTAAAGTGTGTTGAGTTGCTTTTATCTTTAGGTTTAAAGATTAAATCAGCTAAAATAGTTTAATTTCTCAGTAGCCGCCTCCGCATCACAGTTTAAAAACCGTGTGGAGCCATTCCATGACAAAAGTTATTAATCAAGGGACTATTCCTCTTTTGTAAACAACAAGTAATTTCACGAAACCACAGAGGGAAAATAATAGACTGGCCTACATACAACATCCTTAAGCAGCTTTCGACTTTTACTCACTATATTATGACTTTCACAATTGTTGCCTTTTCTGATATGATTGATATAAAGTCTTTCTTTTCTCCATTCAGTCCTAAAAGACGTCGTAATTAAGACCTTTTGGTTTTTTAGCCTTCAGTTCTTGTAGAATCTCCGAATGAGGCCCATTTGAATGAACAAGATGATCCTCCTAATGCATGAACTATGAATTGAATTCATGGAAAATGACATCAAAAGACGACGACACTGGAATTCAAGTGCAAACAAAACATTAACCATAGAAAAAAGCGTTTTCTAACGTTAAAACAGCCTCATTTGGCTCCCCAAACAGACTGGGGGGCTGGATCAGATTAATGTGATTGATCATACTCTTCATCATGCAGCGCTGATTTCAGCATCGCCATGGCAACCAGGGAGGCGGAGACACAAAGTGCAGAAAACGGGTCCACTTGTGTCTCTGCGTGTGTCTGAGGCTCCAGGCTCGTGGGACAATGAAGAGAAGCTCTATTTTCTAATTGAATAGTGATTCAATCCACAAACTCAGCCAGTTGGAGCGTAAAGCAATTAGCCGACTGACGGTGACTGGTCTTACTGTGGGCTGGAAAGCCGTGCGCGCGCGTCCCCCAATACCCAACCAGCTTCATCAGTCGCTATCAATCATCTAATTGCTCTCGCTAAGAAGACACAGTAAGTGCAAAGGCATCCTGGTGTGTGTCAGTGTGATATTCCCCATGCTGCAAATAATTAAGAATATAAGCGCGCAGTCGTTATGTCGGCTCACAGCAGAGTGTGTTGGATTGGAGGTGGCCGTCAGTCAGGCTGCCCTGAGCTCAAAGCAACGGTGAAAAATATTCTCTGCCTTTCTGGGACTCACAGAAAGTAAAAATAAAAAACAAAACATGACAAGGAAATAAAAGATACATATTATCTCAATAATCAGTCACGATTAATCAGATGGTTGTTGCTGGATGTTTCATTTCTTTTACTCATCTGAATGAAAGTATTTGATCATTTCAAACTGAAATATCTTCCTGTCAAAATATTTTACCATTTTATGAACAATATGTTTGGATCTACAACATACAGGAGACAAACAGTTAAATGCCTCAGTTTCAACAGAGCATCTTTTTGGTCTTTCTTTAAATTATTCAAAAGAAAGTGAGTGTTATTAATGGAAAAGCTAAGGAAGCTTCAGGAAAAAGAAAAAAAGCACCTAATAATTTTTGATATAATAGTCTAGAGTGGTATAGGGGGTGACAAGAAGAATTTGCCTCAAACAATATAAAAGCCAAGTGTCCTGCATAAAAACCCATTAATTTTGCATGTATCCTGAGGGGTGAAGCACATCCACACAGAGCAGCTGCAGCGTGAACGGCTGCAGAGAGGTCTGAGAGCACTAAGTGGAGTTTCGCTCTCATCTTTGAAAAGTCGGTTTATTTTTCTCGAAGGTACCGTGGGGGATAGGGGCTCGGAGGCGGACGGGAACCCTTCAGCTGCTTGGTTGGGAAAAGAAGACAAGAAGAAGAGCCACAGAGGCGATGAAGAGTTGACTGAAAGACACGAGGAGATGAGGCTGAAAGCGAAACTGAAGGCAACAAGAGGGCAGCAGAAAGGTCACTGATATTACCGTCCACGTTTCCAGGGTTGAGCCAGCTGTCCTCATTGCTTTAGGTCGAGTTTCTTCCTGATTGTGTCCAAGAACTTTAAACAGGTCCTACTAAGCAAAATTCACATTTCACATATAGAAACCCAAACTGCGTCTGAAAACAACCCGAGCGTTTCAAAATAAAACATCATCCAGACGTTTTTGAGCAACAGGTTAATGCTTTTTGGTGTCTGGAAAATGAGCCGTTTCTGAAAACCTACCAATTCTTAAGTCACAACTGACAGGCGCTGCACTGTTACCTAGCAACCCCAGCCGAGCCCAATCCTGTTACCGAGCAACTGAAGTAGAGCTTCAGCACATTTGGTCAGCTGGTTTTACAGCTGTATGTGCTGTACAATGGCTGCTGGGAAGACAAGTTTCATTGTTGACTTAACATCCAGAAACCACTGGCTGCATTTTTATTGATTGTGCGGGAAGCTCCACTTCTGCTTTTCAAAGACTTACGGTTGTACAGCTGCGCATTTGTCTGTGGCCATTTTCATGTGTGAGTGTAAACGCTCAGTTTGGGGGCGTGGCCAGCAGCAGGTTGTTTGGAGTTAAAGTGGCAGAGACCTAAAACAGCTCGTTCTGAAAGCAGTTCAATATACGCACAAAAAGTGAAATGAACATGTTTGGTGCATCCTAACTTCAGCAGTAAAACGAAATAAAAAGAGTTAAATTCAGTTTAATTGCAGGAATATTGATCAGATCAGAAAGGTATCAGGAATCTGTTATTGCAAGTAAAAGCAAAAGCCCAAAAGTCTTTTTCATTCAAGTGAAATTACAAGTGTTTCAAGTTTTTTTTTTATTTGAAAAGAAAGAGGAGAATAATTTAATCAGAGTCTGTTTTTATTCACTCAGAAACTGTAACAGTTTAGTTCTGCTTTCCTGCCGCAGCTGTATAATAATTTACAATCTCTGACAGCAGTGGAACAGAAACAAATTCCCTCGTTTTATTTGTGCAAAGATATGAAGACTATAGTGCCACCAAATTAAAAACACGCAGCACCGTCTAGTCAGCCTGAACAAACTGCCCTCAGGCTTAACACTCATGTGAAAGCTGCGCATGTTTACAGCCTGTCCTGTAGTTTTTAAGCAAGTGAAATTAGCATAAACTGACTTGCTTTACAGGGAATTTACTCCCATTGTTTGGGTTATTTATGAGTTTAATACATGCAGACTTTGCTTTTCCTGCCAAACATCCAAATAAAATCTGCTTTGTTGCTTTTAGCAGAGACATTCCAGCAAACAATGGACTGCATAGGGGAAAAAAATCATAGAAAGTAAAGTAAAAGTAAAAATTAAAAAGTTTATCTACTGGTAAAAGTAGTGAAATTAGATCTGTGTGAACTTAATACACTGTTTGCCTGGTAAAACATTTATTCCTTGGTAAAAAGACGTTTCAAAGAAAGCTAATTAGCAGTTCATTTACAAAGATTACCACTCATTATCAGGTGCTACACTAAACTTTTAACATCTTCCCTTGTTCTTTTCTTCACTTATTTTCACAAACCAGAGAAATGTGATTTTTCTGCAAATTGAAATGACGAAATGAAAAACAGAGAAAATACCACCAAAAGGCAAAACAAATCGATGTTAGAAAGTCATTAAGTAAAATAAACAGAGAAGGAATTTACCCTAATTTCACTTTAAATCCAATCAAACTGTGCTGGTCACCCCCCCCCCCAACTCCATGTTCACATGTGCACGTGAAAATGGAGGCAAACAAATGCGCAGTTGTATCACCGTACATCTTTGAAAAGCAGAACTGGAGCCTCATGCACAACCAACGAGAATGCATCAAGTGGTTTCTGGATGGTAAGTCAACAACAAAACACTTGTCTTTTCCAGCAGCCATTGTGCAGCGAATACAGTGAATAAAACCAGCCGACCAAATGTGCTGGAGCTCTGCCTGGGTTGCTCGGTAACAGCACAGTGTTTGTAGAAGCAGCTGAGACCCAGATGGACGTATAAAAATGTCCAAAATGTGAACTTTGCGTTACAGGATCGCTGCAGCTGGATCTTGGAATTTTGCAAACATCAGTTCTGAGTTGTTCCACTTCAGACAGTTTATTTTATAAGTAAATTTGGGTCAAAATGTCCAAAATTAAAAAGACCCAATACATATTTTATAAAGCGAATATTGCACACATATAAAAAAGATCAGAAGACAAAACAGAAACAGTAAGTTGAGATGAATCCTTGTTTTGGTTCCCTATCTGTGTTCTCTCAGAGGGGCTGTTCAGTTTCCTGCTGCTTCATATCTCTGATGCATGTTTGCAGTTTACAAGACAAATTTCCATGCAGGTGCCATAAAGCATCTCGTTATCTCAACCTGCACTGACCTGGTTGTGTATCCAGTGTTGCCTCTTCAGCGCCTGAGTGAGTGAACAAGGCGCCTTCACAGGGAGCTCGCATTGTGAGAACAACATTCCTCCGGAGAGGTTCAGGTCGGCAGATAGCGCTGAAATGTGTGACAAACCTGGCTGCTAAATCACAAGTTTATCTCCTGCTTCTGCATCTGTGCACCTCAAACCAACACCGCGCCGCTCGTTGCAGCTTCGCTGTCGGTTTTCAGGTGACACAGAACTCAGAAGAGACGCATTTGAGCCGCCAATCATGCTAGGAAAGAAATAAAGTAAAATAAAATGAAAATCACTCAGTTCCTGGTTGGTTGGTGCTTTTAAACCTGTTCCTCTCGTAATGAAACATCAACTTCATCCACTTCAACCTAAAAAAGGTTTTGCTGAAATGCCTGTTCCAATAAATCAGCATATTCTGCCAGGAGCTGCATTTAAAAACACACATCATTTCAAATGTTTTCTAAAGTGCAGCCTGGTTTTGTGTCACTATTATCCCACAGTTATAAAGAGTAAAGTTGCATTTTCAAACATTTCTACTTTGGTGTGTATTTATGTGTTTATCTTTTGTCATTTTCAAGCATAAAGACAGTAAAAGCATCACATGGAATAATGTTATGTCACTATTTTATACTGTATTAGTTTATTGTACATATGGTATTTTTTAATTTGAATACAAATTGGTTGTGTTGGACAATTTTGCGTTTTACAAAATAAAAGGAACAAATTTCCATCCCTGTACATTTGCTTATAACTGTATTGGTGAAAATAACCAACAAAAACTTTATTCCAGTATATTAAAAAGCGCACTCTGGTAAGATGATTTTTTCTTCGATTCTTTAGTTTAAAAAAAGTTTTAAAAAATCTAAATTGCTGTACACAGTACGGTGCACATCAAGCAGAAATCACCTTCAAAATAAAGGCAAATTAATTCAAAATAAAAGCGTTTCATTCCCAGATGACAGTGGAAATAATGCAGAGTTAACTTCAGATTTTTCTACTGATCAACTTGGTCCAAACCAAAAGATTCAAAGGCTCAGATGTGACTTGGTTGTCTGAATATCAGTGGCCAAAGAACAGAGCCTTGATGAACTCCGTTACGAATGGTTTTTACTTTCTTATTATGTAAATTAATGTCACACACACACAGGTGATTTCCAGCCTTTATGTCTGATGATTAAGATAATTTTTTAAAATATGACTGTACAATGATTTAGGTATGATATTTTTATCAGCTTTATTTAAAAGCTTTTAAGCTTGAAATAGATATATATATAAATCCTAAATGCAGTCCTGCATTACTGATATTTAGATTTTAAATAAATGTAAACCATAAACATGAGTGACTTCATCAACATCTCTCCTGTGACGTTTCGTTGCACAACTTCGTCTCCATTTCCGGCTTTTTGCTGTTGAACAGCATATTTATCAATGCATCACCTCACAGGGGAGATGTTGTTTATTTTTTTACAGAGGCCTAAATGTTCTGGGTCCCAGTGAAAGCTGAGATGAATCCAGCTTGTTTTCCTTCTCCCCCTCCTCTCCACACCTCTTTCTGTCACAGTTCATCTCTTTAAAGCGGCTGATGAGTGTCAGCAGCAGCGCTCGGAGCACAGAGATAATTGTCACTCCGCTTTCTGCAGCCACAGATTCAGCGTCTGTGTGTTAATGAACTGGGACTGAGCAGTCCTCCTTTCTACTGTTTTGTTTGCTATATTTAGCAAACTTCTCGGAAAGAAAATTCAGAGCAGTGACAGAGAAACCAATAATACTAATACACGCTGTATCATAAGTTTTTAATACTTGCTCAAGCAGAAAGAAATAACACAAAGTTTGTTTTACGTAACATTATGAGCTGCTTTAGGGCCTGTCACTTTAAATCCAACTAAGATGCTGCTCAACAATTACACCAGCATGTGAAACTGGCTGCAAACAGTCGCACAATCTTTGAAAAGCAGACGTGGCGCCTCCTGCACCACCAGCAAGAATCCAGGAAGTGGTTTCTGGATGGTGAATCACTACTCTTTTCCAGCAGCCGTTGTACAGAGCATGTAACAGTAAAACCTGCTGACTGTACATCCTGGAGCTCTACCTGGGTTGCTAGGTAATGAGTTGCTAGGTAACAGCGACTCAACAATCAAGAGGATTTTGAAACAGCTCATTTTTCAGACACCAAAATACATCAACCTCTTACCAAAACAAAATGGCTGTAGTGCAGTTCAGTTGAGTCCTCAAGGAGCTAAAATCTAATAAAAGCATAAGGAACGATGCTAATGCTAGCAAAGAAAAGACCAGGATGTAAATAAAATTGTGTCTAGAATAAAGCTTATTATTTTAGAGTTGTTTGCAGTTTTGCTGTGTAAATCGACTGACCTTTAATCAGACAAACGTTTTTAATAAATTTAAAAAGAATAACTTTTTTTGCACTGCTAGAGACTCGAGGTACACTATAGATTCGATTTAAAGGTTAAAAAAGTAGATTGTTTCAAACTAACGCTATATCTGCCATCTATGAAAAGATTTTTCTAACATTATGTCAACTTCATCAGCATAAAGAAAGGCAGAAACCTTCAACTTTCTCCTTGCACAAACACCCTCAAAGTTACCATACAAGCTAAAAACTAATGAGGTGATGCCATTCTCTGGTCCAAATTAATTACGTTAATTTGGTGAAGGGCACTTTAAGTTTTTATCTAAATGAGCTGGGACACAAAATGCCTGAAGCAAAGTAAGCAGTCAAGACGAAGCTGAGGGAGATTTGATTGAAAACGTGTAGGAGTCCGAACAAAAAGCTTGCATATCTTAATGGATGAACCATTAAATATAAAAACAGGACTTACTTTTTTTTTTAAAAAAGACAAATAACTGGATTTTATGTAAAAAATAATTAGCGTAGTCTGGCTGGCTTTACAAGAAAACAACAGAAAGAAAGAAAATCACTTGGAATTGAACAGTAAATCCTTTGAAACACAGAAATGTCAGTCTGGATGTGTGGATTACTGCATATACATGTGAGATCTTGTTATGTCTTTGTGTTGCTGGCTATTAGGGGCTGCAGGCTGAATTCAGCAGACTGCATCTGTGTCCGGACTCATTGATTGATCTGAAGTTTGCCAAGAAAAGCAAACAGGGCTGAGAAAGAGATTTCCTATGACATAAAATCTGTGCTGCTTGAAAAACAGAGGATGCTCCAAGACTTGAAGAGATGCCAGCCAAATAAAAACGGAAGAACATAAACCAAACACAGACAAATCCAATTCACTGAAATATTTAGGGTCTTAGTGAATTCTGGTTTCTCTTTGCCTCAGGAAAGGGTTAGTCATTGATTACATTTTACATAATCCATAAAAAATGCATTTAAAAGTAACCAAACATGTGCAAAGAGACATCGCACAGCTGCTCCAACTCACTGTCAGCAAAGTCATCTGATATGTGTGCAACTTCAACAGGCCACCTGAGAGCAATCCTTGCAAGAATAATCTTTTATTTCAGGCTCCATCATGATTTTTTTCTTTGTTCTCCTCCATTGTGCCTCTCCTCACTACTGAAGACATGGTGTAGATGAGGCCCTGTTCAGTAATTACAGAAGATAAGATGCAGGCCCACTAAGAGCGGGATGAGACTCGCAGACAAAAGCTTCTGCAGCGGTCAGCAAGAATACAAAGCAGAACGAGACTGGATCAAAGCAAAGCTGGAGGAAGACAAAGACAACAAGGAGTAACCAGAACGATAAATGGCAGAAACATTTAACCATCTTTCTTCTATAAAGTGACCCTCAAAATCCTTCGTACTAAGAAAATGGCGGATGGTTTTTGTTGACTCTTCTTTCCTTTCCGTTACAGGATAAAGTTGGAATATTGACAACGTGTGATTTTAATTGCATTTCTTTTTTAATGGAATTGAAGGCAATTGTGAAAATTGTTTCTCAGACTTTGGCCGAATATCAACAAATGGAAATGGAAACGCCGCTACTGATGAAATGTTTGAGAAAGTTCCGCTGTTGCCTAGCAACCTGGCCCTGTTACCTCCAGCACATTTGGTCAGCTAGTTTTGCTGCTAGATGTTCTACACAATGGCTGCTGGAAAGGACAAGTGTTCTCCTGTTGACCAACCATCCAAAACCCTCTTGCTGTGTTCTTCTTGGTTGTGCAGGAGGCTCCACTTCTGCTTTTCAAAGATGCATGGTGGAATGATTTTGCAGCCATTTTCACGTGCGACTGTGAACATTGAGATGGGGGCGTGGCCAGCAGCAGATGATTTGGATTTAAAGTGACAGAGCCCTAAAACAGTTCATAACAGCTCAAACTTAGACTAAAACCTCATCATCTGAGGATGATTAAATGTAGTGAACATGTTTTGTGTCGCCAATAAACTTATCTGAACCTTTTTTTTTACAAACGTTCATTTTTAGTCTTTTTCTGCAGGAAAAGAAATGCAGATTAAACTGAACTGGCTTTGAACTGTATATATAGTTTATAGAGATATAGTTGTGCTTCACGACAGAGAGTGCAGACATGTTTCCTGTGAGTGTGCTTGGTTTTGCAGAGAAACAGGCTCTTTATTTTATCACTGAAAAGAGTGCAATGTTTATAAATGATATCATTCATTTGCCATCTGACAATTAGATTTTCTTTCATTTCCTGACATCGGCTGGTTTTTCCTGGAACAGTCCTAAAGGTTGGGCACTCAGTCTGACATTATCTATTAGCTCAAAAAGATCTTTTAAGAACTCCAGTTTTGTCCTGCCTCCCTTAGTCATTTCCTACTCGACTGTTTCTGTTCTTACACTCTTCTCCTGTCATTACCTCCCTCTCCTCGCTCGTTCCTCTCGTCCTATTCTCCTCTCCACTCTCATGAACTGAAGTGACAAAAAGTAGCACTTTGTGTCTAATATTTCTATATGGTGACAATCAGAGTCGCCTCGAAAGAGCGGACTCTTGCTAATGATTCTCAGAAAAACAGCTCAGCTCCTCCAGCCAAATCATACATGAAAGAAACCAGAGGAGAAACTAACTGACTTTACAGGAACTGATCTGCTAATGGTTCATCTGTGGTAGCAAAAGGTTAAGATTACACTGGTTGCACTGATTTTGGTTAAACTGGGGATTAAAATTGCAGCATTTGTTATATTTTAAGCCGTTCTCTTTCACAATGCACTGTTAAACAAATCGTACATTTTGATAAACCTGTTCCTCTCCTCACCTGTGGGGGCGCTGGACCAACAAGCACTGCAGAAAGTGACACAAAAACCTCTGAAGAAGACAATGAGCGTAACTTCCCTCTTTGCTAAATGTAAACAACCTCATTTTTTAGAGGACGTAGGATTTCTCTTTCGTCTCTGCTAAAACCACAATCCGTTTCTCCTGTTCGCTCGAGATTCTTGCATTTGTTTTGGTTGCATTTACCCAGAATTCCCTGCATTGTAGTCCACTTCCTGCTTGTTAAGTGGTCTCCAGTTCGCTTGGCGTTCACATATGCATTCAAACCGAACCAGGGTTCACTTCAACCAAACTGAGAAACCGAGGTTTGTAGTTGGACCAGTTAGTATTTTTGGTTCTGTTGTGCGTTCATACCTCCCCAAATGAACCGGATTTATAGGCAAACAACTAAAACTATTAAAGCAGACCGTCGGTTCTCATTACCACTTCATTTTAAGCTTCGTCATGTCTTGAATGACTCAGTGGACGGTGAGCGTTTCTTTGCATCTGGTGTAAAACTAACAGCGTCTGTTAATAATCTGGACCTGCTTTGATTCTGGATCTGAGTGACTTGACAGGTATGGATTCTGTTCCCTAGAATCGCAGTTCGGTTGTACAAGAGAACAACGATCTAAAGTCAACAAATCTACATTTGTATGATTTGGAGTGGAGTGTTAATTTGTTTTGATTTCAGCCACCCAGGCAGGAGAGTCTAGAAGCTCCTGTCTATAAATAAAGGTTTATTTCCAGGCCTGTCCAGTTAAAGGAAGACAGAACCAAACGTAACGTCTCAAATGCTGAAAGTAACTTGACATCCAGGTAAAGTGGCTCCCATTAAACCAATGCATGGCGTTAAGGAAGAAGGCAGAGCTGCAAAGACACCTCTGTTTTAAACACTACCCTGTTGTAATGGACTTCCTGACACATGCATTACACAGACAGAGTTTGCATTATGCATTATTGGAGACCATCTGCACAGCTTTCAGGTCTGATGCATCGCAAGAAGCTTCTTATTATGCTGCAGCAGAAAATACTCCAACGGGTGGAGGAGTGTGCTGCACGGTCAAATAATTCATGCAGTTTAATATGGACTCAGTGAGGCTCATGCCTGTGACATGAATTCAAGAAAAAGAGTAAAAATAGGTATAAATTATATTGAAAAAAATTAAGATATATTAGATTTGAGGAGGTAGAAAACTTGCAGGTATTTTGGTGAAGGCTGTTTCTCAGAACCGCAAACTTTCTTCTCGCGTAAACTATAAAACTGGTTAAAAAACTGATTTAGGCATTTCTTAGCCCCTTTTTCTTCTCTTTTATACAAGCAGGCAGCAATAAGCTCAACAACACAAAAGCTTCATATTTATTACAAAGTATTTATCTAAGAATTGATTTCTTCCTGTAACGGAAATGATTTCTGATTAAGTTCTCTGTTTTCATACTTTCATGGATTGTTCTTCTTTTTTCCCTTTTCTACACAGTTTTCATGTTGAATTGCAATTTTTTTGTAAAGTTTATCTTGAATTTGTAATTATGAATAAAGACTAACAGAAAGATCACACAGAAACTTTTATCTCTGATAAAACCTGTTTTTTCTTATAACAAACAAACAAACCAGATAAAACAACTTTGGGCTTCTTCACGGTTCGGATTATTAAATTATTACAATTATCATCTGATTCCATGTACAGATTTAACTCTAATCTTAATTTAACTGGAACCTGAAAAAGTCCAAACGTGTTAAATCACGTTTTTTATGTTTGTTATAAAAAGGAAACCAGGATTTATTACCAAAGACAAAAAGGAAAATGGACTGAACTTGCTAGTCATGCTGATACTCAAAGCGCTTCACACTACAGTCACATTCAACCACATTTACGCCCACATGCAGGTTGCTGGGCAACCTGCCGCTAAATGCCCTGCCCAATGGCACCTCAACATGTGGCTGAGGAAGCTGAAATCAAACCGACAACCTTCTGGTCACAAGACGACCTTCTACCCACAGAGACAGTCGTCCTAAAGACGCCACTGCATGATCCTTTTGCTAATCTTTTCTAAAATACAGGTTTAAACGCAGCATAACGAGCTACAATTCAGGGCAATTTAATGTGAAAAGTGATGTGAAAAGGTCAACTAAAGGTCAAACCGTGAAAGCACAAATACAGTGAAAATAAACAGAAATCATTACAATTAAAAGAGGAAATTTTAATCAACACGTTGCTATAAATGTTTAGCTGAGTGTTGCAGCAATGAGCCTCTATCACTAAACCAGCGGAGGGAAAATGTCAATTAATTTTACGAGTTTAACAATAAAACTGAACATGTGTTGGAGTTTATAAACTGATTTGGGGGCGATTTGCAGTGACCAACTGACCTGACCTCCATGTTTTAGGGGATGTTGTTGGTATCCCCTCCTTGTATTGGGTCCCATCATTTTACTACTTGATCTTTCAGTGGGCCGAGACATTTTCTCAAACCGCTATCAATAAAATCGTCGATAAATATCGTAAGGAGCTTTGCGAGCGTCTGAACAAGTCAGGGGTATTGCAAGCAATGACAAATATGCAGAATTGTGTTACATACAATTCTGCAGTTGATGACATCACAGACGGCGTCGCCAGTGACATCACAGAATCTCCCTGGCGGTGTGACATCATTCCACCTCCAAATATCTTGTTTACAGTCAAAATAGTCCATGATTCTCTTGTCTCATGTCAGGGACATCAAACTCATTTCCATTTGGGCCCAGATCAAAAATCTGAATGTTGTGCCAGGTTGCATTGATGAAAACCAATTCAATTGTTAAAATATCAATGAATAGGTGTTTCAGCATTCAATACGTGTTTAAAATAAAATAATATTGAACATCTTTTCACACTAATCAGTCCGTCTGCGATTGTTCAAACTTTTGCAGCGCCACTCTTTGGAGATAAAAATGAACTAAAATAATCAAATGTATCTTTTAAGACTCCCAGTGATCTTGGGGTTTCCCAACAAGACAATGTTGACTGTTTTAACTTTTCGCCTCCTCGCCTGCTTTGGTCACATGAGCTGCAGACTAGCAGACAAACTTTAATCAAACTTTCAATGGCGGGTAAAGTAGCAGGTCAAAGGTAGTGAAACCAAAAACATCTCTGTCTCCACTGTTTGCTGAAAGAACATGGAAGATGGCGAGGAATATTTTAGTAGAGAGCATCCATCCTCATTTTTCATCAGTTTGAACCTCTGAGCTGATAAAGGTGTTATTGTTGCTCTGGCAACTAACAACATGCATTAGAAGTCATTTATTGATAGTACAATAATTATTCTTAACCAAATTAAATAACATTTACCTTAGTATGCTCAGTGTATTTCTCGATGCACAAATTGTTGATATTGTTCAGGGATTAAAGGTTTTTTATTGTCATATCAGCCACTGGCCACCAGGGGCTCCCCAAAGTGCCCCAGCCTGGCTCCAGGGTGTACGGTGGCCCTGAGGTTCAAACCACTTCAGCAAGTTGAAACCACAATTACAAAAGCTCTATAACATGAACGAAAGCGCAACAACATTAATGAAAGCGTTTTTATATCACCCAGAACGTTTTTAAAAAACACGTTAAAGCCAGAATAACTTCCGATTCAAAGTAAAAACGAGCCGTAGAGCAATCAGCCATTTCTTAGGTCTCCCACTGGGACACACCTGATCCGTTTCATTAACGTTGTACCGCTTTTGTTAACGCTTTGTTCATGTTGTAACTTTTGTAATTTGTAATTTCAATTTGCTGAAGTGGTTTGCACCTCAGGGCCATTGCACTTTGACAGATGTTAAAAAATGAAGTGTCTCGCCAGAATCTCCTGCAGAGCAGCGGACGTCGTGTCTCCCTGACACAGAACCAGACTCTGAAATATTACCTTTGGACTCAGAGAGGTAAAAACAGGGTGAGGAGGGCAGTTATGGTTTTATGGTGCGTGTGAAAATCTTGGCTTGTGGTGCAAACTGTGACATCAATCATACAGACGCGCTTCACTTTTTCCACATTTTATTACTGCAAATGCTATTAAACTCACAAATACCCCACTTGTTTTATTCTGTCTGCATTTATTCAGGAAGTGCTGATCTCCATACAGTCATGATTAGCAGAGAGGTCTGCTGAAAATCAGACATTTTTATCCCGTGGAGAAATAAAGCAGCAGAAAAACACTGGACTCTACAGTAAATGAGAAGTCTGGTCATTCCAGTTAAAGCAATAAAAAAAGGAAAATGGAGCCAGACTGTCTCTGCACGAATTACCACAGATGGAGCGGATGGGGAAATATACTCCGCCGTATCAGTCTGCATGTCTGCATGAGTATTGCACACAGAATTTATGGTTTTCTTATATTTAGATGCACTTACAAGTATATCAGATGTTTAATTTCTATTTCTTACTCGTTTGTTGTGTTATAAACCTTTAGGGTACTTAAAATATTTTATTTCTAGCAATAAACTCCCCAGACAGTTTTTATTACACCTGTATTTTTGGCTGACTTATAGCCTTATCCTTTCAAATAAATAGATCTTATCAACCCTTCAAGCTTCAAATGCAATCACTATTCTCTTTGTAACATCAAACTTTCATTCAAAACACTAAATAAATGTCATTTTGCATTATTTTTATGGTTTGTGCATAAAAATAATGCACAAATGTTTCACAAAATTCAAGAAGCACTTTTCAATGTGAGTCTCAAACTTTTCCAGCACCACATTTTGGAGATAGAAAAAATGCAAAGTATGTAGAAAAGAGACAGTTTCTATCAACTATTATGTCATTTATTACTGTTATTGATCATGTACTGTGGGAGAAGGTAAATAAAATATAAAATATTGTTTTGAAAAGTGTCTTGATCTGGTCTGAGAATAATTTCACGAATATTACAATTTAAACAATGTTAGATGTATAAAATACGAGACAAACATCAGATTATTGAGACATTAAATAAATATTAATTGCACTGAAACGATCCAAATAAATCTTGTTACATTAAATGACCTTCTTATTCAATTAAAACACTTAAGCAAAGAGTTGCAAAATATTCTCCAAATGGATGTTTTCTTGCTTTTAGCAAATAGAAATAATTTTTGTGTCTAAAAATCTAAAGACAAGAAAAGTTTAGTCTGATTTAACGTCAAGCAATAAGGAAAAAAATCCAGCTGTCTTTTTATTTTGTGCATGAAAATATCTGCTTTCAACAGTAATTAACGTTTTCCAAATCTAAGCCTGTTACAATGAACTTTGTAACAAAACTGTGCAGTTTGAATATCAAGCACTTTCCAAACCTTTCAAGGATTTCAAGCACCTGGAAACTTCAGTGTGAGAGCAGCCAGAGCTGCTACTAAATGCAGACTTTGTTTCAACCCTAGTCGTAACTTTTTACTGCGTTTTGCTGCTGATAATGAAAACTGCAGGGCTGACAGATGATAATCTGGGTAATTGGATTAAAAGCGATGCCCTCTGCTGAACTACATCAGCGACTTGTTGACTAACGTCTTCAAGATGACGCCGATATCTGAGGAAAACCTGAATATTTACACTAATAAACAGGCATTTTATCACCGAGGCTCAGAGGCAGCAGTAACAAAGATTTACCTGACACGTTTATGGCATCTGTATATGAAATGTGTCGACATCTGCTGTTTGCTATGCATGATCAATTTCTACAGCAAAAATTAAATTGTCAGGAAACGACTAGAGGAATTCAATACAGGGAGCAAAAGGAGATTCCTTACAAATTAAATCCCTCCAAGATGACATTTGTTTACATCGGCAGCTTTTTAACTGTTTTTTCAATTAAATTAAAAGTTTAGGAGAACAGAGCATTAAATGGTGATTATTTACAGTAACAGTTTAAAACCAGAACAAAGAAAAAACATTAATTAAAGTTAATTATTTGTCTTTATTACCTTCTTTCATTAAGGCTGAAATGGTTTATCGAATTAATTGTGAATAATCAATTACTGAAATAATCATAAACTAATTTAGAAAATGATTAGTCATTAACTGAAGTATACAAACAAAAAGTTAGTTGCTGTAAGAATAACTCAGCAGTAATTCGGTCAAAACTGGAAACAAAATAAACATTTTGTAAATAAAAAACCTTTTTTTTTTTTTACCAATTTGTTCTAGGCTGAATTACCCAGATAAGATTTTTAGCTTAATCTAGTTTAAATACTTTTAAAACATTAATATTTGGCATCTGTTACCCAACTACTAATTTAGCTGCAGATGCATCTTTTGCTACAGGTAATGCTGATTAATTGTTACTGCATTTTAGGCAATAAAATTTTAATTTTCTCTTCAAAAAATTGATTTTTTTTGCCTATTGCTAATATTGTATAAAATAAGTTAAGTGTTAAATGAAAAATCTGCAGAACATTTCAATTTTCATCTGATTAATTGTTAGAATAACCGCTTACTAAATCAAGTTTTAGCAATTATATTATTATATAAGATTGTCAAAATCAATCCTTTAATACCAGAAAAATAATTATTATAGTAGTTGGAGTTGGATCAACAATGACCTGTATTTTTGCCCAAATTGTCACATTTATTCCAGCAGCAGCTCTGCAATTACAGAGACTCAGAAAAGTGAGATCATGCAGTTAAGGAAGTTAAAATCGATGCAAGATCTAGAGCATAGATCTTTAAAGCACAGAATGTGTACATGAACCAGATCATTGGTCTGGTTTGAACATAATCAAGTCCTCCATCTTATAGTTTTGTCCAACTCATTTTGATACAAACTAGAAAACCATCTTTCAGAAATTCACTTCTCAGAACCAATGAACAGAACCTCAAGATGAAAGTGGAAAATCAAACATGATTGACTTTGACTCCTGAAATCCTTCAGCATTTGTATAAAATCAATAAATAAAACCATCTTCAATAATGCAACAGAAAGAAAAGCCCAGGGAGAGTCAGAGGACAGAAGTGACGAACACAGAAAGTGGCATATTTGAGTCTCTAGAGAAAAGTATTTTATTTGCTCCATTGAAGTTTTACTTCAGTTTTAAGTCACTTGTTGGCTGCTACATGAAAAGCCTCCTTCCTGCATCCACTGTTTAAAAAATTCAAAGCAAAGTAGAGAAGATAGGAAGCAAAACTACTAATTTAGTTATCAACTATTCTAACGATTAATCGGTTCACAAAACTGGCATATTCTGCAATTTACATTTCTTTTTAAGTAGAAAAATACAGATTTTATTGCTGGTATAATAACAGCATTCCAATAATCAGGAATTGATCATTTTTAGCAAAGCATGCATGTGCAGTTTAAAATAAAACACTTCCCTTAAAGAACCGATTAAGCGTGATAAATCGTGATTAATCGTGATTAATCGCTCCAGCTCTCATTTCCAGTTGCGCCACAACTTTAACTTTTTGTTATTTATTCAGACCTAAACGATTCAACCTTCAGGTCAGTGTTACGGTTTTCAATCTGCACCGACATGATCCAGACAAAACAGGAGGAAATTTTTCGGAGGGAGACGAACTCGACTTCGGCTTTTAGGCTGCCGACTCTTCTGTTCTCCTTTACAACTTCCATCCAGTTCTTCCATCTGAACATTCTTTCAGATGAAGGCACAGCTTTTACTTTCCACATCCCACACAGAGCTCTGCCCTCCTGAGAATTCAACGGTAAAATGCAGCTGTTAACATTCATGAATGCAGATTGGTGCTCGACTTTATCGCCGTTTTTGTGGCACAAAAATCAGCTGAATCCATCCTTAAAGCTAAGGAGTGTGTTCATAAAAACCTGAAGCCGCACTCGTGTGCTTTAAAGATGTTTTCCTTCACTTGGAGACAACACATGCATGCAAAGATGAAACTCGGGTTGCAGTTTTTGCATGCTGAGATATGAGTCTGCAAAGTTATAACTCAGTACAATAATGTACTGAAAAGTTCCTGCAGTGGAACTGAATACCGAAAATCTTTTTGCTATAATCTGAGGTTTTTGGAAAAACGTCTACAGAAACTTTCCTTAAGAAGCAAAGAAAGAAAAAATACATTCAAACTATTTGGATTTTCCCTGAGTTATTTTCACGGGGTAATGAAGCCATCAGATGTTTCTGATTGTGTGTCTTTTTTGTTAATAAAGGGCCGTTTTCATGTGTAGTTTCATCTCAAACTTACACAAACTCACATTAACAGGCAATGAATGAATCGATTTTCAATCAGTTTTTTGCACCAAAGAGTTAAGACTGTAAAACACATTTTTACTGAGGCTCTTTAAATGTGTATACATGTGCAATTTGATATTTGTGACAAAACAAACTAAGATGTACTTGCAGATTTATTGCTTAATGCTGAAGAAAAAGTCTCCCTGTGTCCCCTAGGGGGCTCTGTACCTTTCAGAGTGATGTCAGAGAGTAATGAAAGTATCATGAATACTTTTACAAGTTACTGCATCTGCAGCTGAAGATGGAACCTGAAGCCAAAACACCACCAACGTTCAAATATCCATCCATCCGACTGATGCGCAGCGGTCTGCCCAGCCAGCTGAACCGACGGCTCAGCGAAGTGCTTCTCACCGCTCTGCTGCCATCAGACGGCTATCGAATGCGGCTCAGGCCTGCGGTGCAAACTCGGCTGGAGGCTGATGGGCTTTTCAACAAAAGTAATTAAAGATGGAGGCAAACAGAAATGAGCAAAGGACACACAAAGCCAACCTGAACAATTCATGGATTAAGCTTCGGCCACATGAGTGGAGGCGAAAACAGCATCACGTTTCTGGTGACCATGAAGTTAAGATTCATTCTTCCTCCAGAACGGCTCGATGGTGACATGGTGGTTATTCAGTGCATATAAGTGTTGTTTCTTTAGTTGGTGTTTAGTGATATTTTCAAATTTCCTGTCAATTTTAAACAATTTTAACTCAAAAACACGACTGCGCTCCACCAGGCTGTTCAAGACAAGCCGATACCTTCAGAACTTACTAACGATTATTATTGGTCATTAATTGGATTTTAAAATTTGGCACATGCTGCAAATTTGTCTTTTTTTTATACAAGAATATTAGAAATACATTAAAAGATCCATATAATGTATTAATTTATTTGTTTTAAATGCAACAACACAGCATTCCTTTATTAAATGCTTGATTATTGGTTGCAAAAAATGCATCTGCAGCTAAAGGAATATTTCTAACATTAACATATGAAAAGCTCTAATGTGAGAAATACTTTTTATATTCAAATTAATGACAGTAGAAGCTTCTTTTGGACTCTGAATAACACATTTATTCTGGGATCAGTCATGAGGAAATCACAGCGTTCTGCTGTGCTTTACTTTTCTGTGATGTCATTGTTTCTTCATTTTATTTTCCAAATAAAACTATTAACTTACCATCAAAACATGGAATCTGAATGCTGTCTGAGAGCCGCTGGTTTATCAGCCAAAATAATCCAACAGTAATTCATGCCGCCAGTTTTGTTTTCAGGTTGAAATGCAGAATTAAGAGAATATAATTTCAAGTTGTCCTGTCAGATTAATGCCGTTAATATGAATATTAAAGTGTTAAAACTCATATGAACATCCAGGGAAGTTATTTTATATCGTGTAATTTAAGTTAAATATTTTGTTTGGGATGTTTTTGGATCAGAACTTGTGATAAACTACAGTTTTCATTTTTATGTTTCAGTGTTTACTAAAACTAGTCAAACTCAAATGAAGACGTGATGATCCTAGAAAATGTGTTTTTGCCCAAGTTGTTTTTGAGTAAACACATTATTTATGCAATGATGTCCCGTTTTACCCCTAAATTATTCATGGATTGTGCGGTTTAACATACCAACACCCATTTTTCTGAAAATAGCTCTAAGAAATGGGCTGAAAATGAGTCCAAGATGTCCAAACAAACGTTCCTAAACTTTCTAAAACAAACTTGAAAGAAAGAGACACAGAGGGAGAGAAAGAGAGGAAGAAAGAAAGAAATTTTGGCTCCTCAGTGCAAAACTTTTAATAAATGAGTTGTTTGAGTTTGGTTCAGAAAAGTCCTTCAGCGTTTTTGAAACAGGAATATCTTGACAGCAACAGAAAGTCGACTGAACATCTGAGAAACGGAGTCTCATAAGAAGAGATTCACCTGCACCTTCGTCATCAGCTTGTGCATCGTAGGAGTTTAAAATTGGATTTTGTGAACTTTGACTTCTAGAGAAACTTGGAAGGCGCAGTGGTTCATCTGAGCTGTTTGTGTCGTTAACTTATCTAACAGTAAAGCGGCTCGGAGACAAAGTTAAAACATCACCAGGAAGAACCGAAGAACCCAGACGGTTACTCAATTTTCACTTTTTTGGTTCATTTCAGAGTTTGATTAGCATTCACGCCTCCACAAACAAACTGAGAAGCAAACTAAAGCGAACTAAACACAGCTGGTGAAGATGCATTCATAAAGATGAGGGTTAAAGCGACCAATCTCCAAGCTTTAGGACTTACATTTGTAAGAGATTTAATAAATATATCAGCGGTTGTACCAACTAACACTTTATTTCCATTGATGCAATAGAGCATAAACCAAAGTTTGGAGAGGAAAACTAACTTCAGAAAGACAAGATTACTCTTACAAAACACTGAAAAACATTGAAAAAAATGTCTTCTCGATGCTTTAGCAGAAATAAAACCGTCTAATCATCAGCTTGCTTTTAAACAGTCTGCAGGCTCATTTCAGCAACAACTGCAGGGAGGAAGTGAAACCACTCTCTCATAAAAGCTTTGCATGTAAACTGCCCCTGGGTGTCGATATTGATCTTCTAAAATGAGCCATGTTGCAATAACTCTGCTGTTTCTTCTTTTCTCCCTCACATAATAAACGATCCCACATCAAGCACACAGAACCGGGACAAAACTAAATGCAATTTACCAGCTGCTTCCTAATGGGGCTGCATCTTTCAATATAAACGTTAATAATCCATGATTACCTCTGCGCCGCGGCACTGGGAGCTGAGGATTTCTTTCATGTGTTTATGGAAGTGTTTTCCTCTCTGCCTTTCTCTCCCATTGGCTCCACCTTTTGGGAAAAACAATACAGACATCAGCTGAGAAGCGTTTCCCTTGTTGTTTCCATCGGCGCGCTGGGAGACGACTGCAGAAGCACTTCAGAGCTTCGTTAACCTTCACTCTTTCTGAGCTAATTAGTCACATGAACTCCTCATGCAGCCATGCAAGCAGACATGAAGGACGAAACTGAATGATCAAAAATCAAAGAGAAACAAATTCAACTCTTGACGAAGTGAAGCAGGTCTGACAGTGACACCATTTAGAATAGAATATGCTTTATTGATCCCAAATTGCTAATTTGTTGAAAGCTACTCCATCTTACTTCATAAGTACAAAGACTGTAAAATATCTATGTATATCTAAGAGTGATAAGTTCAAAATGAATCGATATAAACAAATAAATAACAAACAATCACATGCAATATATCAATCAATAAATAACCTATAAATGAACATTTGGTTTGTTTCAAAAGTAATAACTTGTGATTAAATGTAGCAAATTACAAATACGATAAACGACAGAAGACAGGCGCCAACGAAAGCTGAGAAAACTGGTCTCAATACATAAACTATGTATTCTCCCTGCGGATCAGGACTAAACAAATTCATGTTTTTTTCATTAGACAATTAGTTTAATTTTACATAATTGCTGCTGTAAAAGACAATTTGTTAAATACTTTATAACAGAAAAAAAAAATCCAAAAAGCAGGTGAAGAGCAACTCAAAACCACTCAAATTTGCTCCCTTGCTTTCCCGTCAGCATGACTCTGCAGGCTCACCCGTTGCCACGGCAACTGGCTGGCAACAGCTCCGCGAGCCAACAGAAATATGAATTACGCCGTTAACAGAAGGTTTGCAGTTTAAAAGAACGGTCGACCTCAGCATGCTAAACAGTTTAGCAGCTAACTTACAGATTTTAATAAATAATTCATTTTAATTTAATTAATTTAATTATTGGTTATTGCTATTTAGTAGCACGTGGATGAGTGTGATTGACAGCACTATGCCCCTCCTCTTGGTGTGGCTCATTTTGCCTTGGACGCCCTTTGGACATGGTGTTTTTCAGGACGGTAAATTAAAACTTTTCTCCATAATTACGGCTCATAAATAATTTATGAAATTAATAATTTCAGACTTGATGCTGCAGTTTCTCCAAGAAGGACAACAAGGTTGATGGGTTGACAGTTATAAACTGTTTTTAAACTCAAGTACAAGTTGTTTACAGGAAACATGCTGACTCAGATGACAGGAATTAAGATGAAATACCAAAAATTGTTACAAATCAGGGGGAACTTCTGTCACATAAAGTAACCACTTTAAGCAGAAACAAATGGCTGCCTCTGACACGGAGTTAATATGGAAGCTATCGCCATCCCATTTATTTTCCATTTGTCTGCGTCTCAGTGAGGTTATAATGGCTTCGTAAAAAAAGCCACATTAGCAGGACGGGGCACGACAATAGCTACGGATTAATACTCTCTGATCCCTTCCTGTCAAGCCATTAAAATGTATGCAATTTAGCATTATCTCTGATGCCATGCTTGGCTTTCTATTCCACCAAGTTAAAACGATTCTCAATGTATCAGCGCCTCATTTGCTGTGTTTAATGACTCACCAAGTTCCTGCTATTTTTTTCCGCTTCTCCTCTTCCTCCTCCTCTTCTCTACGCAGTGTAAAAATAAAGATAAGACATGCCTATCATCCCGTAGAGCCTGTCAGTCATAATTCACTGCTGAAATTACATTCCCACACAGAGCTGTGGCTCAACAGATGGTTCAGTCGGGTCGGTTCTGCCCAGAATGCTGCTGCTTGCAGCTCCATGTTTCCTTCTCCAGCTGTACTGTTTCTATTTTACGACACGTCAAGATTATATTGCTGGATATTATTTTCCTGTAATGTGATAACTTTTGATTTTAAACAAAGCAACTAAAACTTCAGGATTTTCAAAAGTTAAACAATATCTGAGAAACCCAATGTAAATTAAATCTGGATAGCATTACTTTGCTTAAGTTACCATCTTTTTCTTATGATTGTTGATAATTATGAATCATGTTCATTACTTGTTCATAACAAGGTTTTAGTTTCATCCTCGTCAGAATAAACTCTAATAATTGGTGTTTAGAAACTGTTGTTGGGATTGAATTAATTGCTTCTTTAACGAGATTAAAGCGAGATCCAACAATGCAAACGCTGCAGAAAATACATACAATATAAGCATAAATATGGTGATATTTACAATATTAAATCCCTTACATGTATAAGGGAAACCTCCATAGCAAACTCTGATTGGATGATTAGTCAGAACGAAGAGAGGAGGCACTGTGATCCGATGCGCTTCAGGTTCATAAGTTATAATTTTTTTTTTCCAGGAATTGTTTATGTCCAGATTTAGAACATCTTCTGAATTATGACGGATTTCACCAGTCTGTGTCTGGCGAATTTTTGGTTAAAAACAGATAATAAAATCACTCCAGTAAAAGTAAAAAGCATAGCTAAAGTAAATTTTTTCAAAAAAGTAACTAAAGTAACTAGTTACTACCCAACTCTGATACAAGGTGTGTTTAGTGAACGCAGTTTACTAAATTAACAAAGCATTCAGGTCATTACAAAAACCACTGCTTTACACTGGCTGCATTTCCATTGACCGTTTAGAAAATTAATTTGCTTAATTTGAAAAAAATTAATTTGTCAATCAAAAGTTTAAGTGCTCAGATGAGGTGGTTCTAAAAGTTTGTTTATTTAAAGCAAGATCCAAGAGCTTTTTTCAACAACCGGATGTTACTACTGTTGGAAACAACAAATAAGATGACAACAGGAAGAAACTGGAGGATGATGGCGCTGCATGCGTTTTAATGACTTACAGACGTATTCACTCGACTTTAATTGGGTTTCAGAATATTGACAAAGCTTTGAGCACATCTGTAATGGAAATGCATCCAAAATAAGAAAGCTTTCTTTACGTGTCTGAGCAGAGAAAAATTTGTTACAAATAGAACAATTCAGATATTGGTTGGATGTCTTGATAAATACGAGACCTACAGGAAAATAGATCACTAACAAAGGAGTTTGATTATTCCACTCAAAGCTAAATTCGTCGTATAAAAATGGAAAACTCTGTCCTCTAGTCACAGTAGTTTTCACAAACCAGTTTCAGCTGCAATCCACTCAGATATGCTCATTATGCCAGGCTGAAGACGTTGAAATTTGTCACGTCTGCGTAATGCGAGCGCTGCGGAGAACAGAGTGGACTTCGCAACGATCACAGCGCTGAAAATAGCAGCTTTGAGATCAGCGGAGTGCGTGGTGCGGATCTGCTGATCATTCGGCAGCCGTCTCGTTCTCATTCACAGATACAGCACTTCTCTTGCTTCTTGAGTGCCGTGTCAGTCAACTCAAGATGCTGCTCACATCCTGTCTTACTGTACTCACACAAACTGAATCCGTTCCCGGCAAACCCGACGGCAGAAATCAAAGACTCTCCTTTAGGCAAAACAGCCACATAATATCCACCATTTCTTATTCTTCATACGATCTTACAATATTAAACACTGAGCGGGACAATTTACTAATTTTTGAACTGGGAAGGAAAAAGATTTTAGTTCATTTCTTAAATTTATTCTACCTTTAATGTACTGTATGTTCGTGTTTTTAGATTTTCTCCTTTTCACAGCAAATGTTGCCGACAGATGGCTCAGCAGCAGGATAACCAGGTGCATCTGCAGTTTTTTCCACAAGTGATTCATTCTGTAAATGCTGTTTCTCTTCTTACAGTTGTGTTTTAAATTCAGAGAGTCAGAACTGAAGAGTTATTCGTTGAAAACGTTAGAAGTTGCATATCTATTTTGGGTTTCCGATAATTAATTTTCCAGATGGAATAATGATTCAAAATGCAACTGCAATGATTCATTTTTAAATAACAGACGCAACAGTTGAAATCAATGTGAATTTTATCTGTAACTCATGTATATTTCACTTAAATTACTTTATTGTTTATTCATCTATTCTTTGTGTAATGCATTTTCTTAATCTGGCACCTCAGTCTGAATTTCGTACCACAAACAAGCGAAGCAGTATGACAATAAAATATCCCTGAAAGCAAGGGGAAGCCATTGGACACAAGCTCAACTCTGGATTTGGCTTTTATGCCTCATCACACAAGTTTACAATACAGTCAAGGTATTGTCAAAAAGTCAAATATTAGTCGGTTTTATACAAGTTTTAGCAGCTTGAGCAGCTTTTAGAAACCACCTAACCCTTTCTTGGCAATAAGTTGATGTTTAGCAAACTATTTCAAAAAGTTTAGCAAACTATTTCAAAAAGTCACATTCCACAGGCACTACGCCGTTACCTAGCAACCCCAGCCGAGCCCAGCCCCGTTACCTAGCAACCCCAGCAGAATTCCAACACTTTTTACCATCTGGTTTTACTGCTGTACTGGGAAAGACACATTTTATTGTTGACTTTCCATCCACCCCTTGATTTTGACTTAACACTTAGGAGGTTTTTGAAAAGGCTCATTTTCCAAACACCAACATCAACTTATTGCCAAAAAAAAAATGTGTTGGTGTTTGTTTGTTTTTCAGCCATTTTGGCTGCTTTCAGAAGCAGCTGAGACATAAATGGAAGTATAAACATTTGCACATTTGTGAATTTTGCATCTTTAAGACCAAGTGTTCAGTTCCCAATGTCAGGCAACCAAACAACCTAAATTAACTACTAATTCTCCCAAAAAGCGAGTTAAGATGGAGTTATACTAGAAGCTTGCAAGTTGGAAATGGTCATGCATGTTTAATTTTGACCATGGGTAGATCAAACACGTCCACAGTAAATTCAAATCTGTCAAAGTTATTTTTTAAAGTCAAATCTCATAGTTTAGAGTGGGGGTGTTAGCAAAATCAACTTTTTATAGCTTCAAATAATTTTATGACGTTATTTAAAGATGTACCTAGAATGTTGCTTTGATTCTTGTGACAAAATGACACCTTATTCCTAGAATAGTACATAATACTCCCCCTTTAATCAACTCTGCCTGCAAAATGAATGGATCATCATAAAACCCTAAAAATAACTGAGATTTTAGACCCTAATGGCAGCATTTAACATTCTGACTTTAACTATTAAACCCAGAGTCTGAAGACACCAGAGTGACGTTCTGAGCAAAGTTAAAGTTATTGTGCTTGGTTTAATTATTCCAGTCCAAAGGGGGAATTCTGCATTAATCTTTCATAAGTGAAAACACTTTGACTTTGTTGTGATTAAAATTCAGCAGCGATGGACAGCAGCTTGTTCACCTGAGAGAAGCGGTGCTGCTGTACCAGAGGCGCAAAAGCAGGCTGTAAGAGCAATAGGGGTTTGTATTAATTACAACCAATCCTCTGCTTCCTCATAAAACAGCTCCAATGCCCCGCACTGTTAGACTGTAATACAATTACGAGCATTAAAGGAGTTTAATGTTTTTCAGATGGCTTGTAATTCATCTGGATTGTTAGATCTGGGATTTTATTTATTAGTCGTTTAATGGATGCTGTTTATTTGACTGGGGGCTCTCTGACTCAATTGAAATAAAAACTTTTAAGAGGCCAGTTTTTTCCGTTGCTGGTTTCAGGAGCATCACTGGAAAGATTTGTTTCCACGAAACAAATCTTTTTTGTTGGCTGAATGTCTCTTTATTTACATTGCTGATTAAAATACCAAATTGGACTTATTTGGGACACACGTTGCTGTTTATGTCTTTACATCTCTTGGCTTTAGCAATGGAAGTACTTAAGGTTACAAAAATAATCTAAAGTAGGTTATTTTATTATTTTATCTTTGGTAAACTTGCAACATTTTGCAGAATTTGGCTTGTTTTATGGATTCAGCCATTCAGATGCTTCACATTATGAAAATATGAAACAAGTAGATGTCACAATAAGACGTCTACTTGTCTTATTGAAGAAATTAATGTTGCAGTTTCCAACCATTTTCAAGTAACGCATTGGTAATGGCATTATGATGCAAGTTCACACCAATAAACTTTAATTTAGCAAAGAACAGATGGAAGATATTTAAAAAATAAGGAATTAAACGGAAAAAAAATCAATTTACAATCAAAATCAAGAAGCAATGCATTATGAAATCTGTATAAACAAAATGGCCGTTCAAAAAATATATATATATTAAGCAGAATGAAAATTATTGATCTCATTTTAATTTATCATGCGATTAATTGATTAATTGATGAATTGAACAAGCGACATTACTGACAAATTAAAGTAATGAAAAGTTGAAATATAGACTCAAATTATGTTATTTTTATGTGAAAATATATAAATAAACGAGAAAAAAAAGAAAGAATTTAGGAAAAAAAAGTGTCAAAATTAATGGGTTTCTCCAGATTAAACTTTATCTTTGTTTCCCACAATACAACCAGACATCAGGAAGAATAAATAATTATGCACACTAAAAAAAGCTAAGTTTCCTTTCTGCAATATTTAGAAATAACTGGCAGAATGAATTTAAAGTTCTGGACTTTAAAAGGTAAAAAGGTTTAAAAAAAAAGTTAAAATAAGAAACTGACAGCTCAGATAAATGGATAAATATTTAAAAAAGAAACTATCAGGGTTTCCACTGTTAAAAAGCAAAATACTGACATGGATTTAAAGGCCCAAAAAGCTCCAAGAAACAGAGTAAAATCTAATCGTGACAGGATCAAAGAGGCTTTTTAGGCTTCAGACTAATAGAGTGAACTTCAAACAAAAGCATATCTGGCTTGTAAAGCTGGAATCCTTTTCTACATATAATTAAAAGGTACTGAGTCACGAAGCGGCTTTTCAGTTCAGACGGATTAATCAGTCCTGGATGGTCAACTGAGAATCCAAACACAACAGCTTATTTACCGGAAAAACTTGCTTTTTACTTACTTAATGTTACAGTGTCACAGAATTAAACAACAAAAATCACAGCCACCGTTTCATTTATCTACACTGCAAAAGCACTAAATCTAATCAAGTATCTTTGGTAACTTCTAGTGCAAATATCTTGAAATAAGACAAATCTAACTTGCAAATAGCTTTTCAGAAAGCTATAAAACTTTAAAAAATGTATTAATATTTCAGGAATATTAATGAATTCTTGATTTAAACTCCTAAATGTTACATTTTCACATGCTGAGGTTCACTTTCACACTGTGTCAAACAAACCTGTTCCTCTCCTCGCCTGTGGCGGCGCTGCACCAAGAACCACTGAGGCAGGGGTGTCCAATGTGTGGCCCGGGGGCCATTTGTGGACCTCCAACTGATTCCTTGGGGCTACGTCCTTCTTCACGAACAGACTTGTGAGTCAGTTTCCTTTTATTTCATGTGTACAAAGATATTTGCACTAGAAACCAAAAATACTTTAGACTTTGTGTTTCTCGCCGGTCATGTTGGAGGGCATGGCTTGACCTCTCAGTGATCTGGTTTGAAAACCCGTCCAATAATCCTCCAAGACAAACTACAGAATGTGAAATTCTCAACCTGCCAGATTTTATCCGGCTGAAACCTTTGAAAACGTTCCTCCTCAGCCCACAGCCAGCGCTTTAAGATCAACCAGCTCCAGTTTTAACAGCAGGTACCAGCAGGCGAAGCTTTGCGGCGCCGCCTTCCTGGTCCCCGGCGGCCGGCCACAGCTTGTCTGGGCCATCGCAGGGCAGATGGGATACACTGAGCCGGGGTTCAACGCCGTTTGGACGTGCAAGGAATATTTCCACAGGGACACTTTCAGGGTTTATTGGCTCTTTCAAGTAGCTCCCCCTGCCAGATGATGCGATCGGCTAAGACAATGCCGCCGCAGAAAAAGCTGATGGATAAATTACTTGATGTTCAGAAGTGAAGTCAAAAAGGGCAAAACTTTAATCAGGTGATCTGTGCTGACAGAATTTTAGACAAATGTAGTTGGTATCTGGGTTATGAAACCCATTTTTACTCGTTTTTCAAATGTTATCACACTTGACTGGAATACATTTGGAACAAAAATTGCAACATTTGTTTCCTTTTCAGCTGCTGTGGTTCTCTTTCACTGTACGAAACAATCCAAACCCTTTAATAAGCCAGTTCCCCTCCTCGCCTGTGGAGGCGCTGCATCAAGATCAACTGAAGGAAACAACACAAAAAACTCTGAAGAAGACACGGAGCCCAACTTCCTTCTTCATGAAATCGAAACAAAAATGGAGATTTCTTTTCTGCCTTTTGTAAAAAAGTATTTTCCCTTGCTAGCGCTAGACTCTGTTTTGGTCATATTTACCCAGAATGCCTTGCGCTGTAGTCTGCTTTCTGCTTTTAGAGCAGTCTGGTCTGCTTGGCGTTCACATCTGGGTTCAAACTGAACCAGAGTTCACTTCAATTGCATGTTCATTTGGTCCCCAAATGAACCAAGTTTCTGGGTGAACAGCTTAGTCCACTATTTCAGGAATTTCATTTTTGGAATTGAACCGTTCAGACGACCATGAAAAAGTCAGATATAGAAAAAAAAGGGGGGATTGAGTCGCATTTGCCTGCATGTTGGATTCATTAAAGCATGAATCCAACATGCTTTAAGAAATATGTGGTTGATTGATTTGTAGAATCCCAACCTTTGCATCAGTGATTATATGACTTGATGAAAACATTTACGCAATTAGTTCAGCACTTATGCTTCTGAGAGCTACATTACAAACAGAGATTAATTAGTATTCAGTCACATTCAATTCATTCTCCACGGTTAAAACATAAAGTGATCAACTCTTCTCTGTTTGCGTTACAAACACACACCAAAGGAATGCCATAATTAATTTGTCAAAAGACACTTTGGAGTAATAAAACACCTTCGGTGTGAGGAAACCCAACGCCGTCTCTCCGTTTACACCTCCAACACCCAACAGTCGACACCAAGAACGTTTCACAACTTATTAATAGTGTTGCTGGCAGAACTTCGTCTTCATAACAGACGGATCTGGATCCTTCGCCCACTTCCTCTTCATTCCAGTTAACCTCATTTTTACCTCTTTTAACCTCGTCATCCTGTGCCAATTTATGTCACAGCCACTTTTAATTTCCTGTGAATCACTGAAGCCCGTCTGAGTGAATTAGGATTCAGTTCTCATTCACACAAACTCCTAAATCCTCCTTTTTGTTTGAACCTGCCTTAAATTCTGGCACATCGTCGTATTTTAGCTTCATTTATATTTTATTACTGTCCTTTATGAAGCACTTTAATATGAAGTATGACTTAATTTGTGGCCTGTTGCTGTAAGCAATGAGTCAATTGATTGCATGATAATTTAAAAGGAGCTCAATAATATTGATAAGATAAAAGCCTTCAGTTTGGTGTTTTGGTCTCAACCAGCCATTTTGCTTATATAAACTTTATAATTCAATTAACTTGTTATTTCTGTTATTTTATTCAGTTCAGACATTTAAAATGTCTTCCAGTTTATTAGAAGTTAAAGTTTATTAATCTTTCAGAAGGTTTTTATGATGCCATCAACATTATATTACTTGAAAAATAATATATTTATAATATATTGTTTATAGCAATAACGTCTGGAACAGTTTATTGTCCAGGAATTGATAAAAAGAAAAAAGTTTATTGTCGAAACTTTTGGCCAAAATCATTAAGTAAAAATCACGTAGAGCCACAAAAATCATTTTTTAAACACATTTTTTAAATAAATTTTTTGTTTCATGTGTTTAATTATAATTGCATTTAGAAAATCGGTCAGCAAATCAGCCTAGTACACGACAAGCCCACAACTTCTACACTTTTTGATGCAAGATTTGTTTCTTATTTTGATGCAAGATTTACTTTTGAGTGAAAACAGGTGAATTATTTTGGTTTTAGTTAATTGAAAATTACGATTTTCAAAGATATTGCGAATAACTTGGGAGTATTTTTTGCACCTAGTATATTTTACAGTGTTATTTATAAAACATGACAAAATATAAAGTTTACTGGTTGACTGTAATGTGTCTTTTATTACATTTGAACCTTGTTGATGAAATATGCTCCACAAATAAACTTGACCATTTATCTAAAATATGAAAAAATGTCCAGCTGCATCAACCAGCTTTGTTTAATAAAAACTACTGATTTATGAATCAGTTTCATGTGACACTGCTGGATTTTCACTGTTTGCTTTAAAGCGTCACTCGTCAACATCTGACAGGATTTTTTTCCTCTGTCAGACGGAAACTGAACTCGCTCTAAATCTGCTCCAACATTTCAGATAACCGCACAAGAAGCAATCTCTGCTCCCTGAAAGAACCTCAGAGCTGCAACATCGACAAACTGTTTCTTCTCAATCTCAAAGCTGACAACCCGGCAAGACAAAACAACCTACAGTAGATTAAATAAAACAGGGATGTACATCCAAACATTCAGGAATTGGTATTCTACTGCTGTGTCTCACTTGGAAGGTAAAGAAAGAAGTTTGACCTCTACAGATGACCTATGCCTGACCTTTAAAGAGTGTTTGTGTTCCTCGGCTCAGAAACAGCAGCCAGTGGGAGTTGAACAGCCAAACAGAGAAGGTCACGACTTGCAAAGACTGCTAAATCCAGCGAACCGGGCTGACATCTTCCTGACAGCTAACTCTGTTAGCATGTTATTTAGCTCAATCACCGTCTGACAGCGTTGCATCAAAAGGTTGCAGCAACTCTACTAGAAAACATGTCTTCATCTCTCCTTCACAGTTTATATGACTCATCAACCTGCAGCAGATTTTAGTCAAGTTGTTTCGTTTTAACTTAATTATTTAATCAGTTAAATCCATAATAAATTAAAATGAAATCAATCATTTTCCTTTGCATGATTTATCATTTTTCTCTCTCTACCAAAATATGGCCGATAAAAGTCTTCAGTCTGGTGCTTTAATCTCAAATGCCCTCTTTTTTGTCTGCAAATACTTCATAACTCATTTTATTTGTTGTTTTTATTTATTATGGATATTCAAACAATTCCAGTGTTAAATGTTCATTAAAATGTAAAGTTTATTGATTTTTGAGAGAGAGTGTTCTTGCATTATTATTAAATAAAAATGGTTTCAAAACAACTTTATTTATTGCAATAACTTCTTATAGTCCAGACTTGATAACTGACCAAGTTATCAGTTTTTTGATCCTTAAAACAATAATATAAAACTCTGAGAAATCTGTGCAGAGCAGAGTAACGCTTGGCCACTTTACATTTTCTGTAAAGCAAAGGGAGTTTTTAATAAGATTTTTCAAATTTTTAATAATTTTATATTCAAAATTTTTTTTTAAAGTTCTTCAACTTTTCAATTCAGACCAATTAATCTGCAGGTGCCATGTTTAATTCCTAACAGGATGTTTTGAAGCAATCTGATTGGCTGACAGGTTTTAGCTTTACTCCACGCTGCCCCCTATGGGTTGGCGTGCTTAAAACACCATTCAGAGGCATATTTGGTTCATGTTGATGAAAACGTTTTTAAACCAATCCTTTGTGCACAATATTATCTTAATTTCCAATAACTGATATTTACTGATATATTTATATATATTTTTTTACCCTTTTGACGCCTTGTAAAATCAACCTAAGTTTTTAAACAGCTTTTCTGCTTTAGGAAAACGTGCTGAGCATTCGGCAACAATTAATATCAACCCAGTTTTCATTATCAGGCCGATTCCAATTTGTTAAAAATACATCAGGCCGATATTATGCATTCCTAGTATTTATCTTTAAATGCACATTCTTTCTACTTAAAACGGTAATTGGAAATAAAATTTTTAAATATTTGCTGGCTTAAAGTAAAATAAAATTTGTAAGTAAATAAAACCCTGAACAGTTTTCGGCCGTTTTACTAAAGTCATTGGCAATAATAGTTATAATAATAAGTAAATATATAAGTTTTCAATTTCATTTGTAGAGTTTTGGGTGTATTTGAGGTTTTTTAAGGCAGAAAAAAAGATTTAAAATTTAAAAAAGTGAGAAAAAGTGAAGCGACAGTCATTTATATGAATGTAGCATTGCTCTCTTCCTCTCTTTGTTGGACTCTCCCACACACACAGACAGCTCCATCCCTTCTGCAGCTTATCATTAAATGCTCCAGGTGAGCCGGTGATTTACACCAGTCATTTCAGAGCTGCTCTGTCTGCCTTTAATGACTCCGTCCTGGGCCTGCTGGCAGGGAGAGATACTGGGAACCGAAGCACTGAACGGTGACTATCGGGGATGGGCTCTAAGCTCTGATGATCAATTGCACTTTTCATACTTTTAAATGCCGAAGGTACTTCCCAATAGATCACAGCATGCGATACGTTTTTTAAAAGGAATAAGAGAAAACTGTGGATGAAAAAAGAAACGTAGTATCAGTTTTTCTGTTTAACCAAAGTACTTATTTTAAAAAAAACTTCAGAGCCAATTTTTTATTAAAGCAGAATGACTATTGACATATCGAGTTGTAGTAAGCAGGAGGGAAAACCACCAGGGATGTTTACAACAGTTTCTCGGATGATAAAATGTGTTTCTTTATACTATTTAAAGAGGATCTAAATTTTCAGTTTGTACTTCCAGTTGGGTCTCTACAGTCCAAGCACTTTTTGCCAATAACGTCATGTTTTTAGCCATTTTAAAATCCCCCTTATTGCATTCAAAGGCCACTGCTCGGTTACCTAGCAACCAAAACTGAGCACCAGCACGTTTGGTCAGCTGGTTTTACTGCTGCACAATGGCTGCTGGAAAAGACACAGAAACCACCTGCTGCTTTCCTGCTTTTAAAAGACGTCTGGTTGCATAGCTGCGCATCAGTTTGCCAGTTTTGACGTCAGAGTGTAAACAGAAACGTGGCAATTTGGATTTAAAGGGATAAAAGGCAGTGATAGCAGCTCATTATGAAAGGAGCTGAACTGACTAAAAGACGCTGAATTGTTTTATTATATTAGAAAATAGTTTTTGCTCCTCGGTGTTTGAGCCAAATGAAGGATGACGTGCCGTTATATTGGCTCCTCTTCTATCCACCGAATGCATCATTATATTTGTGTGGTGAGTGGAAAGACCTTTTAAATCTGAACAAAAGGCAGAGTAACGTTTTGGCAGCTACATTTCAGCGCAGTAAAACTCTCGCTTTAATAACCGTTTTGAGAAGACTGGGATTTTAAGCTGCTTCCATTCACTGTCGTATATATTTATTTATTCCTTTTTAAACACTACATGACTCCCTCATACATCTGATGTCAAATCTGTAGGAAGAAAAGGGAGAGTCTGTGTCAGTTTGCATCAGGGTAATAATGCTGGTCAGAACTGGAGTAGAAATCACAGGATCTACCTTTTGTCAGAGATTTTAAGGCTTACTTCCTGCAGCAATGTTTACGTTTTTCTTTCTTGCATTTCTTATATGGGTTTACATGTTAATAAAAACAAGGATTTTGTGTCTCACTGGTCTTGTAGTGACAAAAACAAACTGTAGCAACCTGCAGTCATGCAGCATAAGGACAATATTGGAACACCAAACACAATCAGATCCCTGAAAATGTTATTAACTCCACTGTTTCTCCGAGCCCCCGGCCGCCACGAGCTGATTGAATAAAACATGGAAGAAAGATTTGTCCACTTCTTTGTTTTTCTCTGTAATTGATCATTTTTCTGTTTTCCAGACAAAATAAGAAAAATCCTGATATATAAAAATGTCTCCTTGATCTTGAAGCGTCCTTTTGAACAAAGTTCCAGTTTCAATCATTTATAAAAAGGCTCAGACATTTTTAGGGACTCTTTGTACAAAATGTAACTTTTGTCTGACTGCCAGAATAATGGGGTTGCTCTTCAGACATCAGTAAATCACAGCAGCAAAGTATATCAATTTCCCTTTAGAGACGATCTTTTAACTTATCTATAAAAGATTTTGTCCTGCTCATCAAGTCTGACGTGGTTTTGTAATAAAAGCCATTTAGTAGTGATGGATTGGACGCCATTTGGACTTGATTTCATTAGGGGGTTTTTCCATCCCATCACTGTGTTTAAATACTGCAGAAACTTTTCTGTTACTCTGAATCGATTACTTGTACTCTAAAAATAAGCATTCTAAATACCAGGATTATTTCCATGGATCATTGTCCACAAACAGCTTTTTAAATGATGATTAGACATTTTTTATCCCTCAGTAAAAAAGGATGAAACCATTTTATATTTAAACTACTTGCAATCAAAGGTGGGCAGAAAAACCCACAAATTGTATTCAAGTAAGAGTAGTAGTACTTTAACATATTTTTACTGAAGTACAAAGTATGCGCCCAAGAAATTGCTCAAATAAGAGTAAAAAAGTAATTGCTTAAAAGGCAAATACTGAGTAACTCATCAAATTATCAATAAGTTAATATTTAAAATTGCATCATGAGACAAACCAAAATATAAAGTTAAGTGGAAATTTTGGTATTTTAAGGACTAAAATGACAATAATTGTTTGTTTTTCATGTGGTGCCTTGAAATAACCTTTTCTTTTGTCATTTGACATAAGATTTAGATGTATTAAAAACAAATCTGATGGAGAAAAAAAAGTAAACAAAGTGTTGTACAAGAACAGAGAAGTTAAACGCAGATGAGTTGAAATAGGAAAAATCATTAAAACAGTAAATTTATGAATAGTTTCAGCAAATAAACTTAGTCTCAGAGTTAAAACTGACTTTAAAATAAAACTACCACAGTTACATCGTGCAGCAGAACATCAGGCACCGTTGAGTAAATCGCGGCGTCCCACAGGGGCGTGTGCTCGGTCCTCCACTCTAACATCGGCTCAATCATGACTGCACTGCCAAATCTAAGTTCTTAAACCCATAAATTCTCATTAAATTCAATAATCATGTGACTATTGTTTTCCTCAGCTACGATTTACCATCCGTCCCTAAATGTGTTTTGATCTGCAGAGATAGTCCACAGACTCCTCCCCCTTGATCACCAGCAGCTCTTAAATACATAATTAATGTCAGTAATTAACATCTTTGGTAGTGATTAATGTGACTGTATTAGTAATTTAGCTCACAGTGGCAAACGTGTTAAATAATGAAGCCAAAATATAAAAACTTAATCAATACTCTGGTTCTCTGCAACATGAACTGAGATTGAACTTGCTGAAGGCAGAATCAGAGTCGCATTACCTCATGCCAAAAGTGCTGACTTTGCACTTTGATTGTGCAAGTGTTGGGAAGGTCTCAACTTACCCCACCTCTATCACATGAGCAGAAATGTAATAATACTGGTTTAGAGATCCAAGCGGTCTTTGAAGTGTGACAGAAAGAGCTTAACTAAAGAGTTTACCCAATTATTTATGTTTGCAGATAGAAAAGCTGGAACAAAACTGAAAACTCAGAAGGTTCAGAAGGTTGTTCATTTGCTGCTATAACTACTGAGCTTCTTCCTGCAACAACTCTGAACCTTTGAGGCTCTTATTAAAGTACCGTCATCTTTTTTCGAACAGCAAAGACGTTTCCAACTTCACCCAAAACCTTTTCCATACTCTGCAACTGTGGCGTTTCCATTAGATAAGAAATGCAATTAGAAGCTCACATGAATAAGATTGTATAAAAAAAATTCTCATATATATATAAACACAATATGTTGCCAAAATTAGCAGTCATTCGACTGCAGAATATCTTGATGTATTTTCTTATAATATATACTGATTCTATCGTAAGGCAAAAAGTAAAAAATACCATTTTTAAAAAATAGTAAAACAAGTAAAATAAATTAAATCATCATTCATATTTTGCTCTGTAGCAAATGAAGAGCCACTGCACTTTGAAAACCTCGAGGTTTTTCCACCAAATATTGATTCCTGAACTCTTCCTCAGTTAAGACATTAATATTGTTGTTTCTAAGTGAATATTAACTTGTTTTCTGTGGATTATTTGAGATCTGAAAGCACTGCATCTGTTTTGTTATTTTGACCATTTCTTATTTTTTGCAAATAAATACTAAATGTTTGCTTTGAATTTCAGAGACATGTTGACAGTAGTTCAAAGAATAAAATAAGGTTCATTTTATTCAAACATATAAAAACTAAAATCAGAGAAACTGAAGTGGTCGAAATTTTTTCCAGAGATGCATATGTATAAATTTTACCTATTTTGGTTGAAACTTGCAGTAATTTTGACTGCAGAGACTTTCGCGTTACATTCTCTGTTTACATTTTCTTGCCGGGCAACATAGGAATCGATGCTCGATTTTCAAGCGTATCGGCATGTTTGAATTTCACATGATGATCCCTTGTAAATAAAAGCATGTAAATAAAAAGTGAGTTAAAATAATGCAGTTAAAATAATTCATTCTTGCTTTTCTTCTGCAGGAAACATACAGTGTACAATTTATAATTACTTTATATTAACATCAGCTAGCAGTTTGTGGTCCTTGAACCCTGACCAGTTGTTTTCTACACTGGCAGTTTGCATGAACTGTTCATTTCAATTAAATGCACTCGAGTTCTCGAGCTTAGAAAGGCTGCATGTGGGTATATTTTTAGTTTCTATTGCTTATGTGCCATCTGCCTTAAAATAAAAACCTCCAGGCTGCTTCTTTAAAGTTTGGCAGTTGCATTTCTGTCGTCCCTCCAGAGACGTCAAGCCGCTCAGTTACTACATCACCTGTCTGTCGCTACGACTGGGTTAAAGTCGCTCCTCGCCGTTCTCATTACGGAGACATCCTGCCGTCTGGTGGGAAATATAACTCTAAAGGTTGCTGTCAAGAGTGGGAATACACCCATGTTCTCAAATCAGCGCAAATATCTTTACAGCGTCGCTGACTGTGTCGACAACATGTGTCTGTTGTTAAGAGAACAATGTGGAAACATCTAATCTGTGCAGAAATGCGTCAAAAAGTAAGTCGCAATTAAAGGTGTGACTATTTTCAGTCTCAGAGCAAAAAAGGAGCTGCAGGTGATGCAAGAATTTAGACATAAACTTTAAAACTTTATCCTGCAGAAAAGCCTGAGATCAGGTTTCATTTTGTTGAAACTTCATGTGACAAATGAGTATAAAGGATCAATTTAAATGTAACAATATATTGATCACTATACAGCCTTTCCTGACTAATTAAATTATGTGAAACTGTCATGTTAATATATTTTTGTGGGATTTTATAGAGTAGTGGTGCATCATTTTAAAGTGGAATAGAAATTTATAATTGTTTTCAATTATTTTATGCAATAATACTGGAAAAAAAATACTGAAAGGTGTGACTTGCAACTGAATTTATCTGTTTACTACAGAAGGTTAGGAGAGGCAAAAGTTTCTGGGAAAAAAAACAACATTCCTAAACTGTTAAAAGAGAAAACATGGATGGAATAAACAAAAACAAAGTAAACTAAATAAGTTAGAAACTAAAGGTTGACTAAATATAACAGATCTATGACCAAATTTACCTTAAAGTCGTTAAAGAAAAATTGAAACTGCAGCTCGTTTTGATTCAACTAAACCTACTCTGCAGCAGCGTTTGCTTCTACTAAACTTCATAAAACTCAAATTGATTTTATTTTAATTAAATTTTGCCTCTGAATTTCATCTAAACCGCCTTTTTGTTTTTTTAGAGTGTAGCCTTAATGAGGAGGATCGCGGCAAACCAACTCATTATGGAGAGCAAATTAAGGTAATCTGACAGGAGTCAGGAATCTGCACAACACCTCACCCTCACACCGTGTGTGTGCGTGTGTGTGTGTGTGTGTGTGTGTGAGTATTTCAGCAGGTTTCTGTGTGTGTGTTTGAACTGTATGGACTCTCTCAGGGGAGTGGGTCAACTCCCAGAATACACTGGGCTGGCAGGACATTTAGCAGCCATCAGAGAGGCGCTGACTCCCCTTTCACTGGAGCCTAAAGGTGAAGCTTAATAAACGGGCACACACACACCCACACACACCTTATGCGCCTTCCTTGGCTGCCTGTTCAGGAAAAGGGGTTTGACCTTTATCAGATGGGAGCGCTAACACGCTAATAGCCCTGTCCACACTCCAATTAGAGCTGGTAAGAGAGGAGTTAAACACAGAACAGGCTGCCACTACGGATCCGACTGAGAGATGGGAATTGTAGAAGCTGTCGGACCCGGAGAGAGGGAAAGGAGCTGGGAAACGATGAAAATGGCAAGAAAAGACAGAAATGTGAGACAAAAGTGGAAATGTTTCACTTTTTAAGATGTCTACACTGACAATTTATTCATTTTAGGAGGAATATAAATGTTAAAATGGAGTATAAATTAACAAATATTACAGAGAGAACCTTTTGACTGATCGTCCGCTAGAATCAGTTTGAATTTGGACCAAAATCTCAACATTTGTTACGTTTTCAGCTGCTGTGGTTCTCTTTCACACAGCACGGAGTCAAACAAACCAAACGCTTCAAAAAAACAGTTCCCCTCCTGACCTGTGGGGGCGCTGCAACAAAAACGATTGAATGAAACGCCATGAAAACTTCCAAAGAGACAGAGGTTTAATCTCAAATAAAACTAACCGATGAATCTGAAAAAGTAGCACTAAGATGATTATTTGATCTTGTTTTTGTTATTTTTAACTTTGTCTCTTTAAAAAAACAGAATTAAAATTGTGAAAAAAGTTTGTTTACGTGATGTGATGCAGAGCAATCATCTCCCAACTACTTCCTGTCATCTTCTTTACCATTTCCGCCAGTAGCAATATCCGGTTATTGATCATGTGACTTGTGATGCGATCAAACCGTTTCCATTGCAGTTCTGTATAATAAACCAATTTTGATATGGCTGAAAACAGGCCACCTCATCAGAGTCCAAAACGTTTTATTGAAAGACAAGTTTTGTGTTTTAAATCTTGAATTGCGCAATTATAACTTATTCGTATTCCTGTATTTCCAATTTAGATTTTATTGTTTCAACTCTGAATACTTTCAATCTGTGATTCATTTTCTGTGCTTTTCTATTTTTTGGACTTTAATTAGATTCTTTGGAGCCATTTTTCATTTGTGTGCCTTCACCTCTAGTTGGTGCCCATTTTCCACAAATTCCTATTAAAGCGCCACTATTGGTCTGACCTCCAGGTATCCATAGTTTCCAGGTATTTCCCCACTTCAATAAGACGAGGCGTCGTACAGAGAGCTCATCTGTCCACTTTGATAGAGGTGTGTATGTCTATATTTAATTTTATTTCTGAATGTGTTGGTTTTTTGTGTGTGCGGCAGGTTGAGCCTCCGCTCTCTCAGCAGATTGGACCCAGAGCTGATGCGATATGAGACAGCGAGTTATTGAACCCTGGCTGATTGGATGGTAACTGGGAATGATTGCTCTTTTCTTTTTCAGCTTATCCCGACCCGTCCCCAAGTTTCACACAGTATCAAGAAAAGCAAACTGACGGTTTCTTGATTGTGCATTGTGATTTCAGTACAAACAAATCTTTACAAAAACCAATTAATTAAATATTTAATAATTACTAAAGTTCCATTTAACTCCCCTGCAAATTCACAAAATCTTGCCAAGTAATTTTTATCTATTTTCTAACAGAAAATACACTTAAAATAAGAACTACTTTAACTAAAAGGAGCTCGTTTAAAGTTAATAATTTCTTAATATTGATGGACCAGTTATAATTCCATTGACGCTGTTGCCTAGCAACCAGGCCAGGCCGTCGCCTAGCAACCCAGTTCGAGTCCCGCTGGCAGATTATTTCACTTAAAACAAGACATTTTGTAATCTATAGTTTTTGTCTGTTTCGGTTTCTTCATTATTGATTTTGCATCAGTTGTTTGTTAAACTCCTAATCGCAATGATTGAACAAATTAAAGCTGTTTTTACATGTTTGACCGAATTTGTGGAGCTGTGTGTGTATTTAAGGGTGCGTTCAGACCAGATAGTGGCATTTCACGTATAATCAAAAATAAATAAATACGATACAAATGACATTGAACAGGAATGTGGCCTCCACCTGTGCATTTCCTCCAAGAGAAAGTATTTTAACTCTTTTGAATAGTTGACTCAACTTTATTTAACATTTCATACTTTTTTGCTAAAAAGTTACTTTTAGTTTTGTCGTATTTCAAGTAGACTAAGATATTTGCTTTATTAACCAGACCAAAAATACTTTATTTTATATTTTTGCGGTGAATATCTGAGGTTTGGTATCCAATACAGAAAGAAAAAAGTTTTAGCAGTACAGGTGGGTTTGATGCAGATCCTCTCTATCTAAGAATAAACACATTTCCAGGTTTGGTTTGGGCCATCTGGTAGTTGTTTAATATTTAACACGTCCCCTCCACCGCAGCGCAGCGCAGCGCGCCGCATGCTTATCTAAACAGCAAAACCAGCAGCTACAGAGGAGGTAATGAGAAAGATTCAGTCATTAACGCCATTATTCACTCATCCGAAGACACCGCTCCCTATTTTACTACTTTCAATCATTTTAATGCGCTCACCCACGACTCAGCGGTGCAGGTGGGTGGATTTCAGTGAGCATAAGCTGAGGCCTCACAAAGAATACAGAGATTATAAGCAGAACTAACAGAATAGAAGAAAAGAGCAGACGTATAAAAAATGCATCATCCTCTCCTGCTTGCTCTTTGTTGGGTTTCTGACTCCCGTTTAAGTTCAGGAAGTGACCCGGGCTGTGATAACTGTCAGAAATAAAAGAGCGGGGACTGAAATGATGACAGCGAATCACAGGAGGAGGAAAATCAGGGAAGACGGAGAAGAAAGAGCGAAACAAGGTGTTGAGTTAACGTGACACAGACGCCTGCAGGTTCACATTCAAACCTCCCGCAGAAACCGCTTCATTCAACACATTCCTGTCCTCTATTCTCTAAAACAAGGCTGTCCAAAGTGCGGCTCCGGGGCCAGTTGTGGCCCTCTGAAGGATCCTGGATGGCCCCACAACTCAATCCAACCAAATTCAAAAATACTTTATTGATCCCAACAATTTACTTAGTCTGAAGAAATTACCTTATTTTCCTTTATTTGGGCAATAAATACTTTATTTTCCAAAGGGAATTTGAAGAATTTAAGCTTTTTTTTTTTAAAGAATTTGAATTAATTTAAATTCTTCAAACAGTTAATGTAGATAGTGAAAAGATCTCCTGTAGCAGTTTGTATTACAGCAAATTTGAAGAGGCCTCTGACTTAAGACAGTCTCATGTTTCCTGATTGTTGAGACAAAAGAAGATTAAAATAAAAAAACTTATCCCACATAAGAAACAATCAGCACCAACATTTTTACTTTAGTTTATTATTGAGCAGATAAACTTAAAATTAGGCACAAAATGTCTGTTTTAAAACATTTTTGCGAAACCCCTCATGGCAAAAAGCCTGGACGTCTCTGCTCTAAGAGAATATTTCAAAATGAAAAGCTTTCCTGGTTTTATCAGCAGGAAGACGAGTCGGATGGATGAACCATAAAAGACTTTCAGAGAAACAATAAGTCAGAAATACCATTTACTCTCATCATTAATTCAACCAGAAGAGGAAACGATGAGCACAAACAAAACCGCAACTGTTGTGACATGAAGAAATAACCTGCAACATAATAAACACACATTTACCGCTTCGTGTATCTTAGCAATAAAACAGATCAGTGAAACATCCAGTCGGGTTTCTGAGCTCATAAAAACAAACATAAAGGTAAAAAAAGATCTGCAGGTTCAGTTTATCGACTGAATTTAACTGAATCAGGGTTCAGCGAAACCTTAAACAAATATCATAAATTGTAGCGATTTTACACATTAAATGCTGTTCAGCGCCAAGAAACAGCAGCAGGATTTTAATAGTTTTAATATTTTTCAAAATAATTACAAAAACATAATTTTACACATGAAAAATGATTTAGGAAGCCGAAACAGGAAATTCCCGGTTTTAAAGATTGTGTCAAAATGCCTCAGTATTTTTTAAATAAAACTTTATTTTATCTGACCTGCATAAAAATGTGCACAAGTGAATCAACAGGCGGATCTATGAGTTTGTGGCATTTTTTACAATATTTCTAAAAGGTTAATATTTTGCACGGATGTTCAAGCTTTTTGTCATGTAGTCTAATTTGTAGAGTCAGAAGTAATCACAGCGCAAGAAATTAATAAAGTAGCTAAATTTAAATTATCTTTCATTTCAAAAAGTCACAAATTTTCATCAAAAAAGTCACAAATTTAGATTAATCTCAAATTTTTGAGAAATTTTTATGTTTTTTGTAGAAAATTTCTGAGTTTCTTTTCCATCTTAAACTAATATGCCGTCGTAGATTTTTGCTTTGTTTGCTGTTTAAAAAAAAACAAACATCCATTTTACGTTTCTTTGGACTCGACTGAACAAGTTGAATTTGGGTCACTTTCTTTCAAAATGTTTTCTATATTTAGTCAAGTTTAATAAATCCCAAGTTTCAGCTTTATTTTGATACCGAGATATTGGAATTGGTGAGAAAAACAAAATGATATTTGTGAATGTTACTTTAAGCCCTAATGATGCTGACAAAATGAAACACCAGAGAACAGAAAGCGTGATAAAAGCCACCAGAGAAGGTAAAAAGCAAGACAACATGATTCACAGGCATAAAGAAATGATGAGAGAAGAGTGTAAAGATCATTTACGTTCAAATTAAACTTTCACGCTTAATAAAGAAGCCATTAACATGCCAGGTCATGAAAGCACCTTACCGCTAATTAGAGCGTTAATCCTCATGCGTCCAATTAAAGCAAAGCTACGGTTTCAGCTAAAAATACCCTGAAACATCGCAGCAGACATGCAGGAGTTTCCAGCAGCATCACTGTCGTCACCTCGCTGGAAGCTGAGTAACCGCGTCGTTTCCATGGCGACTGACACGCATCGGAAGCGCACCTTTATGGAGCCATTGTGGAGTAATTTGACGGTAATTGGTGTTTAATGGTTTGTGCGTTAGTGCAGCTGTGACGAATCTCAGAGCCGTGCTCATTACAGCCTGATAAGACTTTCACTGACTTTTATCGATTTTTAAAATACTTTCCAGGAACAGAGATGCCTCTGAAGGAGGGGTGCCCAACAGGGGGACTGGAGCCTTTTGTGGCCCTGGGCTGATTCTGCGCGGCCCCCACCTGGAGTTCAGCAATGATGCAAATTTGTCCAGACGAAACTTTTAGTTTATAATATTTCTCCCATTGGAAAATGTAGAGGACACAAAGTGTTCGTCTTTTTATAACAAAGTTTTCTCCTTCATTCAAATTCAAAGACATTTTCTACAAAAAAAATTGGGAAATTTCTTTTAAAACTCAGAAAATTACAAATATTTAAAATTTTTAATTTTTTTGTGGAAATTTACAGCTTTTTGTAGAAACGAGAAAAATGATCAAATTTACCTTAAAAAAATTCTCAGTTTCAAATATTGAATATTTTTGGCTTTTTTTCATTTTTTGAAGATTTCAATGTTCGAGTTTTTGGGAAAAGATTTACAACTCTTTGTTGATCTTATTATTTTTTTAGCTACTTCATTTGCTTGATTATTATTAATTAATATAAATTCCAAAAGTTGAAAATTTGACTTTTCTTTTGAGAAAAATTCTGAGGTTAATCTTTTGTGGAAATGTACAACTTTGTTATAATTAGAAATAAATAAATTTAGCAGCTATATTTGCTGGATTTTATGTTTTTTTTGTTTTGACTCAAACATTTTGGCCCACCTGACTGAAAGTTTGTGCACCCCTGCTCTAAAGTCTCTCAGGAAGCAGCAGATAATTGCCTCTCAAACTCAGCTCTTCTTGCCACTCGCCGTCCACATTCTGATCTTAATGCTGATAACTCATCAAGTCAACCTGACTTGTAATCATCTGCTCCTGCAGCTCATTTCAGAAACGATTTTCTCTGCTTCTCCCGGCTCTTTCTGTTTATAGGCCAGCAGACACATGTGCAGGCTCCCCGAAGGCTTCAGACGCCATTAAGAATTCATCAGCAGCAAGATGGTGCTGTTTTAATCAAGTCTGTGTGATCTTACTGAAGCATTAAGCCTCATTGAACGAACGACAGAGAGATCCGAAAGCCCAAGATTGAACAAGTGACAACAATTGAGTGATTCTGAGAAACTTTTTATTTTCTTTTTGTGACAAAAACTACAGGTGGAAAATCGTTCGATCTTTGATCTTAGAGAATAACAAACCCATAACTGGAGTATTATTTGAAATCAATACTTTCCTTTCAGGGTTGGGAATTTTATTATTTGCTTCCTGTGACTTCGAGTTTCCCAGGACTAACACTGTAAGGTTTTTGTTTGGCCTTAATCATAATTTCTAACTCCAACCTGGATACACTTCAAAGCTTAGTGGATTTCATTGTAGCAGGTGAGGCGTTTATTATCAGGCGGATTTTGGAAACTCTCAGCTCATTAGGAAGACAAAGATACACAAACAAAATGGCTGCTGTCAGGATCGACCCATATGAGACAGAGAACACGATCTCCTCCCACGATACAGTTAACAGGAAGCGTCTGTAGATCATGGAGGAGCTTCATGAACGTTGAAACATACAATCAGTGTTTAAGCAGATTTGTAAAGATGCTCTTGGTGGCTTTACAGTATTTCTGTCATGATCTCGTAACGTAGATGACGTCACGTTGCGTCAGTTTCATTTTCACAGAGCAGGTTTTATCCTCCGCTGAACTGAAGCCAACACATAAAAGCAGTAAATAATGTCCTTTAAATACCGGCCGCGGTTTTCTCACAGAAACAATCCCATTTCATGCCAGCGGTCCAACGTCTCTGAGCACTTTCCAAACGTCCACAAGCTTTTATCACTAATTTATTAGTCTGAAACAGCAGCAGGATGAATGGCTCAGGTTTTCACTGAGTAGATTAACAGCCAGCTGTGACCTTGTACACATAGAGAGTGTATGCAAGTTAAGGCAATTTATTAAATGTTTTACTTAAAAAAACATAGGAGTACAAACTTAAGTTAATGTGTAATTTGTCCTCTTATAGTAGGGCTGATGTTTCAGATATCTGGATGTAAATTAGGAAATGGTTTAAGTATTTTAAGTTATTTCTATTTCCCTGTCTTGGTTGATTTCAGCTTTTATGCAAAATAATAACCTTCATGTTTAAGTTTTTGGCGTCTAAATAGACGTCATGACTCCATTTTGTCTTTTAATTGTTTTTTTTTTCCCGTCTTTTTTACAAGTTTTAACCACTTTGAACCATTTAAAGGCAGCAAGATGGTTGAAAACATTTTGATCTGATCATATTTAAAACTTGCATTTGAATGTCTTGGACCAGAGCAAACATCTTAATGACGGGATGTTTACTTTCTGCTTCACCAGTTATGAAAATATTCATTTCAACTCGCATTTAACAGCATGAAATTTCAAATAAACATCCATATTTTTACTGAATTTATGCAGAACCAATCCTAATGATCCTACATGGAAAACAACCAGCAGTCCATCTAAACTGAGTTACCAAACCAACCAACATTTTATCAATTATTGTGTTTGTATCAGAAGGTGTTAATCATTCTGCAAAGGGAACAGATTTCAAGAGCCATCGATCAAATCCAAGTTGTGAGACCAAAGGACTCATGGTGTGTTCATTTCATCTCAGCGGGATCAGAGCGATCAAACGTGTCCCTGAACTTTGTTTAAAGTGAAGCAAATTATCAGAAAGTTCTCAAAAACGGTTGAAACAGAATATTAGAGTTATCAAAGAGGTTCATATGTGCTCAGAAAAAATAAAGGTTAGAATTTTTACGTGCAATTTAAAGATTGATGGCCACAAATTTGAAATATGATTACTTTCTGCAGGGTTTCTGCAGGTTTCACCAACTCGATTTTAAGGCTTTTTAAGACATTTTAAGACAGATACAAATTAATTTTTAAAATGTACAAAACATTTCTTATTAAAGTACTGCCAAATATTAATCAGTGGATCCTAAAATCAGCCGATCAATGTTGTTCCATTTGATATATTGCGGCTCTAATGTGCAATATCTTTTCTTGTTTCTGCTCTTCACCTCGTCTCTTCAGCTGTCCGCAGACCGAGTCTTGTCGTCTGCTGTAGCGCTCTTATTACTGCTGAATCGGGTTGCCTGAGAAGCACTTTAGAGCACTACAGAAACACTCCTAACTTTTATCTGCAACAACAGAAACTGCATCCTGAAACAAAGAGAACAAGGAGCTGTTTGAGTTCCTGCAAAAAGCAGATTGAACAAAGACATGAGGAGAAGCAGGGAGAGGGGAACCTGGTGTTTATTTTAGTAATGAGCTCTTGTCTTCACGGTTTCCATTTCCAGCTCGTTCTTTTTGTTCCTCTGGATGCATTTCATCTGCATACTGGCAACTCGGGTCAAAGGCAAATCTCCTTTCTTGGATAAGTCACAGTTGCTGGTTAGAATATAGCTGCGACACTTTTAGGTTAATCTGCAACACTTATTTTTCAGGGTATTGTTTCAAAAATCTGAGATTTAATTTCACCAGATGAAATAATTATTTTTCCAGAGTGATATTCAGAGTCTGCTGAGACGGATCCTTTTATAACAATTTTCAGAACTGTTTCTTTTCAACTCTCTTCAGTCAGAAGAGTCGGATTAATTACCATACAAAAACTCAAACTCGTTAAGAAAAGACAAGCTCAGACGCAGCTGAAAGTAGAAAAGACATTTGGATCCTCAGATTTCGGAGTCAATGCATAAAACAACGGTCAACAAGTCTGGAGGGCAAATATTTGCAAACTGACTATTTATGTGGTGGTTTATCAAGTGAGAAGAATGAAATCCAGAAAAATGGTATCAGAAAAGCAGATTGGAGACCTAACAAACAGGTACACCACCCAGTATTTTAAAAATACTTTCTCATGAGCCCAGTTTACCTGTACAATTCACAAAGTCGCAAATTAAGATAAAAATTCAGAGTTTGATGCGTAATCTAACTCTGATCCATAATCTAATTCTGATGCAGAGCAAAAAAAGAACAAACTCTGGTCTATCTACAAACCAGGCCTTGGTGCAGCGCCCCCACAGGTGAGAATGGGAACATGGTATTCAATTAGTTTGGTTCGTTTTACACAATGAAAATGTACATTTTTAATTTTGGTCCCGAATCAAACTAAGTCTACCGCTCTATCAGGTGTGAAAACAGCCAAACTGTGAAAATAAAACTGCACACAAAGACCAGCTGAACGTTTTACAGAAAATGTAACATCAACTGGATGACAGAGGTAGCAGAACAGACTCACTAATGATCCCATGTCAGCAGGGTGTGGCCAACAAGCCGCAGAGGAAGCAGAGATTCGGAGCCCTGCAGTCATCGACTTATTGAACTATAAAACAAATCAGGCAGGTGGTGCAAACTGCAAAACTCAGAGGGGAGAAAGTTAAATTTGCACCATGTGGTTAAAATGAAAAAAGAAAACAATCTAGGATGGAAACAGTCAACCGTGACCAGCGGAATATTTGAAACAACTCAGCAAGGCTTTGCAGCATTTCTTCCTCATTTTTATTCAGGAACTTCAGCTCAACAGCATGTTCTCCATGCAGCATGTCTGTTTTAGATCATAATTCAGCCAAACATTAACAGACACTGTATGGGAATCCAGCTTGTGATCTGTACTTGCATTTAATTTTTTACATAGCTCATAAAAATAAAATGATTGGCAGAGACTTAAAATCTGACATAATTCAGAGTTCACTTTGCTTTTTTTATTGGAGTAAATAATTTAGTATAATCAGCTTATTTTTGTACATTTGATGTTACGTTTAATTAATTTTGAAATTATAAGGTTCAGAAGAAAACATTATACCTACTCCTGACTACAAACCAAATTAAAAACTACATCACACATTGACTGGATGTATAAATGCATTTAGAGGCCTTAAATGTTTTTAACTTTAATAGCCGTCTTTCTGAATATGCGACCCAGTTTTTGTCTCTTTTGTAGTGTGTTTTAAACGCCGGAGGGTTTGGTTTGAGCAGCGTTTCCCCACAGCTTCAAGTTTCTTCTAATAGATTATAGTGATTTTATGCTGCAGCATTAAAATATTAAATTACTCGAGAAGAAATACATTTATTTTAATCTTTAGCATAGGTGACCCATTGTGCTTCCTTGATATTTTTATATAAAACATGTTCACTACATTTTTTGCACAAAATTATTTTTAGACCATGAGATTTTTGGTCTGATCAGTTCTGCCTATTTTGTTCTGGAGCATCTGTCACTTTAAATCCAAACAAGCTGCTGACGGCCACGCCACCAACTCAACGTTTGCACTCACATGCATGTGAAAATGGCTGCAAATAGATGCACAATGATTCAACAGTACATCTTTGAAAAGCAGAAGTGGTGCCTCCTGCACAACCAACGATAATGCAGCAGGTGGTTTCTGGATAGTAAGTCAACAATAAAATGCTTCTCTTTTCTAGTAGCGGTAAAACCAGATCACCAGACGTGTTGGGACTCAGCTTGGGTTGCTAGGTAACAGGGCTATGCTTCATTGGGGTTGCTAGGTAACGGGCAGTGCCAACTGATTTGTAGCGTTACATGTGGAAGCTAATTTTCCAGACACCAGGTAACATCAATCAATGCTATTGATTTTATTTCGAAGCAATTTATACTTCCAAAATGGAAGAATAAAAATGTGCCAAATGTGAATTTTGTAAAATAGGACCTCTTCAAACACAACGAGCAGATGAGATGGATCAACTTTCACTTCAATATTCATCTCAGAAAAGCTGGGAACCTGGCAGTGTTTACCATCCGCATTAATTAAGAAACCTAATGACTCAAACAGAGAAGCCATCAAAAGTAAACTAACATCATCCGAAATGTCAGGGATCTTCAGTGTGTGGTTAAAAGTCATCCAGCCAGACCGGATTCCTGCAGCGCACATAAAAGCTTCTTCAAGTCAACATTAAATATTTAAGGAGAAAGAAAACTTTAAATTAATATTTTAACCCCGAAAGCCCATTTTTACTCAGTTTGATGCAACTCTTTGAGAAGGAAAGATTGATATTGTCAGCAGGTGATGTACAATGTATCAAACCAGAGAAGATGTTTGCATAAATGATGCATTAAAAGCCTCCATGCGTAACTTGACAGCATGGAGATCAGCTGGAGTTTCATGCTTTGTTTTCAGCAGCCGGCTTATAAAACTCCCACAGGATCCTGCAGCAGTTCAACCATCCCTGAAATGCAACTTTGGTCCAGTTTTAAGGTCTATACTCATCTCTACCATCCAGAAAATCTCATTAAAGTAGAAAATATATAGTCCATATGTTTGTTAGACCCAGCAGATTAACTACGTTAACTTTATTTGCAGGTACATAAATCTCTTTATGAGGAAGTTTGGTGGTTTTAAAGCGCATTTGCATGCTTTAGATGCCTTTTTTCCTTTTGGGGAGCACATCTGTAGCATCTACTGCTGGAGACAGTGACCCCTGTTGGGCAGGTCAGCTTAGAAATTAAACTAGTTAGAATTAAAGTGAATCCATTAAATAATGTAAGAGTACTTTCAGTGCATTTAGTACAAAAAAGACAGATTTTATGATTGAAATATTTGATTAAAGTTTCATTTTGCAAAATCTAAAACTTTCTTTAGATAGACTTTTATTTTATGTTATTTCAAATCTCTGACTTTTGTTTTGCTGTTGAAGTTTTTAATAAAAAAAATGGAGAGCAGAAATCAAAGATAATAATAAAAGATTAACTGGAAAGACACAAAGTAGAACTGCAGAAAACTTTCGTCACTTCCTGTTAGTTTATTAAAAGGACTTTAAACTGTGAAGGAAAAGTTTTGTGGTTTGGAGACACAACCTTCCAGTACGAATATTTAAACAAGTGAGTTTGGCATTGGAATTTTATTGACTATTGAAATATTGAAAGGGGAACTAAACTAATTATTTTCTCCTGAAAGGTTTTAATCTAAGAGTAGGTGAATTATTTGCACCATTTCAACATCTAGCGACCAAAACTTACATCAGCCTGAAATGTTTTGCCAATAAGTAATGAGCTAGCGAGATCCATTCAACGTTTTGCTCACAACTTGCACTAAAACGTAAATAAAACATGATCTATATGACAAAATATTCACAAACATCAGCAGGTTTTAGCCAAATCTGGTAACAAGTCCATCAAATAATCTAAGACCTAAAGAAAAACAGGGGTTTGTGTTTTTATTTCACACAGAGACGGCTGGAAAAGAAGGTTAATAAATTAGTTTTCGCCGCTTTTATCAGTCTTGTGCATAAGACCACCATTAATATGCTTCACCGGATTCAGCTGGTAATGAAAAACAGCCTTTTCAACAGAGTGGCTCTGAATTAAACTGCAACCTCCATGACTTCCACAGAAACTGCAATAAAAGAACAAAGCGCTCACAGTTTATTCACTCAAGTTATACGGAGCGCACATCTCCATGCGGCGAACATGAACTGGTGATCTTTCCTCATGACGCTGCAGCTCCATTCTGCTACAAAAACAGACAATGGCCAACACACTAAAGCCCCAAACAGGTGATCCACTTTCCCACCAGTTCACTGCTTGCTGTGCGTCTAAGTAGGCCAGAGAGTTCGCGTTTAGGTGGGGAACTATCAGCCTCTGGGTTTGATCAGTGCATAAACGTCTTTTACAAGCAACATTATGCATTGCTTTTATTTCCAACTATGTCAAACAATAAATATTCTGATGTTTAATGACGGCACTTGACAACATGTAATGCTTCAATTGTTGACTGTGCGTTCATTGACTTTGCATTTATGTCTTTTTATGATGCAAAACACTTTGAACTGCCTTCTTGCTGAAATGTGTTGTTTAGATATATTTGAAACCTGACAGTCCGGTAGTCGGTTTGATTGGAGACCAAAGTTGGAACATTTGTTAAATATTCCAGTGTTTGTCAAATGTTCATTTGTTACATTTTCAGCTGCCAAATGTGTGAAAGTGAACCACAGCAGCTAAAAATGTTGCAAATGTTGCAACTTTAGTCCCCAATCAAACCAAGTCTACCTGACTGTCAGGTGTGAAAACAACTTAAGTGGCCATGTTGATCATTATATCGTTTTCCATTTTTCCATCTTAATGTTTTATTTTACACTGAAAGTATTGAAGTCAGATGGTAATTATAAACGAAGTAGCACTTTGCAGAGTTTCTCCTCCCCATTTTCCTGCTCGCATCAGGAAAATGCGAGCAGGAAATCGTGGCCTTGGAGGTGCAGGACTGCAGGAAGTGGGCAGCAGTGCCAGTCGTTATAAAGATGACGGATGTATGTAGCAGATGCTGAGTGTTTTACGACCTGTAGCAGCACTCCATTTAAGTGTGTGTAAAATTGATGGGTAACCATTACTGACCTCTGTGAGCCACTACAGGACCACTGAAAGCTGGTCTTCTGCTTTGAGAGAAAAGGGTAGTTCTTTTTCTCATTTTGACAAGGTGGGAGGGTTTGATTTATATAACTGTGCAGCAGGTTGGCGTTTCAGAAACCGGGCTTGTGATGGATTACTTTGTGTAGGTAAAAAGAAAGGAAGATGGACAAGGAGTAGATGATGAAAGGCAGGTGGGTGAGAAGGGGCAGAACAAGAAGAGAGCAATAACCAAAGCAGGAAAGAGTAAAAAATGGTCGGGATCAGTAGGAACCTGGGACAGACAGAAGGAACAGATGAACTGCAGTCTGTATCAACTATCAGCCTGTGTTTTCATGTAATGGTAGATTTCATTGACCTGCTACCAAAGAGATTACCCCGTAGTTGCTAAAAATGTATTTATAACTCATAAGAGACAAGAGGTTGCTTGGATTTAAAAGGGTTTTCCACTGTCCACATAAAGCTAATGGTGGATCCAAAGGTACACCATCCTTCATTTGGCTCAAACACTGAGGTAAAAAAAAAAAAGATCTGTCACTTTAAATCCAAATAATCCACTGCTGGCCACGCCCCCAACTCAACATTTACACTTGCATGTTAAAATGGGTGCAAAAAGATGCACAACTTCAAAACTGTACAGCACTGAAAAGCAGACGTGAAGCCTCCTGCACAACCAACAGGAATGCAGCAAGTGGCTTCTGGATGGTAAGTCAACAACACAACAGCACATTTGGTCAGGCTAAAACCAGCTGACCAAATGTGCTGGAGCTCTGGCTGGGTTGCTAGGTAACGACACACTACCAGTTGATTTTGACTTAATTGGAGGTTTCTAAAACTGACACCAGACACTAAAGAATACACCAAAAACACCTGTGGTGTTTCTGCTGTTTCTAGAAGCAGCAGAAACTCAAATGATACAAAAACATGTAAAATGTGAATTTTGCTCCACGATGTCTTCATGTTCAGTGGAATGCGAAAAGCAAAGTAAAACAATCTGAGAAAAACTCTCTGAAAAAGCCACAGGGAGGTTTTCAGAAACTGCATGCCGAAGTGTTTGAAGGAAATTCGAATCTGAAAAGGTTTAATGTGATTTAGAAGACGGATGAATGCAGACAGTCTCTTCTTCCCCCATAATCTGTCATATCGCCTCTGCTGAAGTGATCTTTGCCGTTTGAATGATTCATCGAGTTCAAGCTTTTCCAAACCTAAACATTAATCTGAAATCAGATAAATTAATTCACCACATACAATACCGACTGAAATAACCGATTATGCTTGCAGGGTTTTTAATTTCTTTCCCAGAATGTGTTTAAGTCATTTAGGAATTTATTGTTCTGATAATTACAGAGAAAAAAAAAGCTTAGACTTCAAGCTGGTAATGCAGCAGCAACTAAAACACATTGCTTGCTTAAGGCTAATTTATAATGAGGAAAAAAAACAAAACAGGTGGGACGCTGCACAGCAGGAAGATGAATTGCTCCCAAGTCTGCATACAGAAGTAAGCCGGCTAATGTGGGTCAAGTTAAATGAACCTTTTATGAGGGGAAACTGCGTTGGTGCGATGTTTGTCTCACTTTAATTTTTCTGCAACATCTGCAGCTGTGATCAGAGACCTATTTAAATCCAAAAATAAGAAGACTTTGCTTTAAAAGTTTGCAGAGTCAGTGTGAGGCTTCCCAACTTTACATCTTTTTTTTTTTATCGTTTTCAGGTTTGCAGGTTTGCAGCAGTTAAAATAATTTTCATGGCTGAAAGCAGGAAATGTATGAATAGAATGAAGAGAAAGAGGAAGAAATCCAAAACAAAAGCAGATGAATGTTGCTGATGCATCCAACATTAACTGAGGAACAACTGTCAGCCATGAAAGTCTCCAACTTATGAAAGAGATTTAGAAAAACAAACTAAACTACCAGAAAAGTCAAAATGTTGTGAGAAAAAAGCATCAGGATTAATTCATAACACTACAAGTCATAACATTATGAGACGTTGTACAATAGTAAGTTGAAATAATGAGAATAAAATTGTAATATCAGAAGAAACTCTTCATATTACCAGAATAAAGTTGTAATAATACGAGAAAAAACTGGCAATACACCGTAATAAAGTCATAATATAAAAATAAAGTCGTATGGCTAAAAATGTAATATCACAGAAATAAATACAACATAAACAAACTCATAATATTACTAGAATAAAGTCAGAATATATCAGAAAAAGAGTGGTAGTATACCAGAATAAAGCTTTGATATGAAAATAAAATTATATTACGAGAATGAATATGCAATAATAAGATGAAATCATAACGTCACCAGAATAAAGTTGTAATTCCTGCACAAAAAACAAAAGATTAAAATCAACATACTTCATCTTTTAACATATCCATATTTTACTGGTGAGAAGTTTTTAACTACAGTAACATAATTCAAAATATTATTCTAAAAATGGAGAGCCCATCCATAATCTGCTTTATCACGATTCCATGTTTAGGTCCAAACAACTTGTTGCGTCAGAAAGGAAAGTCAAGCTGCTGTCCTTCCTTTGGCTCAGACACAGAGAAAGAAATGCATGTTTTATAACTGAGCTCTTATTCAATCAGAAATGATCTGCTTTGCAAAACAAATATTGAATCTGAATGGTGTATGGATCTTGTTTTTAAGATTTTTATGCTCTCTGGCTCCAACGTAATTTTCTTTCCAAAACAAAGCCGCAGGCTGGAGGCCATGCAGGCTGGAGGCCATGCAGGCTGGAGGCCATGCAGGCTG
>VMRN01000001.1:1663570-1710463 GCA_010277015.1 Poeciliopsis turrubarensis | reverse complement strand
AGGCCATGCAGGCTGGAGGCCATGCAGGCTGGAGGCCATGCAGGCTGACACCTGTGTCGTCTTTAGGACTCTGTATTTGAACAGATGGCTGAAAGGTTGTTACCTCATAATCTTGGATGCTGTATCTCAGTCTTATCCTGAGCAGGACCAGCAATGGAGGAAACACTCTGCAAGGAGCTGTGGGTGTTGGTATCTGAAATCTGAATCCCTGGTACGATGAGCTAATTATAAAACCAGTTTGAACATCCTGATTCTTCAAACTGTCTAAGTCCGGTTCTTCCAGTTCCTCTTGAATGAACTCATCCTTGCATTTCTTTACTTGTTATCTTTAATGGTCAGATATATCACACTGAAAGAACGACTGCGAGTTGCAGAGAAACAGGAAAGCTAAAACAAGCCAAGGCAAAACCAAAAATAGAGCCTAAACATCTGTTGACAGTTTGAAATGTATAGATGTTACTTGTTTCTTTGGAAGGTATTTTGGTAAAAGACTTTTATATTCTGGTGGAGAAAAACCTGAACATTTGCAAATAAACATCTGGAAATTGCTAAAAAATATTAAATAGGTCATGTTTTATTTCAATCACTGGTCCAAAACAAAAATTTAAAGTGTCAGAAATAATGTGTCAAATCAAAATGACTTCACATTTTTCAGAAACAGGTGAAAATACTATTTATTAGAAAGGTACACAGGACATTGTAGTATGTAGCTTTTCCTCATTTAGCACCTTTAATTGGTTAAAAAAAATAAAGTGCTTCACAAGAAGAAAAAAAGCAACAAAAATGGCTATAAAAACATATAAATCCTAAAAAAACGGGAATAAACCACAAAGTTCACAAAAATTATGAAATCAAAATAAAATATATCTTAAAGGAATGCATGTTTGAATAAATATAAAAAATACTTCTTTGAATTGAGTATTTTATCTTCACCTGTTTGAAATTCTGTAAAACAAATCTTTTTTGTTATCCACGTTAAATGAGTTAACCCAAAAAATGTTTCTGATGTGGTAAAGAAAGTCCTTAAGTAGTTAAAAATGAGCCAATTTTTTAGCCGATTAATCGATCGTAAGAATAATCGGTGCAATGTTTGAGATGATGAGAAATAATTAGAGAAATGGTCTAGTAGTAGCAGCGAATTCACACCTAAATAAATAATCAGCAGAACCACCTGACCAAGCTTGTCAGAGATTAACCATCAACTTGCATGTTAAGGCATTAGCCTCTCCACATGCGTTAGCTTCCACTTACTGGGAGCTGCGTTGCTATGATACAGTGATGCTGAAGGCCAAGGCGCCGAACACGTCCGCTCTGCTTAAAGCTCAAACATCAAACAGTTCCTCGTCGTAACCTCTCTGTGTTTCTAACGCCTGCGGCTTCTCGTCCTGTTTACGTTGCCTTTCCTGAAACCCCCAGCATCATTTTATCACTTTATTATTGGTTATGATCACCTGGAGCTCAGGTAGCCGTGTGCGAGGAAACTCTTTCAAGCTATTTTTGTAAAATATAAAGTTAGCAAAGTGCTAAAAGGTACCCTGTTCATTGTGTTAAACTTTCAAAGAAAACCCTGAGACATTACAGTCTTAAAATTACAGAATGTTCCAACATTTTCAGACCCTAAATAATTTCTTTTGCAGACTGAAGTTAGAAGCTCTTTAATTCAGTTTGGCTTCATATCATCTTCTGACGCTTTTAGTTGTTCAGCTGTGAAGACACAATGTCTCTAAAGTGGTTCAGTATTCATGGCTTTTTCTCTGGAACAAAACTTCAAATTATTCAGGAAAAATTTAATTATTCACATTTATTTTTTCCATGCAGCATATCGAGAGTACTTGACAGAGAATTCAGCTTGTGAAATGCAGAGCTACTTGACACACTATTGGCAGCCATTTGCATTTTCTTTTCCTTACTGCTGATTGGCTGCAGGGCTCAGAAAACGCTACGCTTGTTTCCACTATTAACGTATGTTATGGTGTATTTTGTGCTTTATACTAGTAAAACAGACGGTTACAACATTTCAGAGCGAGTCAGATTTTCTCACAGAATGGTCAATACAACATCAATACAGCTTTAGGAACTCTAAATATTCAAACAAAAACATGCACGCTGAGCAGCAGATATTTTCATAGCCATTCAATGTTGGATATGAAAATCTGAATATATGTATAGTTTATGAGATTCCTAATGATAGTACTGGGTCAAAAAAGGATCTTAAATCAGACAAATGTCTAATCAGAACCTACGAAATGCCTCAGTTTTATTTTTACAACTTTTTATTGTGCAGTAAATAATAAAACCAGTAAATTTGATCATTTTTAATGAAGCAGAAAGTTTTTTTGACGGGTTTATTTTGATTCAAACTTTTAACATTCATATTTTCACCTTTCTGGCCAATTCGAAATGTTTTCCTGGCAGGTGCACGCCAGCCTTTCCACTGCTTTTAACAAAACCCGCCAGATGCGATAAGGGGATGTTATCTCAGTTACGCTGATTATTTCCAACAAATGGTGAATAAAACAGGTGGTGGATTGTTTGTGTTGCACTTCCTGCCAAAAAAGTCCCTTTTAATGACCAAATGCATGCTGTGCAGAAACATTAATAAGGCTATAATAAAAACCTGGGATGTTCTGGTCTGCATATGTAAAAGTGAAGATAAAAACCTTCTCTGCAGTCTTGTGTACAGAACAGCTGTGCAGTGGAATAAATTGTTAATAAAAAAAATACTTAGAGCCTTACCACAACCTTAAAGTGGTTACAGAATTATAGGGGATGAGAAGTTGAGAGTTATGTCTCTGAGAAAAATATTCAAAATTCACATTTTGGATGTTTTGATACATTTGTTGGGTCTCAACTGCTTCTAAAACAACGTTTCAATGCTTAAGAAACAAGAAACAAATATAAAAAATACCCAGCAGGTTTTTGGCAATAAGTTAGTCTTTTAGTGTGTCTGGAAAACGAGCCGTTTCAAAAACCTCCATGTTGTTAAATCAAAACCAAATGGCACTCCACCGTTGCCTAGCAACCCAAACAAAATCCAGCCCGTCACCTAGCAACCCAAATGGAATCCAGCCCATCACCTAGCAACCCAATTTGTTTCACTTCTTGCAAATGATCTTGCCAACAGAGTTGTGTACCATTTACTTAAGTAACTTTTTAGAAGAAAAAAAGTATTTTTAGGAGTATTTTTACTACGCTCTACATATTACTTTTGAGTAATTTTACTATACAGTATCGCTCCTTTGAGTAAAAGTTTTGGATCCTCATCTCACTTCAAGTGAGTAACTTCACTGAATGAAGAACAAATTTTTTTTAAACCAAAAATTTACTTACTTTTTGTTAAAGATTCATAAATTTTATATAAAAAGAAACTGAACTGGAAAAGTGCTTCATTTGCCTGATTTTATTTCTTGATTTTGGAATTATTTTCGTTTTGGAAGTTAGGCTGGAAATGTTTTGAACTCCAGAAGCATTGGAGGACACATTTCAGTTCAAATTAATTGATCCCAAAGGGAAACTAAATTGTCACTAATTGTTTTATGAACTGTATTAATCTCAGTTCTGTTCATAAAATCACTTTAACAAAGTGTCAGGCTTATATTGCCCCTCCTCCAGTTCCCATCAGAAGCATCCTGTTCAGGTTAAAGCAGCCTGTAAAGTACAGTAGTTTAATTATAAAATATGAAACGGGAAGAGCAGCAGGATGTTTAACTGACCCTGAGAGGCGATACAGTCACACATGGCCACTGAGCATAAAAGGAAGTTCATCTTGTGACATCTGAATAGTCGGTGTAAAGAAGATTGATAAAGGATGTTTGTCTTTCAGTCTGGATGATATGTTTCTTTTAGCAAATAGGAATTAAAGTTTAAGTTAACCAAGAGGTCATTTCAGGTAAGAATCCAGTAAAGACGTCGTCTGACTCATCACAAAACTAAAAGCGTAATATTTATGCATGCTTAGAAGATAAAAAGCTGTTCAGATATTTCCTCTGCCCTTGTATTCCGCTTTCATCTTCGCTTTCTTTCAGTCTTTAAGCAGCTAATTCTTTTATGACTCGTAGGTATCTGAAGGTCAATTGGGATAATTTGCATGAAAGTCATAATCAGGTTCTGAGAGCAAGTGGTTCTTAATAAGAAACACGCTGTTACAAAGGGAGTGCAGGCCAGTTAGAGATCAATGCTTACATTTGTATACCATTCAGATCTCCTTTAAAGAGCTGGGAGGAAAACACATTTTATCTGCTTAGGAGAGTTTCAGAACCTAATTTATGTCTGCAACGTACCAACAAGCACCTTGAATGGCCTGGTTGCTGAAAATGTGCTCTATAAATAAAATTACCTTTATCTATATATTTGAAAATGGGTGGTAAATCAGCATACAGTGTCAACATTGTATTTTTCTTGTGGTAAGTTGACTGATAGTGTTTAACTCTAATCTAAATCCGGTAAGTTTGATGGGTTTGATGTTTTGGTTGATTCTAGTGCATTAAAGAGAAGACATCGTTTAAATTGAGGTTAGCGTTTTAGCATTAGCTTCTGCTAAATGATATATTGGTGAAGTGTTTTAGCGTTAGGGGAACTAATGTTTGTGATTAGTGCTTTAGGGTTGGCACTGCAAACTCTTTAGCTAGATGGTCCTCAACCAAGGTTGTAAAGTCTCCAACAGTCGGACACAGGTGTCCTCGGACTCTGCGCGGCTCGGCGAACAACACATCAACCTTCCTGGCACGTATTTGGCTACATTCTCTACATCAGGTAGCGGTCAGCTGACCACAGGGATTAGCTTTAAAATAATAACTATTCCCTGCTGAGAGAATAGTTGAGCAGAGAATGTCGCCAACGCCTGTATTCTTAGATTGTTACGGGTAATAATCAGGTCAGCTCTTTTCTATCATTTCTGGCCTGCATGCCTACCAAATCACATCCACATTAAACTGCTCTTTCTTGGTACTTTACATTTTTCATATGAGTGAATAAATACGGCCAGCCCCCTCACTGCCTCAGCTTGTCTTTAATCAGCCACCAAGGAGACAAGGTGCCAATTTGTCCCCAACTGTGCCTGGATGCTTAACTCTAGTTGTTCTTTAACTGATTTCTTAGCTTTTTTAAAAGTAGTTCCACTTTGCAATCAAATATTAAATGTTATATCTGAGCAGGGTTGAAATCTGAATGACACAGACCTTAAACTTTACCGTCAAAACATCAGCCGCTCACTTCAAACACCTACTCAGTTCCTCAAGGTAACAAATAATCTTTTTGTATCTTTGGTTTAATGTACCCTAAACCAGATTTTGCTCTGTCCTAGAAACCACTTTGCTGTGGACTGGCGGTAAGAAAAACCCGGCCACCTCCTCTGGTACGTCTCTGATGCAAGAGGGATGCTTTGCATAAAGCAAATTTCCTCCCTGGCCTGACACTTCTGCTTAGTCTTTACAATCTGAGTTCAACAGCATCAATTTTACAAAAACAGGCACCAGCAGAAAGATTTTCACTTTGAGAATCACAGAGTTGGAGCTTTTTACAAATCTTTGCAACGTAGGCAGCAGTTTGAAGGAAGCTTGATGCGAATTGCTTGGAATAATAATAAAGTCTCATATTTTCCATTTCAGGCAGATTTTCTCTTTGGATCACAGGGTTTTTCTGACAAAGTCGACAGTTAAATCCCTCTTATTCAATTAATAAATTGGTTTGTGTTTACAGTTGCTTTCTTTTCAGTACATTTGTGTTCTAGTCTTTTGTATATAATCAACAAACCTTTGTGCGAAAACTCCCTGAGGTTTTAAGCACTGAAAGAGTTATTTTTAAGTGACTGAAGGTGCAGTTGTGCAGAGGACGAAAGAGTCGCGGATGAGTCAAGTGAAGCAGATGTGAAAGCAATTGTGAGTTTGATGTGGAGATAACAGGATGTGCAGCGACTCCAGCAACTGCTGCTGCTGACGGAGAGAGTGAGCAAATTTAATGAATAGAAGGAAGGAGTTTTATACTTGACTAGACTCCATTTTGTCAACACAATTGTTTCCTGCAAATACAGCACGACCCTGAGGAAGGTGTCAGGGAGAAAGCACAGATAAATAAAACTCAAGTCGAACCGTGGAGATGATAAGATGGTGAAAAAGTAATAATCTGAATTATTTTGCTGTCAAAGAGTTGCAGCAAATAAGTTGGTAAGGAGCTCATTATTCTAGAGGTTAGGCAGAAAACAAATCAGAGAAACTGACACAAACAACAAATTTCTTCATTCGTGGATATCCATCAATAAAAGTTCTCAAAGTTTGTTTTCACACCTTGTTGTCCGGTAGTTTTGGTTCAGTTTGGGACCAAAAGTGAAACATTACATTTTCAGCAGCTGTGGTTTGATTTCATGCCGCACTTTGCCAAACAAACCAAACCTTTAAAACAAACCGGTTCCCCTCCTCGCCTGTGGGGGCGCTGCACCAAAAACCAAAATGACAAAAGAAGACAATGAGCGCAAATTCCTTCCTCAAGAAATGTAAACAAAATGGAGTTTCTCTTGTTTTACTAAAAGATCCCGAGACATTTCTACTAATGCTCGGCTAGCACGTATTTTTATGGTTGCATTTATCCAGAATTCCCTGCTCTGTCTTTCACTTCCTGCTTTTGGAGCGGTCTCCGGTCCGCTTGGCATTCATATCGGCATTCAAACCACACCAGAGTTCACTTTGACCAAACTAAGATCTTTTTTGGAACCATATTTCACTTTTTCGGTTCGTATCAGAATTGGATTACAGATTCAGACTTACTAGACAAACCAGAGTTCGACTAAAGCGAACTCAACAGGCTGATGTGACTTTCAGCGTCCTCTAATTCAAATATTTCACCTGGTACTCAACTGACTGGTTTTTAGGTGATCATTCTTTTTATTTTTCTCACTTCTTGGAGTTTGGTTTGTTTTTGTCCCACCAGTTCTGGTGGAAAGAAGTCATTTATCCTCAATACGACTCAAAGACGTCTCGATCTGACAGAAACCTGATCTCATGAACAGCAGACATGCCTTTAAAACACCTGCCAGGAATCATAGTTTGATATTTTCAATGCATTATATTAGTAAGCCTTCTCCAGAAGGAGAACATCTGATTGGATTTCTGGTTTATTTGAATTTGATCTCAGTTTTTTTCTTTCCTCTTCGTTTCCGTCTGCTTTAACTATTCCCTCCAAGTCTGACTCTGCGGTTGATCATGCATGCTTTGCCAACACTTGTTTGCATCGTTGACACAGTTTGCAGCATGTACTCGTTACTAAAACATAAAGTGTGCTGCTTTAAACGCCCTGACAGCCCTGCATCGCCTCCACTAAAGTTTACTTGGCTTTGCATTTCTTTTAGGTCCCAACCAAACAACTCTTACATTTATCTGTGCTCTATAGTTCAATCACATAAAACCAAAGTCTACTTCACCTCCCACTTTTTCCTCCAACTCCACAACAGCTTTCCTTCATGTTTTCCATCACTTGCTAAAAGTTTTCTTGGAGCCAAAGTCAACAAGGGTAAATTTATTGCTTATTATTATCTTATAACCAAATAAACTGGATAAAAAAGGGTAAATATATCTACTCAAAATTACTCAGTTATATCTTAAGACAATATTAAAGAACTAAACACTCATTATATTCAGTTCATCACAAAGTTTCTGGAAGTATTTTTTCTCCATATTTTTGATCATTTAAATAAATCAACATGTATTCGAGGATTTTTCTCTAAATTATTTACTTACTGTGTTAAGATTACCATAAAATTAAATCCTTAAACACAATTTCAGGCCAAATAAAATGTACAAAACATTTTCTCACGTAATTTTCTGACATTATGAAAGTAATTTTGGTAATTCTAAGAAGAAAATGTGCATATTTTTTATTTGGTGCATGAAAATAAATCGCTTGAAAAAATTAAGAGACTGCATCAAAATGCTCAGTTTCTCTGATTTTACTCTGTTTAGGTCTATGTTTGAGTAAAATGAACGTTGTTCTTTTATTTTATGAACTACTGACAACATGCATCTGAGATTCCAAGCAAAAATGTTGTATTTATTTGCAGAAAATGAAAAATGGTCAAAATAATGAAAAATTGCAGTTCAGTGAGCTCTTAATGTTTTCCAGTCCTGCATGTGAATGATGATTTAATTATTTACTTTTTCTACTTGTTCTCTAAATGTTAAGGATTACTTTTTGTCTTTGAAAAAAATACTTATACAAGAAAAATGACTGCAAATATTGACTAACATTGGTAGAAATGCTGTGTATAAATTCATATATAAAGTATGAATTCTGTTTTTTTATGAAAACAAACTTGTTCATGTGCGATTTATGTATTTTCAACATTAGCAGAGTACAGAAAAAGTTTTGTGTGAAGTTTGGGAAACATCTTTGCTGTCCAATGTGTGAAAAAAGATGATTTTAGCTCAATAAGAGTCTTAAAGGTTCAGAGTTGCTGCCTCAAATAATGCAAAGAAAACAAGTTCATAATGTTTTCACTCAGGAAGAGTTCAGAAGTCAATATTTGGAGGAATAACCAGGCTTTCAATGAGGTTTAATGCAGCGGTCTCTTAATCATTTTCAAGCATCGGTACAAACCCTAACAATTCCCATAAAATGTGATTTTTTTGTTGTTGATTTCTGTCCTCCAAAAGCATCAAAACTCCAAGTGCATGAAGAGGAAACGGTTGTATTCCTCCAGAAAGTGTGTCCAGCCAGATCTATGGCGTTTTTGTTCCATAGCAAGCAGGGAAGCGCCATTGTTCACTGCAGCGCCTACAGGAGTGTTGTCATACACTGTACAGATCTGTTTGTTTGGCTTATCCTGACAGGAACCATTCATCACCGCTGGGCATGTTGGCTTAGCCCTCAGCGCCACCAGCGCAAGCACAGCAACTTGTCCAAGGCATGAGTGCTTTTTATGCTTCGCCCCATCTCCTCTGGCATGATGCCTCGCTTCCTTTCAAAGTGGCCTTCATGCCTTTTGTTCTCCCAGACTGCACCGTCGCTTTAATTCTTCATTTCCGCGTCGTTCAAAGCTGGATTGTGGAGCGGCAACAATAACAGGCTGTAATGCTTGATTTCTCTCTTTGTAAAGCATCCTCCGCTTTTTGTTTATATTCAATTGTGTTTTTTTTGTTAGGATCTGTACTGACGAGTCTAGAAATCTGTCCAATTAATGTAATCTAATTAGATACAGTTCAACAATGACAATACAATTAGAACGCAGCACTATTATTTAGGGCTGCGGCTCATAACGATCGTTTCCGCAATCAACTATTCCGACGATTAATCGATTAATCAGATAAAAAAATGGCCAATTCCGCAGATTTTTCATTTAAACACGTAAGTCTTTTTATATAAAATATTCAAAATACCTTAAAATACGTAAATAAACAATTATTTACATGAAAATGACTAAGTCATCTGCATGGTACACTTGATATTCAAACATTAGCACACTAACAGCCTTTGCCAGGCTTTGTTTGCACACTTTAATTCAGCGTTTGACTCTATGCCTCCTAAATTGTTTATTGAAAGGTTAATTGAGAAGAATGTCAGTTCTTTCATAATTAAGTGGCTTTATTCATGCTAAACAAATGGGTTCAAACGGGTTAAGGTCAATGGTTCTCTTCTAACTGCTTAACACTGTTGCACATTGGCGCATCAGAACGTGAGCTTACATGCAAATGCATCAGCTCCCTTTAAACTTTTCCACATTGTCACGTTACCACAAACTTTAAATGTATTCTGTGAGATAAACAAACACAAACTTAATAAAATAGGCTCAGCTATAAGACTTTAAAGACATGAATAAGCTTTAAAAGAAAGAAAGAAAAATCATTTCAGGCAGATTAGATCATTAGTAAGATAGAACAATTAATCAGATTAATCGTTAATTGATATATAAAGATTCAAAAAAGGCAATTTGCTGAAAGAACAGCGAGCTCAAAGCAATAATGGAGACAAAACTGAACAAAAATATGTATATATTGCACAAATAGGACAGCATCAATATTAAATGGTTTGATGAGAGAAAGAATTAGATAATCTGGAAATAGATTTAAAGAAACAACAGATGTAAACAAAGCAGGAATGAAGCTGAAACCTAAAAGTATCTGAAAAACAGGGATTGCATAAACTAAAAACAGAAAGGATTTCTCATAAATCATTCAGGGACAGCAAAAAGTTGGCACCTGCAGGATCTAGATCTACTCAGAACATTGACTGAAAGAAGAAAACCCAGCATGAGGACTTTAATAACGTGTAGTTTTCCCCTGGTCGCCTCTGCAACGGCTGGAGAGTTAAACGTTACAATGCATTCAGCCGCAACTTCATTCCTCGGGTCAAGTTTTATTGCAGCAAAAATGTTTGTCTTTTTTTATCTGCAACAAGCTTTGATGACTCTACAAAGATCAGAACTGTTTTTATGGTGCATCTTTTGCTTATGGCCGACCCTGCTGCACAGGGTGAAAAGTAACTTATGAAAGAGCCAAGAGAATATTTATTTTTCCAGCCTGTGGTGAAATGACTCCTAGACGCACAAAAAAAACTTCCATTTTTCACAGGTCAGCAGTTCTGGCTTCATATTTAAGTGCTACATGGCAAGCCACACTTGTTTCTGACCTTCTCTTACTATTTTCTCTTAATAAATGTGAATCTTAAGGCAATTTAGTATCAGAGCTTTTAATGGGCAAATAATTAAGCTGCTTTAATTCTAAATTCAATGACCCAGGTCTCTGCAACACGACCTGGCAGATAGTTTGCTGGAAAAGAAAAACTGCATGCAGTGTTTTCCCTCCATTTTGTGTAAAAAATTGATACTAATTTCACATCCAATTTAACAGCGATCCAGCTGGGAGTTACAAAGAGCAGAATTCTGTAATTGCTACATTGAGTGATGAAGAAAAACACAAATAAATGTAGTAGAAGATGAAAATATTATACATGCCTGGACAAAAACAGAAAATGGCCCCACATTCTATTATACTGGACAAGTTGCTCCAAGTAGTCAACATATATCAAGTCAATTCTTTGCTCTGCATTGATTTTTTTTTTTTTAGTTGCTGATTTTGTCAGATAATTTAAGTTTATAGAAATATTAAGTTTTATGCCGAAATGGCTGAAAAACTTATCACAATAATTACTGATTAGTTGTTTTATTTTTTGTTTTAAATATCGGAAAAACGGTCAAACTGGTGGCGTTAACTTTCCAGTTTCATCCAAAAGGGGAATTGACGATCTCACTCATTCTTTGGTTACCTAGCAACAACCTGTTGAGTAACTGGCGCAGCAGCGGTTTCAGGTTCTGCCATTGTGCCTCGTAACTGCTTTAGAAATAAATAAATGGCATGGAGCAAAACAGGAAAGGTAACACCAAAGGTCTGGCAGTGTTTCAGATATTTAAAACAAAAACAAAGCTATGAAGTGCTTATATCATGATACGTTTTCCAGCCATATCTTCCGGCCCTACTTGCATTATTTTGACATTATTTTTATATTACTTGAAAATGGTCTCCAAACATTGTTTAAATTTATCTATCAAGGCCTTGTCTGTAAATCACAAACTCTGGTATCCTAATGGTTTTTCTGTAAGAAAGATGGAAAACAAGCCAAGAACTCTGAAGCAAACACGGAAGATTTAGTTTAAATGCTCCTACAGAAATTCATCTTAAGGTTTCCTGATTCATTCTTCATTTTAACTTCTGATCATAAATTTAATCTTATTTGGTAAATGTTGAGCATTTACCCATTTTTTTCCAGGTTTCTGTTACATCTTCTCACATTCATTTTCTCCTCATGCATCATCAGTTTGCTTCTTTTTGTAGCTAACACAGCAGGTCAGCTTGACAAAAGAGACAACTGTGTGTATGCGTGTGTGCGTGCATGTGTGCGTGTGCGTGTGCGTGTGTGCGTGTGCGTGTGTGTGTGTGTGTTAGATGCTTATCTCTCCTCTTCTTCCATCTTTTTGTTACCTTTATCAAATCCACAGGACACAAAGAGTGTCCTCAGTACAGAGAGCTCTAATTGGTTGCTACATTAAAGCTAATAATAGCCTAGGTTATTGTAACTAACAGCGCTGGAGAAACATTTTCAGATTGCTTCGTTTTCTGCATTTCATAGCTAAGTGTTCCAGATCAAACAGATTTTAATATCAAGGATGTGTTCAGTAATTATTAAAATTAGTTTTCAAATTATAACAAACCAAATATAAATTGTCTCTCTTGCGAGATCATGAATAAGGAGCAAATATCCACATTTTTTTTCAGTGTCGTTTCTCTTCAAACCTTCAGGCCCGATTGCTGCCAGTCAAGTCTGTAGTAATTAGGACATTTAAAGCAAAAAACTAATTAAACTAATTAACTAATTAATCACAATAGCAAATGACAAAGTAAGTTATTGAGCTTAATATTCTAAACTGATGAGCAGCCATTTTTATATGAAAAGGGACGACAATTTTTTCACAAATTTTATCATGAAGGGGTAAATTTGTCAGAACCTGAATTTTTAAAAGAAACTAAAGAGCTTGTGGAATGTTTATATTTCAAAACAGGACCGCATAAAGTGAATTTTGTATCCCAGAATGGACTTTGCTTGGACCGCTTCTCCACCGTCTTTGTTTCTGTACCAACTGACTCCACTTAAGGAAGACCAGTGGCGCCCTCTGCTGAATGACGGCCAAACTACGACACTAAAAAGGCCTGAGTTGAAAACTAATCCTTTTCATCCCGAATACAAAATGCTTATGATGTGATTTCAGCCATCGTGTTAAATTTCCTTAAGGTTCATGGAGACCAACAGGCGGCTTGGCGTGGCGTTCCCACTCATACATGCTCACAAACTCTGGATATTGACCAAAAGAACGAGACTACGGAGACAAGTGGGGATTGTGTTTCCAGGCTAAATTAGAATTAGGGTTTCATTTTCACATTGTGTCTTTCTTTTGCTGCTAACAGTTCAAGTAGCACCATTTAGCAAATAACCATTTCCGCTTTTCGTTTTTGTGGGGTTTTTATTTATTTTACTAGGCCTGTCACAGAAACAAATTTTTTTGGATGATAAATAGTCCCAGTAATTATTGAGATAAATGGTAATATTTTGGGGCTATTTTTCAGTAATGCATTGATAATTGCTTAATAATTCAAGTTCACCCTTTCAAAGACAAACTTTATTTGTATAAACACTTCAAGAACTGGAAGACATTTAAAAATATCAAAAATGAAACAACAAAACCCAATAACTGAAATAAATAAAATTGACAAAATGGACTATGATGTCTCCAAACAAAATTGCCCTAAAAGAAATTTGAATGAAAATGATCAAACTCTTTTTAATTTACCATGTGATTGATTAATTGTTTATTTCGGTCACCTTTGTTGGTTGTCATTAAGTGCAATAGTAATCAATAAAATCAACTGATCAAGCTGCTCACACCAACATGGAGTTCTCTCTTTGGCTGGTGGTATTCCCAACACCTTTATCCACTTCAACCAAGTCGCTCTGCATACTAAACACATCCGGTCTGAATCAACAAACGCCCAGAGACGGGAACAAGAAGACGCAAAGTGAGAAAGGAAATTAGAAAGAGGGGTGAGAGGATGATGAATGGAAGACGCTAGAGCGGGTCCCAGGTGTACAGCGGTATGGCAGGTAAGGACAAAGCCTGGAACGATGATCTGTGATGATGGGGAAACAGATGATAGAGCACCAGGTGGAAGAGAAAAAAAACAGGAAGAGCTGAATCACTGCCGATACGTCAGTCACATCCAGAGGCCACAGGCTGTCAGTGGAAGCAGAGACAATTAACCTGCCACAACAAATTAAGACCCTGTGGTAATACGACTTCTCTTAATGAGGTCATTTCATTGGAGACTAAAGACTTTAATCTCCATTGTTAAAGGTTTTATAAACATATAAACTGATTTTATTGACTTGGCCCATCTACTTTGATGCCAAATGGAGCCTTGATTCAATAGTCATATTGTTGGGATACCATATCCAGAAATCCTTGTTGGAGAGCAGAAAATAAACAAATTACTTCCATTATTAAGTTTCTGTTCCTCTCCATGAGAAATTTCATTACATTGGTTACAACAGAAACTGAACAGCCACTTCTTTTTCAAACTGTGTTTTCTTTGGTTGTGTTCATGAACGCCACTTCACCACAACTGGTTGGTAATACAATGTCAAATGTAATGTAGTTTGGAGATTTTGCCAATTTGTCTCATATTTACATGTTTGGAAAGTTTAGGAAAGTTTTTGTGACTAGGAATAATTTGTCCAAGGTTGTTAAATTAAAAAAAAGTTCTTTTAATGAAAATAAATGAAAAAGCAGAAAAAGTCAACCTCAATATGTCTTGAAATGATCCATACTCTACCAAAATGGTTTTTAAAACCGTTATGTTTATTAGTTATATTGATACCCAAATCGTTCTATAGAGGACTAAAACTGACATAATGAAGCATAAAAGCCGACATTTTAAAGGCCCAATAATAAATCAGTACACTTTTTACTGATAATTTTTTATAATAATAATAATAATAATAATAATAGTAATAAAAAAAGACAACTTGAAATCATGTTTAATAATTTAACCGACATTCACATTTTTTCAGTTTAGTCCCAATAAATTGGACTAAACTGAAAATCAAAAATTACATATTTAAGAACATAATTCAAATTTTACTGTTTAAAAACAATTAATTGTTGTCCTTTTTTAATTTACTTGGTCCATTTTGGAGCGGGACAATAAATCAATAATATCATGGTGTTTTAATAATTTCACATAAATCCGATCCAGAACCGCATGGCATTCTGGGAGATGTAGGCAGCTAAGTTGAGTTGTCGGCATCAACTCTTTGGTTACCTGGCAACAGTTGTTTCATGTTTCATCACACACATTTGTCAGTTTCAGCCCTCCATATAATTTCACCAATAATTAATCTCAACAGTTTATTATCATTCTCATATGGTCCCATGATGCCTCAGACAATTTACATCTCCACAATACAAACACAAAAATCAACAACACACCTTTACATTCACACAAAATAACTACTTGTTAAAAGGCAACAACACACCATTATGAGAAAATATTCAATCATTATTCTGTAGCCAAAGCAGGATTGTTCACTGAGATTTGTAAAGCATTTAAAGCCAGTACATTTATCATTTATCATTATATTTAAATTTCATGTTGGTTGCAGTAAAGTTCCAGTTACTCCTAAACTCTGTCGGTCGTACTTTCCCTGATTCACAGGAAGAATTTAACCTCATTAACGATCCCTTTAGAGAAAGCAGAAATCTCCATCGTCACATTGAGCAAAGTGAAGATGGATCAGAAGTAAGTGAAGATGATGACGGGCTGCAGGAATACTTGGCAGGAAAAAAGAAAGATTGATGAGGATTGATGAGGATGAGGCTAGAACAGCACAAGCCAGATGGGGAGAGTGATTTCAACACTCTTCTGCCTCAGATTGGTACATAATGTGGCTGTGAATGGAGGGAAATTGTAGACCCTGGCCTCCAGAGGATAGAGATAAGGACTAACTCTTCCCTTCTGAGATGTCTGCACATCATCTCAAATAAATGACCTCAAAATCAATAGCACAAACTTTTACATCATAGCAACCAACGTTAAATAATAAGTCTGGGTAAAATGTCCACATTAGAAAAGATATCGCTAAAAATAGGCTTTTCCAGTGACATAATATTTAACCAGACGTGGGTAGAGAAGCCAAAAATTGTACTTAAGAATTGCATGATAATTTACTATATTTTTTGCAAGAAAAGTATTTGGTAGAAGAAGAAAAAATAGGAGTACTGTTTAATCTGATTTATTTGGGAATATGTAGTTATACGGACAAAATTCGGAATTACGTGCAGCTTCTTTAGCTTAATAAAATTTTTAAAATGCATAAAATTAAGACATTGCATCAATAAATTGATGTTTCCAAACCTCATCTTTCCACAACAGTAGGTAAACATACATGGTAGAAAATGTGATAATCTGCTAGCTAAAAAAAAGTTTTTCTGCCGAAAGCATTAATCATAAACATTAGTTTCGCTAACGCTAAAGCGCTACACCAACACATTATTTATCTTACACTAATTCTAAAGAATAGCTTGGTTTAATTTTTCACATCTCCTGAAATTCATGCAGGCCTGTTCTCACCACATAGGGTCAAAATCCATCCAGGCTCAGAATAACTTACAATAAAAGACAAATTATTTCCACTCCTTGCAATTTTACCAAGCTTCCCTTCAGCTTGAAATTGTGCACACTGCAGAAAATAAAAAGTGCTATCTAAAACCCAACAGCTGTGCAGACAAGAACTCATACAAATTAGTGGAAAAGGAAATCACAAATAAAAATTCATGTTTGTTTGCAAGAGATATTGTATCTGTTACAGGAATTGCCATTTTTATCACACAGTCCAAGTAAACAACTGATTACTGAGCTGACAAATGAGTATCTGGATGAAATGTTTTCTTTTTAAGCAGCGCAAGCCGGGCGCAGAGCAAACAGAAGTGTGAAATCCCTGAATTGAAATTTAATGGGAAATATTAAACTTGTTTAGACAACCAAACAGCAGAAGAAATTGTGTGTTTACACACTGTGTTAAAGGTTAATAATGGGAGTGGATTTGTTCTCTGTAACAAACGAAGAACTGTAGCACAAACATCCCTATGTTCATACAGTATATTGTGTTTAATACGCACCTGATTCTGCTTTAAAAATGGAGATACATGACAAAGACTGACTGGAGCTGGGAGCAGAGATACGTGTGCTTTGTGAAAGTAATGCATTTTCTCTGTGGCTGTTCATCCATAAAATTAATTTGAAAGGAGGTTTTGAAAGAGATTCTGCAGACAATCCTCTCTTACTTTCAATTATATCAAAATAAAACCTCAGATTAAGCTGAAAGACATGCAGAACAACAAAGTATCTATGATAGTTGCATTTTATATGCTGCTAAATCTGCATGGCCTGCGTTTGTTGAGATAAAGGACCAGTTAATAATATCAGCGGTTAGAGCAGTAACCGATGTCATATGGGTCAAAACATTTCTAAAACTGCAAACGAATAAAAAAAGTTCTACTCTTTTTTGCAGCCATTTTCATGTGCAAGTGTAAACATTGAGTTGTGGGTGTGGCTAGCAGCTAATCTGAATTCAAAGTGACAAGAGGCCCTAAAATAATTCATTCTGAAATAAGACTAAAATCTCATTATCCGAGAATGATTTTATATCGCCCATAGATGCATCATAACAGGTTAAAAGAAGTATATTAGGTCACATTTAAAGCAAAAAAAGTGTTAATCATAATTTCTCATTGTCTCAGTGTCTCCTTTCTGTATCCTTAAATCACAGTTTCCCTTCACCGGGTGGTTTACAATAAAAAAGTACATTAATTCAGATCTGTTCTCTGCAGACCACACTTTTGCTTTGAATGTGTTCTGGATTATGGAAAGCTTCCTCAGAGAATGTGTGCTTCCTGCCAAACATCCAATTACCAGATGTTTTTACATCACCCATAAAACTCCAAGGGGACAAAAACAAATGGTGCTACACGGACAATCATAACAATATCAATTGTGCTTGCCTGTCAACAATTACCACTTCACAATCAAATTTCGCATTTTCTGCCAGTCAGAAAAAGAATAGGGACACAAACAAAAGATGAATAATCTCGATAATGTTTGGAATAATTGTCCCCCTCATGACCTGAACTCCTGTTTCTCATAGCAAACTGGCTGATCTGGATCAGTAAAAACCGAGTGTCTGACTCTGATTTTCATCGTTCTGAAATGTGCTGCTCCTCCTGCTGTCATCGCCTCCATTATTGCTTTAAAGCAAATCAGTGGAGCAAAGTGACTTTTCAATTTGAATCATTCTCAAAGCAATTTTATGATTAAATAAGCTGGAAAAAATTGAGGAAGTGGTGGAATTTGCATAAATCAGGCGGGAAAGATTTTGTGTTTGGGAACAGAAAGGTTACGTTTTCTCCTCTGTACTTTTCTTCAGTCTGAACAGCAGTTGCATGGAGCAAAACCGCAATAGGTGTTTGTGTTGACAGAAGGCTTCTTCAATGCACAGCAGCAACACCTGAATGAATTATTTAAGCCGACGAAGCAAACACGACATGTGCTGCACTCGGATAGATGTACGCCAACTGTGAGCACATGTAGACTGCAAATAAAGCCGAGTGCTGCTGGTCGTTATCCATGGATGTAAACGTAAATTATGCAGCTGAATGGGGCCCGCCTGAACTCCTCCTCGATCTACAAGTGCGTCTGGTTACATTACGATTCCACACATGTTCAGGAAGCCTAATTGTCCCTGCAATGGCTCATTTGACAACATAATTGTGGTGTTTCCAGAAAATTCTCCAGCTAAATGCAGAGATTCCCCCATGACGGGATGCAAATGCAAAGACAGGATGGTAATTCCTGGCTACACGTCCCCTCCTTTTCCATAAGACTTAATTACATCTATAGGAGAAACAAGCTGCAGGTTTAAATGAACAGTAGTTTGATAGTTAATGGTTTTAATGGCAACTAACTCACTGTATCAACTACTGAAGCGCAAAGTTGGCTAGCAATTAGCTACATTTACTTCATGTAACGTTTTTGGGAAAATTTATTTTTAAGAGAATTTTTACTTTTTACTTTTACTTAAGTAAAAAGTAAGTGATATTAAGCATCGCTACTTTAGAGTAAAGTTTCTGCACATGAAAAAGAAGCTTGTGTAACAAAAACTGATGTATTTCTGCTTAAATGTTACATAAGTTTTAGCTTCACCCAGGTAATGCATTTTTTAAAAAAGTATTTCTGTCCGTTCCTATCAGATTTAGTCATAAAAGACAGATTATAAATATTATATTCAGGTCACATTTTTACAGATGCTTCACTCTGTAAGTGTCTTGTTTAAGTTCAGCTAAGTTATATTCAGTTTGCATCATAAATAAAACTCAGAGAACTAAATTCAATGTGCCTCCTGCTTATTCTGACTTTACATTTGTTTCTAATTTACTTCATTATTTTAATAGCGTTACCCTTAGCTAAGCAGTTCTGTGTTTAGCCGTCTCTGTAGCCGTTTACAGAACTATTACTGCCAATAACTTTGTCTGCTCTTTGTATTTTTTCTCCCCGAGGCAGGAGTCCTGGCTCGGTTATGAGTCATGTTTATTTCACGCACAAGCATCCTTTTTTTCCCCACAAACATTTTTTTAACCTTCAGGCAAAACCCAACTTTATTTATGAAAATCCTTACCTGAAGACTAAATCACAAATTCTCTTTAAAAAAACAACTTTTCCACTTACAGCAATCTTCCTTCGTGAATCCAATTAAAAGCTAAATATCTGAATAAACTCTGAAGAATTTGGAGATTTCATTAATCAAGTAGTTGCTCAGGATGAAAGATTGAGGCAGCTCACTGAATTTCAGATTTATGAGAGGAGACGAGAGATTTCTCTTCATACTGTCATATTTTGTAATAACTTCTCATGATTGCGGCTAATCTGGGATAACATCCTGCCTGCAAATCTGAATCTGAGGTTAAAAATGTGAGACATTCTGAGCACGTCTGCTGAGCGGATGGAGAAACCAGAACCTCAAAATGTGAAATGATTCACCAACCTTCAAAAAAGGTCATTTTCATTTCACCAAATATAATATAAAAGGCTTTAAGTAAATTAAAGGACTTGAGGTGGAGATGGACTTGTTTGCTTCTGCGTCCTCTGGCTTTCGCCAGGCATTTTCTGCAGCTGGTCAAACTTTGCTTTTATTTTTCTCCTCACTCAAATGAATGTTGAAAGGCCAGACTGCATGTTAGGAAGTTAAATGTGGAGCAAATGGAATAAGAAACTTTTAGTTTCTTGTCCTATTTGGAAAGAAAAACTGGTTTTTCTCTACAAAACAGATTTTTGTCCACAGTCAAAGCAATCTCATAATTATGTCCACTTTGACACGGGGTGTTGATCTTCTTTCACCTCATATGATCAAACCCAAACACTCACATGCCTGCGTTGCCTAACAGCTAAACATTCTGGATGCATTTTTGCAAAAATTATCTCTAAACTTTGGGAAAACATTTACCTTTTGGTACAAAATTAGTTTTCTTAAAGACATCTCTGTTTATTATGAACATGTTGGTGTCCATAAGAGAGATTAAGAGATGAACCTACGGAGGTTTTTGCAGCTTAAAGGGATTTTCTAGGAAATACATGCTTACGGTTATGTTGCTGTGTGATCATGGAAAAGTAGCTGCAGAGATTCTTTGGCCAATCTGAAAATAAATTATTTTTCTGATTCCCTTGCACAGTTCTTTGTGTCTTGTGCATCCTGTACCATCGAAGCTGTCATTTCCCAGCATGCATTGTGCTGTTTAACGCGTTTCTTAATGTAAAATCGAATCATTGTGCTGCCATCTTGTCTCGGTGTGGTTTCATTGAATGAGTCAAAGCCAGAGCTTTGACCGATTCTGTTTCAAGTGTGAGCCCTCACTATCTCCAGCGCAGGGACAGGCATCATACTCTGAGCCCTTTAAATAGCTGTGAGAGTAAAGCAATGGCCCCAGGCTGCTCTACCTGTGCAAACCACCTATGAATGGCAAGCAGCGCCACAAGGACGTTCAGTACTTTAAAGTGTGTGAAGGGCAAAGTAATGAGGATGTCACAATAACACCTTAAAGATTATCAGCGACACCGACTCACTGCAAGGTGCAAAGAAAAGATGTGGGTTATTAAAGGGGAGGAAAGGTGTAAAATTACAGGAATTACAGTTTTTGAGTGTTTTTTATTTTTTGTTTACTCCAGTAGCCAAACAATGACATGAAGTTGCCAAATTTACTCTTTTTGCAATGATAAAAGACTAACATTCAGATTTTGTACGTTTTTCAAATTCAAATGTACTTTATTGATTCGAAAGGGAAATTAAAACAAGCAGTTTAAAAAACCCAATTGTTAAATCTCATTCGAAAAGCCCAGCCCTGTTACCAAGCAACCCAGGCTGAGCTCCAGCATGTTTGGTCAGCTGGTTTTACCTCTGTAAAATGCTTGGAAAAGTCAAGTGTTTAAGTATTTCGTTATAGATTTAACATCCAAAAACCACTTCTTGTGTTCTTATTGGTTGTGAAGGAGGCTCTATTTCTGCTTTTCGAACACGTATGTTTAATTGCATATCTGTTTGTGGCTATGTTGTGCATTTATTATATCGTTTATCATTTTATAGTAATAAATTAGGCAGAAGTGACCAAATCTCTTCATTTGAGAATAATTTTGAGGAAAAATGTAATAAACATGTTTTGTATAGTCCATAAAAATATTCTAACCATAGTAGCTCACGATTAAGATTCTTCCTTCTGTTCATGCCTGCAAATGATCTTAATATTAAATGATTTGTTTATGTAAATGCAAACAATAAAAATCCCCGGACTAAAGAGAAATGTTGGCCACAGAAAGCTGGACGAGGCAAGAACATTCGGTCAGTCGTTTTAAAATACTACTCGTCTCTGTAGCACTTTAAATGATGTATTTTGTACTAGCTTGCCAGAAAGTTTTATTTTTCTGCTAAAAGTTACTTCCAACAGCACAGCCTCGGGGCATTTCACATCATGTTTTACCTGCCAGCTGGCTTGGTCTCTGGGAGTCTTTAATGCAGCTCGTTTTCCACCAGTCTTAAAAAATGCATTTGGACTGTAGGTTGACTTCACTTTAAAGTATTTTTAAAAAGTATGCAACAGTCCCATACGTCTGCGTTTCCAAGAATTCTGAATTGATATTCATCTTTCTGAGAGCTTTGAGCCATACAGTGGCTGGAACAGATTTTATTGTGTCCACATGGCCATTTGTTGGTGGTTTGGGAGAAAGAAAACCAACCTGGGATGCTTTTATAGTTCAGCTAATTCTTCTCTTACTAAAGGTGAATTCCCCCCAGTCTTGTTTAGTTTGCTTTAATCCAACTCTAGTTCATTTGCAATTGGAACAAAAAGACAAACACTCCTTGGTCTCGCAAATGTGAACTCCAAGCAGACTAGAGAGCATTAAAAAAAAAAAAAAAAAAAAGCAGGAAGTAAACTGCAGTACAGGAGCATTCTGGGTAAATACACAAAAAACAAACACGCAACTAGTGATAGTGGAAGAATTGGCTTGTAGTCTTTTACCAAAGACAAAAAAGAAATCATACAACCTCTAAAATCTGACACAACAGTTTTAATGTTGGTCTAAAGAATTTAAATTTCAGCTCCCTAAAACACCTTCTGACATGTTTAACATGTTACATCACATGTACCGAGCCCAAATTCTGCTGGACAATAAGTTGCCCCCAAAGTTATTGCCATAAACAATATTATTATTGTTTTGAAACAATTGTCAAGTAAATACACAATCTCAAAGATCAATAACGCTGGAACTGGAAGACATTTTAAATATCCAAAGTAAATAAGCAAAACATCCAAAGCAACAAAATTGCCCTTCAAAAAATGGGTGAGTTGAAACCAAAGCACCAGCCTGAAGCCAGTTGTCATCCAGTTTTTGGAAGAAAGAGAGACAGAAAAGAGAAAACAATCATGCCTGGAGGCGATCAAACTCGTTTTAATTTATTAGGAAAGTAATTGATCTATTGCTTGCATGTAGTTAACGACAACACAGGAGCTTTCTTCTTGCCACTGATCCATAAAAAGTCAGATTATAAGTTATGCAGCCAAAAGATTTTCCCACCTGAAATGTAAAGCTCTGCAATGAAAACTTGCCCCTTTATTGCTTCTCTTGATTCATTTTCTCTTTTCCTTGCAAGTCGGTTCAGATGGAGAACGTCAAAACATTATTTTCAAGCAGCCAGTCTTGTAAAGTATCAAATATTTTCAATATTTTGAATCTTTGGCAGGGAACAGTTTGAAGGTCTGACACTGCGTTTCTATATTGATGCCGTGTTGAACTTGTTTGCCGATCATCTCTGCCAAGCTCTCATTTCAGTGAAAGGGCTTTCAGCAATCTGCTGCCCATCACAGAACAGGGTGTCGCGGCACAGTTGAGTCACGCAGACGGTAAAACCCGAACCTGGCCGGCCGCCAGGTGCAGCTCTGGTCTGTGTGTCAGCGTGGAGGGTAAGAGACCAGGAAGCCATCGACGGGGGGAGTCTCCCCCTGCCAACACAGAAGGCCTCTCTTGTCTGCGGCCATCACACTTCACTTTGGGTACAATCTAATCTGTTTAATATCCCAGGCAGTCCTTTCGACCCTGGTAATGCTTAGACAGACATTTCTGCTGTAATTGGCTCATAGATCACAGTTGACTGCATGTATCCAGGTGCAGAACATCAGCAGATCGCAGTTCAAGATAAAACCCAACCCTGCCTCTCAAGGTGAGTACATGCTATAATACATGTTTCAAAAATGAAGCAGCAGGGAAACTTTACGTCCCAACAGCTGCTCGATTTAAAATATTTGTATTGTATTTTTGTCATAGCTGATTAAAATGCTGACTGCCTTCAAACATTTCAGTTTGTCATTTTGTGAAAACCTGAGATTGCAGTTTTCTGGCCAATCTTTAAAAAGCCTGGTGATTCCAATTTAGATGTTTTGTCTGAAATGTTGCAAAATATAGCAAGAATGTCATTGATTGGCAACGATAGTGTGAATATAGTTGACTGCAAACGTGGAGAGGTGATCTGGTGGACGGATCCGCCAGTAAAGCTCTCGATGCAGAGCAAAATAGGACATTGGTTGACCTTTAGACCTTTGCTGAGGTAGATAAGATCGATGGACAAGATCAGCGTGTCATTTACGTATCAATATAAATTGATACATAAATGTATCAATCAATCAATCCCCAATTTTCTGGAATTAAGGAAATCGGAGCCAATTTATCAGTGCAATGAAAAAGTAACTACTCTAAAACTATATCAAAAATATATATACATATATATCCGTTGTACAATGGCTGCCGGAAAAGACATCCAGAAACCTTTGTCTTCTTTTTGTGAAGCTACTGGCCTTTATTCCACAGTGATCTGGCAAAAAAGTGAGTTATGAGAAAAGGGAAAGGTCAGCAGGCCGTTACTCAAACATGTGATGACTGCGTCAAGAAATAAGGTCTCTGTTTACGGTTCACACACTTTACCCCTGCGCCGTCGCCACGCCCACTGCCTGTGTTCTTGTTGGTGATGCAGGAAGCTCTACTTCTGCTTTTCTAAGATGTGTGGCTGTATAATTAATGTAATTAACATGTTTTAGATCCTAGCCTGTTTCAGGATGACAAATAGGGAATCTTTAAATACAATGGAGCTCAGTAGCCGTCAATCCAAATGGAAGAAGAAATGATAAACTTTTCCTCCTCATGTTTTCTTTGACAGTTTTATCTCCATAAGTCGTCAGTCTGGATTTCTTTGACCAAATTGGTTTTCTAAACATATTTTCCTCCTCTCACTCTTCATCCCTTGCTTTTATCAATCTGCATTGTGAAGGTTTAACTTTATTCCTAGGTGCAAAGAATGTGAACACTCCCACTCTCCTTTACAAACGCTCACAAAGATCCTCCCTCAACAGCATGAATTAATTCTTCAAACTCATGAGATTTTTCCATTAAAACCCACTTCGACAAAGGCTTAAACAAGCTGATGTGGCGAGCATCACCTGACTGCTTTTACTCCTCACAACCTTGAGAAAAGTAGTTGCTGAAACATCAAGGTGATGGAAGCCATTTTGTGATTCTCAATGAAGCCCAAACCCAGTCCCTGGAAAGACGAGCCAATCCGAATGGATTCGGCTGGATATTACAGCAAAGACAGAAACAAGACTGAAGAGCTCAATAGGTCAAACCAAAGGACGGCGTGCTTGGCATCATCAAGAACTTCTCACCGTCAAGTAAGATCAATTCCTGTAAGCCGAGGCACGTCAGGTCAAAGGAGTTTTTTTGTAAAAACAGCTTCACTTTAGCATTCTCCAGCAAAAAGAGCCAGAACTTCACGTCTGAGCAGTTGTTAAGACTTTATGAAGTTAACAGCACCAAGAGAAGAATAATTTCTGTTGCAAATATCTTTACTCTGAATCATATTCCAACGTCACATGTGAGGGATCATTTATCGCTTTATTTATCCAAATCAAGTTGGATGGCGTCACGTGGGAACGGTATGCAAAGGTTTCCTTCTTGAATCTTCTGTCTCCTTTACTGACTGAGCAAAGTCAGTCAGTAATCGACTAATCATGATGAATTGGTAACTGAACTAATTATCAAATAAGAAATCGATGAATCGTTAACTGAAGTATACGAAACTGCATATTCAGAGCAATAATCAAGTCAAAAATATTTTTAGAAAATACATAAATTTTGCATTTAAATGGAAAACATTCTTTGTAAATATGTTCTAATTTACAGTGTCAGTTTCAGCCATTTAAAAGTATGTAAAAAATATAATTTAAGCACTTTTTCCTGTCCAATAATTGATCTGTTAATCAAAACGAATAAAATCATGAAAATTAACACCATGCTCTATTGATGTTAAATCATGCAAAAAAAGGGCTGAGCTTTTCACAATTATGTTTGCATTTTAGGCAATAAAATGTTCATGTTCTTATTTCAAATGAGGAATTTAAATACTTATTTGCATTTCTAAATGTGTTCCTCATGTTATATAAAAAAGGCTTGAGTGGTTTATGGAAAAATCTACAAAATGTAACAATTTCTTTTCACCAGATTAATCATAAGAAACTAAAATAATCATCAGAGGCAACCTTAATTTATACTAAGACCTTATAAACTATCGACTCAGAATGGTGCACAAAACAACCACATTACAAGCAGCTGTTTTGTGCAGTTTATTCTCTGCTGCTTGCCACCATGTTTTAACTCCAGCCAATACAATCCCGATAGCCGGAGGCGCTTAAAACCTGATTATCCTGTTCTGGCCTCCTGCAACACAGACTGCAAGTCTGATGCTAAGTAAGCAAAGTGATTTGCTGCTGAATTAATATAGATGCTGAATAATCTAATTAGAGTGCAGTTACAACGACTGTCAGACTCTGTTAGACTTCCCGCCCTCTGGGGACGAGACGAGGCAAGTCGCCAGAAGATGTAGAGGCTGAGGCAGTTTCATCTCATCCTGAGAGGAAATGATATAAATCTACTACGTATTTACAGTTTAAAACTTATTATTAGTCAACCTCAGAGAGTTTAAGAACATCACAACAACAGAGAAAAGAAATGAAGAGGCTACTTCGATATGAAAATTGGTACAACTGTAAGACAAACAATTAGTTATGGTCATTAAGGGGAATTTAACTGCATAAAGATATTATTCCAATATAGAGAAGGAATATATGACACTTTAAGTATAAAATCACTCAAACAGCTAATCCAAGTCAATTAAAACAATTACATTTGCAGAAGAAGCGTTCATCCAGGGTTTGCTAGCATCTCTGCTGATCCTACACATCCTGGACACAAAGTGTTTAGATTTTCTTAGCTGATTTCTCCAAAGTAATAAACAAATAGTAAACAAATAGAATATAGTAAAAATAAAATTAAAGTTACTGTCATGCCATAACGACTGAACCCCAAGTCAGAGAATTTGTCTCTAACTTGATATTTCTTTTACATTTTTTTTAGTTTGGTCTTTTTCTTCATCAGTGGAGTCTTATGCATTTAGCAGACAGAGCAGCCAGTGCGGATTGAACACATTACTTGAAGTTTTGTTGGAAAAACATCATAATTTTTTGCACAGAAATTTCAGGCAACTCAATGTTACTTTTCTTATTTATGGATTGTTGAACATATCTGTTGTGAAATTCATGATAACTGGAAATGTTCACTGAGAAAACGTTTCAATATTTTTCTCTCTGCTGCACCAAAACACCTTCTCTACCTCTCATAGGTGCTTCACTTCCTTATATTGTTCTCCAAATTAGATTTCTTTTTGACCTGAAACAAACCAAATCCTTTATATTCACAGAGATCTGAGACTCATTTCTGACGCAAAAAATACAAAACAAAAAAGTAATTCTTCTCATCAATGCAGCAAACTTTTGGCTTCTGCTTAAAAACATGCAAGGACACCTCTCAAGGTTAAGGGCTGTCCGTGACAAGAATTTCATTAAACCAGAAGAAAAGGCAATTACTCTGTGAGTGTAGGTAACACTACGTTTCCACAGCCCTGCCTCTCAGGGCGCGCTTCAACATGAAGACCATTGTGCTCATTAGTGTCCATCAGGGCAGTTTGTACAGTACCACATACAACCTTTTCTGTTGTTTAAAATGAAAAAAAGGGGAAAAGATGGAGTGTACCTTAGGGAAGAAAGGAATATTTAAGCAGCAGAGGTGATGAAACTCATTCAGATTAATTCAGTGTTTTACAGTGGCAGCTGTCTAAATTTAAAATCTACTGTAGTTAAACTGGTCCAAAATAGCAGCAATTTCTCCAAAGTAGCAGTAATTACCCTGATTTTTGCACCATTTGCTTACATGTGACAAATGCAAAGAAAATAAAGATTCTGGCATTATTTTTAGTTCAAATTATACAATTTTCCTGTGTTTCAGAAAAGCCCTGGTTCCACTTCTGAATAACAACTGTTGCAATAAAAAATGTACAAACACACGTCAAAAAATGTTATCATTAAAAACTTCTTTTAGACCATTATGAATTAAATTTAAGACCCATATCACGACAGAAATGTACCAACTTTGTCCAGTGAAAAGGCAATTAATTTGCCCTTACTCATGATGGATGCAAAGACAGTTAGCTGCCCAGTTAGCAGCAGACTCAGCCAACTCAAATTTAAGACTTTTTGAACGAACTCATGAGACTCAAAAAAGTTAGCTAGCTTGCACACGTATGTTAGCAACTAGTTAGCATTAGGCTTAATTCAAATTTAAGATGTTTTAAGAGCATTATGAATTAAATTTAAGACCTATACCACAATAAATGTATGAACGTCGTCCAGCCAACAAACAATAAATTTTTCCTTACTCATGATAGATGCAAAAATACTAGCAGTTAGCTAGTTAGCAGTTAGCAGTAGCATTAACCAACTTTTTAGTACTATTATGAATTAAATTTAAGACCTATGTCACGACAGACAGAAATAAATGTGTTTTTAGCCATCATCCAGAGTCATATTCAATTGGACTAATTTTTGTGTTTCTTTGCCAAATTTTTTACGTTTTCTGTGAAATTCTCTAAATCCGAAAATGAGCTAAGTTTATGTAAAAACAAAGTGAAGCTAAATAATTTTATTCTAATAATTACCAAATATCAAAGATGGTGGTGATGTTCCACCTAAAAGTTCTCCTGCTACTTCACTTTTTGTTTTGTTTTCTCATTTAAATGTATAAATCTACATCCCATAATGACATATTAAAAGTTGTTGAAGGATTTGCAGTTTTTCCTTTGATACAAGCTTGGTTGTAGCTGATTTTTCTTTTAAAAAGAGAAACCAAACTGGGTCAAGGAAATACTAAAAATGCATTTTAGCAGCATCTTCCTCTTTTTCTGTCACAGAAAGCTGTTTAGAAAAAGATCTTAACTCCAGAGGCAGATTTTAGAAAATGAATTTAACTGAAGCTGATCCTACCCGCAACACTAAAAGCAAATGTTTACTCAAAGAAACTCTGGTAAAGCTTTAAAACACTGCACAGAGTTTACTTCTCTGAAATCCTATTACAATTAGTTATTTTGCAGCATCTTGACTATTAATCTTCTGAGAGACTTGACTATAATTAATGTGCTGGTAGAAAGAGCCTGGCCAGCATTGTTTCTCTTTAAGTCCACATTAGTTGGCACTTTCAGAACCATTGGCTCAAAACTAATTATTTTCATTGGTTTGTACTTAATCTGCCGTTTTCCCTATGATCTGTTTCATCACACCAAGTCTTGCCTCGGGCATTTTCTCTCTCCAGTCAAGTGTACTTGAGACTCAAACAAGCGTTTTATGAGAGCTTGAGGATAGAGAGGAATAGCGGTTCACTTTTTTGATTAAAAAATAAAATAAAATAAAATACATCTTTGTAGACCATAAAGGTTTTAAAACCCCAAACTAGAGCTTGGAGATAAAACTTTGGCTTTGGGCGTTAATTTTTAGGTTTTTACGAAACCACTTGTGTGGTTTAGTAATAAACCTCGACCCTATTTTAGAGGAACCTTTGTTGTTTCCTCAAGCAGAAGATGTGAGGGTGGGATGCAGTTCTTATCAAAGGTTTTCTGACATCCTTCAAAGAAATTCAAGCAGAAACTATCCATAAACTCTCAATGGATGCAAGAATTGTGCAGGTGATATCAAAGAAGTTCCTATGTTCACATGTAACTCTGTTTAAGATGTTTTTGATTGAAATAGCTTTTGATTTTAATACATGTGACAACTTAATGCTGCACATTCAAAGAATGACCGTTTGCAGTTCTTTACAATCCATAAAATGTTTAGAAAATCTGCTGTGCGTAAAAATTTGGAACAGGGCATTTTGAGCTTTTTATTTGGAAAAAAATACTGTTCTCATGGGGAGCTTTGTTCAGTAACATTTGATTTATACTGTAATAGTTCATGACTTGAAAATTATACTGACTATCATTTGCTTTTTAGAAAATCTGAGAAAATATCACTTGGATAATAATTTGGAACACGGTGTATTTCTGTAGTACAGAAGGGATGACCAAAAGAAAAGGGGCTTTTTCTTAAGAAAACAATTCTGTCATTTGTAATTTCTTCTTTAGAAAATAACGTGAGGGGACAAAGAATTAAGATCGAGAATTGGACCCAGTACATACAAAAAGATCTTTATATGTTGTTCTCTGTTCTGTGACATTTGAAATGTTCACCTTACATTTCTGTCACCAGTTAAGGGGAAACGCATCCCACTGCCAGGACTGGTTTGTCTTCACCACACTCTGTTTTCATTTGTCCTCCCACCCAATTCTTCTCCGTCTTTTTTACCACAGTCATTACGTCTCAATGATCTCCTCTCAGTCCAGTCGCCCCCATTTCTCCAGCCCTCTCTGCCAAAATGTCTTTCTCTGCAGTGATAATTAATGAGTAACCCTCATTAATTATCATCGGAGGCATGTTGTGCAACCAGAAAGACCCAGGTGGTGAGCCCCAGCTGAACCCCTCTGGTCCCTGTTGGTGAGTGGAGCAAACAGGAGGCAAAACGTCCTCAACACCAAACAGACAATCATAGGCTACGGGAGGAAAATGTGACCAAAATTGGATTTGTTTTTTGACAACATGCATCACATAATTTCACAATTTGACATTTCAAAAATTAATTTGCCTAATCGAAGCACTACAATTTAAAAAGAAAAGTGTTTTTGATCAAAATTTTGGCACTAGGATGAGGTGGAGTTTTTTTGGCCATCTCAAAATTTGCTTATTTAGCAAAATTACAAGTTAAACACTCAACTTATGTGATAACCATGTTGCAACTGGCATAAACCACTAAGAAGATGATAACCTGATAGCCAAGTGTTCGAGGACACTTAGCTATCATAGACATAATTTTAAATAAAAAAAGCTAGCTTTTTATCGTGCCTAGCTGGCAGTGGTGTTAGCAGCTAGTTACCGGTAGCCTCAATGTCACAGATTGCAACAAAAATGTCTGTTTTTGCCTGGCAAAGAACCACATATTAGAACAAATAATCCTGCCACGCCAAAATGTAAGACCCAGGATTAACATATTCAATGCCAACTTACTTTTTTTAATGAATTTAAGGCATTTTAAGGCCTTAATTTTAGATACATTAGTATCTAAAAACTTTTTAAGGATGCGTGGACACTGTACCATTGCAGTCACATCGTTCAGTAATATGAACGACTATTCAGAAAAAATAAATAATTCCTAGCTTGTTCTTTTGAGAACATAGCATTTATCTTACATATTGCCTTAAATCTTACAAGCATAATAAAATAAATTTAAAAATGTTACCATGGAAACAATTCATGAAGTAAGTTCCTGTTTGATCTGGTCACACAATTTTAAAATATCAGAACAAAGGAAAATAATATCCCCCCTTTTTAGGCATTTGATCTCATATCTTTTTTATGATTTAACATCTTTCAGTAGCTCAGTTATCCCAAAATAATTACAAAAGTTATTAAAGTAACACTATGACTCAGGTGTTATGCAACCAAGAATAATTTATCTCAAGGTTGATCTCTTTGCTATAGCATAAGTTCATTTATTCTGCATATAAATGTCTGATTTCAGATTTTGTTCATACATGAAGTACAAGTCAGTAAGTAAAGTGCTCCATTAGTCAGCATGCATTTAAAATGTTCAACAGGGAGAAAGAATCACTTTTCTGCAAAAAGCACCGCTTTGCTCATCTTGCATCATCTATTCAACACTTATTATGTTTGCCTGTGTAACAAGTGCATCCTTCCAGACAAATGCACTTTAATGCAACCGTATTAAACAAGTACACTGTCTCTCGCAAGGCAAAACTCCAGAAATTATGCAAAAAAAAAAAATCCCTCAAGGAACAAAATTGAGGGGGACAAACTGCACTGGAGGAGCAGAAATGTGCTGCTGTATCCTTGCAAAACTTAATTTTTTGGAAATCCAACATGCTAAGATGTTTTTACATGAATAAATCTCTTACTGTATCATGTCTTAGGAGGCCACATACAAAGAGGAATTACCTAAAGGTCACTTAAAGCTTTAACTTTAGCAGATCCTGTTGTGTAAAATATAAGCAAATGACTGCATAAATTTGGCAAGACCATCTTTGTGTTTTAATAAAATTAATTGCATAAATTTAACCTCCAGAGTCTGACAGAAAAATTTGCCCTCTGCTATGGATAATAAAAATCTGAAAAATGTTCGACATGGAGGAGACGGTGCTTTCCTGTAAAATATTCTGGAGCTGTCTGAAGGAGGAAGTGTGTGTTGAAGCAGTAAATGGAAATGCAGCTCAGCAGTGCAAATGTTCAATTATTACATAAAGATGGAGAGAGCAGGAGCAAAACAAAAGTCCATATAAAGAAAGTTAAAAAGCAGTAGCAAAAAATAAAATCCAATTTACTAATATTAAAATATGAACATTTTATGGCAAAATCTAAATCGTATAGAAATTATGCAATTGTAACTGATTGTATTGAATATTCTGAGTTAAATCACTTTTCACAATTTAACATATAAGCTGATAATCACAATATTTTGCAATTCAAATAAAATTTAGATTATAGTATTATTGGGTTGGTATTTTTATATGTTTAATTTAATAGTTGAAGTAATCAGTTTATCTCACATAACTACTAGAATAATATTTAATTTTTATCAATTTTATTTAAACCAATGTTTTCAAAAGACAGGAGCTTTAAGAAGAAAATATGTTTAATCTTACCTCTCCTTATGGGCGCTGCTGTCACGTGACTCCAGATCCAGTTTAGTGGCTAACATTAGCTAGCCTTGTTAGCAAGCTAACCTAGCTAGCCGCTAAATTAGCTTTAGGCTGTTAACGGTTTCCTCCGTTTCGTGGCTTCAAAGCATTTCTTTGCTTCATCTTCCACCGGGAAAGCGAAGAAACGTCTTCAAGCATCGAATATTTCCTTTAAAAATCCGCTGCGTTACGTTTTAGGGATTTTTTTGTTCGATGCAATCGTAAAACTGCCGTTAGCCAGAATGCTAATTAACGTCTGTTACAGCTGAAGTTAATTAGCAGTCAGCTGTCTGCGCTGCTCTCCTCCACTGTGTCTCAATAAAACCAAATGATTCAGCAATGTTATAACATATTAAAGCTTTTAGCACAATTTTAAGTTTTAACCAGTCCTGTAGGTTGAATATTGTTTTTTTAATGAAGTAATTTACTGTTTTTATGGCATTTTCTGTACAAATTGAATGTTCTGTTTTAAAAATGCTTTTTAAAAAAAAATTTTATGAATTAAATACATTGTCACTGTAATATTTTACGATATGTGCGTGTAAAATAAAATATGAAAAAACTATTTTAATGTATTAAACAGAAACGGAACATAAATTTGACATTCATTTAAAAATCAAAATAAATCTCTCATTGTACTATAAAAACAATGTTGTTGTTTTTTGACAGTCATATTGTTTTTGTTGATTTTGTCAGTTTTTTCTCCAATCTCTTAAATTTTTTCAAAATAGAAAATATGATTTTACATTTATTTATATAATTTGTCTATCAATCTAAAATTATCCTTATTTGCCTTAATTTAAAATAAGACTGTTTTAATAGAGCTGAATGTCAAAAAGGGCTGAACTTTAATATATTTCCATTCCATTTTATTCCTGGCAGTATTTCACTAGTTGTATTTCACTGTATTTCAATGCGTAGATGATTCTGCCTATTCGGCTCAGCACTGCCTCCTATCAGTGCGGCGTGGTACTTCCTCACGTTATGGATTTTTCAATGCACTTCAATCGCAGATTAGAAAGTAAAAATGATCTTAATAGGATAAATGCAGCTAAAATAAGTCTGTCCTTAATAAATAAATGACGTGTTTTCCTAAGTATACACATGCAATATTTGATAATGAACAAATCTTACTTCTAAAACATCAACTATTTTGATGTATAAAATATTTCTGCATGAATCCAGATAATTATTTCTCTAATCTTTTCAGAGCCTTTATAAAATACCATAAAATATACGTCAACAGCAAGACAAGATAATTGTTGTCTTGTGCGAATCCTCTCGTTAGGAGATAACTGCATTGTTTATCTGCTCTGACAGAAACAGTTTGTTTTAATTTGTGATTACACAGCATAACAACAGGGAAGCCGAGTGTGAGCATGGAAAGGAGATGAGATTAGGACCAAAGCTGGAGTAGAAATGTTTCAATTTATTTAGTATAGATGAATCCATCACACTGCACCAAACAAAACAACCAAACAAAAAAAATAAACACCAAATGTCACTATGTGTTTTTGTCTAGTTTCTAGTGCAAATATCTCACATTTGAAGTAAGACGAAAATTACTAAGAAGTAAGCTTTCACCAAGATACAGGAGCTTGTTTTTTGGCAATTATTCCTTAATATGGATAAAAATTTCCTAGTTCCTCTGGCATATAAAGCAAAAATGTCTTTTTATAACTGAAAACATCTGCCAGTAGAACTGGTATTTAAAAAAAATCAATATTAAGGAATTATTGACTTCAAACAAGCTCCTGCATCTTGCTGAAAAGTTTGTCAGTTTCATTTTATTTCAAGTGTACCAAAATATTCGCACTAACCTAGAGTAAGGTTTTACTTGAGACATAGAGGTATAATACTTTAACATACCAAAATAAATGAGGGATATTGCTATGTTATCTTCTAGTAAGAAGAAAATAACCAAGATATGTTTGTAACCAGGTAAAATCTGGCGATAAAGTGATGAATCTTCAGTCTGCGTTCATAGAGCCATATGAGCCACCGTTAAAAAGCTAAATGATTCATCACAATGTAATCAGTCTCAGCCTCAGGGGGTGTATTACAACAAACGGTCATTACATTGTTCAAGTGCAGCAGTAACAGCTTCCCTCCTACAGTATGCTGATTGAAGCATTTTGGCCGTAACCTGCCCGTATCCAAGGAGTTTGTGGCTGATTTGAGTCAAACTGTGGACAGATTCTGGTTATTACTCATAAAAAATGGGTTAAAATGGGTTATTGTAATGAAAACACAGACAAGCTCCTGGCTGTTGCTTCTTGGGGGACAGAACCAGGAAAAAATAAGCATCTTAGAGGCAAAAATGTTTCTTGGAGCTTAAATTGAACCTGAGCTCATGTTTAATCACTTTTATGTGAAGTCCAAATAGAAGAAATTCGTCAGACTTCAAGAGTTTGGATTATATTACTTAAAATACAAAACCTGTTGTAGATATTAATGGGGACCAATCACATAAAATTAATATTTTGTACTGTGATTTGGGTTTCTCCTGCTTTTAAAAACATTTTTTGGTAATAATTTAATGTTTATTGGTGTCTAGAAAATTAGTTGTTTCAAAAAAAAGTTTGAAATGTAATGTCACAAATCAGCGGCACTAACCGTGACCTAGCAACCACAGCCAAGCCTGCTTGTTACCTCGCAACCCTCACTGAGCTCTAGCACATTTGACCAGCCAGTTTTACCGCTGTATAATGGCTGCTGGAAAAGACAGGTGTTTTGTTGTGGACTTGCCATCCAGAAGCCATTTGCTGCATTGTTGTTGGTTGTGCGGGAGGTTCTACTTCTGCTTTTCAAATCTGTACAGCTGTATAATTGGGTCCAGAATGATTTTGAGCAAAAAATACAATGAAAATGTTTTGTACAGGCCATAGATCTATCTTAACTTGTTCAAACAAACATAATTCATCACCTTTAAAAGCAGATTTTAAAATCCTGAAATGACAATTTTGTTGCAAATATAATCAAAAACATATATAATCATTTGCTTTTTGTTTTTTAAGGGTCACAGGTTGCAAACTAGATTGATGATTATGGATTGCTACTGAGCAGCAAACTACAGCTACATTTATGAATATCACATTCGCTGTTTTTGTTTCAGCTTCCTTATCATGAATAATAACAGCAGCAAACTTCTGTTATTTGTTTGCTAACAAACAACAGAAGGGAAAGCATTTCCAAACCTGGACATACGATATTATGCAGAAAAAGTGAAGCGTGACTGTTCCTGTGGGCAACTGGTGGTTGGTTTCAGTTGCACTGCAGTGCTGTTAAAGCAGAATATCTTGTAAAGAATACGCAGCACAGCTTCATCTCCCCAAAGTCAAAGAAAACTAATGAGGCTGTTCTGGGTCTGAAGACAGTTTGTGCGTCTTAGCCAGAAGCAAAGTCTGCCGTTCAGAAGAAAGATGTCTCTGAACACCTGAATTTCTGCCTCATGGTGGTAAAAAATATACTGTATATACTTCAGACTGTTTCTCTGTAAGTTTTAAATGAAAATGTTCCTTCAGTTAGATAACAAATTCTGCTGGATGATATATTGTCCCAGAAAATATCGCAATAAATGATAATATTGCTTTGACATCAATTTCAAGTAATGTTAATTGACTAATTGACTTAAATTTATACATTTAGACTGACATGCATACATCTTTATTGCAGTAGACCTCAAAGAAACCTTGTTCCATTCCATCCCTGTTCGGCCTGCAGCCACTTTGAACCCTGAAGCCGCTGTGTTGAGATTATTGGCAGTAGCATCACAGAGAGGCCTGTCGCTGCAGCTTAGGTGTCCTTCAGGAAGCCTGATCGCGGTGGACGACCTCATGCCTGACTCGCCGTACAGCACACAGCGAGGTTTATGTCACTCCAACAGACAGAAACGCTGTGAAGCATCACATCACTGCTCTGCCTCAGTGAGCTCATACTCATAGTAAAAATAAACTTCATTCAGAAAGAGGCAATATATAGCTCAAACACATGATAGCATTTAAGCTCATTTGCATGTTGAGTCCCAATTCCCATGACTTTCGCAAAAGAGTTGCTCTTATTGGGGAACTATTATCGAAAATTCACATTTTTAACTTTTTATTCTTCCATTTTGGTCTCAACTGCTTCTAAAAAAAAGAAAAAAGAGCAGTTTTTTGCAATATATTTGGTATCTTTGAATAATTTGAATTAATATGAGTTGCAACAACATTTAATTTCCCTTTAGGATCAATAAAGTATTTTTGAATTTGAATTTGAACTCAATTCAGAATATATCACACATCAGCAGACATGACCTCTCACTACTATCCCCAGTGAAGCCCAGCCTTTTACCTAGCAACCATACCGGAGTTCTGTCCGTCACCTAGCAACTCAAGTAAGTTCCAGGACATTTGGTCAGCTGGTTTTACCACAGTACAATAGAATAGAATATTTATTGATCCCCAAGGGGAAATTAGGTATTAGTTGATAAGCTGCTCCATCCAAGGTGTTAAATATTAATAGTACAACTATGACCATAAGCGATAATTTATTTAAAAAATTATATACATAATTGATGTATGTATATAACTAAGTGTGTAAGTCATTTAAATATGACTGGATATGAGTAGATAAATAAAATAACAATGGAAATAATCTATAATGAGTTCAGTCAAAATTGGATTTGGCTGAAGGTGCTCCAGTGTTCCCAATGCCTGCTGGAAAAGACAGGTGTTTTATTCTTGATTTACTATTCAAAAACCAAACCTGCATTCTTATTTGTTGAGCCGGAGGCTCTACTTCTGCTTTTCAAAGATGTTCAGTTGTATCAACTGATGTTTGCAGCCATTTTCATGTTTCATTATCTCAGAATGATTTTGTGCAAAAAAATATAATGAATATGTTTTGTATATACTGATCTCTTCACAGAAAATCCTTTAAATCGTCAGCAAGAGCCACCTGACTGTAAACAAGCCTTTTCTTCCTCAGCTCTGACTCAACATTACAAATCTGGGAGAGTGTATGAACTCACAGAAACGCTGAACTCAGAGCGGTAAATTGTGTTCAAAGCCATTCTGTTGAGTAAATGGGGTTTCAGGTAAACTGCTGGGGTGATATTGGAGGTCTGATCCAGGTCAGGAGGAGGCCGGCACCAGCGAGAGCAAAGAGTCGCGGCACGCAGAAATTTAAAGTGATGTTAACTTCTATTACTTATTTAGAAGATCAGAGTGGTTCATTTAAGTGCCGTCACTCACACTCCACTCAGGACTGTTCAGCTCCTTTTAGACCTTAGCTTATAATTCAACCTCTTGTCCTTTCATTTACCCTTGTTTATTTCAGATATCACCTCAATTTATTGCATTTTTTTCACATGAGTGGCACCAACTCTACTGGTTTGACTTGGGCAGCAACAATTATTTTAGTTAAGTTGATTATTCTGATGATTAACCAGAATAACTGTAAAAAAAAAAAAAAAAAGAAAAATTGGCACACTGTCGATTTTCTTTAAACCACTTACGCTTATTTAAAATATAAGTTTTAATTAAGCATAAGTGGGAACAAATAGAAATAAATACAATTCATTTTACATATAAGAACATAAACATTTAACTGGTAAAAATACAGAAACATTTAATTCCATGAGTGAATTCTTGATCATTTAGCTAAAGATTCATCTGCCTATAAGTGATTAATAATTGGATAGTAGAAGATTCTTCATAGAGGATTTTTGAAATATTTTTACAGAATTTCAATCAGGTGAAGCTAAAATTCTGGGTAAAAGATATTTGTAGACAAAGAAGTTTTTTTTATTTTAATTGCAAAATTAAAATAAAATTAAAACAAAATTAAGTTTTTTGTACAGTTTTGACTTGTGATGTCCTATCAGGACATGTTGATTTGCTTAATCAATTAATAAATTAGTTGAAAATTATTTCAGTAATCGATTAATCATACTTATTCCAATTAATCATTTCAACTTGAAACAAATAATTGGTTTAATTAAAAATGTCTTCTTACAGACAAAATAGGGCTTTTTCAATGTCAATTGCAAAATGTTTCTATCTTTGAACAGTTGTTTCCTTTTTTGAGTCTGTATACTCCTGTTAATGATTAATCGATTACTAAATTAGTTGACGATTATTTCAATAATTGATTAATCATAATTAATACGATTATTTGTTTCAGCCATAGTTTTGACCCTGGTTTTACAATATAAATCCTTTTTTTTTATATGATTATTTATACAAAACCCTAATTCAAAATTAGATAAAAAGAGACATTAGCTTTAAAATTTTTTTAAATCAAAGTTTATAGAGGAAAAACTCAACTTTAACAGGAAGAAGCATCCGGCAGAACCAGAACCTGGATCAGTACAAGCAGTCATCTGCCAGAAAGGAGATTTTTCTCTCTTTCAATAAATCAAATAATCGACTAACATATATTTTGTATTTAGTCAGGCTGCATATAGAATCTAAAAAGTTTTAGGTGAGACAAAATAGAAAAATCATAACGGTGCTGCAGTGGTTTTATGTGGCATAATTAACATATTTATTATATTTTTTATCTTGTCCAACTGTGAAAAGAACAGCAGCTGTCTCCTTAGCCAAAGTGAATAGATTTAAACAAACCAGAGAGGAAAAGAAAACAAATTTGTCTGCAATGACGGATGATGCCGAGTAGAATCTCATTTAATGGCTGAAAATGTTACAGTACTTGTTATGCTCAGGCTTGACAAGCACGATTACATTCCCATTGTTATTCGCTCCCATTACCCTTGGAAACTGAAAGGCGATGAACGGCCCGGCGCATGGTGCGGATGAAGAAGTGCAAGCGAGTCTCTCAAAAATACAAAAGGTACCTGGAGAGCCAGCAGCTGCGCCACGCTCTGCCGTGCTGAAAGCTTGGTGGAAACACTGCTGCACTTGACTACCAATCTATCAGCGTCTGGAAGAGATGTCGATGCTGAACGAGCCTGATATCCGCTGAATGAGAAATAAATGCCCCATCTTAAGGACCTGTCAGCGATATGAGCGGAACAGCAGCTGCTTTGGCTTTTTAATGCAACTCCAGATGGATGTGACGGAAGAGGTCACTCAGATGAAATTAAAACTTACCTGCTGAAGATTTAGCACTGTCAAAAAGAGGAGGCAGAATGACCTTCCGGTGTAGATAAAGTGGCGATCAGGATGTAATGATTCATTCTATTCTAGATCACAGAACCTTGTCAGTATTCCTCTAATATTGAACAAATACAATTTCACAACTGTGGTGTTTCTATTTAATAAGAAACACAATTAAAATCACAGATGACTATGTTTATTCACAAAATTTTAAAACCAAGCTGAGTCACCAACATCCAACTACTTCCTGTTGTTGTCTTCTTTGTGGTTTTTGCCAGTAGTAGCATCCTGTTGTTGATCATGTGACTTGTGTGATGCAAAAAAAGTGTTTCCATTGCAGATTTGCAAGAGAAAAAAACCCCAAAACAATTTAAACACCAAAACTTATTTTGAAGTTTGTGCGTTTCCATTGAGTGAATTTATTCTCAAAATCTCAAATTGCGTAAACAGAAATGCAGTTCTGTCAGGAAATGTGACTGACTCTCAGCTACTCGCTTTTTTCATCCCAAACATAAACTGAGGCTGAGGCAACAGTGTGGTAGAAACGCCACAGATGTAAAATCGTATTTTTGGGGGGGAGCTAGTGGAATATCTGCATTTCAATCGACTACAAAATGGCACAATTGTTTTATTTTTTATTTTTGTCAATTTGTTGGTTTAACAATGAAAGAAGCAAAAAATAAGATATCCTGCACCAGATTTAGATTAAGCTAAATTGTTATTTTTTTCTTTATATTTTGACAAACTGATTTGTTGTTTTAACATGTTTTAACACAATAATGTGGTACGTATTGTTTCTGAGCTTTCAGAGATATGTACAATAGTTCGTCTTAGCTGTGAGTGTGAGAAGCGCATATGTTTGTGCAGCGTGAACGCTTCCTCAGCAGCTGCAGCATTTCTCTGAAAAGCGGCTGCATGCGAGTGTCACTCAGCGTTCTTCATCATTTCTGTTTGGATCTTTGGCAGCTGTCTCGCCTTTGTGTAAAATTTCTGACTCCTCTTGCTTCTCTTCAAGAAAAATCACCCTACTTGTCTTGTCCTCCTTCCTCTTCATCACCCTCTTTTCTTCTGTCCTTCATTTCTCCCCGCTTCTTTTCTCTTTCCCCATCCTTCAAACATCCTGGGAGCCCATATTCCTTCTCCTCCCCTTAATCAGCATTCATCATGGTGTCCTATCCACTCTAATGAAGTGCTGTTGCTTTCAGAAAATTTTCCAGCACCGCTGCTGTCATGATTCTGGTTCATTTTAGATCATCGTTCTAAAAAATCAGAGAAGCCTCAGACTCGGACCCTGAATCATCTATGTGAGCCGACGACAAAGTCTTTCTTCTGATGAAAGAATCCAGTCGATGATTACAGGACAGTTTGCATTAATTGTGTTGCTTTTGCTCCAGAGGAACTATAATAATGGTAATCAGTTCATCTCATCACCAAAACATGACTGTTAGAGCTCACAGCCTGTCAGAAACATGTTTATCATCAAATAGCAGAGCTGGGCATCGCTAACTGAAAAGCTAGCTCTGCTAACTTGGAAGCATTGATCATAAACAATAGTTCTGCTAATGCTGAAGCGCTACGCTAACATGATTTTTGCTTGGAGATAATGGTAATTTGCAAACTTTAAAGTAAGTGAAGTAAGTAAATAAATCTGCCAACACATTATACCAACATGATATTTGGTTGGAGTTAATACTAAACCGCTAACAGAAAATTTTGTTGATCTATGTGGTGCAACAAAAAGAACAGCTCTAGTAAAGCTAAAGCTAAAGCCATATATCAACTAATATTTGGTTGGAGATGATACTGATCAGTGAACTGAAAGGTTAGTGGAACTTTGGCCCCCAAGAAAACCAGGTCTGCCGGACTTGGTGTGAAAACACTAAAACTTTGAGTCCAAGTCTCGGTTTTTTACTTTACTTACTTCATTTCTGTCTTACAAACCACTTTCCCTCGATCCACAGCTTAAGATGTGACAATTTCACAAAGATCTGTTGCAACCTAAAGGTTTGCAGGGAATCCCTCACAAGTCAATACACACAGTGACACACTCACCTTATGTTAGTGCTGACTCAGGTTTTCAGTGTTTTCACAGCCTGTTCGCCAGTTTGCTGACTCTGCATCTTCCAGACAAAATGAAATAATCATTCCAGAAAATACACAAACATTCAAACCTCCTTTTTATTCATGTAGCAGATTCATCCAAAATTCATGGTTCAAAAGTCAAAAACACAAAAATGCTTGGATTTCCCACATTTGGTTTGCATTGAATGTAGCACAGGGATTATGGAAAGAAGTAAAGTGGAGGTGGGAGCATTTCTGTTTTACTGAACTGATGTGATGTTTATTGTCTTGCAAATCTAAACTTTTCCTAACATTTTTGGTTCATAATAATGGACAGGGTTATTTCTAAGTTGAAAATTATCAAAAGAGAAGCAAAATAATACACAGAAAAAGGAAAAGAGGTGATCCATTACAAGTAATCAAATTAACTTACTTAAACCAAGTAAATATATTAAGCTTATTCAGTTTTCATGTAACAAATTGACTCCATTTTCAGTGTAAGATTGACCAGATGAGGGAGAGCAAAAACAAATAATCTTCCCAAGTATTTTTGTCAGGTTTCTATTGTAAATATCTTTCTTCACTTGAAATAAGACAAAACTAACTTATTTGAAGCGGATAATTTTATAATATTGGTGAAATAATGCTAGTAACTTACTGTATTGAAGTTAATCTGCCATTGGAACCAGCAGTTGTCTTTTCTTAATCAATATTGAGAAATTACTGACTTCAAACAATCTCTTTTATCTTGCTGAAAAGTAACTTGTAAATGAGTTTTAGCTTATTTTAAGTGCACTAGAAACCAGATTAAAAATCTTAGTATTTCTGTTTTTGCAGTGAAATTGTTGTTTGGATCTGTTGTGGTTTGTGATTCCTGTAATTAGTCCTGAGCATCAAGCAAGCTTCAGATTTCCAGTTTTTCCTCCCGTCTTTTCTCGGCCACAGCCTGGTTTTAAAGTCCATCAAAATGCAGTAACTTCTGTTTTCTGTGTTTTTAGGTAAATCTTGCCCTGCTGCTGAGCAGCCGCAGCCCTGCGCTCTCTGCAGATTACTCCTTCATGCATTATTTATCTGATCCTACAAATAAACATCCACCTAAGTGCTCCTCTCTGAAGCAGTATCTCTTGTTGGATCCACTCTTTATCTCCATCAGATTTAGATGTTTGAACTCTTCTCTGTACCTACTGATGTCCAATAAAACTTTATTAACTTTTAAGGGTTAGTGTTTGGTTTTATAGGGATGTGATCAGTCATTTTTCAGCCAAACTGTGGGTTTGGGTTTGGGTTAGGGTTAAGCTATGGTTTTGCTCCCCACGAATCTTAATAAAATCTCCCTCATTGTGCGAAATGTTTTTTCGTTTTACAGTTACCCAATGAAGTGGAAACCTATTTTTTCTCAGTTCTGTTTTGTAAATACTGATAAGCTTCCTGAACTCATCATTAGGAAACAGACGATAACCAGAACTGTATTTTTTTAAGAACTCCCAACATCAGCGCTGAGATAAACCCCTTACCCTCATTCAATTCATGATTTCATAACTGTGTGTGCGTAATGCAAGTTATTAAATTTACCTAAAACAGAATCCATTACTGATACTGTTGATTTGTGCAGATGCACTGCAGAAAAGTGTGTGCATATAAAAACCATCATAACTCAAAAAGCATTGCATCAGAAACAACCAATAATGAAAAACATCTTAAATACCATTTGAAGAACATGAAAACAAATAGATAGTTTCTCAAACTAAAGAGGGACAGACAATTAAACAGGAATCTGGAGTCCTTTTGAATTAAGTCTGAATTTTGTCCAATTTGAAGGATATTAAAAGATTTTTGTTGGGATTTTTACACCATGCATGAGAAAAATGTGAAAAATTCTATTTTTTTTTCAATGTTAAATGAGTATATAAACATCCATTTTAACCCTGGTAACCCTGGTATAGTGTTTAAACTTACAATGTACAAATGGCGTCTGGTTCCTCTATCCAGCTATTAGAGGATGAAACAGTGGAACAAAAACATCCATTTACTCAGTTGTTGGAACAGCTGACCAAAGAAATGGATAAAGACACTAAGATAAAGCCCTGAGGGACTCCTCATCATAGCTTACTGTCACTGTTCTTAAATTGTTTTAGAAGTACCTCTGGTGACATTTGGCTTTTTGAATTTAATAGTTCTCAGATTACATTTTGGCATAAATTGTTTATAAAGTAATTGTAAATATGGCCATATTGGATTTTGAAGGTTTCTACTTATGCTGCGGTTAATTTACTACCTTTTGTCCCAAATTTTTATGTCTGGAGGATTTTAAACCAAACCTAACAGCTCAACAGTGGAATTTGCTAATGAATACGTTCATTAATTAGGCTAACTGCTGTTAGCAATGCAAGCTAACAGCTGTATTTCACTGTGGCAATATGTTCATTAAAATGTGAAATATGTAACTTTCAGAATGAGCTGGTTAGGGGCTCATTCCAGATGTCCTGCAACTCTGCTGGGGTTGCTAGGTGATGGGCGGAACTCTGCTGGGGTTGCTAGGTAACGGGCTGGGCTTCACTGGGGTTACTAGGTGAGGGGTCGCGCCTGCTGATTTGTGACGGTACATTCCGAATGTTTTGGGAACAGACTCCAAAAAACATGAACTTACTGCCAAACACAGCTGGATGCTTATTTTTTTAAAATGTTGGGCTGTTTTTAGAAATGGAAGTGAATTTTAAATGTTTTCATAACCTGCATTTGTTGTTTTTGGTCTCATTATTAAAAAAACCTTGCACATTCTACATGAACAATGAAGAGTGAAAAGATAATAAACACACAGCGCGGATTTGTCTCCCCGTCACCATTAAGTCCTCGACTCGTCAAGCAGACACACTCTGTCAGTTTTCTGCTGAAGACGTCTTGTGCATCGTGTGTCATCTGCCCTTTATTCCCTCTGTGACATCCATCATTGTCATCAGTTAACTAAATGTTGGGTGGGCAGCCGAGTGTGAAACGCTCTTCCTCATATCTGAGCAACTTGTTGTCAGCGGAAGACGGATGGCGCGGCCCTGGAGGCTCAAAGCGGCTGGACAACAACTAATATTCACCAAATGTAGCTTTGTGCTAACAGAAGCAGAGGCTGTTTGAGAATGGAGGGTGACACGAGCACATCCAGCCAGTCTGCATGTCCGTGAACATTTACTGAAGACAGTAATAAGTATTTTCCATGAGACTTGAGCATGCACAGCGTTGGCTGAAATCCCTGAAGCACAACATAAGGGATGAGTGTGCTGCTCTGTCTGATTTATTTAACATGAGGTCAGAGGACATGCTCAAACAGACCGAAAACAAATGTGTTACGATGTTATGATCATCAAGATACTCTTTGGTTTTTACTTCAGCTGTTGATTAAAGGTTAAAAAAAGGAGCTTAAAGTGTTTCTTTGTCACTCTTTTGTCTGATTATTGATTATTTCTGTTCATTATTTCCCATGAGAAGGTAACTTCCTTGATTTATTTTGGTCTCTTTCACCCCAAATCTTCCTCTGTACATCTCTTGACTTTTAGCTGCCTAAAATTTTATTATTTTCATAAAATGAACTCCAACTAATCTTACTATGAAGTGAGAAAAAAGTCAGAACTTTGAGAAAAAAAAGGCAGAATTTTGAGATAAAAGTAATAATTCTCTAAATGAAAATAACTGGAACTGGAGATTAAAGTTGTAGTTCTGTGAAAAAATGTCAATATTCTCTGAAATTAAGTCATAATTTTTCATTTAAATTCAAATTTCTGAGAACAGTTGTAATTCTGATATGAACTTCAAATGAATTATCAGAAAGAAGTCAAATTTCTGATGAAAAATGTCATAATTTTGAGATAAAAGTCAAAATTGTCTGAATAAAAGTCAAAATTCTACATTTAAAGTCAAAATTCTGAGGAAAAAAGTTGGAATCCTGAAATCAAGGTTTGAGATTTAAGCCAGGATTTGGAGTTTAAAATCAGAATTCTATATTAAATTAAAAATTGTATTTATTAATTAATTTAGTTTAGTTGCTAATTCTGTTCATATCATAGCCCTGCCATGAATCTCCTGTGATAGTTACTGAGTTGTTTAACAGAAGGTTTCTTCCTCCCCTGGTGGTTTTCCTGTCATCTTTACGCTCCTGAGTTGTGGGAAGTTAATGGGAAATGATCTCTGTTAGCTGAATGTGTGTCTGATAATCGCCTAATAATTGGAAGTGGTGGAGCAAAGCTGCGATGATGAATTACCGGCAGCGGCGTGTTGAGTGCAGCAGGTGGGCGGCAGATGCTGAGATGTTGACTGTTTGGTCTCCTGCTGTTAAACAATAAAATAAAATAAAAACCTGAAATGCAAAGACAATCGGCTCACGCTGGGCGTGAAGAGTTTCCACGCAGGACTGTCATCCATCTGCTCAGTGATTGTGGTGCTGAAAGGTTTGAGGGGAGCAGAAGTCTCTCCATGGCAGGAGAGACTTCTGCTCCCGGTTAGCTGAGCAAACCGCAGAGGAAAACTCGTCTCTTCATTTCTCTTTCAGAAGCAGATTCTGCATGGTTACTGAGTCACTTCTGCTGAGCTCTGAGGGGAAACCACTTTGTCATTTGTTGTCTTTTCTGTGTCGTCTTCAAATCGAGGAGTTTTCCTCTTTGTTTCAGCAGATTCAGTCTGATGAGAAAGACAGGAGAAGAAACTCGACTCACACTGGATAATCAGGAAGACTGGGACAAATCCCAGTGGGTCGGTCAGAAAAGGGCCAGTTATACATCTCTGTAGCAGATTAATATGGATGGATGGATGGATGGATGGATGGATGGATGGATGGATGGATGGAAGGACGGACGGACGGCTGGATGGATGGATGTCTCATCCATTTCCCCAGTGAATCCAGAGCTCTGATTGGTTGATATTTTCCTGTAAAACAAAAACAAATCCTCTTTTCAAGATCTGCTGATCTTATTTATAAAACAACATTTCATAAAATCATTTTAACTGGATGTGAATATACTCTAGCATTCTGCAATATCAAGGTAATTTAATGTGCTAACACAACAATCCATTAAACATGCATATAAACTTTCTATTGCGTTTGTTATCAAACATCTTTATTTCATATGTGATGAATAAAACACTGAAACAGCTCACACACACGGAGTGATTTATTTGTTCACATGCAAAAATGATCAAATTTTGTGTTGAAGACGCTCATTCTGAATTAATTTGCATGAAATGTTGTGTAAATTACCCAGATGTCTCCCTGAGAAGGGATTACAATAGACGCTGCTTGTTAGCATGCTGCTTGTTAGCATGCAGCTTGTTAGCATGCAGCTTGTTAGCATGCTGCTTGTTAGCATGCAGCTTGTTAGCATGCAGCTTGTTAGCATGCAGC
>VMRN01000001.1:1570416-1663560 GCA_010277015.1 Poeciliopsis turrubarensis | reverse complement strand
GTTCCGGACCTTCAAAGTAAGATCAGAATTATCTCTATTGATAGCTTCAGTCTTTGGGCTTTGTGCTCTCTCTAAAAATGTGCTGTTTTATTTTCTTCTCTGCTCCCCCAGCTGCTACTTTTCTGGATGGGAGAGAAGACTTTGATCCATGCGCTACATTTCCAAATTTAAATGGCTAAAAATAGCTGGTGAGGCCAGCAAACGAACACGAGGAGTTGAGCAAAAATCGGCCTTAAAGGAGACACTGTCACTTTACTGTTACATATGTTTTCCAATATTAACCAGAGATGAGTAGTAACTGGTTATATTTACTTTTAGGAGTATTTTTACTGTTTTCTATTGCTTGAGTAATTTTATTGTGAAGGATTTCTTCTCTTATTCGAGTCAAATTTCTGGATTTTCTTCCCACTGAATGAAAAAGATACATTTTATAAGTGAACTGATCTACCAAAGAAACAAGAAGGTTTTCATCAACATTAACAAATTATTGATTTAAAACAAGTTGCTATGTCTTGCTGAAAAGTTACTTTTAAGTCAGTTTTATCTCTTTTAAATTGAGATATTTTCTCCAGAAACTAAAACAAAACTACTTCTGCAAATTAAATATTAATTTTTTTTTAAAAATGATTCTTTTTGTTCTTCTCAGTCTTTGTCAGAGAATCAGGGAAAAGAATCATTAAAATCAATGAAACCATTGCTATATTTTCCTCTTTCCTCTCATTTTGAGTCAGACTAAAGCACCAGAAGTGTTCACAGTAAAAGCTGTAATATGTTTCTCTCTTTTCCAGCTTCTTTGTAGAAATTGACATATTTTCCTTTCCCTTATTAAAGAATCTCAGAAATAATCTGATTTCTGTCAGGAACAAGTGGAAAGGACTGCGAGGGAGCTACAAGTCTCAACCCAATTAGTGACCTCGTTCACTGAGCACATCCTGCTCTCTTCAACACACGTTCCCTTCCCGGCCCTCTCATCCCTCCATCCTCTGGACGCTTTCCTTTCTTCTCCGCTGGACCTTCTATCCTCAATCCCCTCGGCTTTGTCTCCTCTTCCTCTCCTCCTCTGTTTGCACAAATGAGTCCATTTTGCCGGGGGGATGAGACCGCGGTGGTTAAATCAGATCGGGGCGAGGTTATATTTGGAGAGAGAGAGAAAGAGGAGCAGAAGCATCAAACATCTGGGTGATCACTGCTTGGCCTATTTTACATCACTAAAATGCCTGACAGATCATTTTGAGGGCAAAATGATGAATATTAGCCCAGATTATTACCAACACACATGGACAGAAGAGATTCATCGCTGACTTATGACCTTCACAAGATGGACGATTGAGCAGAATAATCAGTTTAATCAAGCAGCTGCAAGCAACCGCTTCTTTCAATCTCCTTCTTCTGATTTGAATCTTCTCCACGTCTTTTAATTTGAAGGCCGGACACCAAGAGGTTTAATGATACATTTCAAACAGGAATTCCATTTAAGATCAGAAATCCCAAATCTTGATCTCTAGGACCAACTGCCCTTCATTTTTTAGCTGTTTTCCTGTTGCCACGTCAACAAAAGGCTGTTTTTAGACACATGACCGTCCATTACACTTGGTTTGATTTGGGAGCAAAGCTGCAACGTTTGTTACATTTTCAGCTGCTGTTGTTCACTTTAGGTCTGCCTGACAAATCAATCAAACAAAATAAATAAATACAACCAAGACAAACATGCTAGTCAGTCGCAGCAGGAAAAATGACTGGTGGTTTTTTACCAAAATATAAACTCTACAATCGCTAAAATCTGACGCCATTAGTTGCGCTCAGTTCCTCGTCGATCTTCACGTTGCTTCCTTCAGTGGTTCTCAGTGCAGCACCACCACTGGTGAGGAGGGGAACAGCTTTTCCAAACAGTTTGGCTCATTGTTCGTGTGGAAGCTGACCACTACAGCTGAACATGTAACCAGCTGCAGACTACAGGCCCCCAACTGCACCTGACAGGTTTGACCACTTCCTACCTGATGTTGATTCTGCTTTAAAATCTCTTTGTCCTTTTCTCTGCTTGCATTTCCACATCAAATAAAGGCAGAGGAGACATGGAAAAGCTTTCGTGTTGGTTGGCAATTCTGAACCATGACGTAAAGCCTCTCTTGTGCAAAACAATTGTCCAGGACTCTGTTGTGTGAAATCAAGATAAAAGCAGGGGATCCATTAAATCTGACAGGTTTTGGTCAACATGGATCAAACTCGTCCCTCAGGCTGTAGGATTTGGTTTAAGGTGGGAATTACGCAACAGAGCCAAACATTTCGCCCGCAAACTGTTTCTCAAGCTTTTCCACAACAAGTTTTTCTGTTGTCGACACCTGAAAGAAACTGTCAGTGAATACTTGTAAAAAAAAAACACTGAAATAAGATTAACACTGCACTGTGAACAGTTCAAGTTCTTCTCTTGTTGTTAATAATCCAAGTTTTCTCTGTTTCTACCTTTGAAATGATTTTACAGATATGCACAAGAATTGGTCAATATTCCATTAAAGGGATTTTTCTAGAAAATGTTTAAAATTTTCTTGTTTTTTTTCTGAGATTGATCTTACTTCCTTCTTTTCTTCTGTCTACGGTGGTACGAGTCGCAGAAAATGCTGCAATTAGAAAATTGTGCTTTTTCAACATTAGCAGAATATCGACAAAGTTTTGCCCACATTTATAATGAAAACACAGGTACAGATTCTCATAAGGGCAAATCAGAGCCGATTAGCATGTTTGTGGATATGAAAGGCCTTATGAAAGTGAAATTTTGCTATATGATGTTTTTACATTTAAAGTGTCTCATTGTGGAGCCAGATTAACAACGCAGGAGCCAGAATCTGCATAAATCGCTGCCTCAATAAAACAATGTATTGAAATGCAGCAAAAATCAAATATTGAGTCACAACAGTTCATGTGTTTAGCTTCTCTGATCAGCCACATCAAAGAGGGCTTATGAATTTAAAATCAGGCATACATTATGGATAGAACAAATTTCCCACTTTCTCCTAGCCGGGTTACATTAGACTGATGGATAATTTAGGTTTTTATTGCCGCAGACCGCTGACATCAGTAGATTTACTGTTTGCCTCCAGTGTTGATGCAGTGTTGTAGTCGTTTATGATTGGAAACGAGAAATATTGCACATAACAAAAATGCTCTGTGTCATTATTGTAATTGCTGTGTAAAGGCTGATGTGGGCAGTTTCTTAGTGAAAGTCAGCAAATACAAATAGGTTGCAACTCCAAATTAAATCCCAGGCATTTTTGGGGGACTTTTGCTTTAAGTCGTGACAACAAAAAAGTTAAACTTTCATGCAATGATCCAGGGAAACATGCCATTCATTTCATTCCAGTTTCCATTTTCTGTTTGTTTCTCAGAAAGACAAACTAATCACACAGACGTACGTCATCACTTAGACAAGTTGTCATCCCAAAATTAGAGCGTCAGGATGGCAGCTTGCATTTGTCACCCACAGATTAGGGTTTCCATCTGTACGCTTCTCCTCCCGCTGGTGGAGTTTAGGTGAGGCGCACGCCGTACGTGACAAAGCTTTCGGTTTCCACAGCTCTCCTTTCAGTGATTTCGGATTGGCACGACAAGCTATTTGCTCGACAAAATGTTTACCAGCCAACAAATAAGTTTGCATTCCAGTCACACAGTGGGGACGGATTCAGAGGAGAGAAAACAGGAGAGCACACCCATCAGTAATAACACGGCGGATCTCTGAGATGCACTTGTTTCTCTCGTTTGACTGTCTTTTATCTAAATCTGTATTCAGTTTCAAACAGCATGCAAACTACCTGCTGTTTGCACAAGCTGTTATTACTAAGATTGCAGATAATTTAAATGATGAAACGTTTATCTGTCAAACAAAGGTCACAGATTTCAGCTTTAATGCGTTCACCCCTAAAACAACTCTAAACAATGTCAGGCTTTTTTAGTTTTTAGAAGCTTTAAAGGGGCAGAATTGGGTAAAATCGACTTTTTTGACTTTTCCATCGTGCCATAATGTTGTTATCTCATAGAAAACAAACCTGGAGTCCTGCTTTGATACTTTCATACAAGTATGAGAAATCCTTTAATCTCCATATCAAATCAAAATCAAATAAGATTTTATTTGTATTTCAGCAGAAAGGCATTTCAAAGAGCTTCTCATCATAAACACAAAAACACAAAGTCATGCAACATAGAATAAACAATACATTGTTCCATTAGATTTTTAATTGATTACGTTTCAAATACAATTCTAAACAGGTGCGTCTTTAGTCGGTTAACCATAGCAACCATTCAGATGTGAAAAACACCTGGATGGACTTAGCTCCGCCTTCAAGGTGCATCTCCTCCCTATTTGGCTCCCTCAGACTAGCCAGCAGCTATTAGCAAACACCTGGTGGAACTGCCAAGCTCATATTAGGAGCTACTTCTCAATGCAATGCTGGTAAAAAAAAAAGTTGTCAAACGGTTAATACAGCACTGAGTTCTTCTTCTTGAGTTTTATTGGCGGTTGGCAAAAAGTCTTAGGTATGAACTAAAACAAAAAAACACCAATAGAGCCTCTCTGAATTTATTCTTCTTAAGGTATTTTAATAAAAAGCTATACAATTCAGAAGTGAACATGTCTTGTATATTCAATAGTAATTTATTATCTTGTAATCTACTAGTTCCCTTCTCTCTTTCTGAAAGCAAAATCATGTTTCACTGTAGGATGTTTTCCCATTTAAGAAGAAATACTATTTAATCCTCTGTGACCACATTTGGATAAAAATGTTCCCTCCTTTCTGAGGTGTTACCTTCAGTGACATGTGTCTTATCTCTTTCTTTTGCTCTCAGTCTTTTAAGAAATAAATCATTTTACAAAAACAAACTGTCCTAAAACAAGAAAAGTTTCTGATTTAATGTCAGACAATGAAGTAAAGTCCATGTGCGTGAATGTAAATGTTTGTTTTCAGCTGGATATTCAGTGGATCACAAAATACATAGAAATGTTTGAAATTTATAGTTTTAAAAAGCTGTTAAGGTTTAAATATGCATTTTTTTTAATGGATTCAAAATCTATATTTCTGGTCAAGGTTACATAAACGCAAAATCTGACATTTATAAAGAATTTGTTGGAAGCATTCAATAAACGGTTAACCTGAAGTTTCCCACATCTCTGTGAAAAGTGTTTGATGATTAACGATAAAAAGTTAGCAGGTCAGAGGACTGAAAGCTGTAAGTCACATGACATGAGCAAACGGCAAACCCAAAAACAAAGCAGCCAAGAGTGGAAAAATGTGCTTTTGTCATTCACATCCATGAGAATTAGCTGATTTTCTTTTGTTCTGAGCTGTTATCTACTAACCCTATTGACGTGCGTGTCTTGTTATATCAATTGAAGTGTTTACCTGAACTTTCTGCAAATTAAGAGATACATTAATCTGACTGTACTTTAGGATTTATGTAGCCATTTACTTATCCTTGTAGTTATCTTGTACATACAGTCAATAGGACGTAAACTGCAAGGGTTTGGAGTCACATGAGCTGCGTTCACAAAGTCCAATTGAGTTTTGTTGAGCTTTTTCCCCAAGTAAATATTAGAAAGGTGGAATCAGCAGGATGTGGTCATTTTGGGTCAACATGTTCATGATCCCGAGACCAGAAACAACAAACAACAAATATCAAGCAGTGTCAGAAATGTTCTGCATAAATCACGCTGTGTGACTCAATTTCTATCTCTTTTCTCTTTACAACCTGTATGATTCCTGAAATCAACAAACAGAATATTTTTTCCATAAATAAATAAAAATAACAAACAGGGTCACACTTTTTCTCCCTATAAATTCAAACAGTAGATGTAGATTTGACTTAATCTACATCTAAATTTGTAAGCTAAATTTGTCAGAGTTCATGTTTCCATGTGTTTGAATAAAATTTCCAGGGATTTTGCAAGGAAAACATATGACAACGTATTATTACAGACAGGAAAAAAAAAAAAATTAAATCATGAGATTAATTTCACATGACTGAACATGTGTGAAGAAAAATTTGAACATTTCCAGAAAAAAATCTGAAATTGTTAAAAATAAAATTTGTTCACAATTGTTTATTTTTATTTAAAAACATTCTTTAATGTGGGACTTTTTTCCATGCTGTCAAATAAACGTGCTCAAATTAAAGTTAGAATTTTTCTAAATTTTTCTGGCATTCTTTGATTTGGGATTTGTTTCCTTCCTGTCAAATAAATTTGATCCAACTAAAGTTTAACTTTTGCTAAATATTTCAGATATTCCTTAATGTAATTTTTTTTTTCCTTTGTCAAGTAAATTTTCTCAAATTAAAATTAATTTTTTTCTAATTTTTACAGATTTTCCTGAAAGTGGGATTTTCTTACCCCGTTAAATACATTTACTCAAATTAAAGGTTAATTTTAAGTTTAAGAATCTCTCAGGCGCTTCAGGCGACCATTTATTATGGCTCTCTTTCCAGCTGTTGTTAGCCACGCCCCGGTAGAACTCCCACCTCTGACGGGGCGGAATGTGATTGGCTCCTCCCTGCTGTCAGTCACGGCTTTGGCCACGCCCACGCGGCGCTGCTTCCTGTGTGTGCGCGAGCAGTTGGAACTCGGTCTGTCTGCAGAGAGGCTTCGGCATGGACGGCGGCTTCTCTTCCACCAACTTTTCACCGGAGATTTTTAAACCGTCCGCTTGTCGTTTTAGTCCACTCATATGACTCGGAAATGGGTTTGTGAGCGGAGTAAGCCAAAGTTGAGTTAAACAGAGTGTTTAGAACCTTTTTGTTTTCTTCTTGGTTCGAGTTGTTTTAAAGGAAAAAAGGGTGAAAATGCCAGTTGCAACTCTTCTACCTTTCACCGCTCCGCCAAATAGGAAGTCCGCCAGCCCGACTTCTTTCAGGCTGACAGAGAAATTTATCCTTCTCCTGGTGTTCAGCGCCTTCATCACCCTGTGTTTCGGGGCTATCTTCTTCCTCCCGGACTCGTCGAAGCTACTCAGCGGAGTTTTCTTCCGCTCCCCGGCGGTGGAGACCAACACCCGCACCGGTCCGGAGAGCAGCTACTCCGGCTCGGCTGGGAGCGACGACCGGGTCCTGGCCAAGATCAAGAAGGACCACGAAAAGGCGCTGCTGGAGGCCAAGGACACGCTCCAGAAGCGGCCCGAGGAGATACAACGGGACATAATGAACGACAAGTCTAAAGTTAACATTGCGGGTCAGGCTGGGAATGATGTGAATAAAATACCTCTCATTGAATATCAGCGTCCGCCCGGAGCGACGGGACACGAACCGCTGGACCCCGAAGCGAAGGAGAGACGGGCTAAAATCAAAGAGGTGAGGATCTGTGAGCAACATTAACTGGGTGATGGGTAAATAAATGACTGAACGCTTTACATAAACCCAGACGAGACTCTAGAAAGTTTTCAGAAGGGTTAAACGACTGATGCACCACAACTGGACAATACCAGAAATCCACTGAGAAAAATACTTTAACATACATCTGGACCTGATTTAGAAATGAAAAATAATAAAAAATATATTTGACCTATATATTGCAAGGATGCACAATGTAAAATAAACACTTTATTAGTCATACCTTGTTAGAAACAAGTTGGTAATTATATCTTAATTTTGTGGTTTAGATTCAGCAAATCATTTTTTGGAGATTCATACTGACTTAGTTACATCACACAGATGCAGCAGATTTTTGGCTGCCTGTCCATGATGACTATCTCCTCTTCCTCCATGTTGTAAAGATCCTCTAATGCAGTTGTAGAGAATATTGGTAACTTATAGATGCATGTACTTGTTTATTTTGAATTTCTTTTAACATTTCCACCCCATACCTGTTGAGTCACAACACGCTATGAGGCTCTGACTCCATTTTCTTTTACCAAATGGGTTGAGATCTGGTAATTGCAAAAACCGTTGGGCTGATTTGAGCTTTGAAATAAGGAACATTATCCTGCTGAAAAATATTTATTGTTTACACCAAGTTCTGATGCTACCAGGCAACACTTTTTGGCATTATTACCCAATTTGGTTGAGTTTGTGTGGTTTGTAGCCTCAGTTTTCTGTTCTTACCTGACAGGAGTTAGTGTTAAAATGTTTAAATTCACTTAAATATCAATAATTTTTTAACATTTTAATTCTGTGTTTGAACATCAAGTTGTCTGCCATATCTTGATGCCTAAATGCATTGATTCATTGCCTTGTGATTTGAGCTGATAAGCTGTTGATCAAGTGTTCTTAACAGTATCATTAGCCACAGAAACCAAACAATACCACCTAAAATCTCAGTGTGAAACTCATTTTAATTTATTTCAGTATGATTGAGCTAAAATAGTCATTTTTTCACTGGTGGTATTGCACTAATTTCAACATGAATTTTTGCTTTGAGAACTCAAAATTGAGAGAAAAGTGAAAAATGTGCTACCAAATTTTCATATTTGACATGCAGAGACAAATGGCTAACACATTGTTACCTAAAAGGTCTATAAATACTTAATAAAGGTGTTTGTTGACAAGAATCTTATCTGAATATCTCTGGAGATGCTGGTAAGACCTTTACGATCGAGTTTCTCATGATGCAGATGACGCAGCTCTGAGATACAGTTACACATGATAAACCTGGACTTATCTATTATTTACACATTATTTACAGTCTTCTGGCTTTTCTAGTAAAGTGGTGTCTGTGTAATTGAGAGGCCTACAGTTCTAGTCCAGGTCATTGAATTTACTTTTTTATTTATGCTTGTCAATTGCTGCTTAAAGAAGGCTAAGTTTAGAGTTTTAAAGGTCCATTTATAAGTCAGATAATCGGTCAGTTTCACACGTTCTGACCCAGACACCTGCAGGTCATTCAGCCATGGCTTATATGTATCTGTGACCAATAAATGTCCACTGGGAGTTGGTTTGTTAGCAGTTTTATTTGAAAAGCATTGATTTATTAAATACTTGCATCTCAGTAAATTAGAATAGAAAATATTTTATTAACTTAATTTATAAAGTAAAACCCATAAAATATAAATTAATTAAGCAAAGACTGGTGCTAATCTATGAAGATCTTGATGATTTTGACCCAAAGCTAATAAAATCCTAAAATTCAGATTCTAGAAAAACCAATTGAAAACAAATTTTGTAATACAGAAACATGATGTTCTGGTTTTTGGAGTCTTGAGGAAGACTTTTGAAGACAGCATGTTCATAATCTTTTTTTTTTACCTTGTTTCGAAGGTCAAAATGTGGTGACTTACAGTGCTACGTTTAGTATTTTTTACACACTTTGTCAGATCAAACATTTGACTAAATCACCACTTCCCAACAGTACTCACATCTTTTACCTGTAGATTTTCTTTCAAATATTCCCATATAGAAATGTCACTCTTTTTGAATATTTACAGCTAGTAATTTCAGGGTGTTTTCACACCGGTTTGATTAAGGACTGAAATTGCAACATTTGTTTCACTTTCAGCTAGTGCGGTTCACTTTCACACTGCACTGAGACAAATGATCCAAACCCTTTGAAAAACCTGTTCCCCTCCTCGCCTGTGGTGGCGCTGCACCAAGAATCACTGAGGGAAACAACATTAAAACCTCAGAAGAAGAGACTGAGCACAACTTCCTTCTTTACAAAATTAAAGAAAAATAGTGGCATCGAATTGTAGTGGTTTTATAATTTCTCTTTTGTTGTTGATGGAAGACCACGGGACATTTCTCCGACTCTAATGTATGTTTTGATTGTAGTTACCCATAATACCCTGCATTGTTTCCTCCTTTTGGAGCAGTCTTTGATCTGCTTGAATTTGAACCACATCAGAGTTCGAACCAAAGCTAGAGTTAGCTTTTTACAGAATTTGATTTTCCATTCACTTCCCCAAACAAACCAGACTTTTATTTGTTTATTTCAACCTGGTTTTTTAAAAACGAAACATGCTTTGTCTTGTGCTTTCTGCACAAAAGAAAGCATGTGCACATCACCAAGAACAAAATAATTGGCCTACCTCTACTTTTCTGTTCAAAAAGGTGTAGGAAGAAGTGAAGACTTATTTATTGAAACACCTTATCTCCATTTAATTAAACATATCACTTACTAACTCAATAATTATTAGAAATTTGTAACAATACCATGTTATTGTATTTATATGCCTAGAACCAACAAATCAATTTTATTATGTAAAAAATTATTACAAACTAAAGAAAATCTATGGACTCATAGTAATAATGAAAATTGAACCGGACATACAGCATCAGAATAATTACCAACTTCCTTCCAATGTAGATTATAAATTCTTTATATGACAACAAATAGAATTATAAAAAAAGACAAACTGGAGTTGGAATAAAGTGGACCAATCAGGAGTGGTGTGATTGCACCTTTACTCATCATCCTGTTGTGACATTCTCTGAAATTCACTCGGCGTTTGGTCTTTGGGAAAGAATGCATGAAGTAGCGCCTTCCAGGCTGCTCCACCCGTTCTGTTGGTTTCCCTATACTGTGTAAAACCAGCTTGGGTTTCCTTTCGTTTACACAAATTAAGTGACCCATATTCAAAAGCTTCATGGCTGCCGAGCGTAATGTACACCAACAAAATTGGGGTGTGTTGTGTTCCCTGTCATCTGGCGTCTTATCATTCCTAAAAATCCTTTCAGTAAATCTTGTAGCCGCCTGCAGCGTGTCTGGTGTTGTGATGTCTCTGCAGAGTGTGTTCGGGGAAACAAGTGGAAAGCCCTGTGCTGGAGTCCCAGAGGAGGTGTCAGGTGGCAGCCCCGTAGCAAGCAGTCAGCCTGCTGCTCCAGCTGATGTTATGAGACGTTTGTTCAGAAATAGTGTTTAGATAAGCAGGGACCATATTCTGGCATGGTTTTAATTGGAAAACGGGATTTTTAGAGTGCAGTTCCACTAAATATTCTCATTTACATGGGCAGCTGATAGAGGATTGCTGAGTGAGTCAAAGATAAGAAGTTAATGACCTAAAAGAGCTGCTGGAGGACATATTCCGATGTGTGTATTTATGGAAAAATCTGTTAAGTCCAGATATCTGTGGGGCAAAATTTGACAGTTATGACTGAGGTAGGACTTTCAGTTAGGACAGCAGCTAAAGTTATTTGAGTAATAATAGGCCTGTCACAGTAAATCAATTAATTGCTTGATGAATTGAAAAGAGATCAATAATTTCCATTTGTATGATGGATAGTTTTTCTCTTTCTACCAGAAACATGATGATAAAAGTCTGCAGTCTGGTGCTTTAGTCTCAAATATCCCTTTTTTGAAGTACAATTTTGTTTAAAAACTTAATAATTAATTTTATTTGTTGTTTCGTTGACTTATTTGGGGTATTTAAAATGTCTTCCTTTAAATGTTCTTTAAAGTTTATTGCTCTTTAAGAATATGTTCTCGCTTCATTATGTCATTACCTTTATATTACATGTTCTCTAAACAATATTATTGTTTATAGCAATAACTTATGGGGCAATTTATCACCCAGCAAATTTAGTCATTTTGACAGGGTTAGCCATCAAGTATTATATCAATTATTCTAGTGATTAATCGAGTAATTGGGTTTAAAAAATTATAATTTAGCCACCCAAGCTTATTTTATAGAATATTAAAGATTCAATTCATTTTGAAATAAGAAAATCTACATTTTATTCCCTAAAATTTAACTGTATGCTTGATCATTTGTAGCAAAGGATTATTGTGCAGTTAAAAAAAAAAGCTTCAACTAAGCTGTTTTTTGAAAAAGGCAAACAGGGTCTATATTTTTGTACTGTTTTAGTTTAATTTCTGAATACGTGTTTTTTAGTCTTTTTTCCATCAAACAATTATTCGTTCACTAAATTAGTTGATTAATTGAATTTTAATAATTAACCAAATTGTTCCAGCTCTACTTTCGATAAATAAAAAATGCTATTTCCTTCCTGCTTTGGGCTAAAAGCAAACGTTGTCGGCAGGTTCTGAAAAGAAAAGAAAGAAAATTCATGGTTGGATGAGAGGATCGAGTGTGTGCAGAGGTCACCTTCGACGGCATTCATTGCACGAGTCTTAATCTATGTTTGATCAAAGTAAACACTCCAGGAGATGGAGAAAGCTTTGGCAGGACTGTTGTCACTGAGATGAAACAAAAAACCGACAGTAACATCACAGAAGAAGATAGCAAAACATTTGTTTAATGTCTTCTTTCTTCATTACAATGTACACAAAAATGTGAACGCGTCAATAATTCATAGGAGGAAAGCGTCTTTGACAAACCTGTTAAGCTTAGGAGGAGTATTGACACAGCAGTGCTGGTTACGCCTCGTGTTATTAAACACCAACATCAGTCATGAGAAATTTTAGCAGGGGTTGCTTTTCATTTGTCTCCATCAATATCCTTTAGTCATAGCTATTGATCAGAATCTCACACCTGTGGCCAACAGTTGACTGGCACTGTGAAATAACCTGTAGCTACACATGTTCTGCCTGAATAGAGATAATTGGATATGCTGGATATGGTTTCAAATATTCCGACACTGTTTTTCCTCCAGAGAAGGTTAAACATGCTGTCCTGGGTTTCCTGCCGCCTGTCTTCAATTAATGACACCAGTTTTCAAATCAAAATGGGATTGCTTCAGCTTCACTGTCTTCTGAAATTATAACTTTCTTTTGTTAAATGTTTTCCTGGTAACTTTTTGGGTTATATTATGATGAAAGATACTCTGTACTGTCAAGAGGTTAGTAGTTTCAGCTCTCATATTAAACCAAAATTAAAATCTATATATATATATATACACAATTCAGTAGCTTCTGTTCTTTGAAAATTTAATATTTTGTCTTTGAAAATTACAATTAACACAGTTCAAAATATTATTATTTGTCATCAATTAATTGTATTTCAAGTAGGGGTGATGTTACACTGTGTGTGAGAGAGCAAAATAGTCTTTCAAATTAATTTAAAACAAACATGGAATAATTACAAACTTGATATTTTAATTTGACTTTAACATCTTAAATTAGCATCATTGGCAATGTTAGTGTTACTAACGGTAAACATTGGTGTCTGTGTTTATTCTCTAATGAATGCAGGCCCCTTATTTTGACTGAAGTTTCCTAAAGGCCATCAACATTTGCAAACCCAACAACTTCCCTCATTATCGTTTTCAAAGTTCAGCAATATTTAAGAGATGAACTTTATTGCCATATGTTCAACCTGGACGGTACCTACTGAAGTCAGCTGGTGGTCAACAAATAATAAAATTATAATTTAATTAACACAATAACTATAATAGAAATAATATACATAAATGTAAATAATGTTTTAAAATGTATATTTATACAAATAAAGTTGTGAATGATAACGTTAGTAAATAGAAATTTCCTTTAGTTTGGCCAAATGTTCTTTTATAAAGTAAAAGTTTATTTTAATACTTTGTGCTGTTTTTTTTTAAATCAATTTTTAAGCAATTTATGATACAGAAAATCTGTAATTTTAGTCATCTCCCTCTGCAACAACATCCACACCGAAGAGTGTTGTCTTCAGTTTGTCTCTATAAAACAAAGAAATTTAACTGCAATTGATTCTTTAAGTGTTTGATCCTTTTCTATATAGTGAAAGTCATACATAGAAACCTTTATCAAAAAGTTATACAATATTAAGTTTTACAGATGTTGTAGGCATCTGTGCTTTGGTTTGTCCTGTATATTGATATTTGATTTTATAATCTGCCATCACAAGCTTAGAGTAATATTTCTAACCTTTATTTGGGATATTTTTAAGTACCCGTCTCTGTTAAATTGAAGTGTTCAGGCTCAGACTCAAACCTTTCCGCCTCTTGATTTCTCTGCCCTTTCTGTTTGGCAAACCAATAACCTTGTTGACCAAACACGGCTACACAAACCCACTCTCACATGCTCTCCCTGATCTTTGCTGCCCTTCCATCATTTAGAGAGAGATTTTTATATTTATATATATATTTTTTTAGAAATATTTGTTGATACAGCAAGGTTCTTATTACACCACACCATCTGACCCGGTTCCCAAGGGGATCTGCTCAGTGCTGTTCGGCACTCTGGCTTTGTCATCATTGTGTTTGTTACCAGCGGAGGACATGAGGCGCCGTGTAAGGGATAAACAGCTGGTTGTGAGGGACCACCACAGTCCTAAAATCTGCTAAACATGTTTGTAGCCTGAAAAATCAAAGGCTCCCTGGAGGATCCGGCCTCCCCACTGCGTGGCCCATGTTTGGACTCTCTCTCTCTGGAGGCAGCAGCAGTTGGGGGTAATAACGAAAACCTTGGCTGATAAACAGAAGAAAAATGGAGTTGGATGAGGCCAATGCATTATTGTTGAAACACCTGCGTTACTTGATCGAACATGCTTTTCTGTGCGGCTGTAACATTTTGAGAATGGATGAGATTTAGGGAGTTGTCACACCTGATAGTCTGGTAGACTTGGTTCAGTTAGGGACCAAAATTGCAACATTTGTCTCAAGCGATTCATACTAATTGAGAAAACCTGTTCTTTTCCTCGCCTGTGGGGGCGCTGCACCAAGAACCACTGAAGGAAACGACACAAAAACCTTCAAAGAAGACGTGAACGCAATTTCCTTTAGCAAATGTAAACAAAAACGGAGGGGCGTCAGATTTTAGCAGTTATACATTTCTCTTTAGTCTTCAGTTAAGAAACCCCACAAAATATTTCTCCTGCTAGATTCTCACGTTTGTTTTGTTTGGATTTACCCAGAATTCCCTACGCTCTAGTCAACTTCCTGCTTTTAGAATGGTCTCTAGTCTGATTGGCGTTCACATATTAATTTGAACTACGGTAGAGTTCACTTCAACTGAACATTGACCTAATTGTTTGGCTGTATCGGAGTTCGATTACACATTCAGAGACTTTCTTGGTAAATGAACTGGAATTGGGCTCAAAAGGGCTGGTGTGAATTCACCTTTAAGAAACTTCAATTAATTTTTAATGTTACAAGGGAAAACTGGTCATAATAACATCATCTTTACAATAAGTTGAAAAGATGATCCATTCATGGTCAGTGTCTCTGGATTTTCTGGATAAACTGACAAAGTTTCATACAATATTAACTCTATTAGGTATATGCAAAAATTACTTCCACACACAGAATATTCAGATACTGTTTAAAATAAACAGTAAACAGTCATGTTGCCTCTTCCCCAACTGCAAGAAAACTCACAGTGCTTATAGATTTAGATCAGGGGAATAAAGAGTGCAGAGTTTTAAAAATAGCACAGCAAGAGATAAAAAGGATATTTGAAAAAGTTTTTGTCACATTGCTGTGGATTTGCATTTTATTTCCTTGGTTTAAGTGTGGGGCTGTGAAAAAGCATTGGCCCCTCTTACAGATTTATTCAGTGCTTTTTGAAAACTGCTGTTTTTGTCAAACAGTTTTCAAATTATTTTACTTATTACTGGAAAGCATAAATCCAATCCAACATGGCTAGATGTGAAAATATAATTGCTCCCTTATTGTTAAATTGTAAATTAACTGCAACTAACCACAGTTTTTAGAGCGCTGAATTCAAGCAGGCCTGATTACTGATTGAACTCTAGAATAAAGAAATATCAACTATTACTTGTCTGACAGAATGAAGTAGGCAATTTAAGTCAAACTTCCCATGTTTTGTTTATTTACAAACACGATAGTGTTTAAAGATATCATGTATGTTTTGAACATTTGATCCTCTTATACATATTTTGTCCAATGGATTCACCATGACGCAGTAATATGAGAGTTAATCTCATGCTACGCTATGCAGACTCTCTGTCTGCACTGATTAGTATTAACTGGCGTAGACACACTGTTTGGTTGCTCGGAGTTTCAGTCTGACCAATTCCAGCTAATAATTATTTAATAAATCTATAGCACTCAGACTGTTTATAGCAAAGGTGTCCAAAATGTGACTTGGGGGCCATTTGGGGTCCTTTGAACAATTTTGTGTGGCCCCTCACTGCAGTGGTACAAATTTGGCCTTCTAGTGGGAACTTCTGTAATTTTGAGCATGATAATGTAGGTGACAAATTGTCCTAAACTTTATTACGATAAATGTCCCTTTTTCAAGTGAAGAAATGGTAATGGCAGAATAATGCAAGAAAAAATTCAGAAAAATCAATAAAGTGTAAATACTAGTGAGTATTTAACACTGGAACTAGAAGAAATTTTACATAAAATCAGCTATTAAAATTGTTGCTAGTTGAGACTGAAGCACCAGACTGAAAACTTTTATCATCCAGTTTTTGGTAGAAAAAGAGAAAAACAATAAATAATGCAAATAGAAATTACTAAGTTTTTTTTTTTTTTTTTTTCCATTAGAACATTTCCAAGACGCAGTGTGTTACTTGTCCAGTCAGCTTCATGTCTTGGCTCTATTAAAAGTTAGCTGAGTTGTAAAATTCTGAATTAATAAAACTGTCCACTGTTGTGACATTTTCATTGGACCACAGGGCAGCTGTTGAGTCTGTGACTCATTGTCCTGCTCAATGTTGGGCCTCTGATGAAAGATGAAGTTTGATGAGGTGGAGAATGTCGCTTTGCAAAACAGATGCAAATGAGGGCTTGGCTTGCCGTGAGCGAAGTGTAAGTGGCGTTATGTATTTTGAAGGCTGTCAGCCGGTAAATTCCTGTGGCACACGTTTAGAATGCACATAGAAAAAACATGCATGGTTTCTTGTAAACATCCATCTTGCGGTTTGGAGGCAAGACGCTTCAGATGTTGGTAAAACTGACTCAATGCTTCCCAGAGATGACAGCTGATGAAAGATGAAACACTTTAGCCTACTCTGTTTTCTTTACTTATTTCTGCTCTTTCCCTCATGTGTAGATTTTTTCATCTTTCTCTCTTTTTCTTTTAGCTAAATTCTGAATTATTTTCTGTTAAAAACATTTTTTATGTGCTTTTGTAGATTTTAGAGCTTGATTTCTATCTGTTTCTCTTTTGCTTTTTGAACTATTTGTCTCGGTTTCCCTGGTCCTGCTCCTTTCCTTTAGAGTGGAAACAATACACATGCTTTTTGTTTGTCAGCTAGAGTTACTGCCAGCCCTCGCTAGGTGCTCTCTTTAATTGCCTAGAAGGTATAATGGCTCTGGCTCACAAGCACCACCACTTACCCTTGCAGAGGTAAAGCTTTAGATGCAGGATGTCTTTGTGGGGCCAAAGGTAGGCTGTAACCCTTTTTGTTTTATTGAAAACACAAACTAATAATAGGTGTATTTAACTTGGATCTTTTGACTCCAGACAAGTAGAAACCCAGTCAGAAATACTCAAAAACCTTAATAATGACAAACGGAAATGGAAATTAGCACTAGTAATCTGTAACCAAACAAGGTTTTTTTCCTACTTTTTATGGCCTTTTATATTAGACTCTCTTGGCATGCATGCCTGGAGTTAAATAATTAATGTCACATCTGCTTTTCTTGTAGCGTGAGATTTTTTTTCCTTCCTCCAGAGAAAAATCAAACCAACATCTGCTTTCGTTGTTTTGTTCTACAGGGAGACTGAATCAGACACAAATATGCACCTCAAATGCTGAACTGCGTAACAAACCATAATTACCCTGCTTACTCTTCCTCATTTTTTAAAAAGTAGAAAATTAAACTGTTGTGACAATGTACCAGTCCCAACAGTTAGAGAAAACATGCAGAGTAATGTTGCTATGCTACATTGAGCCTTCCTATTATCTGCTGAATGTCTTGCTATCGCTTGCTTTCTCACAGTATGAATGAACCACAGGCTTTGCTTAACATGCTAAATAAGTTTCCTTTCCATTTTTTCCCACAACACTATCGTTTATCTCTGTTAATGAAAACAGTCTTTGTTCAGTAACCACTTTGACACTGAAGAGTGTTGTTACCATGATGCCTCAGTGTGTAGGTATGCTGAATTCGCTCATCAGAAAAACAACAAATTAAAAAAGGAGGGGAAAAAACATGCTTTTGTTGTATAATGCGAGTTTTAAAAACAATATACTTCACATTAAAGTCATGAGCTCATTTTTTTTTTATGTTTCTTTTTTTTACATTGTTGACTTTTTGTTATATATTTGGAAGTAAATATTTATATTTATCTTTTTCTACCAAAATCCATCATGTCATATCTACAAATATGTAGATCTATCTATTAAATATCTATAATTTGTATGAATAAAATATCTTTTTATGTTTATTTTTTCTGGGACAGGGCACCAAAACAAACCTGGCCCCAGCCCAGGACCCCCCAGCCTTCTAAACCCGGCCCTGATTATTACCGATACTAAAAAAGGTGTTGGATCTGTTTGTCCTGATAAAATGTAAACACGTAGATGGTTATTTGAAATTGCTAGAGGTCTTCTAACATGACAGTTTTTAATGAATACACATTAATTTGAACCAAAATTTGTGAGAAGAATAAATCTAAACTCTGAGAAGTTGGGTTGTTGGGTTTTAAAAGTTGGAACATTTTTATTGGTGCATCGTCATTTAAAATGCAGTCCTAATGGACAGCCCTCCGGGTGTGGATAATTTAAATCCATACATTAGTATGGATTTCTGCTGCAGGCCTCTGCAGATTGATTAATTCATTGTCTGGCTTTCAGGCAATCTTCGAGTTCACGCTGCAGATAGGATGACTAAAATCCTTCTTCTCCTGGTTTTTATGTTGCCTGCTCGCTGTGTGAGATCTTTTTAGGTGTGACTGACTGATTCCTATTCCATACACACGCCAACTGTGTGTCTCTCAATGTGTGTGTGTGTCTTTCAGCCCTTGTAATGTCCAACCAGAGCCCCAGGCGAGCCCCACAATCTCTCACACCACAAACCTAGATGGTATATTAAGCTTTATCTACTTGGACTAACCATCTCAGAGGCACATTCAACTCCTCACTGCTGTCGCTGGATTTACTCTCCCAGCTTCATTACTGCTCTCACATAGTCATTGAGCATTGATCTGGAAAGCTTTAGGGAACACAAATACGATGAATCACTAATACTTTCATGTAGTTTTTGCAATAAAGTTCAAACCATGAGGCAGCCTGAGGGGAGTTAAATTGATAAGACTGCACTCCAGTGTAATCTACCGAGTGAAACGAACTCAGAACTGCAGTTGTATTTAATGTTTAAAGTAAATAAAAATTAACATTTGATGGTGTACGTTTGATAAAAAATACTTAAAGATGATTACTTTAACTAGTTTTGCTTAAGCAGAATAGCAATACTTCATTCCTAAACATGATTATTACAGAAACATTGAGCTCCAGTTTTTCCATCACTTTCTCTGGAAATTCATGAAAAGAAGTCATTTTACTTTTTAAACCTTTAACTTCTAAGCTTAGTGTTTCTGCATGAAAAGGCAGAAATGGTTTATATATTTCGTTAGGACTCGTATGAAGCTAATATTTTGCATTAGCTATGCATTGTCCTCTTTTGACTCGCATGACTTTTCACTTGTTGCTACTTTTCCATTGTATTTATTGATTTTGCCTGCTATTTTTAAATGCAGGCAACATGTTCTTACAAAATTAAAGTTTATTGGGTTTTAAGAAGGCGAAATTGCGTTATTGTCATGATAGATTTGACTTAAACATGGTCTTAAAACAACAACTTTATCTTTTATCTCATATTATCATCCTGCAAAATTTGACATAACTGTAAGTCTGCTTAACCCCGATATTTGTGAAGGTTAACAACCACAGCTGCTTATAATTTATGCTTATAACTGCCTATTTTAGTAGATCAAACCCCAAATATGTAGCTTAATATTCCTTAATAAACACAGTGAGAACAGTGTTAACACTAGCATGGAAGTTCACATTTACAATCTAGCAATTTCTGAACAAGGAAAGAATAAAAAGAAACACTGAGCTGCCTTATACCTCGTGTGATGTCATAAGAGTTAATTGGCTTTTTTGGGGACTGAACATTCAATGTTGATTTAAATAACGATTTACAAAAAAACAAAACAAAACAAAAACATCATCACATGTATGGATTAAAAACTATGCCAAAGAAGAATTTTATACATCTTTACAAACATATCTGACCAGTAGCTTTAAATTAGTTCTTCAGTTTTCCCAGAGACTGAAAGAAGTGGTGTCTGGAAAAAAGTTGGCTAAATGAAATGTCAATAACAAGTCGTCAGTAACCTTTCTCGCTCCCTCAGCAAATCACTTTGTTGGACGCCTCAGACAGCTTCACTCTCCTGCACTTATAGCTCGCTTTTAAGTTTCTGTGGAGTTCGTTGCCCAACCGTCACAGCCAGACATAAACAGGCAGACATGCATTTAATGCGACGAAGGGAAAAACTCCAGAGGAGTCCATTGTTCACCCGTGGCCTCGTTGAATGAAAAAGAAAAAATCTGAAGTGGACTTAAAGGTCGCAAAAAAAGGAAGTGTTGTAGAGTTTCAATTTCTTCTCACTATCTCACACCACCTTTATGTATAGCCTGACCTTTTTTCAGCAAAAATAAGTTTTTATCAATACACTACAGGCTTTGACCTGCTGTATAAATGGATCTGCTTCCCCTGTGGTTATATTTTTATATTTGGAACATGAAAGAAGATAAAACAGCTCCCTCAAGTCTTAAAAAAATCTTCTTTGATTTGCCTTTCTATTCTTTTTTACATCTTTAAATAGAGAAGTTGCTGATTTTAGATGATATAGTGTTAGAGATCATAGATGTGATCCTAATAATATAGATTAGTGCACTTGTTCTTAGAATTAAGTAAAAATACAGAAGTTAGAACCGTCTTGTCTTCTATGTTTGCTTTTTTTTTTATAAATGGTACTGCTGAATGTGAGCTTTATGGCGAATGAAGAGAGTTGCATATGCTCTCTTTTTCTGTACTTTTGCACCTGCTGCAAAAGTACAAAACGCTTTTGTACTTTTGCAGCAGGATTATTTGTTCTCTCCTTGCTGAAAACCGTAATATAAACACTGGGCAGCGCAACCTCCAGCGGTTCTGGGGGAATGCACAAATCAACAAACCAGTAATGGCATTAATGGGCGTGTAAAATTGTTGTAGCTCTTGGTTTTAGAGTGACCAGTGCGCAGGTTGTCTGCTGTTTCATAAAACTGCAACACTACTGGCATTACATATGCATGACCCTGTTTCAAAGCAATTAATATATTTGTAGAAGAATGGCCATATTGTAAATGTGGATTGATGCATGAAATAATGGCAACACTTAAAGAAACACAGACACAGTTGATGGTTAGTTTCATATTTGGAAACATTGCAGAGATTAATCACTTGTGACATGATGTCTTAACTAAGTAGAATATATAGCTTTAAATTTTGTGTGTTTTAGTGAAAATAATAATTTTCTTAAAGGCTTTGTGACTATTTTTCATAATTAGCTGGTCAGATAGAGGAATGACAGAAAAGAGGAATTGGTTTTGGATCTCTACCACTTCGCCATCTGGTGCCGCATAGATATGTTTTTGCAATTGTTTTCTTACTAAGAGAAGTAAGTTCATCATAATCAAGATTCAACCAATAACTGGTAATAAAATCAGCACTTTTTGCATTTCAGCTTCAGGAACTCCTATTAAAAATGATCTCAGTCATTAATTCAGTTCACAAATCTGGAACAACTTGCAGAAAACTGCAAAACTGCTGAAACTCTGAATTCCTTTAAATCAAATATAAAAAAAATTAACTGTTAAGAGTTGCTCTTGATTAATAACAACTGGAACATTGATCATTATATTTGATGTATATTTACTTGATGATGGCCTTTAACAAAATGTAATGTTTATTACTCGTTTCATTCATTTCTGTACTATGTTTTTATGGTGTAAAGCACTTTGAAATGCCTGGTTGCTTAAATTTGCTTTACAAATAAACATGACTTATTTGTGTCTATTCAGCTGTATTCAAAATGTTTGTTATTTTGAAGTTGTTAACTGAAGACTGCAGCAGTGTCGCTTTACTAGCGGATAATATGAAGGGTGCGGTACATGGACAATCTAGGAAATATGATGAGCGCCTTTATTACGCCGTAAAACCACATGCAGTTTGGACCTTTTGGGTTATTTGATACCAGCTCCCAGCCGGTCACATTCCTCCAGGGTTGGGTTACAGTTCTGTTAGCCTGATCTTGTTTTATTTCTGCTGTTTGCTTTGACACTGAGCCATTTCTGAATTTATCAATTAATAAAATGTGTTTGTGTAGCACATTTCAGCAATAAGGCAGTCAAAATCCAGTAACAAACATTAAATTTTGTTGAGTGCTGTCATAAAAATGATCAATATACATCAAATATATTGATCAGTGTTCCAATTATGATTCAACAGCAAATCTGTAAACATTATTGATAATTAGCACATCTTCAGAGCAGATGGTAAAAAACCGACCACAATATAATTGTTTCATATCAGTTGATATCACTTATTGTGCATCAATAATTATTGATTATTTTTTTATTTTAATGAAAAAGGAATGAAAACCTTTCCTGTTTTTATTCCACGCCATACTTTATTTTAAAGCTTTTATGAGGCCTGGAGCAAAACATGAAACTGCTGCTGTGCAAGTTACTCAACAGGTTGTTGCTAGGCAACCAAAGAATGAGTGAGTTAGTTGATTCCACCAACCTACTTTAGCTGGCCTTCAGAGGTTGAGCAGCTAAAGCCTTTCCTCTTCCTACATCTCCCAGAATGCTGTGCGGTTCAGTGACATTATTGCATATTCTGTCAGATGTGTTATTGATTGATACTGATCGTGTGTCTATCAGTATCAGTGTTATTGATTTATTGTCTGGCGCGTCCTCAGATGAAACCTTGCAGAAGTTGGGCTGGTTTTCTTCATGTTGGCATATTTACATCCAGTGTTGTCACCTTTTGAAGGGGGATCCTCTTGGATGTTCAATATTGGCGTGTCTCAAGTACTACAGGAGTTATGGTTGGCTGGTTTTTTCTCCTCTAATCCAATTTAATCTAATACCCTGAATCACAAGCTGTCACTCACATACTCGTTTATTTTTCAATCTCCCCATGCTTCCTTCTTGTCCCTTATCCATGTGAGGGCTGGAATGTTAAACCTGAAACCTCTGCCATGCTGAATGTTTGATCAGCTGTTCTGTTTCTATCCGAGCGGGAACTATAGGTTCGGACGTTTCCACAGATGTGCAGGAGCCTGAACAGTTTCTGGTGTCTGTGAAGAACAGAGCTGTGGTTGCTGAAGCAGCTGCTGATGCCATGTAGTTATGGTTGCTTTATTAATTTTTGGTTTACATAATTCAAATAATGAGGTGTTATGGTTTCATTTTACAAAGAAACTGCATCAGGAAGCAGAGAAGTGAATGTCTCAGTGCGAGAGAGTCGTGTCAGAAAAGCAGAAGTTCTTATTCAAATAGATCGTTGGTTGTCAGATGGGGAAATGTTTACAGGAAATATCTGATTTAATTATTCCTTCCTCACTACTTTGTGTGATTCCTTCCTTTCTTCCCAATTACCTTGCGTCTTTCCTTCCTTCCTTCTTTCTTTCATTTTTCACTCCTTCCTTGCTTGTTTCCTTCTTTCCTCCATTCTTTTGTTGCTTCCTTGGGTGATTCCTTCCTTCCATCTCTCTTTTTTCCTTTTTTGTTTCTTTCCTTCCTCATTTTATTCTTTGCCCATCCAGCCTCTCCAGTGTGAAAATATCTGACATAAATAAATAATAAACTTCACTTTTTCAGATCTTTTAAAGAACCTGAAGGAAGAATGCTACAATGCTAAATCAGTTCACAGATATTTACTTATTTAGACACATAAGTAAGATGTATAGTCTCATTCTTGAGGAGGCAAACTGAGCTGCAGATGAAGCATAATGAGAGATTTACATACTTGGAAGAAGAAAAAAAACATTCTTTTTAATTGTGTTTGCAATTTTGTTTAATTAGCTTCTGATTTACTTAAGTTGTTGGTAATTACACATTAAGTAAATAGGATTGCCCTGTGGGCATGCACTGCAAGTGATTAGGAGCTGAAATGTTGCTTCACTGGGTTTGAGTCTGTGAAACAAACAAGCTCAGAAGTATTGTTCAAAAATGCATTCTTGTTGAAATAGAAAGGCTGAAATATTTATGATCACAGTAAAAGAGAAAATGTTGGTTTTGCAGCAGCTTTTCTCCTCCTGACCATGTGAAAGTTGGCGAAGCCGTCCCAGAAATGCACTTGTGGTGTTTTCATCTGTAGCTTTGTTTCACCAATTGAACCACACACTTCTTGTGCAACAGGAAATCTCCACCACAATGATTAGCATAGCATCCTGCAGTGCTTAGAAGAGCATCTTGATAAGGTTAGCAAAGAAACCTGGAAAGGTTAGTGTAGCGTCCTCGAAATGCTGGTGTAGTGTTCTGCAAAGGCTAGCATAGCATCCTGCAAAGGCTAGCCTAGCATCCTCCAAAAGTTAGCCTAGCATCCTGCAAAGGTTAGCCTAGCATTCTGAAAATGTTAGCCTAGCATCCTGCAAAGGTTGACATAGCATCCTGCAAATGTTAGCATAGCATCCTGCAAATTTTGGCATAGCATCCTGCGAAGGTTAGCCTAGCATCCTGCAAAGGTTAGCATAGCATCCTGCGCAACCACGGACTTCCTTTCTCACTCGGGCGACTCCTTCCTTTTTTTCTTATGTCTTCGTTATCTCGGATTTCTTCTTTTCTTTGTTTCATTCTTCTTTCCTTTCTCTTCCATCCTTCTTTCCTTCCTACATTCTTTCTTCCCTATTCTTGCTACCTTGGGTGATTCCTTCCTTCTTTTCTTTTATCCTCTGTCCCCGTTTCCCTCCCTCCCTCCTTCACATCTCAAACACCGACCCCCTTCCTTCATGTTTTAATGTGACAGCTCTTGTTTTTATCCAAATGATGAAGCGCATCCTTATCTGTTGTTGTTCTTGGTTCCTCCCTGTTATTATCCACCCCATGTTTCTTCCCCAGTGGCTTCAACTCCTGTTAGTTGTGGTTTGTTTCCATGTTTGCAGTGGTTCTCTGCAGCTTGCTTCAATTTGCTGTGTAGAGGAAGAAACCACGAACATCGACTAAATAATTCAGCCGCTGTGCTGCAGCAACCCTTTCACATCGCAGGAAGGAGAGTGCATATTGTCTGTGGTATAATACATGCTGATAATTAACTTGTACTCAGGATGTGTTGAATATATCTGATGAAAGTGCAACTTGCATAGCCTGAGTCCATAGAATGATGTTTGTTTATAATAGTGAGCATGTTGTAAACTTTTACTTGAAGAATGGAAAAAGCACAGCTCCACACATTTGACTTTTTCCAAACATAGTCTTCTTGGTTAATGAAAAGACTCCCTCTTGGTGAAACACGGTGGTGGCAGCATCATGCTTTTCTTCAACCGGGACAGAGAACCTTGTCAAGATAAATTTAGGAGGAGAATCTGTTAGAAGTTGAACCTTTCAGTGAAGCTATAACCCAAAACATAAATTTATTCCTACACTAGAAGTGTGTTAATGGCCTAGTCAAAGTTCAGACCTAAATTGAGACTTGGAAAATAATTGGATGTTTTCCACCCAATGGCAATACAAAATCTAGACCAAAAATCACCCAAAACCAAGTTTCAGTTCCGCTAAAGTGAACTCTGGTCCAGTTTGAATGCCTCTAAGAACCAAAAGCAGGAAGTGGACTTAAGCATAGGGCATTCTGGGTAAATTCAACCAAAACGAACACAAAAGTCTAGCACTAGTTGGAGAAATGGGTTGTAGTTTTTATATTAACATTTTCTGCTTCTCCATATTTGTTTGGTTTTCATGTGATTCTTGCTGCAGCGCCCCCACAGGCGAGAAAGAGAACAGGTTTTTTAATTTGTTTTGGTTTCACAGAGTGCACTGTGACAGCTGAAAATGTTACTAATGTTGCAATTTTGGTCCCCTGTTTATCCAAGTCTGGTGGAAACGCCCTACATCTCTAGATGTGCCACACTTTTCAGATTTTGACCAGCAAAGAATCTTATAGGATGTGTATTTACTATTCACTGTTTTGTTTTAGACTGTTTCATCAAATTCTGACAAAATAAATGCAGGTTGTGGATGAAAGCAACAACCGCAAGAGCAAATCGCTGTTAAATTTGTTTGCTTGTTTTTCGTTTTTCTTTAGCAACTTTCCAATAATGAAAAAAAGACTTTAGACAAAATAAGAGAAAATAATTTGTTCATCTTTCTGCCACGGTGTTCCAGAGACTGTAGGAACGCCAAAGGCACATTAAGTTGTTCTGATGACATGTGGTGGGCGAACATCTAAGACTGAGTTCATTTATCACCTGTTTGTTTGTTCCTCTTTGCTGCTGCTTCACATGTATTCAGTGAATTTGTTATCATAACTGTGCAGTAACTCAAACTAGTGTTGCAGTTAGCGATGAATTGATTATTCTGACAGTTAATGAATTTATCAGGTAAAGAAATGGCACACTATACACATTCTTCATTTAACTGCAAACTCCTTTTTTATAAAATATTAAAAAGGCATTAAGAGATGGAAACATATTACCTTCTGAAGTAAGGAAATAAAGAATAACAGCATTCATAGTGAGAATGAATTAGATGAAGCTCAAATTGCCACTTGAGGAGTTTTGGGTAATATTTACAGACAAAATAGTTTTTTATCTTAAGTACAATATATATGTATTTTTGCAAATCTATTTTTGGCTGATCTTTAAAAAAAAAATGTTTTTAGCAAATGGCATTTTTTGAGTGCTCCAGTTTCTGCAAGCGATTAATCACAATTAGTTGTTTCAGCACTGAATCAATAAATCAAACCACTTTGCTTTATATCTAATGTGTTTTTCTTATGTCGGTAAGCCGAGATAAATCTAAATTTTCTCAGTATCCGATGACCGAGATGTGCAGTTTTCAGATTTCCACCCATCGTCACCTGTTTTCTTGGCCCAAATAATTTAGATTGAGCACGAAGGTTAATCTTTTGGCATTATCTGCTGCTTCTTTTTGTCTGAATTACTGTACTGGATATGTTCCTGAATTAGTTGATTACTTCAAAAATTGATTAATCACGAATAATTGTTTTACAACTAAATCAAACTACTTTGTTTTATCACTAAAAGTTGTGTTTTAAAGTTTTTTTAATGTCAATAAATGTAGATAAATCTTAATTTCATCACCGTCATGTGCAATTTCCTGATTTCCATCCGATCGTTATTTGTTTTCTTGGCTCGAGTCATTTAAATGGAGGGTGGTGTGTATTTTCTGGCATTGTCTGCTGTTCAGTCCTTATCCCTGTCAACCTGTTAAACAAATGAGTGATGAGCTGAGGCTTCGCCGCCGCCTGCCTGCCCACCGCATCGAAGCGAGGCATGGATCACATGGAGGGAGGCAGAGAAAAATCAATTTGCCTTTCACAAAGTCTTCATTAGTTTGCCTTTTGTGAAGCGGCGAGGTCAAACCAAGTTTGGCTGCTCCTTACAACCACGAGAAAGGTCGAGTCAATAAATGCATGCGTATGAATTTTGATACAGCCAGAGAAAGCCAACCACACAGCTGGGAGGGTTGAAAAACAGGGTTTTGGACTTCATTTTATGACATTAAAGCCACAATGAAATGAAAAGGACATTATGAAAAACCTCATATGGATCTAAAAATGTCAGACTCTGTATTACTGTTTGCTCTGCAGAAGTCTTGCTGTCAGTTTGTGATGGAGTAGAAAAAGTAATATGGCCTGTAGCTAGAAATAAACAAAACACTGGTGGCTGTTTTCAACATGTAACATTTTTTAATTTGCTGTCCTTGATTACATAATTTTGAATTGAATTTGGAAAGTGCTTGATTTCTGTAGAAAGTCCTTGACATTCAAACTGCACAGCTTTGTGAAAAAGCACAATTTGACCTCTGCTTAAAAACTTAAACATGGAAAACCTTATTTACAGCCCAGATATTTTCATACAACCAATAAAATCATAGTCACATTATTATAATCAGACTAAATTTGTTTTGTTTTAGGTCAGTTAGAATTGCTAAAATGATTTTTATTTGCTAAATGCTAGAAAACATTGAGATTTTTCTTTGTAACTTTATATTTTGAAGCGTTTAATTTGAGCAACAAAGTTAGTTAGCTGAAATTATTTTGGTTGTTTTAATGTAATATTTATTATTCCAAATTTTTCAATGACTTTTTGATTTGTTTAGATGAAATAAACATTTTTTTATATATTTTATTTGTTAGTTATCAAAATGTAAAATTTGTTATTAGATCTGTACAGATGTAAATATTATGTCCAAAGTGTGGTGCTGGAAAAGTTTGAAAACTTACCTTAAAATCCCTGAAAAAGTACTTAAATATCACTGTGGGAAACGTGGACAAACTCTGCTCCTAACAAGCTTGCTTCTTTTTTTTTTTTACTACATTTGTCAACCAGGCAGCAAAATCATGCAAACTCAAAAAGCGCATTGATTAATTATTCAATAAAATTTAATTAGAGCACAACATTTACATCAAAAATGACTTTTTTTAATGCATTGTTGATCATTTTCCATCATGCTGGTTCATGTTCATGTCTTATTAGCCGGTCGTGTCCTTTGCGCTGCCTGCATGATGATGTGCCTGTTGTGGTGAACGCCACAAATGGAGTAATAATGGTTTACCCACTGTGGAAATAAATATTGTCAGGTCTTTATGAATCAAAGCTCGCGGTCTGAATCAGAGGGAGAAAGAAAATCTTTATTAAATGTCTCTTTCATTTGATGCAGCAGGAGAAATCCCTGCGCTCGCTGCGTCGTGAATGCATTATCCCAGGCACCGGCCGACGACTCGCATACATTAGCACCTAGCTTGTAAGGTTTATTTTTGCAAAGTGTTGCCAGCAGATTGGTTTTATAAAGGGCAAATCTATACAGCTGATGCTAAAATACTAAATGTGTGTTTAATTTCTGACCAGAAAAGTAACAAATCCAATTCTTTAGTCCAGTTCAGGTTAGTACCTCTTTTAACCTTCTGCTGTGCTTTTTAGTAAAAACCAACAAATAATCTACTAATGTTTTGAAATCTAGGTTTTTAGTGGTTTCTCCAGTTTTTAGTGGAATAATGTGGAGCTAATTTTGACGCACCTTTCACCAACAGGGAAGTTCAAACTGATTTACGTCATGAAACATCATATGAAACAATCTGTTAACATTACATTTTGTTAAATGCCAGCATCCCAATCATCAAGCAAATACACATCCAATATATTGATCAATGTTACACTTAGTACTAATCAAAACCAATCAGATTTAATTGAATTTTCACAACAGATAGCATGAAAAGTAGAATAATACTTATGTATTATTTAGATCTGTTATCTTGTTTGGCTGAAAGCTGTTTTTTAAACAATTCTCCACAAAAACCCAGAAGAATCCCACAGAAGAAAAAGTTTGCAAAGATTTATTTTTGTGTTTTTCTTGATTTTAAAGCCTAAAAGTGAAGTTCAACTGGTTATAACAACTTCTCTAATGCAAATATTTTTTTAAGCTTTAAATTCTCTTTTTCTAACGGCCATGCAGCAATTACAGAAGAAGCCCTTTAAAAAAAATCCAGTTTATTTTCTCAACAAAAACCAGAGTAGAGATGCAGACGCAGCAGAACATTTATATTTTGATGGATATCTAATCTCAGCTTCTTTTGTATCTTTTTGTCTGTTTGTTGCTGCTGTATGGAGTCTGGCTTTGGGAGATTTCCTACGTATAGTTTGTGTTTTATTATATTTCTCGTCGTCAAAACGTGAAATATGCTTTCTAAACTCTGAACTTCATCCACTCAGCAGACACAGCTGTGCTGTTTATTTCGACAAAATGATTTCCAATATGTAATATTTTTCACCAAAAGCTTGGAGTCTCAAAGCTGCAGCAGAACTGCCTACAAAACTCAGTCGGAAATGACTCTTTTGTCTGCAGACAACAGGGTGAGGCCACATCCATCCACATTTATCACAATGCTCAATACAACTGTAGCAAATATGAATGACTTGGGGAATGTAAAATATGAGGGTCTCCTGGTTGCAGCACATTGGAGCAGCTCGGTGCTGATTTGTTCTTTTTTGTTGAATTCGGTTCATATTTTTTGTGGCGTTGCTGTTTGGGCAGTTATTCCCGCTGGTCTGGGATGCTGTGCAGCTCGAAGGATCTTTGCTCATACTTTGTGTTTAGGGAGTTGTTAAAATGCAACCAAAGCAGCAATGTTATTTCTCTTGTTCTTTTCCGCCTGGGAGTAGCGGATTAGCATATCAAATCCAAAAAGAGTTTCATGGATGCAAAGCAGAGAAAGAGCATCATCTTATCCCCTACTCCAACATCTCTCCTTGAGAACCAGTCAGGCAGATATGAGGCAACTTATGTTGACCATCCAGGATGTATTGGTGAGGAAGAATACTGTTTCTACTGCCCAGATATTGAGCTGTTAGCATGTCATGACAGTCATCTTCAGTCAGAGGCTTCTTCAGATTCATTACAACCCTGACTGCTACTGGACATCACCACCCTCAACTGCTCTTAGGCGATACTTCAATGATATGGACTTATGACATAAGACTGTCCGTGCATCCTTAAAAAGTCTTAAAATCATGGATCCACATTCTTTTAGGGCCTAAAATTCAGGCCTTAAAATTCATTATACATATGTAAGTTGGCCTTAAGCACATTAATCACAGGTCTTAAACTTAATCTTATATATTCTATGTAGTCTATTTTTCTTGTGTGATTCAAAAGTTTGAATTACATGCAGACATTTTTATTGGGTTCTGTGATTAGAGGTTGTTGCTACCACTAACTAGCTGCTAATACACCCCAGCTAGCTATATAGCTAGCTTTTTTTTTTTTTGCGTCTATCACCAGTTGGTTGTTCCTGTTCACTATTCGCTCACTTCTGTTTCCAACCCATAAAGTGCTTGGCACTACTATATATAATTTGCAATTTCCTCCTGTGTATTTCTGTCATAATACAGGTCTTAAATTTCATTCATAGTGGTCTTAAAAAGTCTTAAATTTTAATTCAACATTTCATTGGTAGAAATTGCCATCCTCTTACCATCAAGAGCATGTGAGGTAGAAAAAATGTTATTTTGTGAGTTTTTGTTCAGTTTGATGTTTTCTTCTAGTAGGAAATGAGTTGCTGTGATGAAATCCGTTTCCTACATAACTGAACAGCAGTCGGCCTTCAGGGGAATTATTCCTGTGGTGACGGCTTTATCTGGGTCACTGTCGCAGCACACTTATCATTTGTGCTAATTTCATAGGTAACCATATTGACCATTACCACTAAACCAGAACGCTGAATTAATTAAGACCAAAGTTAGTGTCTTTATTGTGAAACATGAATGAATTTAAGCTGCTGACCATTTATCCGCTCAACCACGACATATTTTTGAAGAATGTCCTGATGTGTCCGAAATCTCCAATTATGGCTCATTTATTGACTCATTCATTGAATGATTAATGCTGACATTAAAGCATTCATACCTGCAATAGCAGCTTTTCTATGCAAGCTAATGACTATAATTTATCACTGAACTGGGCACATTAAAGTTGAGCCATTATTGATTAGAAATATTAAACAGAAAAGTTTGTCTACCATCAGGATACATGAACATTTAGAGCCAGATTGGATGAGATGAACCACATAAGTATTTAATTATTAATCTGTTTGTCAGGGATATTTAATTCTTTCCTTCAAACAACTTTTATCCACATCTAGAGTCAGATTGAATTATGCTCTGATACTCCTAAATAAAATCTGAATAGTCTTGTTAGATTGAAAACAATCAGAGTCATTGGGATTACATGCAAAATGATGTTTGGCGGAAAATGATACATGGTGGTGGCAGGATTATGCTGAGGGAAAATGTTTAATGAATGGAGCTAAATGCAGGAAAATCCTGGAAGGAAAGATGTTAGAAAAAATGTACAGCTTGTGACTCCAAAGTAATAACTCTTTAAACCTTCCACAATTAACCAAATAATGTTTATTTAAATATAGATATAATAACAAATGCAAGTTTGAGCAGTTATTCTATTTTTGTCATTGTGCAAACACACTGAATTTCCACTAGAAAATATCACTACAAGTCATATGGTTGGAAACTTTATGGTTTGGTTGAAATCTCATAGAAGAAGGTTTTATGTTTTTTCTAATAATACAGTAGTTCTTAAAAATAACACATCTCCTATTACAGATGCTTATTAATAAAAGTCAGAAGTCGTCTTTTTATGAAAACATTTGCGACTCTAAATGAATTTTATTGAGCTGGACTGAAATGTTCAGATCCTCTCCAATCTCGGCCCGAAGCAATAAAACGAATGTTTTGTTTGTGTTTTTTGATAAATCTAAAGTGAAGGGATCAATGGACATGAAATGCATAAAAACTGGGTTCTGACATTTTTCTGTCAGTCTAAATCAAAACATTCTATATTTTTTGTCCAAGACTCCAGAAACTCACGTCAAGATTGATCAACATTGTTTTCTTTAGCTGCCATCAGCTCCTGCTGATAAGAGTCCGGGGTGATCAATCCTAAACTAGAAGTCGTTTTTTGATTTTGTGTTGAACTTGTTTATTTTATTGAGGGTGATGGTGTTGCGTTGCAGAGAGGCATCTTTCTCTAAAACAGAGCTCAGAGTTGCCAGTTCTCGTCTCCCGATTTGCCTAAAACATTTCAGATTTACCTCCTCATTTCTAAACTACAGCCATTTTTTTCCTTCCCAGTCTCAACTTTCCAGTTCCTTCCCATAAAAGCCCATGTGTGTGTCCGCCGCTGCGCACGGCCTATTTAAAGTTGCAGCACTGGCTCTTTGAGATTTGGATGAGCTCAAGATGCAGTAAAATTTTTACAGATGGTGTGTTTTTCTCTTCCTTCTCCACATGAAGAGATTGGTGGAGTGAGAGAGGTTTATTAAATTCTGGAAACATAAACACAGACACGGATGGGAAACAATCCCCCTGGCTAACATCGAGCTCTGTCTGAAAACAGAACGTTATCGTGCATGTTGTAAGGACATGGTGGCATCAGCAGGATATGTTCCTTCTTCCTGGTTCTCACTGTTTCCACGCGATGGTGATTAATCACTCCTGTTTTGTGGTGAAAACGGGTCTGGATGTCGTAATCTTCCGTATATCTGACTGTTGCACCGACGTGCTCTGAGCGATTTCTAGTTTGAAATCTCTGCCACCAGACTCTAATAATCCCAGAAAATCCCGAACAGTTAATCCAATTAGAGTCAACACATAGCTGCCCTCTGCAATAAATCTAGTACAGGTTAGCGCGAGAAAACACTGTGAAAACGTTCTCATCTGTGTTTTCTCAGATTACCATGTTTATTATGAAGAATTGTATTCTGGTTGAGGGATTCTTTAAAGCAACCTGCTTCTGAGAACAGTTTAAAATAGCTGAGATGGAGTGTATTTAGCAGGATTAACCCGTGTCAGTTCACTTCCCGGAGCTGGAGGGAAAGCCCTCATGATGTAACTCTGTAGCGCATCTATCCGCCGTAAACCGCTGGAGCACAACAATGTAAACACAGCTTTCCTTCTGTTACTCTGAAATTCCTCATGAAGTTAATAGTAGTTAGTAGTTTTAAAGTGAATTACAGATGCATATCGTCACAATATATTCTTGGTTAGGATTACAGGTGTTTAAGTTTTGAAAAATAGACCATAATTTTCAAACGTTTTCCATCTTTAATCTGTTATGCATCTTAGAAAACACACAGGTTTGTTAGAGGTGAAAACAAATCTAAAAATATAAAAAAATACTTTGCATAAATGTAAATCTTTTTATTTAAGGTCAACATTCAGGCTTTTTGAGGTAATTAGCTCTTATTTTTTATTAATAAAAAAACGATTTTAAAAATTGTTAAAGTATTTTGTGTAGTTATTTAATATTTTATATGAAAATTAGTGTTTTTTAAATTTTTTTATTTCTATTTTCAATTAAATAGAAACTAAAATAACCAAACTGACAGTATATTTGAAATGAGTGATTTTATTTAGTCATTTTTAATTTATTAGAATTAAAAATTATATAATTTTTCAAATGGTGTTTAAGTATTTTCATAATTTTCTAAACACTAAACTAAAGAAGGAATCAAACTGAAAGTTAGTTTGAAATGAGTAGTTATCTAAATATCTGAGTTTCCCCTCCATGTTGCAGTGAGACGCGTGTCGAAGCAGCTGTGGCTCGTCCTCCTCTCTCCTGGTCGCCAAAGTGTTTGCTTTTAATAAACCTGAGTGCACAGCTGCAAACACAATGAGGGCACAAAAAATCTGCACATTTGATGGTGTCATTCATGATTTCCACAAATTTATCCTCGTTACTCGTCTCTCCATGATTAAAGTGTCATTTTTAAGCAGATGTTGTGATAACATAAATGCCTTTGAGGATTTTAACTTCAGCTTTGGCATTCACAGCTGGAGTGATCAAAATATCGTAGTTTGCCTGGACCTCAGCTTAAATGTGTAAGCATCCTGATGATTGATGGCTTTGGTCTCTGCAGCTATAAAAATATCATGAAAGGTCAAAAAAGGGCTTTCATTTGATTTCCTGTCGACTTTAAGCTTCTCTGTGTGTATATAGAGTTGGCGGCATAACGGTTCAGAGAGCGTATTTTCCTGCTTGAGTGACTTTCTAAATGGCTATGCCTTTGTTTGACAGCTTTACTGGCTCACTATTATAACTTTGGTTTCCCAGGCAACAAGTTACGCCAACTAGCAGACTTGTTGACCTACTGGTTTACTGCCTGCTGCGACCATTTGTACCAGTCATTACAAATAATTGGCTCTAATTGTTGCTGTTCTCAGCATGTGTCGATGCTTCAAACAGGAACTTAATACTGAGTCAGCAGCTGTAATGGGAAGAACTGCAGCTGAACGCACATCATGCTCTCACACCTGGACGGCCTGTAGCAACAGGAACCGAGTGCAGCTTGTTTCTGTACATCTATAGAACCGCGGCCGGGTTTCCCGAGATAACATTGGAGGCAGAAGTTCCACTTCCAGTAGCGTGCGTTTGTTAAAGCAGCAGCTGAGCGGTGAACTGTGAGTGAACGGATCTGTCAGAAGGTGGAGGATAAAAGGATTTGGAGGTTTAATCTGGATGCAGGTTCTAGAGGGCTTTGGGTCGACGTTGGCTAACCCAGATTTCCACGGTGGACTCATCCGTTGATGGCTTCGCCTGAAACGAGTGTCGAGATTCTCTGTTGGAAAGTTGTGTTCACATTGCAAAAGAGCCGATTAGCCATCGATTAATGAATTGATTATTCTGATGATTAATTGATGCTAGTTGTAGAGCACTCTACCAACAACCACACTGTTATTAAAACAGACGAACTGACCTCAATGCGTTACCATAGACATTTTCAATACATTTTTAACATAATTTGAACCAGGTGAAGCTAAAACTGCTACTTGAAGAATTGTGGGTAGAACATATTTACAGACAAAGTTTTTTTTTTCTTTTTTTTTTTTTTTAAATCTTACATGGAAAGTATTTAGATTTTGTACAATTTTGCTTAATTACTCCTCTGACAGTGTTATTCTTCCAAAATTGTTCCATTTTTTGGGCATACTCCAGTTAATGATTATTCAATCACTAAAGTAGTTGACAGTTAATGCAATAATCGATTAATCGTGACTAATGCAATTAATCGTTTCAGCCTCAGTAGAAATATGAATCAGCATGAGACTAGATATTCAAACTTTGAGACAAATTTTTCTAATAACACAAAATCTATTTTGCTTTCAGGATATGAAGATTTTTTTTTTTTTAGCAAAGCGTCTGTAAATATCAAGTTTTAATAGTTATTTTAAAACACAAGTAAATGAAACTTCTGTTTGTATTCAGGTTTTAATGTGACATATAAGTCAGGCTTATAAGGATTAATTTATTGGTGCTGCATGCTTGTAGTTTGATAAAAGATGTAATGTTTAGAGTTTATTCATGTGAAAAGGAAAATTCTCATGTTTCACCTGAAAAAAAAAGTAATAGAGTTTATGAAAGCATAAACTGAAAGAGCGAAGGTGGCGCTGAATTAAGTCTGCGTTTTTAAACATTTGATCTATTGTTAATAGAGATGTGAATCATGGATTTGTGGATGTGTTAACACTTCATATTAAAATGAATCAGTTGTTGCAGCTCAGTATTTCCTCTCCAGGTTAACGTTTCTCTTTTTTCCCCTCCTCCTGCTCCTTTTCTTTCCCACCTGTCAGATGATGAAGCACGCCTGGGACAGCTACCAGCGCTACGCCTGGGGTTCCAATGAGCTCCGGCCGGTCTCCAAGCAGGGCCACTCCAGCAATCTATTCGGTGAGAAGTGCAACCCAGGCACACACACAGCACAGACACACACAGGATTGATCTCGTTTCCCTGCCGCCAGCAGTCTTGCCCTTTAGATTAGCAGCCAAATTGGCCGCTACTTAGAGCCATCCGTCTATGCATGCCTCGAAATGTCAATTTTATCATATATTTATATTCTGTTTATGCATCTAACCAATTGTCAACAGCTATGGTGCTAATGAGTGCAGCAGGGTTTGTAGCTGTCATGATGACACAGCTAAACGATTAATCACGATTAATCACTTATAGAAATCATTGTTAACTAACTTAGTAATTGATTAATCTTTAACTAAAGTATACAAACTCAAAAAAGGCTATTTGCTGAAAGAACAACACACTCACAGCAGTAATTAAAACAAAACTAAACAAAAGACATACATTTTTAAATTTAGCATTTATAAATCATATCTGTATGTATTTGTTCTACCCAGAATCGGTTGTTGCATCCCTACAAACAGAGATCTTGCAGCAGATCTTTGTTGTAAGTATTGCTGGAGTTGCTTTCAGCTTGGGGATCTGTGCATCAGAGGTGTCAGTCTAGTGCTGTTGCATTCTGATGATAAGATGCCATTCATGTGTGAAAAAGGCAGCTTGGCCTCAACTGCTGATAAGGAAACAACAAAACACTCTCACAAGTTTGGTCTCAGTTTTTCCTGTTGTTTATAACACTCTGATTTTTTATTTTTTTTTTTTTGGCTGTAATTTTAAGAAAATGGAGAGGAATCTGTGTTGAACGTTGAAGGTATTGGTGGGTTTTGACCTCACAGCAGCTGTGAAAGCTCTAAACACCGATATGGGCATAAAGTAAACCTTTCAGCAACTGTTTACATTCAGATGGCAGCTGAGTTTCACTGACGGAAAATCCAACTCCTCGCTGGCTGAATACAGCAATTAACTCTTTTTTAAACCTGAAATCTTTAAATTTCCGGTGTTGAATTGTAGTTGTTGAATGAACATGTCTTTATGCATTTGCTTTAGTTGTCTGGGTGTTACGTAAAGGTGTTAAACCACAACCATAACCACGTGCCGAAGGTAAATCCTCCGGCACGTGGCCTCGTTCTTCCCCGCCCCATTGAAGAGACACTTACCTGTAAAAACATTTTTCATCACCGTAAACATCCCAGAATCCTTTCTAAGGCTCTTCAGAAAACAAGTGGACTATTATAAAAATCACACATTTTATTCAGTCCTTAACCCTGATGACTGAATCAGGGTTAAGGATTCAGTTCCATAAAGCTGGAACATATTTATGTTCCAGCTTTATAAACATAAACATGGACTTTGCTTCTCCTTTGCTTTCAATAGGCAATATAAATAAATTAAAAAAAGAAAAATATATGTTTATTTGTTTTTTGGTTTTATCGATTAGTCAAATTTTTGGTTTTTGAAGATTTAATGTTAATCTGAACTTTTTTTATCCAGTGCGCTCTTTGGGCACGCCCAACTTTGACCATTTTTATTAAACAAGCGTGTTTCACACCTTCTATTTATCTGGACATATAGGTTAACTCTATGATGGAATATTAGGGCCAGGCTAAGATTTTTAAATGTTTAATTACTAAAATAAAGTCATAATTTACAGTAATACAATCATAGTAATAGTCATATGACAATAAAGTCGAAATAATGTGAGGATAAAATATTAATATTACCAGAATAAAGGCGTAATATTAGGGGAAAAAAACAGTAATTTTATGAGAAATCCATGAAAAATAATGAAGAATGTTGAGAATTTTGTGAAGTTATGCTTTGGTGTTGGTTTTACAAGTAAGGAAACGTTTAGTCTTTTAACAGATCGGCATCAAATTATTATCCAGAGCAGGACCTTGAAACGACTGAGTCTATTTCAAAGAAAGAGATGCACGAACTGAGCTGTTACATCAGATATTATTATAACTGTATGAACTTCTTTCTTGTAATTTTTAGGCATTTTCTGGTCAATTTGCGCCTTTATTTTGCTGATATTATGACTGTTACCTCATAATAAAATAAATATTTGTGTAACTTTGCTCTAATATGCCATTGTACAACTCTCAGAAGGAATTATTGAAATAAAAGCCACTTTAAAAAAATATACTCTGTCATTTATAATTAATTTGTTTAGAAAAGAAAACGAGAATTCACACCTCTCCAAACGAACTTGAGTTCAGTTAAAGCAGGCTAAACAATGCTGATGTGAATCCAGCCCATCACGTTTAATTCTTTGTGATTTCAGTGTTGCAGACTTGCTCACAGTGCAGATTCTGGCTGTATATGATCTGCTGCTCCAGTTTTTTCATACTGAACACTGTTTTAGTGCTGCACCTCTTACATTTAATGAGGAAATTCAATCAGCTTTGTGTAAATTCCTTCCCCCCGTGTTCCTAGTCGTATGTAAATGTAGGAAGAGAGAGAACAATCCAGGTCTATGAATACTAATTATTAGATTAGCCTGTTCAATCCGGTGTTTGCCTTTCTCTTTACATTCCCCTCCTGGTGTTCTGAAAAGTAAATAGGCTCTTCTCCGGTTCCTCCAGACCCAATCCCATCAGTAAACAGGACGCCTCGCCCTCAGGGCCTCGTCACAACCTTCGCTGGCTCCTGCACAGCACAACATACAACATTATCATCAGCATACACTGTAATATTAAACACGACTGTCAAAATAAACTCAATACTTCATTTATCAAACTCAGAAGTAACAGAGTTATAGTGTCTGTTTAGAATTAACAGGCTTAAAGATGCAGTATGGAACTTTTTAAAATGGCTCATAGCCATGTTATTAATCCATCTGTAAAACTTTATAAATCATTATTACTGTTTATTATGCATTGCTTAAGGGTAAGAAAGAGATAAAATCTACCTGTTCTTGCCAAATAGTGAGACGTATTCCTTCACATATTTATCTAGACAGAGCTAATGAGATAGATAGCTAGATACGCTACGCTGGAGCTTCATATGATAATAAAATAAACTTTCTTGCATGATTGTGTATAATCATGATTGTCATTTCATTCTGTTGGTTCATCAGTTGTTAAATTTCCAGATTCAGGCATCGCTGGTGGAAATGTAGAGAATGAAAAGCTGGAAAATATAGCATCAGTGCTTCAAAAGATGATTAAATATTGGATTTTATCTAGAGGTTGGCTTATTTGTGAAGGTTTCCTTTTTTAGAATGATTGAATTCTTTGTGAGTTTTGGCTTGCTGCCATCTTGGATCGGCGTTTTTCTCGAGTGTCCTCGTCAGATGGCCGTCTGCAGGGCTTGGAGACCCACTCAGCGCCTCAGGCTGGCTACTCTCTGGCATCAGTTCATGGATTATCCTGCCAACAGGATGCGTTCAAATAAATGGATTGGGAAAATCCACATGTCTTCTCCAGCAGAACATTGGAAGTTGTTGGGAAAATAAGTTATTCTAATGTTTTCAATGTGGTGGCGGATTGGTGTGTTTCCAGCAGAGATGGGATAGACTGACGGGCGGCTGCGTGTCCTCTGTGGAGAGAAACTCCTTGTTCTCAGACGCCAGCTGTTCCATCAGCTGTTTCCACTTTAAGTGTGTTTAGCTGGATTTTGGCTCATTTCAGGGACGTCTTTATCCTGCGTCGAACATATGTCCTGCTTTCTGGATATCTCCGGTTCCCTGCAGCGGCAAAACCAGGAGCTTTTAAGTATTCAAGTTTTGATTCTTACAAATCAAAAAGATTCAGGTAAAAATAACTACATTTGTTGTCGACTTTCTGAGAGTTAAAATGCTTTGAGGTGGAGTCCAGAAATGGGAAAATGTTATTTGTCTGCATAAAACAAATATTAATTTTCCTTGGTGCTGATTGATTGAATCCCCAAAAACGACAGTAAGGATTAAGACTGTAGATGTTAGCTTCTGTGACAATGCTAACAGCTTCCATTAATGTATATTTGGTGTTTGAACCATTAAAATAGGCAGTTGGAAGCGTGTTTAGATTAACCTTCCCAAGTATTTGCAGATTTCAGGTATTTAGAGGCTGTAGTTCCTAAACCCTGTGAATACTAGGAATCTACGGTTCAACAAAAAATTGGAAAACTTGGATGCATTAACTTAAAGTTGGGGTAATGATCTGTTTTTTTTTCACCTGCAGGTAAAAATTAAAGATATTAAAGGACAAGGTGCGTTATCCTTTATAGTTAAGTCTGAAAAGGTCTTCAATTCTTTAAAGTTGACCTTAAATACTTTTATTCTTGTTTTAAATGTCGTGACAAGTCTATTGAATCTCATGTTCTGTAGTTTTTTTCTCGCAGGACTTATTTGTCAGGCAAAAGTTTCAGTAGCATTCAGACACCTTCACTGTGTCTGTGACTCAAATCGATAACTAGCCGCTAATAAGCAATGCTAGCTAGCTTCTTTATGCCTAAACTTCATCGCCTGTTGGCTTTACATAAACAGTAGGCTAATAAGACACTTGCTGTAGAGTTATAAATAAGTAGTGCTTGAATACATCAGCTGGATCACAAATTTGCAACAAACTTCCAGAAAACTGAAAAACAGCTGAAAAACTGATTTCCTCTAAATCAAGGCCTGAACTCATCTGTTTAGAGTTTTATTCACAGAAACTGGAACATTGGTCAACATATTTGAAGCATACTTGCTTGATGATTTTGAAAATGACATTTGACAAAATATGTTTGTTTCATAATAGAGGATTATATGATGTTTTTATGAGGTAAAGCACTTTGAAATGTGCTCTGCAAATAAACTTGATGCCAATAAACAAATAGGCTCGGTTTTCCCAATTCAATATGGGTAGTCAGAGTCGATCCTCTTTTTGTTCCTGTGCAGTTTCTCTTCCTGCCTTTTATTAGAAGTCTTAAACACAGTTTGGTGACTGAAGGCTTTTGCCGAAGTTGTATTTTTAAACAAATATCCTGAAAAGCTGACTAGGCGGTTTCAGATCCCGTGCCTTAGGACTCTGTAGATTCATTGGTTCTGCTAAAATTAAAACCAGCTAGAGGCGTGGATGGCATCCATCTCTCTGCCTGTCGCCTCGGCCCCTTCTCTACCTGAAGGAGCCGAAATACTTCTGATACAGAGCAGGTACATCTCTGTTTTTGAATTGCTGGTTTGTAACTTTTCAAGGTGGTTTAAATCAATAGTTTTTCCTGCTCTCTCAAGGTCTCTTTTTTTGTTTTCATTGGACATTTGGACTCCAGTTTTAATCATTTAGAGGTTTTTGTGCATCCTTAAGAAGTCTGAAAAAGTCCTAAATTCATGCATCTAAAATTAAGACCTAGATGTGTCTTACATTTATTTATAAATATGTAAATCACAGATCTTAAATATTGTTGTGGCAGGACTATTTACTTTTGTATATTCTATGAAGGCTGAACAATGTGGACTTCAGCTTTTATAATATTTTGTGATGCTCTTAAAATACCAATAAAAGTGCAGATAAGAACTATGTATTAACTGTAAGGCTGTGAATGTATAATAGCCACATGGAAAACATTTGTAACACACTTCCTCGGTCGTATAAAGAAGTGTGATTTATATCACTAAACCTCTCATAGTAATTGTATTTTTTATTGATAGTCTCTTTGAACAAACGGAGAATAGCAAAACTATTATTGTGTCAAGACTATAAATTTATGAAGATGAACAATACAATAAATGGCCACCCTAACATAGACTTCCTCACTTGAAGTGGTTGAGGCTACCGCTAGCTAGCTGCTAATATATCTTTGCTAGCTCCTTGGTAAGTTCGAATTTATTGCCATTCATCTCCACGACTGGCTCACTTCTCTTTCCCCATGCGAAGCACTAGTACTATATAAAACATGTATAAAGTATTTCTGTTGCAATACAGGTATTAAATTTCATTCATCATGGTATTAAAAAGCCTTAGATTTCAGTCGGTGAAACCTGCAGAAAGTTTTGTGTGTAAAAGTTGTTTAAATACTGCGCTACCAATGGAAAATTCACATTTTCCCCACCTATTAACACATAATGCATTGAACACAATATTTTCCATTTTTTATGAATCGGGTGCAGCTTGTTCAGGTTTGACATTGACCTGAAAGTGTGGTTGTTTTCCCAGACAGTCGGATGGAGTTGTAGCTGGAGGCGAAGTGAAGAAGTGAAGACCTTCACCTCCTCCTGAGACACAGTGGCTTTGCAGTGCAGGTTTTCTTTCTGGCCCCGTGTGCAGTGCTTTAAAAAGGCCCCAGGATGAATGGCAGGCTTTGCCACAGATGCTGCGAGGCTTTTTGTGCGACTTGCTTTCCTTTGTCACTTTGTTTTTCTCCCTGCGGTTTTTCCTCCATGCCCATGTCGGAGCACTATGACTTTATTTATTATCGCCTTTAGCTGAAGCCGTACTGCAGCTAATGCAGAGCTGGAACAAATTTTCAGGTTTAATAATCACCTGAGGATGTCTTTTTTTCTTGCTGTTATTTTCTTCATTGATCTGTGTTCAGTTTTGATCAAATCAAGCAAATATATTAACCCGATATCTATTGTCAAGCCTAAACTTAAAAGGGATTTTTACGACATTTCATTAGGCCGTAGTAGATGGGGAAAAGGAGCAAATTTTAGCCAGAAATTCTGAAATCTTGTAATTAATCTAATAAATTTTATAGAAAACTTAGATTTTTCTCTAAATGTTTGAAATCCAGGAATTTCCAACTTTTTTGTAGAAAATTTCTGATTCAGTTTGTTGGTCTAAATCCAGCGCAGATATTTATGTGACTGTGATCCAACATACCAGTCAATCTGCCCAGCTGTCCTATTTGTACTTTGTCCTTCAAACTTGGGTTTATCAAACAATACCATCAGAAATAAAAAAATAGGAGATAAAACTTGAAGAGGAAAGTGTGATCTTTGGACAGAAAGAGGTTCTATTTCCCGTTAATGGTTGAGAAAGTCTTATCACTAATCTCTGAAATCTATAGCAGGGCACTTTTTGACCAAACAACAAAACATAACACAAAAGTATTTAGAACAACTTCTCACCATTAATAGCTCTGTTTGAATTTTGCGAGTTTAAGTTGTGTGTGTTAAAGCGATATTTATAATTAATGAACTGTGCAATATTTTAAATGAGTTTTTGAGGTTTAATTAGTGGGTTTCACCAGGAGATGTTTGGAAAAAATTGACTTTTATATTGTTAAGCATTTGTTTTGCTGTTTGAAGTCAATGTCAATTAATTATAAAGTCCAGCCCAGCAGTTTGTGTGGATTTTTCCAACATCCTTTAATTTGTCTGCATCTATTTTCTTCTAAATGCATTAATCCAGACTTTGAAGTCTTTTATCCATTCATCAAGTTGTAAACCACATTGTCCAAAGATCATTGTCCAACCACTGAATCTTCAGTAATCCATCCTTCAACAAGTTAGGACAGTTGTCCAACCATCAATTTGTCCTTTAATCCTTTCGTCAACCATATAGACAATTGTCCAGTCATCAAGTTGTGTTTTTATCAATCCATCAACCGTTTGTCCAATCTTTAATTCATCTGTCTAGCACCCATCCTGCCATTGGTCTGCACTTTTATCCACCTGTTTTCCATCCATCCACAGAGGTTTTGCTGTCCAGTCAACCTTTGGTTTTCAAAGTCAGGCCTCTGTAGAAATACCTGCCATAAATTCATAGAGAACGTTTGTCTATAACTTTAAAGATTAAGGAAATTTGAGTTTGGAGATGTGTGTAATTTGGACATTTCCAGCTGAATGAATGTAATTCCAAATGCTAAGCAGCAAAAAAGACTAAAAGGACGAGAAGCAGACATGCTGGTCTGCAGCTCACCTTCAGTTTGATGCCAGAGTTGATGATGTTGAGGCATCGGGGGCTTGCAGGGTTGAGGTGTGTAAACTAGTTGACTGCATGTGCTTCTCGGCCACATTCCTTTCATTATATCGTCCCACATTTGATTCTGCTGCTTCCTGCTCGCCGACAGCCTCTGAGCCCCGCCGCTGTTGCGAGCAAGGCTAAAAATAATATTATCCACCAGTCAAGAGGACTGATGTTTCTGGTGTCTTTCTATTCCGACAAGTCATTTAGTTGGTTATGTAATTTGACATTGAGTCCCGGGCTGCAGCCTCGGCTCCCACGCAGCATTCAGTGTGCCTGTGAATCAGATATTCAATCTTTGTAATTGAAATGGATGGAGTAATTCTGCTGTGGCCTTCCCTCAGGTTTTTCTGCTGCGTGTTTGTCAGCATGATGAGGCGGAGGGAGTTGAATTTGGTTGAGTCTGGAGTGATGTAAATCTCCCGCAGCACGGCTGTGGATGGGACTCAGATAAGAGGAGAGCTGAAATGTTGCAATCGTGACATGAATGAAATACACTTGAAATGCCTGAGATGCTAAAACTTTTCTCCTGGGTTTTTGTTGTGAAACTTTAAACGGTCGACTGCTTCAATTAATCACACTTGATGCACCTTAAACAGCAAGAAGTCTCACCTCCCAGGGTTTGAAAGACACTGCAGCACCACTCATCCTCTCATTAGCTCCTTGAAGACACAAACTTTCACTCAAACTACTGTTTACTCTTATACCATCCCTTTGCCCATTTTCAGCCCTTTGAAATGTTAAAAATGCCCATTTTATTTAGATTTTTTAATACTAGCAGGAACTACTGCATGAAAACTACATCAGAAAAATATCAAACTATCAGAATTTATCCAAAGCAATCAGGAATTATTAGCGATTATCATAAGTTTGTCAGGAATTATCATGAAAGTTTTTGAAACATCTAAAAATAAAGTCAAATAACAGATCTGGTGCTCAGATCAATCAAAAAGGTAAAGAAAAAATGTGTCAAAGCAGACATCCGATCAGCCACAAGCTCACCCTTTCTGTTTGATTTTTATACTGAAATCATAATTGTAAAGTTTTGGATTATTTCTTCCACCATGTCCTTTCAGTAAATAGCCTGTCAACGATTAATCGATTTCTAATTTGCTGGCAATTATTTTGATTTCGATTGATCTGATTGATAGTTTCAAACTGAATAAACTTTTTGTAGTGTTTTGGCGTAATTAATCCTCTGAATATAAAAATCTTCGAACAATTGTCAATTTTGAGTCTTTGTACTCTAACAATTAATCCATGACTAAATTAGTTGACGATTCTTTCAATAATTGATTAATTGTGATGAATCCGATTAATCGTTCCAGCCCCAATATTTTTTTTTTTACGGTTTTGTACACACAGTTTGTGTATTCAAGTTAACAATTAATCAATTATTAAATGAATAGGCAATTATCTCAACAACAGATTAATCGTGATTAATTGTTTCAGCCCTGATTCAGTGTAAATGGTAACCAGATCAAGAGGCTTGATGTAAAAGTAATGACATTTAGAAAATCGTTTACCACTTTTGTCTTACCCTATTGTATAAAATCCTAAGAATATCCTAAAAGATGATATGGATGCTTTAAATTTGCCCGTCTTACTGTTTTACGTCTTACTTCAGCACAGAGTAAAAAAAGAAAGGAGTCTGGCTAATGCCTTTCGCTGTAACCTTGACAAAAAACAGTTGACGCTTGAATATGTGGCAGCCAAAGCCAAGAGGTTAACGTGCTCTGGGATGTGTGTGTGTGTGTGTGTGTGTGTGTGTGTGCGTGTGTGTGCGTGTGCGTGCGCGTGTGTGTGTGTGGGCTTGCTTCCTGCCCACAGTAACACGATTACCCAAAGCCTTAGCCATCACTTTTCCTCCCCAGCCCTTTTTGACCTCCAGAAATACAAAATAAAACTAAAATGAGGAAAGTGTTTGGATCACTGGAAGCTGAATGTGTTGAGATCTGGATGATATTGTGGGATTAGGGATTAAACGTCTAATTTTAGACTGTTTGGTTAGAAAGACAGTGATCTGAAGACGGGATTTTTATTTGAAAGAGCTTTCAGCGTTGTGTTTTTAATACCAGTCACTCTTTGGCTTCTTCCAGACTTTTGAAGGCTGAGGCTGCCGTTTCTATTTTTTGCAGAGTCAGCGCGTCTTTCCCCATCCATTTAACTTCCCTTGGAAAGCTGGCGAGAGGTTGAGTTTGCAGCCGTGTCTGTTTTCCGTCGCCTGGCTGTGTGACGGCGTATTTCATAAAGTCGAGGGAATTTTCCAGCCGCTGTCAGCTCACCTTGTGTTTAGTTTTTGACACGGAACAATGTTTTCACTAGATATTTTCATTGGCAAGTCCGATTTGGAGAGGCACCGGGCAATTTCTCTTTACTAGGAAGAGGGAAAACAAGATGATGTGTAGCAAAATGTCAAAAAAGATTTACGATGTTTGCTGGTTCGGCTTCTGCACGTCTATTTGTGTCTTCTTCCGTTTTTAATCAACTTTGCCCTCTGCAGGGTTTCATTTATATTCGGTATGGCTGCAGCCAAATGTCTGTACATGAGAACTCCAAGCGGATAAAAGAAGCGGTTTAGAGAGTCAAGGCAGACATGAGTAGTCGATCAAAGATCTGCAGAATTTAAAAGAAAACTAAGTTTGTCTTTTAACATCCAGTCAAAACCAGCAAAATTGCTGAATCACCCAAAGATTATTTATATCCAGATACAATAATTTATACTCTAAGCCAGGAGTTGCGGCTGAACACATTTTCTTTAAAAGTATATATTTGATAATAGTTTGTAAATATAAATGGCCTTTTCTTCTGAAAATGTAATCCTTCATCAATTTTCCCTGCGCAATCGCGAACTGCTCGCATCTTCTCAGCACACCAGAAAATCTATGTAGCGCATAAAATAAAGTCCCACGTAAACTGGACATGGAGCTCAGACATCAGTTTTGACTATGGACCAATAAAACATTTTTCTGTACTGCTTTGCAATCGAACTCAGTGAGTGATAGGAATCCAGCCAATGATACGATACGTCGCTACGCAGCCAATCGTTGCAGGCTGTATTGGGTATGTGCCTTGGTCATACGCGCTATGGCACCGTGCAGGTGAGAATAATGCGGCGGAGTTAAGAGATGTGAAAGCTAACACCTTATCATGTCTCAGTGGGACATCCACTCACCAAGCCAAAGTAAAAAAAAAGAAATGCACTTCTTCTCAGTTTGTGCAAGAACAGTACAGTGTGCAGTGGAGGGACCGTGTCACTGTTGCGGTTATTCTCTTTATTAGTCAGCTCTGTGATCACATTGATACTTGTTTTTCAGAGCATGAATTAAAGGAATGGTCTGCATTTGATATTGAAGCGTTGAGTTCAGACTTTTGACTATGGATAAGCAGACATTTATACACTGGCAAAGAAGTATGAGGCCTTTCTCCTCTGCCCACAGATTATGGAGGCCATTAACAGTCAAATTCAAGTACATAAAGCAAGAAGCAGACTGACCCATCAACCTGTGCAACGTGAACAACCACTGGAGAACTGAGAAGGCCAGACGTAACAAAAACTGTAATTAAATATTTTACAAGAATTTATTCTGTATCACAAGCTACAGGAAACATTTCATTGTGCAAAATGTGAATATTTTGATATGAACAAACAGTTATGTCTGAAAGGTGCAATGACTCATTTATCACCCTGGCTGAAGCAGGACTCTTACTTACAACAGTATGCATCTCATAAACAGCAATGTTTACTTTTTTCTTTTTTTTTCATTTTAATTGGGCAAATCACTTAAATTACAGTCAAACAAATGAAAATTACTGATGTAATCTGATTCTTTTAGTAAGCCATGCAACTTTCTATGATACCAGATTTATAACAGGTGTAATACTTGTGCGTGGCCACAGTGGTCCTCAGTGTGCTCAGGAAGCTTGTGTGTTTATCTGCCCAGACAGATAAACACAGGTAACATTGGCTACAACGTTAATGAAACGGATCAGGTGTGTCCCAGTGGGAGACCTAAGAAATGGCTGATTGCTCTACGGCTCGTTTTTACTTTGAATCGGAAGTTATTCTGGCTTTAACGTGTTTTTTAAAAACGTTCTGGGTGATATAAAAACGCTTTCATTAATGTTGTTGCGCTTTCGTTCATGTTATAGAGCTTTTGTAATTGTGGTTTCAACTTGCTGAAGTGGTTTGAACCTCAGGGCCACCGTACACCCTGGAGCCAGGCTGGGGCACTTTGGGGAGCCCCTGGTGGCCAGTGGCTGATATGACAATAAAAAACCTTTAATCCCTGAACAATATCAACAATTTGTGCATCGAGAAATACACTGAGCATACTAAGGTAAATGTTATTTAATTTGGTTAAGAATAATTATTGTACTATCAATAAATGACTTCTAATGCATGTTGTTAGTTGCCAGAGCAACAATAACACCTTTATCAGCTCAGAGGTTCAAACTGATGAAAAATGAGGATGGATGCTCTCTACTAAAATATTCCTCGCCATCTTCCATGTTCTTTCAGCAAACAGTGGAGACAGAGATGTTTTTGGTTTCACTACCTTTGACCTGCTACTTTACCCGCCATTGAAAGTTTGATTAAAGTTTGTCTGCTAGTCTGCAGCTCATGTGACCAAAGCAGGCGAGGAGGCGAAAAGTTAAAACAGTCAACATTGTCTTGTTGGGAAACCCCAAGATCACTGGGAGTCTTAAAAGATACATTTGATTATTTTAGTTCATTTTTATCTCCAAAGAGTGGCGCTGCAAAAGTTTGAACAATCGCAGACGGACTGATTAGTGTGAAAAGATGTTCAATATTATTTTATTTTAAACACGTATTGAATGCTGAAACACCTATTCATTGATATTTTAACAATTGAATTGGTTTTCATCAATGCAACCTGGCACAACATTCAGATTTTTGATCTGGGCCCAAATGGAAATGAGTTTGATGTCCCTGACATGAGACAAGAGAATCATGGACTATTTTGACTGTAAACAAGATATTTGGAGGTGGAATGATGTCACACCGCCAGGGAGATTCTGTGATGTCACTGGCGACGCCGCCTGTGATGTCATCAACTGCAGAATTGTATGTAACACAATTCTGCATATTTGTCATTGCATGCAATACCCCTGACTTGTTCAGACGCTCGCAAAGCTCCTTACGATATTTATCGACGATTTTATTGATAGCGGTTTGAGAAAATGTCTCGGCCCACTGAAAGATCAAGTAGTAAAATGATGGGACCCAATACAAGGAGGGGATACCAACAACATCCCCTAAAACATGGAGGTCAGGTCAGTTGGTCACTGCAAATCGCCCCCAAATCAGTTTATAAACTCCAACACATGTTCAGTTTTATTGTTAAACTCGTAAAATTAATTGACATTTTCCCTCCGCTGGTTTAGTGATAGAGGCTCATTGCTGCAACACTCAGCTAAACATTTATAGCAACGTGTTGATTAAAATTTCCTCTTTTAATTGTAATGATTTCTGTTTATTTTCACTGTATTTGTGCTTTCACGGTTTGACCTTTAGTTGACCTTTTCACATCTCTTTTCACATTAAATTGCCCTGAATTGTAGCTCGTTATGCTGCGTTTAAACCTGTATTTTAGAAAAGATTAGCAAAAGGATCATGCAGTGGCGTCTTTAAGACGACTGTCTCTGTGGGTAGAAGGTCGTCTTGTGACCAGAAGGTTGTCGGTTTGATTTCAGCTTCCTCAGCCACATGTTGAGGTGCCATTGGGCAGGGCATTTAGCGGCAGGTTGCCCAGCAACCTGCATGTGGGCGTAAATGTGGGTGAATGTGACTGTAGTGTGAAGCGCTTTGAGTATCAGCATGACTAGCAAGTTCAGTCCATTTACCTTTTTGTCTTTGGTAATAAATCCTGGTTTCCTTTTTATAACAAACATAAAAAACGTGATTTAACACGTTTGGACTTTTTCAGGTTCCAGTTAAATTAAGAGTTAAATCTGTACATGGAATCAGATGATAATTGTAATAATTTAATAATCCGAACCGTGAAGAAGCCCAAAGTTGTTTTATCTGGTTTGTTTGTTTGTCATAAGAAAAAACAGGTTTTATCAGAGATAAAAGTTTCTGTGTGATCTTTCTGTTAGTCTTTATTCATAATTACAAATTCAAGATAAACTTTACAAAAAAAGTGCAATTCAACATGAAAACTGTGTAGAAAAGGGGAAAAAGAAGAACAATCCATGAAAGTATGAAAACAGAGAACTTAATCAGAAATCATTTCCGTTACAGGAAGAAATCAATTCTTAGATAAATACTTTGTAATAAATATGAAGCTTTTGTGTTGTTGAGCTTATTGCTGCCTGCTTGTATAAAAGAGAAGAAAAAGGGGCTAAGAAATGCCTAAATCAGTTTTTTAACCAGCTCTATAGTCAGACTGCAAATCATGTTTTGTTTAGGACGTTACTTATAGGTTTAGTTTGCCAACCTGGGTTTAATTCCCAGTCCTGGGGAATCTGCTGCATGTCATTCCTTCCTCTCTCCTCCCAATTTCCTGCTCAACCACTGCAAAATAACGGCTACTTGACCCTAAAACACTTTATTAGAGCCTAAAAAACTTTTAAAAACTAAACAAATGGACCAAAAGTCAGAATATGATTACCTCCACATTGTGCTCGTTTCCTCATGTTAACAACTTTCTTCCATTGTCTCTCATTTTCTCTCTTTCCTACATAATTAACAGGTTACTTAATACACACACATGCACACATTTTCACGTCCCCTCCATGGCTGCCACCTTATCGTGGTGGGGGGTTTGAGTGTCCCAGTGATCCTAGGAGCTATGCTGCCGGGGCTTCATGCCTCTGGTTGGGCCGACCGATGCAGACGGGTCCAAGGTGAGGAACCAGACCAAGCGCAGCCCAGAGATTACGCCGTGCACACTGATGATGCCCACAGTGGTCCTCAGTGTGCTCAGGAAGCTTGTTTGTATGTCCAGACACATGAACAATTAGAGGGAACATTGCTCTTCATACTGGCTTAAATCTTCAAGTTTTGTTAAATTTTAACTCCACCTGCGTCCTTCTGACACAAAATCTTCCAAAGAAAAATTTAAGGATCAGCATATTTTTCCCTTTTAATTTTGAGTATTTTTATCTTTTTTCTTCCTTGTTTATCACAAATAATGATTATTTTTGTTTTAACGCTTTAAGTTCCAGCTATGTTGGTTACTCTTGTCTAAGGGCTAAAGTGATTAATTGGACTAAATGTGACTAATCAGATTAATTGTGATTTATCGGATTTGTCGTGATTAATCGATTTCTGAAACAACTAATTTAATAATTGATTAAAGAAAAGGCAATTGGCAAAAGGCAAACTCATCACGCAGCTTAACTTTTGTAGCCAAGTTGAGCAACGAGGTCCAGTTGCTGTTTTATTTTTCTCAAAGTTAAAGTTTGTTCACAGATTGCATGTTTGTTTTGATTTCTGGTTTTCATCCAGTCCAAGGGTACCTGAAGGGTTGTGCTTTTCAAAATAAAAGTGGCTCAGTCAGATTCCCACACAAACAGAAAGCTTTCACTTTGCTTCCAGTTTGTGCATTAAGACTCAATTCATGTCGCTTTCTCCCATTTGTTCTGCTGATTGTTAAATGTTAGACATGAATCTGGACTTTGTGTGACGTTGCGTCTTAATGATGCATTTAATTATTAAGGTTAATGTTGGTGATTTTTTTGTGAAAGGAGGAGAAGTTGGATAAAATATTGATATATCTGTCGTTAGAAGTGGGTGTTGGAAGAGGAAGGAGTGGATGGAGTGTGTTTCACAGGAAAAGAAGAATAATGTTGGTTAATGACTTTTGGACCTCCTTCCTCTCATTTTTCTGCCTCCGTTTGCTGCAATCTATCCTTGTGTCCTACCTCAGAACAGAGCCGTAATGATTCTTGTCTTCTGGGACACTGGCTTTCCCATTTTTCATCTATCTGTCAATTTCTTCCCTCCTTCAGCTTCTGTGGCTTCAGTGTAAAACAAGCTGAGCCAGGTTGGATAAAGAACATCGAAAAACATAAATCTGTTTTTTTCATGCATTGACTAGACCATTTTAACAAATGGATATGCTTTAACACAGAGCCGGGTGAAAACTTTTTGAAGAATCCTTTTGGATTTTTTTTTTTTTTCACCAAATCCCTTCTTGGTGATGTCAGCATGGCTAAAGCCGCCATCTTGTTTGGCAAACTTCTATTTATTTGAAGTTTGAATTGAAGTTAATAATTCTATAATTTTGAATACTTTCATTAATAGTAATGGCATAATAATGCAAGAACACATTCTCAAAGATCAATAAATGTTAAATCAGGTCTGGTTAGAAAAAAATCTGATTTTATTTTTAAGCCTTAGTATCAAATCTTACTTCCAATTTGGATATGTGCTACATTATCTGCGTTTCTATTACAAATGTGCACAGAACTTTCTCAGTATTCTTCTAATTTGGCTTTTGCAGTATTTCCATAAAGTCAGAAACACAAATAAAATCACAAATAAATACGTATATTTACACGATAAGTAATTAAAAACATGATTCTCCGACTCTTTCCTGTTGTTGTCTTCTTTGTCGTTTCCGCCAGTAGCAACATCCTTTTAAAGATTTTGTAACTCCTGTCATGCAAAAAAATGTTTCAATTGTAGTTTTGTTTTCATTAAGCAAATTTATTTTCAAAATGTAAAATCACCCGATCACACGATCAATGGAATTGCAGCTATTATCGTTTGATCCCATGAAATCCTCCAGTTTGGGACTGAAATGTGACAAAATGTGGAAAAACGTGGAAGAATACGATTAGAAATGTAGTAAGTTGAAATTGAAAGTTGCATATGGACCAACATTGGAGTTGCATTTTAAGTTGAGCTTAATTTTTTAAACAGGAAATCTGGAGAAACAAGAGTTGGTGTGCTAAATATACTGTTTGTTGCTGTTGGCAGAAGCACTTCTGTTTGTTAATTTCTGCAAAATCTCCAGAATAAAGTTAAATTTTCGCACGCCCAGAGCGAGCGTCACAGATCCTTCCCTCTCGCTCGGTGCTTGTAGAGTCATCTCTTCCTCTGGTACTCATGTTTATGGAGAGGCCACACTGATTCCTCCCTCTGCTGAACCATCTGCCGCCTCAGCACACACACGCACACACACGCACACACACGCACACACACACACACACACACTTCAGACAAAACCCAGCCTTCACACAACCTCACACCTTTCCATCTGGATCAATACACAGATCCTTGATCTGATTTTAGAAGCTGTTTCAGGGAGCTTGTAGTCCTTGAAAGTTTTGAATTTCAAACTTGGTTTTTTCAAGGTTTGGAAACTCCTTGAAAGTGCTTGATATTCAAACTGCTCTGTTTTGTAATAAAGTGGAATCCAAATTTAGAGAACAATATTTACATTTGAAACTAGATATTTTCATACAATGTTATTTTTTGTCCCCCAGTTTGAAAATAAATCGGACAAAATTTTCTTGTTTTTGGTCAGTTAAAAATACTAAAATTATTTTTATTTATTAAATGGAAGAAAACTTAGCAATAAAATTTAAAAAAAATATTTTTTATTTGTAAATTGTGTTCATTTAATTTTATCAGGAAGGTTTAACACAATTTTTTGGATTGTTTCAGTTTGCTTTATTAATTGTTCCTAATGGTTCAATGATTAATTAATTGCAATAAAGACTTTATTTAAATTAGTGTTTTAGTTTTTGTGACCGACTTTTGTTTTAGTTTACTTCATTCATGTCGAATACTACCACAAAACACTGTTTAAACAGAAATAAGTAATATTTAATAGAGGATTAAAACTGTTTTTTGTAGTTAATTTGTATCGTTTTTACCTCCAAAGTGGTTAAAAATGCTTGAATTTTACTAAAGAAAAACTGTACGAACTGTTTTTCCTAACCTTTGACCCTTCTGGAAATATTGTGGGTTTTCCCCAAAATATTTTTCAATCTTGTGTATTAAAAACAGAAACCTGAAAGATAACTCCACTCCCACTATGAAACAATTAAACTGTCAAACGAACCTGACAGTTCAGTAAAAGAAGACGAATCAAAGCAGAAAACATGACTGACGCCGCTGTTTTACCTTTTCTAAGTTTTAATTGGTGTTTGGATAATTTGTCCCTTTTTAAAGTCTGTAAGAAAAGCTTTTGCTTTAATAAAACACTGAGATACTTGGAGCGTTCATACATTCAAAGGGTTATTTAATGCAGATTTGAGTGGCAGCTCCATTGCTTTTTTCTGCAGACGGGCCATTAGGATGAAAGCTCCTTCAGTGTTACAGAAAAATCTGTGTGACAACAGTAATGCGTATTCAGACATTTAGATTTATTTTTCTCTCTAAGCAGCATTTCTTCATGTCTGCATCACTTTTATCTCCCAAATATCTTCTCTTAGATCTTAGAAAATGTTTAATTTCGTGTTTACATACTTTAATTTTGTTTTTCATGAAGCAAAAAGCATACCTGTTATTTGCAGGTTTTAAAAGCAACACATTGTTGCTGAAATCTATTAATTTTGAGATCTCAGTTAAAATGCACATAACTGCTTATTTTAATGGTTCAGACACCAAATATCAATTAATAATTATTAGTACGATCAGTGAAAACTGGACAGCAGAAGCTAACTTCTGCAGTTTATCATCTTGTTGCTGATTGGCTGCGGCCCAAAGCGAAAGAAAATGATTGGTGCTCCTGGATTGGCTGTTTTCAAAATGTTCTTCCGTGTTCTTTTTCTGTTTTTACTTAAGTAATCAGAGTGCAGCGTCGCTGCTTATAAAGGATAATAATCTTATGAATCAGCGTTGTGTCTAATAAGGCATCCTTAATTAAATTATTACTTAAACATATTTTTCTAAATAGCAAAGTTTTTCTTCTTCTTCCTTTGTTTTCTGTAGCTCTACTTCCTGTTGTCCGTCTTTCTTTGCACTGCTTCCATTTTCGTCCTTTAATTGGTCAGATGGTTTCTCTGTGTTGGGTTTTATGTTCAGAACTAAAAGCTCTGCATGTTTCATGACTGATGGAGCTGCTTGGCGCCGACCCAGACCCACATTCGTTGCTGGTTTTGGAATAATGAGTGCATTGAAATGATGATCTATATATCCTGCCTCCTGCTATATTAATCCCTGCAGATGAACAGAAGTTTTTACGTTTCATCGGATCCTCTGTACCGGTCGCCATCTGCCTGCTTAATAATTTACTCTACCTCTATAACTTTTAACGGCTTTTTCAGAACTTTGCTGTAAATTTGAGGCCAACATCTGGACTCGAATAAAGCTTTCTACAACTCAGAAATCTTTTTATGCCTTCGTTAAATCTATTTCTGATCCTGCTGAATAGACTGCAAATTAAATATATATTTATGACACAAAAACCTGCAAACACTTTTCATTTAAATGAGGGTTGCAACTAAAGATTATTTTTATCGATTAATCAAATATTCTGGTGATTATTTGGTTATTCAGATCAAAATGGCACATTTTACAGATTTTTTATTTAAGTCTCTTTACACAATATTATAAATACATCAAAAGTAAAATAATTAAATTTCTTTAACATTTTATTTCTTGAAATGCAACAATACACCATTCCTTGAGTTTACACTTTTTCATTTGTACGGTTATGCAATATTTGTTTTTACCATAAATATCAAATGTATGTATATTTTTGTACAATTTTATCTTAATTACAGTTCTGTCTGTGTTGTTCTTTCAGTAAATATCCCTTTTTGAGTCTGTTTACTCCAGTTAGTGATTAATTAATAATGAAATTAGTTGACGATTGTTTCAACAATCGATTAATCACAATTTTTCTGATTAATCGTTTAATCTCTATTATAATATGTTTTGTTTTTTTCTGTTTCTTCCAGGGAGTATAAAAGGTGCAACAATAGTGGACGCTCTTGATACGCTCTACATCATGGAAATGTTTGAGGAGTTTGAAGCTGCCACAGAATGGGTGGAGAAAAACCTGGACTTCAATGTGGTACGTTAATAAAATATCATAGTTATCATGTTTCTGATGAGACTCTTTGGGTTAAAGGTGTCATATGTGCTTTGGCAAGACTTACAAATAATAATTAAAAAAATATTGTGAAGAAAACAAGAAAGACAAGAGCAAAAAAAAATCAACAAAATATGCAAAAACTAATTAAATTAAAAAATGTTATGTGAATAATTTGAAATTACGTTCCAGAGAAACACTTCTGCGTACTGCTCTATAACAAAATTATATTAGTGTGATTGCAAATAAGATGCAAACATAAATGAAAAAGTAGTTAAATAAATTTGAAAATGAACTTGTAAATGGGCAGAGATTTATTTATGTTCAGATTCAAATAAAAGCTGTTAGCTTGAAAGTTGATGTCTTGCGACGCCCCGTTGGTTATGCCGCCCTGAGCCATATCACCCATTTAAAGAAGTGAATTTACAAAGGATGCAGATTTAAGATTTTTTATTCAAACCTCCTCAGTGTACAGCATTACAATGCTGATATTTCTTAATGTAAAAAGGTGGATAATTAAACATATTCCTGTTTTTATCAAAGTAATTTAGAAATGATATAAAAAAATCTGATTTAGGTTCTTGAACATGATGAACACAGAGCTAAATACTTTTACCTTGAGTTAATGCAATACTGTTTTATTGACTGAAGGACTTTAGTTGCTAATGGATAAAGACTAAAGCTATGAAAGCTTCTTGTACGGATTAAAAAAACAAAACATAAATTTAGTTCTCCTTCATTTGTCCTTATTGTCGTCAATAAAATCCCAATCAAATCATCATATGAGGCGCTTTAAAAGTTAAAACCTCCAGAAATAAATCTTGAGTTTTCTTAATGCTACTGAAAATGGAGTTAGTTAAAGTTTATTTAGGTGAAATAGGACTGTATATTTTTTTACTCTGCGTTGACTAATGAGCTCAGCGGCTTGTGTTCCTGAAGATATGAACGTCTGTACAGTGCAGACAATTTGCCCTCTTCTCCTTTGATGTTTCCCTTTATTCTCCAGCCATCCTCATTATGATTAAGAGCCTCTCATTAAGAGGAGGCAGAAAACCATTTTAGCTTTGCTTCAGCGTAGTCCTGACTGTGTCTGTGGATCGGTGTCGTAACCAGATTCTTCTAAACCAACCAAATAAAACTGAAGATCAGCACAACTGACAGGAAATCAGCCTGTGTTTGTTTAGTTTTCTGTCGAAAGAAAAAGGTTTCATGCTCTGAATACGAGACGTTTTTCTTCATGTGCTCGTAAAATGAAGCCACATCTCTTCTTTTTATTTATTTATTTTTTTTTCTGTTGCTGCTTTTTTGCATAATCCTTCCTGATTCCAGTGTGTGGCAGTTGTTGGCCTGTCAGTCAAACTGGATTATATCAGCAGAGAGCCAATTGTTTGCTGGCATAAACTTCTTATTTCTTGCAGGAGTCGAAAAACCCAGAGAAGTATGGCTCAGGGCACAGTTTGTAGAGACAATTTAGAGGATTTAAACTGGGAAGGCGCTAGCATGCTACTAGTTCCTGGAGGATAGAAAGGATTATGAATGGGAGAACTGGGATATGACAATGTTGTTAATGACTTAGTCATGCCATGTCTACACTACTAGATACTTTAAAAACACTTGTATTTAGAGCTGAATACATTTATTGCTATCGTTCAAGTGATTAATCGATTAATCAAACGATTAATCAAATAAAACATTACCAAATTCCACCCGCGTTTAGTTTACATTAGAAATACATTAAAAATACAAATAAACAATGTATTTTCTAAACAAAAAAATAAGTATGTAAATGAGTAAAATACAATAACATCGCATTCCTTTAGTAAATCTAAACCAGGTAAAATTAAAACTATGCAACTTGAGATTTAGCTAAAACAATATTAGAAATACATAAAATAAGTAATGAAGTTGCTTTTTTATCTTAAGTGCAAAAGTCTATGTATGTTTGTGCAGTTTTGGCTTTTTGTGAGTCTTTATACTCTGATTGACGATTAATTGATTACTTAATTATTTGACGATTATTTTAAATAATCAATTCATCATGTTTAATCTGTTTTATCCCCGCTTGTATTTATACAATATTCATTCAAGTCAGAAATACTTTAACATTAAAGTCATCAAAGAGTCTTTGTGACATGTTAACTTTTAAATGTATCACATTACATGTCCATCACTTGTTGGTAAGCTCTGCTAATCCACTTCATTTGTTTTCGCCACTCTTCTTTAAAGTACCAACAGGCATATTTTGATTATTTCTCCAGTAGAAGCCTCTCAAAATGCTCTCAACTTTCACTTTTTGGCGTTTTAAGAGAGCAGATGCTTGGTGATGATAGGCTTCCCTTCAGATCCAAAGACGGATCATTAACTCATTGGCTTTTGCTGAAGTCCCTCAAATCGTTCTCAGCTTGGAAATGGCCACGCTTAGTCAGTTTCCTGCATGCTCCGTAATGGCCTAAATGTTGCAACATCAGGAGACTCGACTCTGAGCTTGCCAACCTTTTTTTTCAGGAGGGAGATAGTGTCATATAAATGCTGACTCACAGGGTCATTGCCCAAAAGTTTAAAGCTGTAATAGCTGCTGAAGGCCACCACATGAATAAATCACTGCTGTATATGGGAAGAAATAATCATCCTGAGTTGGCAAAATTAAAGAGTCCAAAAGAAGCTATTCAGTTTTAGTTTTGAATAAATTAAAGAGAAAGAAGTGGGATGAGTATGAGAAAGTTTGAATACTTTTTTCTTTTTTCCTCACTGTCTGAAGTTAAATCAGACCAAACTTCTCTTGTTTTTGATCAATTAGAATTACCACAATTATTTTTATTTGCTAAAAAACAATAATAAGAGGAAAAAATGTCAGATTTATTTAATAATGTGGTCAAAATCAGAAGTTTACATACATTTCCTCAGTGTTTGGTAGGACTGCAAAATTATTTCTATTCACTAAATGCTGCAATAATTAGAGCAAGAATAGGTCAGAGATTATTCTGTAGCTATTTTCATTGTAAATGTGCTACAAAAAAAAAAAGAGACCTTTTGTTTTTAACTCCAGGTGGTGTGGAAAAAAAGATGCATTTATTTTGTGTATGCAAACTTCTGGTTCCAGCTGTGAGTTTAAATCAGCAGAAATTAACCAAACTGTCAACCTCGTCATTCAGCAGCTGCGGCTTTCAGAATTCAGATGTTTTCTATTTGTTTTTCCCACAGGACAACCTATTGTCATATCTCAGTTTGGCAGCAGCGGCTTATGAGAAGCTGTCAGTCAAGCTCAAAATCTTCATCTGACTCAGGAATCTGTTCAGAAAAACCCAATTTTCTGCCCCAGTGACGAATACTATGACAACTGTTATTTTGAGATGAGCTGTTATTGTTGTCTAGAAAGATGGGCATTGTTATTTTGTAGATATTGTTCACTTAATCTCTGTCATATTGAGAAGCTGAAGAGTCGGAGGATGTATTAGTGCTGTTTAACACATGGCGATAAATTTATCATGGTACAAAGTCTTGTTTTCTTAAAAATAATCTGCAGATTATAATAGGAACAGAGTATTATTGTTTATGCTTATGCTTACTTAGAAAAGACGTTAAAATTTAGTTTTTACTCACTTGAAACAGACAAAAATAAATTAAACTATCTTTAGCCTCTGGAATCTCACTGGTTCGAGAGGAAAGTGCTTTGGAGTCCTCTGAACTTGAAGAAATGCCATACAAGTACAGACTCTTTCCATTTCATGGGTTTTTATATCACATTTTAGTGTTGCTCTAAAATGATTAATGGAATTAATCGTGATTAATTGATTTATAAAGTAATTTAGTCATCACTTAATAATTAACTGGAGTCAAAAAAAGAAATTTGCTGAACAAATAACATACTCAGAGGAGTAATAAAGCTAAAACTGTTCAAAAGTATGTATATTTTTCACTCAAAATGAAAAATTATCTTTGTCTGTAAAACACATTTACAAATTTGTAGGCAGTATTTCTTTAGCTGCAGATGCATCCTTTACTACAAGTGATCGATCTTACACCAAAGAAACACTGTTATTACATTTTAGGCAGAAAGAGTTTTATTTTTATTTAAAAAAGGAATTGAATAGGCTGACTCCTTCCAGCCAGAAATAATAAACAATATTTCCCAGAATCCCATGTTCGTCAGAGTCAGGAGTTATTCTTTGACTCGTTTTCCGGGATGCCCCTGGGATCGATGTTCGGAAACTAACAGTCGGGTTAACTAGCAGTGTTGGTTGTGACAGCAAGAAATCAGCTGCCTTGTTTATTTAATTTGTGCCTGCTTTTAAAAATCAGCAGACCTGTGATTTATTGTTGCATTTAAGCCGTTTCAGAAGAGGCAGCCATGCCAGCAGCTCTGTAAAGTCAATCAGTGCAACAATATAAACCAAACCTCTCCCTGACAGAGCTGGAGTTCCCTTTTGTTTTGGGTTCAGATGATGAAACAAAGTTGGGGGATATATCATGACCTTTAGTTTTGGGCTAACGAGTTTACATGAAAATCAATAGAACTAGCAGGAATATAAGTTTTCTGACTCATGTGTTTGTTTTTCTTTGCTTTTGGTGCAGAATGCAGAAGTTTCTGTGTTTGAGGTGAACATCAGGTTTGTTGGAGGTCTGCTGTCTGCCTACTACCTGTCTGGGAAAGAGGTAAGGAGATTCATTCGCTGTTTTTCATGCTGCTTCTGCGCTGCAAAAACACAAAATCTTACCAAGTATTTTTGGTCTAGTCAGACTCCCTACCACAAATATCTTAGTTTCATCTTATTTCAAATGTACAAACTTACAAATAACATTTCAGCAAGATATAGGAGCTTGTTTTAAGTAAAAAAATATTTAATATTGATTTAAAAAAGTAGCGTTTCATTGACAGATTAAGTGAAATAATCTGCCAGTGGAAATCGAACTGGGTTGCTAGGTGACGGACTGGGCTTGACTGGCGTTGCTAGGAAACGGCGCCAGTGAAGCAATACTTTTTCATCAATTTTAAAGAATTACTTACTTTAAAACAAGCTCCTCTATCTGTCTGAATAATTGCTTGTGAGTTTTTTTGTCTTATTTTAAGTGTCATAAGATATTTGTAGTAGAAATTATATCACAAATACTTGGTATGTTTTGGAAGTTGGGATATTCCTTTAGTCTTTTGAGGTAAAACATTTTCTGAAATGTAAGATTGCTAATGGAATATTTATACATATATATTATATCAAAACTAATTCAGGTTTTGAGTCTAGAGAGTGATTCTTTCAGTGAATTTAATGTGAAAGACTTGGAGATGTTACTATGAGATTTTTACCTGCAATGCTGAGTCAGCGTGGGAATTAGGTGGTAATTTTTCCTCATCTCAGTAATTATATGATTCAACAGACTCCCTAACTGCCTGAAAAAGTCTGGGGGGAAAAGTCTCCAAATTTCACTTTAGAACGAGGCCATTTGATGGAGTTTTCCTTTGATTTCCTCATTAAGATTCAGAGAGGGTCTGGAAAACTGTGGAAGTTTGGAAAACCTGTGAAGGTTAAAAATTGAACCATAGAAAACCAGTTCGATTTTCAGACTTTTTTGTCTTATTCCCTTTTCAAACCATCCATCCATTCATCCGACTATTTGTACATCCGTCCGTCCATCCACCCTCTTCTGGAGGTCAAAGCCTAAATTAAATATAATTTTATCGTGTTGGTTCTAAAACTCTGCTCAATGTCTTCACTTCTCTTGGAAACTGTTTCTCAGTCTGACTCCAGTAACTTTGCCCATCCATCCACCACTGCACACAAACCATTTCCTACTAAATAATTGAGTGTCCGCTAAGGGTTTTGATGAGCTCTGCATAATTAAACATGATGTATTATTTATGTTCGCTGTTGTTTTTGAATATTTTGTATTATATCTTATACTGTCTTGTTTTGTTTCAATTATGTATTGTTATGATCCCTGTTTTGGGCTAAAAAGACAATTTACCACCTTGTAGTAGAGAAGCACGTTGCTTTAGATTAGACTGAGTAGATAATGGAAAACGGCTACAAATCATCAGCAACATGATTTAAATATCATCAATAAAGTTTTTGATATGTAGTTGAAAGAAACTGGTTTTAAGAAAATATTTGAATTATTGTGAGTTTAAATTGCTTTCATTACCTCAGAAATCCCCTGGAAAGTATTGGTTGCTGTCGATTAGCTGGAAACTTATCAAGATGTTAAAGTTTGACGTACTTGATTTAAAAAAAGACGACTCTTAATATTTCGCAGCAGGTTTTTTTTGTCCCCTGAATGAGATTCATTCATTTCAGGTCAGTGTGCTTTTCATGCCCCTTCCTCCCGCTGCAGGTTGGGGTTCCCTGAAGGTTGGGGACGGTGTATAAATGGCTGATGGGCAGCCTTGGAGAGCTGAGGGGGGGTTTGATTGAGAAGATGATGGACTGCTGCTGGATTTTCTGGCACTGAATGAAAGTCGACACGGTTCTGAAGAAATGCTGGGTTCTGCTGCAGGGGGTAGAAAGACATCAGCGTCAGTTGATTTCAGTAAAAGATTGGTTGGAGATGTTAAAGGAACGAAATTAGCTCATGCTGGTAAGACCTGAAAAAGATATTTAAAGCCAATACTGAAGATCATTACAGCCACAAGTTGGCTGTAAATTTGGAGCTGCAAGTAACAATGATTTTAGTTATTGATTAATCTCAAATAATCCGATTAATCGTTTCAGCCCTGGATAAGCAGTGGAAACTTATAACTATGTTAAGCTAATCTTTGTTCAGTTTTTTAAATTATTATTATAAAACTACCTCCTGAGGAATTAATGGGCCTCAACAGAACTGGATTTCATGAACGGTTAATGATTTGTCTCTTTGCGAAGAGACTACCGGACTGTTTGAGAAGCTATTGAAGCCAAAACATCCAGAGAGAAAGGAGACAAACAGCCTGAATGTGGAGAGTCAGTCTGTGACCTTAGCGAATATTCAGCCTCTTGACTTTGTCTGCATGTTGTTCAGAATTTAAATCATATTCATTAGAGACGGAGAGACTTCGTCAACATTAGAGCCACTCAACATGCTCGATAATGACGGGGAGAAATAGAAAGTATCGACATTCATATTCTGTTTTATTACATCCCGTATATTATACAAATCAAACATAAACGGAGCAGGAGGTCTGCGCTTTGAGTGGAGAGTTGAGTAATTTAATTATGAGTCCGTTTGAAAGGACGGGCGTGGCGCTGCGGACGTTTGTTTTAGTGGATTTAATAAGGTTTGCTGCTGAAAACGTGCTTTTATTTTTGGCTTATAGCCCTGTTCAGTTTCATCATCAAAGCTGAAAACTGTCAGACTGTCTTCTGTTGGTTTTAGGACTTATATTAAAAAAACTCTGAACCAGATTTATGATTTAATTTTAATAGATTTAAATGTAAGACAAGAAGTCTGTCTTCCCATTTTAAATAAAGAATGAGAATGTTCATATATTTAAGGAAATGACATTTGCTGTGAAAACCAATCAGCTGTTTGTAGGATTCAGATTTAATCAGACAAAATGGCTGATTCTGTTCTGGGGACGACTGGAACCAGAGGAGATGATGATGCAAAGAAGGGTTCTTCATAAAATCAAGCACATTGCAAACAACCCTCAGGATGCTCTGTAGGAGGCCGTCGTAGAAAAACACATTGTCTTCAGAGGCTTTGGACCAAAGATTAACAGTTTTTAATTTGCACAGTTTGTTTCTATTTTTATCAACTTTTTCAAATAATAAAAAAAAAGTGATAAATGTAGCAACTTTTTGTGTCTGAAGCGCTTTTAAAAAATAGAAAAATCCAACTGCTTAGGCACTGGTTCAACCACTGAGCAGGCTTTACGCAAAATAATGCGTAACTAAGCAAATTCACACAAAAATACCAAAATTAGCAGAAACATAAAGATACACCCTCGATAATCAGACAGTTTATAAGCAAAAGAAGTTGGTTTGCAGGTTAATTACACTTTAAATAAACATGTTTTCTGAATCATTGAAGGTATTTTTGCCCAACACTGCCATTTAAAATCTTGCATTGTCTTCAGTAGCATGATTTTAGATTGGCTGTAATTTCCTCCATTTTAAAGTTTTGGGTATGATTTTTGTTGAATGGGAAGACGAGCGACTCAGTCAGTCGTTGGTTGCAGTTCGTTCCAGACTCAAAAGCGAGAAAGAGGAAAAGAACTGTTCGCTTTGATGAAAATTTGATCAGTAAGAGCAGAGCTGGTAGCGGCTGCTTGCGCCCTACTGGCAGGCTTTTAGCGTCCGTCCAGATCCCAGCGTGCATCCTCTTCCTGCACAGAAATGAAGAATGGTAGGGAGCAGGTAAAGCATGTACGGGATGATGAACTAACTGAAAGGCTTCCAGTCATTCTGCTAATCAAAGCTAAGTGCTGGAAGGCAGCAAGGACAGAGAAAGGACAGAGGATGAAAGCTAGGGAGCGCGACAGGAAAGGAAAGGAAGCGGAGCATGAAGGAAGAGATTGTACGGGAAAATGAGGGGAGACACCTGAAAGAAGTGGTGATGGATGGAGGCAATAAATTGATGGGAGGAATCGGTGAGGAAAAAAGCTGCAGAAGGAGGAAAGAGTAGAAATCAGACGCTTAGGATTCACCAGCAGAAAGGTCTGGAAAAGTCTGGAATCATTTTCCAGGATTCGATGGAGAAAATGGATTTTAGAGAAACATTCTTATTTCCACACTTTATTCAATCTCCTTCCTTCATCTTTGCTTCCTTGCTGTGGTTCTACCTTCCTTCTGTTTGCCCTTCCTTTCCTTGTGTCCTTGTAATTCTGACCTTTCATTTATTCTTACTTCTTTCCTTCTACAATTCCTTATTTCCTTCTGTTTTTACCATATACCTTTCTCTGTTTGTCTTCTTTTCTTCTGTCCATCCTTTGCTTCTTAGCCAATTCTTTACTTCCTTTCTTTCTTCCTTCTTTCCTTCCTTCAGTCCATCCTTCCATCCTTAATTCCCTTGTTTCTATCCTTCTTTCCTTCCTTCCTTTTTTAAATGTTCCTTTTTTCTGTCCTTACTTCCTTTTATCCTTCCATCCTTAATTCACTTGTCTCCTTCCTTCCTCTTCTGCACACTTTCATGCTTCCTTCTCTCTTTCATCCTTTGTTCCTTCCTTCTGTCTTCCTTTCCTTCCTTCTTACCATTCCTGTTCCTTCCTTTCCTCCCTTCTATCTTTCCTTCCCTGATTTGCCATCCGACATTCCTTGTTCTTCCATTTTTTATCCTTCTTTCATTGAGTCCATCTTATCTCCTTTCCTTAGTTACTCAAATCATTGCTCGTCTCCTTCCTTCGTTCCTTTATTTCCTTTTTCTTGGTACCTTGTTTTGTTTATTCTGTCCTTATTCTCCTTCCCTGTACACTTTCATTTTTCCTTCTGTCTCTTCTTTCTTTCCTTCCTTACTGAATTTTTTCAGCTTCCATATTTAAAACCTAAACATTTCAAATACAATAAATGTTAATGTTCTACATAAAAAGGAGCCTGAACAACAGAATGTCTCCATGAAAATTGTGCAGAAAATATCCTGTATTTATTATTGGAGTTGAAAAATCAGCTTTAAAGCTCAGCGATATTCAATATGAGAGATCTGTATTCCTTCCAAACCCTTTCCTCCACAATGATTAAAACGTAAAGATGATTATGCTCAGCTGTGATGACAGCTAATCCACGTCTTAGTCATATCTGCTGTTGTAATCTGTTGAATGTTTTTCTCAAACCCTTAGATCCAACCTGATTAAATCAAAACCACCATCACCGTTAAAGCCAAGCAAAGCCTTGATTCCCACATGACCTCATTTATAGGCAGAAAAATGCACTGAAAAGAGTGAAGTGGCGCATGCAGGAACATCACCTAAACATTCCTCATAACAGCCGTGCATATCTACAGCTGTTTGCCGAGTTATTCATGGAATATCATCTCAGTGTAAATATAGCTCTACTGTCACACTCCACTTAAAAATACTTCAATACACCAAAGAGAAATTACACTTTGTTGTAACTCCAATTATCTTCAAAGAGACATTTTGGATGGTGAAGCTGTGGGATGGGATAATTGACAGTAGCAGTCAGTATTGCAGCGAATCAGACGATGCCTCTGCCTGAAGACCGTAGCTGTGATTACATGCTAATAGCTAAATGTGAGGGCAGCAGAGATGATATTCCTTCGTAATATGTCCAGGATTCATCACTGTAATCCACCTCATTTGCTTTTTTCTGGTCTTCTTCAAATCTCTGTTTAGCTGTATGTTTAGAAAGATGTTGAAGTCGAGGATATCATGCTTGCAGAAAGAAAATAAATCTTGTCGTAACTCAAATTGTCTAAGTATCCCCCAAGAGTCATTTTGCCTGTGAACTCTGCGGGATGGAATGATCTATGGTAGGAGTAAGTCTTCTTAAAATATCCGTCCAGCCATATAATTAGAGAGATGTTGAAGTAGGGCATATTATTATGGATGGAAACCATGGTTTGAACTTTCACTTTCCCTCCTTCTGCATCCTCCGTTTCAGGTCCTCTGGGATTTAGGATTGTATGTCAGGTGTTATTTGAGCATGCTTATGCTAATCAGCTGCTACCAGTTGTAAAAAAAAAACAATACGTTGTTGCCATGTTGATCCAAAATCCAGACATGGAGAGCAAAGATCTTTCCAGCTGCAACGCTTATAAAACCAGAGGGAATAATTGTCTGAAAGCCATAACAGGCAGCTAGAGTTGCAATAAAATGGTTTAGATCAAAACATACAGGTGTTAGGATGGTCTAGTCAAAGTCTAGTCTTAACTCCAATCAATAATCAGTGACTTTGAAGGTTAGAAATAACTTCCAGATTCTCTCCATCCAGTTAGAGCTGTAATAACTTTGCCTTCTTTTGAACCATTAAATGATCCAACCTGATAAATTGACTCAACTTTCCTTTCCACAGCAATTTAAGCTGAGCAATTTTGTCCTTCTTTTCTTAAAATCAACATGAATAAAGCCTCTGATAGCGAGGACCCAGACACTTATCTGATTTTTCTTCCTTCTGTGCTGGTAGTTTCTGAAATTAGCTGAATGATGGTGGTTCTTGCCAGGCTTTTAGTCATTTCCTGAAAGCTTCTATTATTTGCGATTGATCCGATTGCTCAACAAGCCGGGCGGTCTGGCCCAGGATACCGCCGCACGCCGCTGCCAATCCCTCCACTACTTTATTAGAATCCATTAAGGTAACTTTTCCAGAGTACGCTCACAAATCTCGGCAACACTCTGCAGACAAGGATGTGTGTTTCTCTTCATACCAGGCCTTTGTGAGCCGATCACAGAATTACTGATTATCAATACTGGTCCTTATAGGCTGAGTGGGCCGTTTTCACTGCAAAAGCACAAACTCTTTCCAAGTAAAGAGTGTAATTTCTAGTGCAAATATCTTATTGCATTGAAATAAGATAAAACTAACTTACACATAGCTTTTCAGCAGGTACAGGAGCTTCTTTTGATTCAATAATTCCCTAATTTAGATGAAAAAGTATGGAACAAGTACCTTACCAATATTATCCCAGTAGCACTACAGGAAAATCGTGTTCGGACCTGTAGTCTGTTTAATTTAAGACGTGTCACAGCTCAATTACAAAAACACATCAAGTTTTAATTAAAATACGCCTAAAACAAAACCAAACACATGTCTCAGAGGGACGGGAAAGTTAAATTACAGCACTGAGAATAATATCAGGACTGAGGAATGTTGTCCAGCTGTTCAGATAATGGAAAATACTGGATAATGTGCCAAAATGAGTGTGTCTGGCATGAAAAACGGTTTTATATTGATGAGTGAAAAAATGATGATAATGAGAAAAGAACCGCTGGAGATTTGAAGCAGCAGGATGGAGACACACTGCCTTCCTCTACCCTGGTTTTACTTCACTTTTTCACTTATTGTTCTCATCAAAAAGCCGAGATTAAACATGAGACACGAAGACTCCATCTTAAACTTGGAGGTATTAGAAATGATTGAACACATCCCCCTCCACCCTTAAAATAAAAAGGGAAGAAATGGATTTTACTCTTTCATTTCTTACCGAATCTTTTTTGTTCAGTCTGCTTAATGAAAACTTGAGGTTTCTGCATCTTTATCCTGTATTCAAACTTATTCTGAGGTGGTCTGCATGTTTATGTTGACATTGACACAGTGAGTGAAATGTGTGATTATTCAATCTACATCTGCTGTAGGACAAATCTTAAATCAGCAGCTGAGAAGTAGCAAAAATATAAAAGGTTTCAGTTCTGTAAAAATGACATTTCGCACATGGGTGTAAGTTTTCCTCCATTTAAAGAACAACTGAAGTTATTAGTTCAATGACAAATCTCACAATTACTCAGTGAAATGTTTTATAAGGTGGAGGAAAAGAATGTCAACATGGAGTTATGATTGAATTTAAGATACCACTTTTCCCAAAAAGATTTATATTGGCTTCAACTTTCTCTTTATTCACACATTTTTCACTGTATTGACAACTAAAAAAGTTTAATGAGGTCAAAGAACGACTTAAAACCTAAAAATAAAAGTTAACAATCGTCCCACCTGTTGATCTGGCACAATATTCCAGGTGCCAAATGTATGTCTTTGTGCTAAAATTAACATATTTTCAGGACAACCTAACCACTTCAACTTTTTTAAAATATTTGAAATGCACTGAAATATGCAAATTATTAAAGCACATAAATTTTATTACCTAAATAAAATTATATTTTTTCTGCTACATCTGCAGAAATAAAATGCTGTCCTCTAACCATTTTCTTCCAGTTACTAAATGAATAGCAAGAGGTTGTGAATTTTGGGGTGGGAGGTTTTGCGGTATTTGACCCAAGTGAAGCTAAAAATGTAACTTTAATAGTTTTGGGTAAAAATATTTACAGACAAAAAATGTTTTCCATCTTGAATACAAAATATACTTATTTTTGTTACAGCTTTGGCTTAATTACCGCTCTGTTTTTCATTCAGCAAATTGAATTTTTAGATTCTGTTAACAATTAGTTGATGATTATTTCAATAATCAATTAATCACTTTAGTTTCGAATAATCGTTTCAGCCCAAGATGATATACATGCAGTTTATTGTACAGCTATAATAATCAGTTAACTTATACACAATCCTACCGTTTTATGACGTCTATACAGACCGAAGCACTGAGCTTTGTAAAAGTTAAGACCTTGAGTTGATCTCTCACAGAAAGGGACCGGTTCTGTTTCACAGAGCCACCCACGGTGTAATCCCATCACTGACCTCGTGCTGTATAGGTCATCTTGACAACCTGCACTATTGATCAGTGACATATGAGACACACACACACAGAGTGATGCGTTGTGTTTGCTGGAGCCAGCGGACAGCTTCTACCTGCTGTCCTCAGGAAATCCATTTCGCTCTGTGAGAAAATTGGCTTTGCTTGAGGGACGGAGTGAGAAAAACAGCCACGCCAACCCATTCCCCTCATGGCCTTCTCTGCTTTTCCCTCCCGCTGCGTTCAAGCAAAGCCCCTTACGAATCCGCTTAGATTCACGCGCACACACTCAAGAAAAGGTTATTTACCAACCGTGGAGAATGAATTTTTCTGGATATCTATCTTAATCCCTTTTTAGACCGGTCTAATCTGTTTTGAGGAAATCGAGCGGGCCTGCAGATGGAAATGGGCTGTTTGAGGACACAGAAATAGTAAGAAGTGTCGGACAAATGTAATGCACTGCTTGGTTTCCGTTTTTTTAAGCTGTTCAAATCCGCAGATTGGGTCTTTATTCATATTTTTATCTCTCTTGTTGAGGAACCTGGAAGATGAGTTTGGTTGTTGGCTTATCGCCAGTAAATGTATCGTCTAGAATTTATCGTTAAAGGAGTTTCAGAACCTCCTACAATCTGAAGGGCTTCTTACTCAAATTTAAACACTATCTGCAAAAAATATGAGACTTTCAAGACCTTATGAACAATTAGAAATCTCTTTTATACACATTCTGGCTTCTACGGTTCATTTAAATGTTTGTTTTTATTATAATCTGACAGTATAACATTAAGAAATAAACTATCCATAAAGTTACAAACAGTATTTGATTAAATACCCCTCTTGCAGCCATCTGACCTCCATATTTGACCAGTTTTCCAATCACAATTAGTAGATTTGTTTTAAAGCTGCAGTATGCAGCGTTCATGAAAAAAACATTTCTTAGATATTTGTTTAAACTGACACCATGTTGTGACAGTATGAGACAGATAATCTGTGAAAAAGATCAACATTCTTCTCTTCCTCCCCGAGCCACTGTTGCTGACAAAGCCAGGAGGAGGGGCTTAATGCTGTCAATCAACCTCATCTACTCACTGCTAAATATGCTAATGTTGGCAGAACCACTTATTATAGGAAACCAGTTTGTCCGCCGTGATGCACAGTGAACAATATTATTCACGTGTGATTTTAATTTCATTTCTTATTTAACGGAAGAGTCTGAGACTCTTCCGTTGGACGAGTTGAGGGTTTAATGTAGTATTGTTAGTTGTTACGCATGCCAACACACGAGAATACAGTCAGCTCTAAATAGAGGACAAATTTGGTTTATTGCCCTGTTTTCTATCCCCTTTGATCCGACTCTTGCAGAACAATATTAGTTCACACTCTTTTGTCCGTTAGCTAGGAAAAACCTGCATAGCTCCATGCAGCAGCGGGCTGCTCGACACCAAGAAAATTGGTTTGGTCTGCAGGGTCACACATCGGTGGTATATTCTCTTCCTTCCTGCGGCTTACTGAAACCTTTATCAGCCCTCCCTGTGTGTCCACCTAAAAGCACGCTCCCTAATTCAGACAGCTGTGAGGCGAGACTCTGTAGGATCCTAACAGCTCCACAAATGTTCGCTGTCAGAAAAGGATCCAAGCCTTTCCTCTCGCCATGCTTTGACACATCGAGTAATTGCTCCACCACACAGCTTCATCTTCCCTCTGCACTCCCCTTTTGTCTTGTATGGGTATATACACTCTGAGCAGGAGGGCGAAGTGGAGTCTGCAAGCCATTCACAGCAAGAAAGTGAAACTTTGTTCATGAAATGAATGAAAAGGGAAGTTTCTGCACTTGATACGTCAACTAAATGACATTTTTCTGAGCAATATATCTCAAAACTTTGCAATAACAACCTTATCACTGCATGAGAGAAAAAACACTTTTAGGTTTTAAGAAGAAATCAAAACTGAGCTTCTGGGATACACCTTCAGAATAGGGCATGTTAGCATGGCGAGAAACGGTTAAAGGTTTTCATTTTACTGATTAATTGATTAATAGTTTCAGCCCTTGGATTAGCCAAGAGCACTGTAGTTTGTGACTAATAAAAATAATCCTCCAAAATAACATACAGAATTAAACCTGGCATCTTAGGCTGAAACGATTAATTGGATTAGTCCTGATTAATCAATAATTGAAACAATTGTCAACTGATTAGGAATTGATTTATCACTAACTGGAATATACAGGCTCAAAATATGATGACTGAAATGGCAGTAGACTTGACCCTGTGTTCTCGAAAAATCAAATAATTAGGAGTTTTTTGACATGTTAAATATTCTAAGTAAAAATAATTAAATTCTAGCTCAAGTCAATTATGATTTGTGAAAAGTTGCGGTTTGAAACTCTTACTAAACTCTTGCTAAAGGGAAATGTTAAAGGCGTTCCACTTCAAAAATTCCTAGCAAATGTTAGTGGAACTGTAAATATCCTAGGATATAGACAGTTTATATCATAAAGTGAAAAAAATCATTAGATTGACACGTTATCTTAATATCCTGAGAGCAGCAGTTCGAAATAGTCATATTTATGATGAAACTGATGTGTTGACATTAAGAATCATATAAAATAAAGAATTATTAGTCAGCATAAAGGTAGTGAAAGTTTCTTGCCAATATTGCATTTAAATCTGGGCATCTTTATATTTCCTTTTTATATTATTGCTTATGCATGATTCACCACGTACAGAATAAATCTCCATCATGTCTTCTGTAATCCTATCACAATAGCAATAAAATACATTCTGCAGCAGAGTCAGATGGCACAAAGGAAAATGTCAGAAGTCATGAAACCAACTCAAATAAAAAACACTGGAAGTTATTCATCCCCAGAAATTGAGTTTCATTGACTACAACTAATGACAGTTTTAGTATCGATTAATTGAATAATCGAATCAAAATTGGACAGATTTTGCACATTTTTTCATCTAACCACTTAATCTTTTTTGTGCAATATTAGAAATACTTCAAAATATGAAAGTAAAGAATTCACTTCCTTTTTTGAAAATGGAGAATAAATATTTATTGCCTAAAATGCAATAATGTTGCATTCCTTTACTGTATTTGAACCAGGTGAAGTTAAAACTGTCACTTCAGGAGTTTCGGCTAAAACTGCAGTTAATGTGTAATTACCACTCTGAATATGTTGTTCTTTGAGCAAATTTATATTCCAGTTCAGTGTTTCCCAAGCCCTGCATGTTTTAGGTATTTTCTTGCTTCAGTCCAGCTGATTTCAATTGATGCCATAACCTTTTTCACCTTAAACAGAAACAAAACTGGAGTTTTTATCTTCTTATCTAAAGAGGAATGATCCAGTCAACACACAACGTGAGTTACCACAGGTAGAAACTGGAGATCAGGTCTGAAATCTGGGTTTAGTGATGCAATGTAGACCTGAACATTCAGAGACACATAAAGACTGTTACAAAGTCAGGCTTTCATCATCTCAAACCCAGAACGCTGTTGCTCGCGTTCTTACTTAAAATCTTTAGATCTGGTTTTGGGTCCAGTTTTTGACATTTGCATCACACCAATTCTAATATCTAAGACATTAAAAATTAAATAATCAGAATTACATGCAATTCTTGCTCTTAAACATCAAATCATAGATTAGATTTTTGTAAAATCTGTTTTGTTCGTGAGTCTAATTTGGAGGCTTTCTGCTGAAATTCTCTTAATGTGGGCGTATTAATTGAAAGGCTGATTACCAGGAGAAATTATTTGGTGGAAAATTCCCTGCTTGGTGTCTCGAGACCGCCGTATTAACATCATCAAAGGCTGCTTTCCGTTTTATGTCCTAAATCCCCCGAGTGTTTATGCTAAATAGTTATTGTTGCTCCAGAAAAACATTAGCATCCAGTCAACCTACAAACAACATCATTATGTCAGAATGCCTAAACCAGAACCACAAATAGTAAAGAGAGCTAACAATGCTTTGTGTTACGTAATTAAACATCCATATTTGCACATGTAGGATGTAGCTTTAATCCTCGGTGTTGCTGACTGGCAGATCTGCAGTCGGTTATTGTTAGAAAGCCTGAAATATCCCCAGAGTTCATGTCTGCTGCTTTGTTTCTTATTCCTGTCATCTGGCCTGAAGGGAGCCAAGCGGCTTTCCACTCCTGCCCTCATTGGACCTTATCTCTTCCCCTTGCAAGGAAGATAAGGGAAGGGAGCCATTTGCCTAGTTAATATACTAACACACACACACACACACACACACACACACACTTGCATCTTTGAGTGACAGAGGAAGCTGAGAGAGTCTCCCTCTTTGCTCTCACATTGGAGTATTATCAAACTGAGGCGCTATCTAATCACAGATTAGCTGCTGACTCTGACATGCCTATTGTTCAGCTTTTTTCTCACCACTCGCCACCTTGTTCGCCTGTCACTCATTCTGGTGCCTTTTTTGTCTTCTTTTACTTTCCCTCATTTTTATCTTTTTTGTGAGTGTGAGATGCATGTTAAAGAGAAGATTTAGTCCTTTTTGCCCACCTGAGCTGTGGAGATTTAGGCATGAGGGTCTTTTCCAATAGTGTCCTTAAAGTTTTATTCTCAGATACAAAAATTTAAGACTTTTTAAGGCCTTTAATGTCTTAAATTGAGCTGCAACAAACAATTATTTTAGTTATTAGTTATTTTTTGGATTATTCTGATGATTAACTGATTAATAATTGTGCAGATTTGTAAATTAACCATTTCAACTTATTTTATGTATAATTCAAAATACATAGAAATACCAATAAACAATTCTTTTTTAAAATAAGAAAATGAACATTTTATTGCTTAAAATGCAATAATGCAGCATTCTTTTAGTTCACGCTTTACCATTTGTAGCAAAGGAAACTTCTCCAACAAAAAAATATGATTATTTCAATTATAGATTCTTCACGATTAATCAGATTAATCGCTTAAGCTCTCGTGTTAAATTCATAAAACAAAATGCAAGTTGGCCCTTAATCTGTTGCTATATTCTGTGATTCAAGACAATTGAGGCTGCTGGTAACTAGCGGTGTCGCTAACCAAACAGTGATAGGCAAAACTCATCTCCCCTGGGGTAAAACCCGACAAATATCGACGTTTTTCAACTTTACTGTCGCATTGCAAACGTGCCTGTACGTGTTTGAGCGCAAAACTTCTCATGCATGAAGATCATCGGTTGCTTTGCTAGATTTCCATTTTCATAGGAAGTCAATGGAGAGAGTGATGTCATCTTCCACAAGCTGAGCTCAAATTTATCGCCGGTTGGCCGTATGACGTTCATTTTTGCCAACCCAATTCAAGCTAGGTGCTTTCTGTGGAAAATAAAGTGGAGTTAAAGCTTTTCAGCGTCCACAAAGCTGCTGAAAACACACAAATAGACTCCATAAATGAATTTTAGCTATTATTTATTATAACACAGCAGGATTATCCAATATAGTTTCTTTATGTCTTAAATTTAATTCAAGGTGGCATTAAAAAGTCTTAAATTTGACTTCCTGTAACATGTTTCCAGAGCAGCCCCCTGGCTGAGAGACAGTTTTAAGCCAGTCATTAACAAACTAAGTCCCAGGGTGCAGACCAGCTTGTTGCAGAACAATATTTCAGGCCTGGCCTGCAGGCCTTTGCACCCATTTTCCAAACAGTTCCAGCGAATACTCTGATTAAAAAGCTATTGACCCGCCGCATACTGCGAAATACCACCTCGACATAGTGTGCTCATTTTTTTAAATTACAGCCCAGGCGAGTCTCGAGTACCTAAATGTGCTATTAGGATGCAGCGGGCCCTTGTGCTGCTCAGTGGTGTGAAAAGAGCAAGCGTTTCCCTGGGCTAGACTGCAGGGCAGCGACTCACTGGTCTTTCTGCATCTCTGAGTGGATGGAGGAGCAGCCAGCTCACCAGAAACACGAATGACTTCAATATGAATGAGGTTAACATGAAGGAACCAGGCCAGTAAGGCACAATCAGTGGCTTAGTCTGACCATTAATCGGAAAGATGCGAGTAAACAATTGCATTTCTTTTTAAATAAGAAAATAAATATTTTATTGCATTAAATCTAATAACATTTAGCATATGCGTTATCATTTGTAGCAAAACGGAGCTAAAAAATTGTGAAATTATAGAAAGTTCAGGTTTTTCTGTTTGATTTAATATCAGTACAGTTTAGAACTGATGTGTTGATTAATAATTAGAGAGTAAATATGCTTAATAGGAAATTTTACAGAATTTGATCTAAAGCAAGTTAAAACTATGCTAATTCTGGGAGGGTTTAATTTTATCAACTACATGCAAAAAGTATGGGTTTCTTTTTATTTTTTTTTGTATAGTGTTTACTTAATTACTGCCATATGTAGATGTAGATATAACATATAGATATGTTGTTCTCTTAGGAAATGGCCCTCTTTGAGTCTATATTCTCCAGTTAACGGTTCCTAAATTTGTTAACTATCATTTCAATATTCAGTTCATCACAATTGATCCAGTTGATTATGCTAGCCCTACTTTTATCCATTTACAGGAGTTATGCCTCACTAGTTTTCTTCACCAATTAACTTATTTACAAACAAGTTTTTCTAGTTGACGATTAATCAATTAGCAACGATTAATCGTTTCAGTCAGGTTTAATTCTAAATATTATTTTTCGGGATTATCTTCATGAAATTACCAACTATAATTATCTGGTTAATCCAAAATGTTAATAAACCTCAAACATAAAATCTGGAGACAGTGAAAGTGCGGTTGGTAAATAGCCGAACTCTTCACCAGGCGTCTCTCCTCTGTGGGACTTACAGTCCAATTACATCAGCTGTCTCCCTGTCTTTGTTTCCTGCTGTCTGGATCTTTACGTCTGAGCGTGAGCAGCAGCCAAAGTTACTACTGATGTTTTTTTGATGATTTACTGCTTTCAAGAACCTATATGTGGATTTTTGTATTCATGTTGTAGAACTGCAAAGATCTGAAGCTTTGATGTTTTGTTTTGTTTTTTTGACACTTAGTTTTGTTTACCATTCAAGCAACATTTAAAATACTTTTCTTCTCTGCTGAGCTTCTCTCTATAATGTCCAAGTTGGGTTTTTTTCTGCTTTTTCAAACAAAATTACCAAACAAACTGTCCATTTTTTCAACCTGTTATGGTTTTTAACTCCATGCGAGATTTTAAACTTCTCTTGGCTCCTTTTTTGTTTTGTTCACAACACTAAACATCTCAAGTTTATCTCCAAATCATTTATATATTCCTCGGGATTGTGCTGCCTTTCTTTTACACACTTGTATTGCAAAGCAACAACCAACATAGAAGAAACATTGTTTGCATAATTATACAAAAACCAGTAAGACCAGTTGGGTGGGAACTGGAATGTTGGGAATAACCAACATTACACAAGCATGTGCTTTCCATGACCTATGATCTTGTTTTAAGCTCAGTTAAGTTTGTCAGTTGAATTAAATTGCACTAAAAAGTCATGGAAAGTATTCATCTTAGTTTTAACGTTGTTTTTACCTTTAATTACCCAAGAAGTTATAATTTATAGTTTTAGTCTGTTTTATTGGGGTTTTTGTTACTCATTTTATGTCTCCAAATAAATCATTTTGTACTACTGTCAATTTGCCTTGATAGTTAAATAATAAAAGTCCTCAAAACTGTTTGCATTTTAATCTAATGTTGTATAATATTTCATTCTATTTTGGATCTGATCCCCATTTTGCCTGGTTTATGTTTATAAAACAACCAAACTATGAAATTGCTTTCATTTTATTTCCAGCTTGGAAATAAAAACAACTCTAAGTAAGCTACAGAACATTACCTTTAACATAGTTTTTAAAAAAAATGTACATATTTAATATTTAAAATTGTTTTCTGTATTGATATAGATTATATATTCTGTGACATGTATTGTTATATAGATGTTTATTTCTGTAGTAGTTTTCTTTTTACTGTTTTTACTTATGTATCAAAAGGTTTCAAATGACCAAAAATAAACAACATCTCATTAATTATAGATGTATATTGAAGAATAATATAAAAGTGCGGAAATTATAAACAGTGGTGTTCTTTTCAGACAAGCTAAAATGGCCGATTCTTAAGTTGCAAAGCATTGTTTTCTTCTGTGTGTGTGTGTGTGCGTGTGCGTGTGCGTGTGTGTGTGTTTAAATGTATGTATATGCATTCTTGTTCTGCTTTTTATTTTTTTTATTGATTTGTTCAAAATAGAGAAGGAAATCGAATCTAAATCAGACATAAAACATCCCCAAAGTGACGGATGGCTTCATTACATACCTGGAAGAAATAACCAAAATTGCAAAACTATGAACTGGTGAATGAAAAAGTCGAAACAAGCCGATACACTGATAGGAAAGGGTTCAACTTTTCTGCATCAGCCATAAATAGTCGAATTTCTCCTCTCTGGCTGGCGTTGGTTGACCTCCAGGAAGCAGTGGAAGTCCTGCTGTCGCTGGTTTAAACAGTTGTTTGATTTTCCAGGAGGGGGAACTTCAGGGCCTTTATGGTCTTTAGCCTTCTTGAACTGTTTGAAGGAATCATTGACATTTTCCTTCAGATGAAAGCTGTCAGGGTTACAGCTCAGCGACGGGGCAAATCCTCCGCTGGGAGGTCTAAACGGCGCTTTACTGGCTCCTTATCACACATGCACTCTCTGGGAGTTTCATCTCTGCTTTTAGTTTGTTTTTCAGGAAGCACAGAGTTGTGAAATATTTATCATCATTAGCATCAAATCATTTACTGTGGCCTATATTTGTCCGGCTGGTAATTCCCATAGAGGCAGCTGACGTGAATGAATGGACCTCCAGTAAATGAGGTCTGTTGGTTTCCAGTAAACTCATCGCTAAGCTTAAAGCACTGATGTTTAGTCGTGTGTTTTTATTCTGCAAAAGCAAATAAATGTTTGTTTTCAGTCCTGAACTTTAAATGTAGTTCAAGGTACAAAATAATTGTCAGAACTCCTATACAGTCTGGAAAAAGTGGAATTTTATTGAAGCATTTTCTGTTCTGAATAAGTGTAAAAACAAAACATAAGTTATGGAATAGGTTGTTTTTCCAGACTTAATGTTTTTGACCTGATGTCTAAATGTTTTTACCCATCCATACAGACCCAAAGTTTTGAATTAGTAGCTCAACAGTAGCTAAAAAGTACTGAGAAAGACAAACTAAAGTCTGGAAAAACATGACATTTTGATATAAGAACATTTGGAAAAGCTAAAACTTCTTAAAAGAAATGAAACTATTGAAATTGGAGAAGTATTGATTTAGCTGTTTAATTGATATTTCCATTGATGTACCAACAGCTTCATCCATTTTTCAGATTTTTAGTAAAGAAGCACCGATCCACTTTTTTCATTTCCGACACAGAAAAATGTTTCTTTTCAAAACACAGACATAAATGCACTGAATTAAAAGTAAAAGTAAAAAGTAAACTGACAGAAATAATGGATTAGCTACCTTGGTCAAACACGTAAAAACTAAACTACAAGCCTTTAAAATGGTTAAAAAGTTCATTTATTAATCTGACTTTATGGACACCGATACAGACCTTAATGTCTAATCTGTGCGTCTCTAATCCCAGTGTTTCAGTCATAAACTCTGATTTATTTTGAAAATGCCTCTCAGTTCATGTCTTTTCTGACACAGCTGATACGAGCTGCAGCAGCAAACCTTTAAACCTTGAAATTTTCATCTGGTTGCCCGCGTTGCAGTTTCCATCTTTCCTTCTCTCCTGTTCAGGCCCATTTCTGCAACTTTCTCACATAGGTGGCAATTTTCTATGTAAATTCACCTTCCCAGCTCTTCCTCATTTCCGTAGCGACGCTGTCAAAAAAGCTGACTGTCAAAGGTTTGCAGAGTCAGCAGAGATTGTGCCACAGGCCACAAGGGAGCGTTTTATCAGCGGTTGATTTGCTTTGCATATCGTACATGGATGCATATTGATGGTTTGGGTTGAGAGACACTAAAAACGCATCAGATCCCATCATTCGCTGCTGGTTTTAGATGCAAGTCGTGTGACATTTGTTTAAGACGGGAGTCATTCATTCAACTCAAATTCAAAAATAGCTTATTGATCCCAAAGGGAAATTAAACGTTGTTGCAACTTAAATTGATTAAAATTCTTCGGAGTTGTTGTACAGTCATGGCCAAAAGTTTTGAGAATGATTCAAATGTTAATATTTACAAAGTCTACTGCTTCAGTTTTTATAATGCCAATTTGCATATACTCCAGAATGTTATAAAGAGTGTTCAGCATAGCAGCAATTAATTGCAGAGTCAATATTTGCCTAGAAAATGAACTTTATCCCCTAAAACACATTTCAACTTCATTGCAGCCCTGCCTTAAAAGGACCAGCTAACATCGTTTCAGTGATTGCTCCATTAACACAGGTGTGGCTGGTGATGAGGACAGGGCTGGAGATCAATATGTCATGATTAAGTAAGAATGGCACCACTGGACACTTTAAAAAGAGGCCGGTGCTTGGCATCATTGTTTCTCTTCTGTGAACGATGGTTATCGCTAAAGAAACACGTGCAGTGATCATTGCACTGCACAAAAATGGCCTAACAGGAAAGAGAATCGCAGCTAGAAAGATTGCACCTCATCAACAATCTATCGCATCATCAAGAACTTCAAGGAGAGAGGTTCCATTGTTGCCAAAAAGGCTCCAGGGCGCCCAAGAAAGACCAGCAAGTGCCAGGACCGTCTCTTAAAAGTGTTTCAGCTGCGGGATCGGGCTACCAGCAGTGCAGAGCTTGCTCAGGAATGGCAGCAGGCAGGTGTGAGTGCATCTGCACGCACTGTGAGGCGGAGACTTCTGGAACAAGGCCTGGTCTCAAGGAGGGCAGCAAAGAAGCCACGTCTCTCCAGGAAAAACATCAGGGACAGACTGATATTCTGCAAAAGGTACAGGGAGTGGACTGCTGAGGACTGGGGTAAAGTCATTTTCTCTGATGAATCCCCTTTCCGATTGTTTGGGACAACTGGAAAACGGCTTGTTCGGAGAAGACGAGGTGAGCGCTACCACCAGTCTTGTCTCATGCCAACTGTAAAACATCCTGAAACCATTCATGTGTGGGGTTGCTTCTCAGCCAAGGGAGTCGACTCTCTCACAGTCTTACCTAAAAACACAGCCATGAACAAAGAATGGTACCAGAATGTCCTCCGAGAGCAACTTCTCCCAACCGTCCAAGAGCAGTTTGGTGATGAACAATGGCTTTTCCAGCATGATGGAGCACCTTGCCATAAAGCAAAGGTGATATCTAACTGGCTCAGGGAACAAAACATAGAGATTTTGGGTCCATGGCCTGGGAACTCCCGTGATCTTAATCCCATTGAAAACTTGTGGTCAATCATCAAGAGACGGGGGGACAAATGGAAACCGAGGAATTCTGACGAATTGCAAGCATTGATTGTGCAAGAATGGACTGCTATCAGTCAGGATTTGGCCCAGAAGTTGATTGAGAGCATGCCAGGGAGAATTACAGAGGTCCTGAAGAAGAGGGGTCAACACTGCAAATATTGACTTGCTGCATTAACTCATTCTAACTGTCAATAAAAGTTTTTGTTACTCAAAATATGATTGCAATTGTATTTCTGTATGTTATGACAACATCTGACATTCACACATGAAAACCAGAGGGGAGCAGATCATGTGAAAATATAATATTTGTGTCATTCTCAATACTTTTGGCCATGACTGTAGATAGTGATGGCCGTTGGCAGAAAAGATCTACAGTAGCAGTCTGTATTGCAGCCTATTTGAAGAAGCCTCTGACAGAAGAGCTTGGGGATAGGATGGTGAATGTTTTCCTTCACTTTCTTGATTTTTATGAATAATAAAGTTATTTTTTGCAGATTAACGCCTTCGATTCCCATTTGTCTTCATTTTTATTTACTAGAACCACAAACTACTTTCACTCAAATGCATTCAGCAAAAATAGGAAAACAATGACCCCCAAACAGTCAGAAGCGGAGGGTTGGTCTAATGTTTCTTTGTGCTTCGCATCTACATTAATTAAAATTTTTACTTCAGCTCATTATTGCCACTAAATGTTTGCTTTAAAATATTTTTTCCGGCTCCCCAAGTTCATTCAATGACTGATTTTGGCTCTGATGGCAAAACGTTTGGCTACCAATGGTTTAAGAGCTGCTCACTGAATCACAGAGATAATTCATTACAGATAAGCCTGTTGCAATAATCAATAATCGAAAGATAATTTCCATTTCCGTTTTTCTTTTTTCTCTTTATTTCTTCCAAAACCTGGATGATAAAAGTTTTCAGTTTGGTGTTTTAGACTCAACTAATCAATATTTTTGAAGAACAATTTTGTTTCCAGATACTTCATAATTAATTTTATTTGTTGTTTTGTTTTATTTTGAATATTTCAGATGTCTTTCAGTTCCAGTGTTAAATTTCCATGAGAATTTTAAGTTTGTTGATCCTTGAGGATCTTTTCTTGCTTTATTATACCATTAAATTCCTTTAAAATTGTCTCAAAACAATAACATCATCATTTATCGCAATAACTTCTGGGATAATTTATCGGCCAGGAAACTTTATCATGACGGGCCTAATTACAGCTCATGTTTGAAAATAAATTCATGAAATTTACAGAGTTTAATTGAAGTGAAACTGTGACGCGCTGCAGCTTGAAAGGCTAATTATAAAGTAAAGAGCTGTGCGCTCCCAGCTGCTGAACTGGACCTGGAGGGCTGATGTCTGGCCTGTGGTGTGTTAAATTAAGCTAATAGATTATCTGGCACTCTGCAGTAACATTTGCTTTTTTACCCTCTAACTAAACAGAGCTGCATTCAACTTGGTCCAAATAACTTTAAACAGTTTTCTGCTCAGAGAGGAATTTGTTAGAGATATTTCTGAGCGAACTGCATAAATTTGATAGATTTTAAGATGGAAGGTTTGACTTACTTCTTCTGGCCAACAGGGACTCTACATTTTAAAGCTTTTTCTCAAGTAAAAGTAACTAAACCAATTATTTTTATATCAGTGTTTTTGCATTTGACGACTGTCCTACCTGCTACGGTATTCACAATTCAAATAACTAAATTAACGCCTTGAAATTAAGACTCTGTCTCTTTAAGAAACTCCTACTCTTTCCGACACTTTGCCTTCAGCAACTTTTTCTCCTTTAACAAGTGTTCAGTGAAATAGTTCATATAATAAGCTCCACCGTGCCACAAGGTGTTTAATAGCTGCTGCCACTAGTCTAGAGGAGCTGAGTGGCAACGGGGAGTATCATGTAAATTGGCTTTGCTTTGTATGAGTAAGTGCTTAGATACCCTCGAATGACTGAAACAGGATATTAAAGGATTTTTCAAACATGCAAGAAAGAGTTAAAGCAACACTCCAGATTTGTTTTATATATGGGTGTAAAATTATAACATCATATAAACGCTCAGTTTGGAATTTTAAATTTGAAGTTTGAGAAATTAACTTTTTTGCCTACATTGAAAGGTAATGTACTTGTTTTTTAATCACAATGTGCAGTTGGAGCAGAGATTCATTGGAGCAGCGAATCAAGCTACTCTGAAATGCTTCCGGACTTTTACCGGAGAGTAACCCAAGTGTTAGCCCATCAGATTAACTCTTATAGGCACCTATTATGTTTCCTTAAACAGGGTAGAATAGCTATAGAAGCTATATAAAACATGTTTATTAATTTTTTTTGCTCAGAATTATTTTTAGATAGTGAGTTTACAGTTTGTTCATTTCTTCCCCCAGATTGAGCTGTTTTAGGGCGTCTTGTCACTTTAAATCCAAATGAGCTGCTGTTGGCCACGCCCCCTAGCTGAACATTTAACTTACACGTGAAAATGGCTGAAAACAGACATGCAGTGGTGCCACCATTCATGTTTGAAAAGCAAAAGTGGAGCCTCCTGCACAACCAGCAAGAATGCAACAAGAATGCTAAAATCAGCTGACCAAAGGTGCTGGAGCTCCACTTGGGTTGGAAGGTGACGAGGTAACAAGGCAAATGGCTTAACAGTCGGGAGGTTTTTGAAACGGCTTGTTTTCCAAACACCAAAAAATGTTAGTATTGCCAAAAAATGTTTTTAAGTGCTTGGACTATTTTACATAAACAGATCCCCTTAAATACAAATATTTCACCTCCTGCTGAGAAATGTGTTACATTGTGAGAGTAGGAAACCCTCTCTTCTGCTCGACTGTTACTCTGTTATTTGCACATCAGATTAATTAATTATTAACTGGAGTTAATAATTAGATATTTTCCCCCATTTCCTTTCCTTTACTGCTCCTTCATCGATTACAGATCCTGGTGTTGCTATTCCCCGCTGCCTGTCCTTGTGGGGGTTTTTTTCCTTCTTAAGCAATGAATTAAACCCAGAAAGAGGCTGAGGACAGGCTCTGACAGAGAGCAGAGTGGAGTGGAGGACAAGAGCAACCATTCACACAACAGCAGGCTTCTTAACTACTGAAAGCTGTCACCTCCTCAGAGTGCTGCGAGTGTGTTGGATAAGCCTCTCCAGTGCAGCTGCAGCCTCCAGAACGACCTCCTTCAGCCGACGCTAAGTCTTCCCCGCCTGTTTTCTTCATCCTCAGTCGCTTTGCATGGGCTGAGTTTAACAATCCCGAAGCCTTTACATGCAGCTACAAGGAAACAAGAAGAGATTTGTTTGCTGTTTACTGTAAATTTGTGAAGCGCCTGAGTCGAGATGTGGATTTTTAAAAACTCTAATCAACGTAAAAAATATTTTGAAAACTATTGAGTGCTTTTCAAATACACAAAAAGGCAAAACATTTTTATTTAATTATCACAACCAAGGAAAGCTGAGATTTATTCAAGATATTTGTTTTGTTTAAAACTGACCAAAAAAGAGAAATACTGAGCAAGATTAACTTTATATTGGAAAAAAAATACAAAACACAGTTAATTTTAGAAACAGCTACGTAACAGAATGATTGGTTCATTTTAGATTGCTTTACGAATAAAAATTGTTTTATTTATGTTCTAATTTATTAATGTTTTCACAATCAAGAAAAGCTAAATAGATGCATTCAAAACAGGATGTTTCAAGTAAAACTGAAAAACACGAATACTGAGCAAGATCTGCATGATATAGTGAGAAAAAGACAAGAAAAGAGTTGATTTCAGCAGCAGTTATCTGACCGTCTCAACGGGATTTTACTGGCAAGAAGGAGCAAAAAGACCTAAGTTGGTTCATTTCAAATGGCTTCATCAATATAAATGTGTTTCTCTCAAAATTAAAGAAAACTGCTGAACTTATTTTTACTTTCAGTGCCTCAGGTCCGAACTGAACTTGTAAAGAAATCTTTTTCTGTTTTCTGCTCCTTTTTTCTTTGAACGAGTTGCAGAAACATAAATCTAAAGTTTCTGTTCTGACTGATTTGAGAAGGAATCATGTGGCTCTAAATGCCTTAAATGAGGAATCTTAACCAATTTATTTGTTTTTGGCAAAATAGATTCTTGATTTCTGGGGTTTTTCTGGTGAAATCGGTTAAATAAAATAAAAATAAGACAGAAAAACGCTCCACAATACTACATTAACAGTTAAAAAAGAAAAAAATCACAGATTAAAATCTAAGCACAAATGGTAGATAAGATTTTACATTTTGTGTCTCAGAACTGGAAGACGGCTCATTAAATAGGACATAAAATAAAAAATACTTGAACAAATAGAAGAGGAAACTGAAGAAAAAGGAGAGTGACACAGTAAATCTTGAGTAATAGGTGAACATCAGAGGAAAGATGAGGAAGGAGATGACGGAGGCCGGAGGGGGAGCGACGGCTCCACTGCATCCCAGCGACGCTGCTGTAATCTGGGCCACATGTCCCACTGGGCCTGCTGGTCACACAGCGTCCAGGCGGAGTGATTCATCTTAGTTAGGAAGCTGTCCGCTCCACTCTCTGTGGACTGCAACACGTAATCATACCAACACAGAACCTGATGAACACGCAAACCTTACAGGTTTCTGATGCCTCCTCTCTGAATTACATCCCAAACGCTGGCTGTGCGTAACCCCAACCCAGATCTGAGATTTATTTATCACTGCGAAGCGCGTTCTTCGATTTCAAGAAGAAAACGGGGAGGTCAGCGATGTCGAGTGGAGGGTTATGGCTCTAATAAATATAATAGAAATATTTCTTAATCTACTTGTATACGATCTATTGATCCAACTGTTGGCTTTACATTTTTCACAGAAACAGACATTTTCAGGGACCTTTTACAATCTGAGCCATGAAAATGGCATTGGATCATGTCTGCAATAGTTATCACAGTTGTGCTCAAAAGTATTTTTTAGAAGGAACGAGTACTACAGGAACAGATAAGGTTGTAAAAATGAGACCAGATAATACGTGCTAATTTAAGTAATATATTTGGGGAGGCCGAACTGATGCTTCGCTAGTCGCTGTACTTTTGCGGGGCTTTCTCAACTGAATGTTGTTGCTTCATCTTGGAGATAAAAATGATCTCTGACCATAAGACCTTGTTACACCATCAGTAAAAGCAAATATATACCAGCTGGTTTTTGATATGGATATCTTAATTGAATAAATTGTGATTAATTGATTACTAACACAATCGTCAGCTAATTTGGTAATCAATTAATTAACTGGAGACACAAATGAAAAACCATTTGCGGAAAGAACAAGGAGGAATTGAGCCACAGCTGTACAAAAAGTTATATATAGATAGATGCATGATTTTAGTACCATGCAAGCAAAACAATATTCTGTCCGTCCCTGCAGCAGAATTTCTTACATTTGTAACTGAAGACCATTACACGATAATATTGTTCTGACATCCATTACACAGTTAATGTCTAAAGTACCTAATTTGAAATAGATGTCAAAAGGAGTGATGCAATGCCAAGTAAAACTTGCTTTTGGGCCAGCTCTTTGAAATATGTTGCCTCCAGCAAATTCTCCCTTTTAAGATCTGATGTCTCTTCTTTCTCTTTTTACTGTTTTCCAAATCATTGGATTCTGTTTTCAGTTTGTACGCTTTCTCTTTTTTCCTGCTCGTAAACGTTTGCTGTGCATCTGAAGCAGCCAGCTGATGTCTTCGGGGACTGAATTGTCACATACTGTTAACTAATTTATCTATTAACCAGGATTAACTCTGAGAAACAAACACACTGTAGTGCAGCAGTAAATCTTCTTGATGGATATTTTGTCACAGGCACCGAGGTGTGAAATGTGATTATCAACATTAGCCTTTCCTAACGGCATCAGCCGCGGGTTTTTGAGCGTGTTTCTCAGGTTCTGTATGATTCACTTGCTTATTAAAGCTTGTTGTCAGCTTGCTTGATGGCCTTGGACTCGGGCTGTGTGTAATTCATTCGTCTGTGCGTCGCTGGGATTTTCCTTTCCCTCTGTGTGCTTCCAGCATTATTAAACGCATTAATCTCTGGCATCTGATGCCTTGTTACGACACGGCGCGGCTCCCATTTGTGCAACATAAAACAGAGATGTATTTGCACATCACCCTGAACTTACTCTGCCTTGGAAGTCCGGAGATAAAGGAGGAAAATTGAGTTTGGGCTCCATGTTCAATATTTTCATTTATTGTTTGGCGTTTGTTGATCTGATTCCAGCATCCTTTGGGCTCGGTCGTTCTGCTGTGGATGTGATGACGTGTTTGCAAATGTATTTAATGAGAGCCGGTGGGCTTTTTCTGGTAAACACACTCAAGAAGATGCACTCTGACTATCCTTGAAGGCGTGTTTAATGAATTTCTTAAAAGAAAGAAAAGTTTAACTGCTTTTTTTTATCTGAGAGTTTCAAATTCTGCAATCTGTTGACTACTTCCAGGTTTCCTTGCTTTCAGGTATATCGTAGCCATTATTGGGATTCTCCCTTCAGATTGTGCTGTATGTATTTCAGAGTATTACTCTGGGTGGCTGAAAGTTTTATCCATCTAATAAACCCAGCTTTGTTTTTTTATTTTCTGTCTCTGCCGCAGAGCACCGTCTGCTCTCTAGTCCTTCACAGATGGTAGTTCTTGACAGCGATGCTCTGAGATTAACCCTTAGGTTTGCATCATTCTGTTGGTGACGGCAAAACTCAAACTTAGATGTTTGGTTCTGACATAAAACCTGCTAGTGGTGGCATAGTCCATGTTGTTACAAATTACGGTACTGATGTCACTTTCTGGGTTGCATCCGTCTCTCCAGGGCACTCTAAAATGTTTTAGGTAATGTAAGAAAAGCACTCCACACCAAAGTAATGCTAGAATAATTAATAAAATTTAAAGAACCTGCTTTGCTTTGATTTGATTTCCAAGCAGCGAATATAGCTGTACCCATTTGGCAAGCCAAGTGAACAGATAATATCTTGTGTATGGAAAGCCATTTGGGTATTTATTGCAAGTTCTGGAAATTTGATTAAACTCTAGTTGGATTAAACTAGAGTTTAATTTGTCTAGAAAGTCCATGTGAATGCGAATCAAACCAGAAGAGTGAACTCTGGTCCGTCTGTAATCCTGAATGCATATGTGAACGCCAAGCAGATCCGACTGCTCCAAAAGCAGGAAGTGGACTATAGCACAGGGCATTCTGGGTAAATATAACTGAAACAAACATTCAAGTCTGTCGCTAACAAGAGGAAGACAAAAGAGAAATCCTGGAATCTGATGCTAATGCTGATGTTATTGTTTTTCCTCTACATTTTATGAAGAAGGAAGTTGAGCTCGGTGTCTTCTGCAGAGGTTTTCATGTTGCGCCCCTTAAGGAGACACTAAAGAAATCCCTGTACATTCGACTCCTGTAATTCCCTGGGGCTTTGGATCACAACTGCTGATAAATACAGAAATATATTCTCAAACAATCCTTATATCTGCCCACGTTCATCATCCAAACACCAAATATGCATTAATATTTTCCATTAGATTCTATTTTCTGTCTAAATTAGCTGAAAACGGAAAGGTATTTAAAGTGATTTTGGTTTTCTTTTTCAAAGTATGGTGTTGTTTTAAACTACCACTGGAAAGCAGAAATACTGAGGTGTAACTGAGGTGTACAGTTAGTTGTCAGTTTTGTGTTTTCTGCCTCAGGATGTTATCCATTTTAATTATGCAGATCTCACAGAGTTCCTTCAGTAAGGTTTTCCACCTAGTTTAAGTCACGTTAATGATTAAAACAATGCTACTAAAGCCTAGAACGAAAAAATGGACATTTCTTCACACAAAATGACCGACTAGAGTGCATTTTACTCAGAAATGAAAGATGAATTGGACGTTTCAGAGTGCGGTTGGCTGAAAACAAAAGAAATTCTGTGTTTAGTGAATTTTGCGGAGAAATAGTGTTGTGCAGTTGGGTAATGTTTCACCAGAGTGGCTGTTTTTCATGCTCCACTCAGAGGGAAAAACATTTAATGTGCCTCTCAGTTGGCCTCCGAGTCCAGAATATTAAAAAAAATACTTTCATCTGACCAGATGAGCATTTAGATTTTTTTATATGTAGAAAAAGTTCACAAAGCAAAATAAGTAACAAAGACAAAAACTCTAATCTATACTTCTTCATAAATATGTTAGGACTGAGAAGATTAATTGGATAATCTTGATTAATCAATCATTGAAATAATTGCCATTTTTGGCAATGAGTTTTATTTTCTTATGCTAAATCAGTAAAAGCAAAAAGTTTAAGAGGTTAAGTGAAATATCTGCCAACTGTGCCATTTTTAAAAAATCCGATTAATCATCTAAATAAATTCCTAAAATAATGGTTAGTTGCAGAACTTGAATACATATCATTTTTTTTGGCTGCTTTCTGTGCAGAAGACAAATCTTGGCTGAATGTTTTTCTCCAGTCCATTTCCATCATGTTGCTCCAACCACTTTAGGCATTTTTGGTGCTTTCAGTCTGTGATCATTGTCAGGGTTGTTTCATTTCTCATTAACCACCAGCCTGTTCGCTTTAAAACTGCATTTGTTCAAAGACCTGTTTGAACCAAAAATGGAAGCGTTCGTCTTTCCTTGTGGATTCTGTACATTGCTGTTCTGTTCAGAGGATTTTTTTTCCTGCCATGCGGTTTCAAAGAAACGCTGTAAACTTGCCTCATTGTTTTGACGTGCAGCCCCTCTAGAGCTTTTTTTTTTTTAAAAAAAGCAAAAAACGTGTCCTCCAATCTGCCCCCGTCTTTCAGACTTTGCTGAGTGGTTCGTCCCTGGGGTGGATAGCTGCCAGTTTAGTCTCTACTACTTCACACCTCTCAGTGTATTTGTGTGAAAGACAGAGAACAGGGAGACACAGGTCACAGAGCTCCATGTTTGTTTTTTCTCTCCTTCCAATCTGAAAAATTCAATCTCAAAGCTGGGATCAGATAGTTTCTTTTGCAGGCTGGAGTTATAAATAAGTAGCTTGGCTGATTTAAAATTGATTTAAAAAGTCAAAAGTGGCAGCAGGAGTTAATAAAAAAAAGTGTCATTTTAGCTCATGGCAGTGGTCAGCTACAGCAGCTCAAATAAAGCTGCTGAATTGCCAGCAGCTGTGTCAAACTGTCGGCTGCATGTTAGGGCAGAACTCACAATATCCTGACATTTTTACTGGACCTGTGCCTGGAGCTAAATATAAAACGTCTCTCTAAGAAAGAGACACCGAGACCCTTCACCTAACACTGCTCCGAAGTCTGCAGAGCAGGTTCTTCTCCGACAGAGAAGTCTGGTTTGATTGCAGGTGACAGTACAGAGGCCTCCACTCTTATCGCTGCCCCTGGAAAAAGCCTTAAGATAACACTACAATCACACTGAAAACATTTGGTAAATCAGGGCCGTACATTTAGAGGTTGAAAAAACACATGAATAAACAATATATATAAACGATTAATCGGATTAACTGTGATTAATCAAATGCAGCAGTCTCCACACTTTTCCACACCATGGAAAAAAAAGCATGAAGATAACACTGTAATCTCATTTAAAATGTTTGGAAAGTGCATACATTTAGAGGTTGAAATAATAATGTATATAAATGATTAATTGGATAAATTGTGATTAATCAATTGCAGCACAGATTTACAGAGGCCTCAACAATTATAGTTTCCCCTGGACAAAAAGCCTTAATATAACACAATCTCACTGAAAATGTCTGAACAATCTAGAGTATACATTTAGAGGTGGAAAAAACACAAAGAAATTATATACATATAAGATTAATCGCGTAAATTGTGATTAATTGATTATGAAAATAATAAACTATTTTAGTAATAAATTTATTGTTAACTGCAATATACTGAAAAAGGCGTTTTACTGAACATACAACATATTCAGACCTGTATTTAAGTTAAAATTATACAAATATATAAACATTTTGCTTTTAAGATTAAAAAAATTAAACTTTCTGTGACTGTAGATATTTTCTACGATGTTTAGTGTAGAAAAGAGTCCAGTGGATTCTTAACATGTTCATGTTAGTAGGACATCATCACCCAGTTTGTACAGATCCAGGTGTATTTGGTCTACTTTTCATTTGTTTAATATTCATGAAGTTATTTAAAGCAGCGCAGCGTCCCTGCAGTCGGCTCTGAACCGGAGCGGAAAGTTACTCCGCATGAAAATGTAACTTTATGGCTTCAAAACTGTGCAGAGTGATAATCAGTGCAGGTAAAAACTGCATCATGGGACGTCTCATTCAAAAAGAAACAGCAAAAAGATGAAGAAATAGCAGAAAAGAGTCAAAATCATTCAGGTGCGATATAGAGTAGCTGCTGAAGATATTGTATTTAGATTTAGATTTACATTTTTAGAAATTAAGAATTTTACAGTTGAAGTTGGGATATTTCCTGACAAGTCAGAACTTGTCAGGAAACTTACGACTTTTCAACAGAATATCTGCATTTTTGCCTTGTAAAAAATTAAATGTTAAACTCAAAATGTCGGAGATTTTAGCAGAACTTTTCTCCTCCTTGGATATTTTCTTCTTTTATCAACAACTTTTCGCCTCCGGGTGTTTTCACACCAGATAGTCCGGTAAAGTCGGTTCAATTTGAAACCAAAAATGCGACATTTGCTACATTGTCTCCTGGTTCGTTTTCACACTGAACTGTGCCAAACGAACCAAACCTTTTGAAAAACCTGTTCCCCTCCTTGCCTGTGGGGGCGCTGCATTAAGAACCACTGAAGGAAACAACAAGAAAACCTTTTAAGAAGACACTGAGTGCAACGTCTTTCATAAAATGAAAACAAAATTGGAATAACATTTGTAGGATTTCTCTGATAAAACCTTCAAGCCATTTTGTTCTGCTAGGGCTACACTAGCATGTTTGTTTGTTTGTTTGTATTTACCCAGAATGCCCTGAAGTGTAGTCCACTTCCTGCTTTTGCAGCAGTGTTCACACAAGCCGCACCAGTGTTTACTTAAAATGGTTTTCAGGCGGACCAGAGTTAGCATTTTTGGTTTGATTAGCATTCACACCTCCACAAACAAACCAGACTTTCTAGGCAAACACACCAGTTTATCTTGATTTTTCTCAACAAAACACAAAAACTATTTCTCTGGCTAACAAGGTAGAGCTTCCCTTCACTAAACTCCTTTACCCATGGAGTCTCTTTTCTCTTTACTGTTTGTATATAGTTATTTTTAATGCTGTGCTGGAGAAAATACAAATTTGTCTCTCGGTGCAACGCTTAGATAATCAAACGCTGCCGTTTTTTCTCAGGTGTTTCGCAGGAAGGCGGTGGAGCTGGGAGAAAAGCTGCTACCAGCCTTCAAAACGCCCACAGGCATCCCCTGGGCCCTGCTCAACCTCAAGAGGTAAAACACTCACACAGCCCCGGCGGTCCACTCCGGCGGCGCTGCGTTTTGATGGTCTGCTGCTTTAAAGCGCCGTGTGGTCTGCGGCTCGCCGCTCTCACTCACTGAGATGTTTTGGTTTAACGTGACGGCGGCGCCACCCCGCCACACACGCGTTGTTGTTTTCCCCGAGCGCTCTCTGAAGGTTATAAACCTGAAGGAGCTTTTATTAACACGCCATGGAATGCTGACACACAGTTTCCGCGGTTTCACACACCACAAATAAAGATGGAGAATCGTTTTGTTGGTCGTCTTCCATCACTTAGGTGGTTCCATCTGACTGCTGTCACTATGTTTTCCTGAACTTAAATAATAGATTAAACGTAAGAAGTCTTCCCTCAATCTCTACAAACTGTTTATCAAACATGAATTTGCTTGCAGTCAAGTTCATTTAGCTGCGTTGCTCCTGAAGCTAGCTTAGCAAACAGGAAATGGAAAAGTTCCCCACAAGAAAAAGATCTAAAATAAGACGGTATGAGGCAGCATTTATGCTAAATTAATGTGATAATTACTGAATAGTGAATAAAAAAAACATTCTAAATGTTGATTGTGGGTTTGGAAACTCCTTATTTAAAGCATGTTCTTATTCTATATGATGAACATGCTTTAAATAGATACATTTTCTTGAGTTTCTGAATAATTTTGCAACAGTGAGCAGGAGTCAAAATTAAAATCTAATTTTCACGACTTTGTTTTAAACAAACTACATTCTCATGTTGGACTGAAGTCATTCTTCCTCCGGTTTTCTCCTTTTCCGTCGAGGAAGACGCAAAGCTCTGCTGTTTGTTGGCTTTTAATTAAAAGGCAGGTTGTCATGACGATGAATGTGCTGTAACAAATTAATTTCCATTGTGCCTGAACGGGTGAATGGACCCCAACGCCCCCCACATCCTCCTTCCTGGAGAGAAGGACGCCCTGGGGGAGCCACGTGTGTCTCTGCAGGTGTGTGTGTGTCTTTCTGTAGGTGTGTGTGTC
>VMRN01000001.1:1469755-1570406 GCA_010277015.1 Poeciliopsis turrubarensis | reverse complement strand
TGTGTGTGTCTTTCTGTAGGTGTGTGTGTCTCTGCAGGTGTGTGTGTCTTTCTGTAGGTGTGTGTGTGTGTGTTCGTGGGATTCAGCTCAGATCTGTGATTTTTTTCCCCCCTGAGGTTCCAGCAGATTGTTGTAGATGATGACTTTACCTGCATGACTTGAGCTGTGATATCCTGCACGCACACACACACACACACACACACACGCACACACGCACACACACGCACACACACACACACGCACACACACTCCCATGCAGCTGTCACAGTAACATCAGAGTTGGTAGTAACTAATTATATTTACTCAATTACATTTACTTGAGTAACTTTTTTATGTACTTTTAGGAGTACTTCTGCTACCCTGTGCTTTTTACTTAAGTAATTTTACTATAAAGCATTTATGCTCTAATTTGAGTGAAATTTCTGTATTTTCTACCCACTGAATGAAGAACAAACATGTTTTAACCAAAATTCACCAGACAAACACTTTTTTGTTGAAGTTTCATCAGTTTTTAACTGAAAGAAACTGATTTAGAAAATGTTTATTTTTGTCTGATTTTACTTTTTTATGAATTGTTGCCATTTTGTGCTTAAAATACTAAAATTTCCATTTAATTTTATATTTTCTGATTCTGTAATTTTTAAATATGAAATGATAATTTGATCAGTACATTTAACCAAATACTTTTTTCTTTTACTTGAGTTGGAAATAATCTCCCAATGGAACCAGCATTTTTTGTCAATATTAAGGAATTATTTACTCAAAATAATTTCCTGTATCTTGTTTAAAAAATACTTGAGTGCAGTAAGATATTTGCTCTAGAAATTAGACAAAACGACTCTTTAAGTAATTAGGTTGAAGCTTTGTTCTGTTAATCTAAAATGTTTATTCATATCTCAGACTAAATTTTGTGATTCCTGCAGTTTGAGATTTAATGCAATATTTAGAGTTTAAACCTAAAATAATTCTGAATTAATGGTTTGAAGGTGAATCACCTTGTGTGTAACCTTCAGTTATTCCTCCCCTGCACAAGTTTTAGTTTCTTCTCACTTTCTGGTTCGCCCTTTCGTCCTGGCTCTCCTCCTTTACTTGACCTGATTTATTTTTTTCATCCTTCGCTAAAGTTTGTCTTTCTGTCCTGCAGAGGACGAACAGCAGCTCCAGTTCTCAGAGGTCAAACCTCAAACTTTCTGTGTTATTTTAACTCCTGCGGTCGGTGTTTGTTACCGGCTGTAATGCTTGGTTTTGTTGTTCGTAGAAATCAAACATTCCCTGTGATTGTCACCTTACATGTTCTCTGCAGACGGCTGATTACAGGTTTCACCTCTGAGCCGACTCTGCCTCTGTGATTGGTGCCGTGAGAGTCGAGCTCTGCAATAAGAACTCTGTTCTTCCTGAGATACAGAGGCATGGATAAAGTATTCACCCCCTTACAGATTTCCTCTGTTTTTTGTTTTTACCTCACTGTAATGTCTGGAAATCATCAAAAAATATGCATATTAGAAGCAGACAGATAACATGAGGAAGTTTTATTAGTAGTGACCTGCATTTTAAAACTCTCAGGTTGCATTTCTTTATGGTGGAAAAAACTTTCACTGATGCCAAACTGACCTAATTATTTAGCTTTTGTTTACACACCTTGTATTCTGGTAAATTCAGTTCAAAACTGCAACATTTGTTACATTTTTCAGCTGGTGTGGTTCACTTTCATTCTGCGTTATGTGAAACCAAACAAGCCACTGAAAAAAACGGTTCCCTTCCTCACCTGTGGGGGCGCTGCAGCAACAGTCACTGAAGGAAACGACACAAAACCCTCTGAAGAAGACACTAAGCGCAAATTCCTTCTTCACAAAATGTAAACAAATAGAATTTAGAGGTTTTCTTGGTGATAAAAATCTTATTTAATTAAAACAATAAAAAGTTTACACCATACTGTATAGTTATTAAAAAAGCTCTAAGATTAAGAGAAATGTGCATCTGAGTCGGATTATTAAATAAAATAGAAAATGCATGTAATATGCTAGTAGTAATAATGTGGCATGACTTTAAATAGGCCGTTTGGCTTGAAAACGGTCCAAAGTGGCTAAAATGAAACAATTCTACCAAAGTTTGCAATTGCCGGCTTTTTTCTTAAAAATAGTTTGTATTTATATTGTTCGTTGTTCCCTGCAGTATTTTCAAATCATGTCTGCAATCACAAATATAGAAAATAAACTTTTAGTTTTATATCTAAATTATTTACTGATTTTAGAAGTTTATTTAATTCAGAGATGAAACTGATCTGATGACCTGAGTCGTGTTGCTGTGAAATGTTCCATCTGTTGGATCTTATGACAGGACTCTAAATTAGTTGCAGAAGTTTTTAAAAAATAAGGTTAGTGAGTTATTTTTAGAGATTAGAGATCTGAACTGTGTCCAGTTGATTTATCTGCTGGATTCACCAAAAACGAGTTCTAGTTGGCCCCTTGGAGAGGAGCGATAAATCAAGGTTACGTCATAAAGGGTCATGAAGCAGACCCCATGTGCCCACATCCAACATACTTTTACTTTCTTTTTCTCTCCGACTTCCTCGCCTCCTTTCATCGGTATGTGAGCTCATTGATTCCTGCTGGCGGAGTGGAAAATGCTACTAAGATCCACTGGATTTGTCCCAGTTGATCTGCCCCGGACTCATGGCTCATTAGAGCAGATCTGGAAGCACTAAAGCCACGCGGACAGAGCTGAAAGCCTCACAGCATTCACAGGAGAGACCAGACGGCTGCAGCCAGGGTGAAGAAATTCACAAACTTGTTTAGTTTAATCTTTAGTCCTTAAAAGTGGCCCATTACATCAGGATGGTACAGCAGCGTATTAGGGATATTGTAAACAGAAAAGAAAAAATAATTAGTATTAAATTTAAAAAGAAATTGAATATTCACAACCTGTTCACAGATTTCTGCCTACATGGAGCTGTTTTAGTCCCTCTTGTCACTTTAAATCCAAATAAACTACTGCTGCCACGTCCTACAATTCAAAGTTAACATTCGCTCATGAAAATGGCTGCAAACACATGAGCAAATATTAAAAACATACATCTTTGAAAAGCAGAAGTGGAGCCTCCTGCACAACCAACAAGAATACAAAGCAAGAATGTTTCTGAACGTCAGAACGCTTGTCTTTTCCAGTAGCCATTGTACAGTGCATAAAACCAACTGACCAAGCGAGCTGGAGCTCTGCTTGGGTTGCTCGGTGATTGGCGGAATTCTGTTGGGGTTGCTAGGCAACGGGTGACTACGGATTTGTGACGTTACATTCAGAAGGTTTTTGAAACAGTTCATTTTCCAGACACCAAAATTGCACTAAAAGCGTCTGGGCGGGATTTTAAAGAGCTTGGGCCGTTTTTAGGACAACTAGAATCTCAAATGGAAGTACAAAAAATGTGCAAAATGCAAAGTTTGCTCTAGCTCCCCTTTAAGTAACCGATTTAATTAAAACATTTTTCATAAAGTTCTGTCTTCAATAATTTGTTTAAGGTAGCTACTCTGATTTTAGAGATCTGCAGCATCATTGAGCTGTTTGTCTTTATAAATAACTACATTCTCTGTTGTTTAATGGCTTTTTTATACTTTTAAACTTGGAACAGAAACCTTTTGGAAGCCTTTTCCCCCTGTCACTTTGTCTTTCAGGCACACAGCAGCTCCACGGTTGCTATCAGATCTGGCGACTATGTCCCACTGCTCTTCTTATTAACATCCAGCCTGATAAAGCCTTTGCAAATCACTCCCACCGCACTGCATACTGACTGGTCTTAATGAGCTAGGCTATTGTGTCTCTGTGTGTATACAAGGCAGCGGGCTTTGTTGGCTTTTGTTCAGGTGTTTGGATCCTCAAATTAGCCTCTCCATCTTCTCAACAGACACCAAGCCAATGATTGCATCAAACACCAACATGTACACTTCCATCTTATTGTATTCAGATATATTAAAGCTTTTTATTTCTTTGAATCTTTAGATTTTAACATGAAAAACTTTAATAAATGAAACATCTTTGGCAGCATCTGCAGCCCCTTGCACATGTCTTACAAGAACCACATCATAAATGTATTTTATTGTTTATATATGATAAAAAAAAATTAGCACATAAAGTGTAGGAGTGTAGTTATGTCGATTTTTGACCATTAGTGAGGTTAGACACTAATGTTGGACACAAACATCTAGCTCACAGTCTGCACTAAAAATGTAATCCTAAAAACATTCTGCCAGATTAAAGCAGATCCTCAATTATTTTCTTTCAAGTTAAATTTTGGTTTTGCACACCAACCTGTAAAATCATAACCCCCTTCAAAATAAGAGCATCAATATAAACATCATTACTGCTTGGAAGCTAAGTGAGCTAAATGTTAGTGAAAAAAGTTAGCAGAAATGCTGAAGTGCTACATGAAAATTAGAATCAGAATATTTTACATGATTGTTTCTTTTCTCCTGTATTGTTCTTGTCACAAAAGAAAATCAACTTTTTCACTGAACTGGAGCAAAAAACCAATCATGCTTTTGATAACAATGGAAGAGTTGAACCATTTCTTTCCGTCTGTGTTTTGATCCCATTTTGGGGAAAATTTGCATCTGTAGTTAATGTGTCTGGACTGGGAACGGATGTGTTTGGCAGCCGGGAGATGTTTTCTTTCCAGCTGACCTCATGTTGGCCCATGCTGTCCTGGAGCATTTTCTTCTTGATGTTAGAGGAAAATTAGGTTGTTAATTCATGCAGTTTGGCTCAGCAGAGGCAGATAACTGTGAGAACTGTTTATCCGAATTGGTATTTAGTGTTTTACTTGTGTTCGTTGTTCGGGATCAGGACGAAGTTTAGGAAGATGTTACATGATTGGTTGAAACATTTCACAGAATATTCCATCAGAGTTTTACAGATTCAGACATTTGATTTCAACAAAAGCAGCTGTTTAAAATACTAATTTATAGTTGCATTAGCTTAGCATGTAGCGGCCATTTTTAGACTGGAAATGAGGTTAAAGATTAAAACTCATTTCCAACTTTTTATTTTATTTTTTTTAGAAAACTGAAATTACAAATGGTTTTCAAAGATTGGCTTTTATTCCAGCCATCCCTTCTGAGAGTTTTACATTAACGTATTAAGGCCAGGATACAACGATTTTAGTGCAATTATTCAGATTTAAGTTTTTCTATTAAACATGAAGTATTTCCTGTAAAAGTTATAGCAAAGTATAGCTTCACCCGACATTCCTCATTTAGAGTTTTTGTTCATTTTTGTGTTGGAAGTTTTGTAATATTGCAACTTTATTCTGGTAATTGAAAGAAAAGAAATCGTATCCTGGCTTTATTAATCCGTTGTCCAAAAAAATCCAGATTTTCCACAAATTAAATCACTTATGTACTGAATACTTACATAATTGACATAATTTTGTTCTTTTTGTCAAAAATTTGGTTGATTCTGATTGATTTATAAAATCTATAAAAGCACAGATCCTCCAAGTACTGAGCACATATGCTGTGGTCAGACAGACGCTAGTCGTAGCACCATATCACCAACCCTAATCTTTTTATCTAACCATAAAATAAATTCTTGGGTTTTAAGTTACACAAATTTCTTTGAGGGAATAAGTTGCCCAAATGTTTGCTCTAACTCTCAGAGCAGCTCTCCTCGGCAGCAACCTGCGGCGGAAAGGCAGCCGTGATTAAAGGTCTCTAATTAAGCCACCCAAACTCTGACATTATCGCACATTTTCTTCGCGGCTGCAGGAGAGGTGCGATAGATTTTGAGGCGGGAGCAAAGAAAATGAGGTGGAAAAAGAGAAGTCGATGCTCCCTGTTGAGGCTGAGGACAGTGAAAGTGTGAAAATATATTTTTTTTTCTCCAGCTACAAAGTGCACTTCTAATGTTTCTTGATTAATTCATGACCCTGGAAGGAAACTTGATTATTAATATATGAAGTTGGAAAGTAGGAGAATGCCAAAAAATCGATTCACATTAGTACTGAATCGATTAATCATGATTAATCGATTATTGAAATTACTGTCAAGTCATTCAATCAATTAATTGTTAGAGTATGCAAACTCTAAAAAGGCGATAAATGGCCTTCTAACATGAATTAATATTTAAAATTTAATAAATGTGGCATTTTAATGTGTATCCTGTTTAGGGCTGAAGCTCGTTAGTTTAGTAATTGATTATTCTAGCAATTTGTCTGAAACAAATTAGCACATTGTACAGATTTTTCAATTTTCCTACTGAAGCCTTTTTTTTTTTTTACAATTATGTAAAAGACACAAATAAACAATTCAATTCCTTTTTTAAATAAGAAACCATTTCATTGTTTAAAATGCAACAACACGGCATTCCTTTATAAATTTGAAGCTAATTAAGAAGCTAGTTGAGGAGTTTCGGCTAAAAAAAAATTATTTGCAGACAAAAGTATTTTTATATTAAATGCAAAATGTATTTATATAGTAAGGTTTTGACTTGTTACTTCAAATAGCCTTTTTGTGGGTCTACATACTCCAATTAGCAATTAATTGATTACTAAGTTAGTTGAAAAATATTTCAATTATCAATTAATCACCATAATTTCGATCAATCGTTTTAGCCCAAAGCAGATTGGAGTAAATCAAGACGATACTTTGAACACCCATAGATTAAGAAATCATTATGAACATTTGTTTTGATTAAAGAATTGATTTTTAAATTGGATTATGGCACCAAACGTCGTAAAAATCCCCACCCATATTTGAAAGTCAATTTCTAAAAAGGAGTTGTTCTCTCGGCAGAATGCACTGAAGCCTCAAAGACTCATAATTCTGTGATTTTCAGCTGAGTGAAATGAAACCTCACCAGGAGCGACTCATGTCCTCTACTGGAAACTAATTTAAATCACAGCAGCATCAGTCTGCTATTCATCAACACCTTGACCCCTGTGGGTTTGCAAATACATAACAGATAAACAATGTTTACCCAAAATGTGGGACAAGCGGATAAATCCATACCATTTTAGACAAACAGCATCATATCGCTTCAATCAGAGTTGGATAATTTATGTTGATCTCTGGATTCATAATGAAAGTTGCCTTGGTGCGTTAGTGAAGGTCTTTTCATAATCTCCTGGTAAAGCTGCAGCTCTGTGTCACCGAAACGTTTCAGAAACATTTCTTGAGTGAGTTAATTTTTATTTTGGTGGATTTAAAAGAAAAAAAAGCCTCCACTACAACAGCTCTATTCAACATCTCAAGGCTTTTACTAATAGCTAAATGAGAAGAGGCATAAAAGAAGCTCGCAGGTGAAGTTTGTTTTCATTTATTTAATTCCCTGATGATCCATTAAAAAGCTGAAATCAAAGCCATGTGTGCACTTCATCCATTTAAACATCGTATTATTTGAATAAGGTCGGTCCACTTCCAGTAATGCAACAGGACATTAGCCAAATAATTTACTTTAATAAGTGTCTCCCCACTCTGTGGAGCGTGGAGTTGTTAAACTGGGTCAGTGGGCCATGTGCCTCAGTAGTCAAACACAACAGTGGACCCAGGTGGGCCAGGCGAAGCTTCATTGTTCGGTATTTCGATGGATTATTGCCATTTTCCAGTCCCAGAACAGGAGCCAATGGGACTGGAAACAACAAAACTGGTTTAATGTTTTTAAACTGGTTCATTTGGTCCAAAGTGGAGCAGAAATGAAGATAAAGTTTAGGTTTTTTAACCCTTTGTCTAAACTTGGTACATGTCGGTCCATCATCACAACAGTCGTCCATCTACTGATCCATCGATAACTGAATTTGATTTTGGATATTTATTTATTTATGTTTTTAAAATCAAGAAAACAAGTAGGACAGAGAAATCATGTGCATAGTTACCCAACAACAAAATAGTTATGTTTCCATTACTTTTCTGTTTGAAATGAGTTGAAAGGAGTGAACACTTATCTCCTTTCAATGAAATATATTGATAATTAGCCTAAATTTGTAATTAAAACCATGTTGTAATATTCTTGTGCCTGTTGTATGATTACAAACCAATTCATAACAAGACAAGAAAATCTACAGATGATGATGATAATAATAATAATAATGATGATTGTAAATACCTACTCATACATAGTCAGAATAATTACCAACTCCTTGCAGATGTATGCCTATAAACTCTTCCTAATTTGTGCTATATAACAATAAATGAAAGAAATTTAAAAGCTAAGAAGAAAGTGATAATAATGATGGAATGACAACAATAATAAGCTGCTAATATTGGTAATAGTAACCCAGAAGAAAGTAAGGAGAAAGGACTGCAGACGTCCATTCCCGTGGATTCAGGCCTGAAGGGGTTAAACGTGTATTCAGACTGAATCATGGATGAACCCAGGTCTCCGCTGATGGCTCTGTCTCTCACCGGTGACCCTGCGCGTCTCTCCGCCTGCTGCTCCCCTGGTCCTCCCTCTGTTTGGCTGACTTGATTAAATCCAGGGTGTAATGGGAAACAAATTACGCCTTGTGCAGCATGATGACTTGAAGGGGGGGATAATTAGTATGTTCATCCACGTCCTTAAAGAGATCTGTGTGAGTGTGGCTCTTCTCCCAATTCACAGATCTCTTCTTCTTCCTCTCATTTGCTGGATCTCTTCCCTGAATGCGGCGGTTGTTTTGTGCGCTTCGTGTTGCACTGACAGTGAAGTAAATAGCCAATATGTATTCATGAGTACTCACTTGAGGCATTGCCATCAGAGTCATCAGTCCTTGGCCTGAAATTGTCTCATCAGTGGCTTTAATGATCTTGCAGACACTGCGTTGTAGAGTCTTTTGTACTTGTCAAGGAAGCAGGTTGCTCTCCAGGAAGGAAAAATATGCTGCTTTTTGTGACGTCAGTCTGCCTCCTTCCAGGTTTATTTTAGAAATCTGTTTGTAAAATCAACAAAACAAAAGAAGAAGAATGCAAATGTAGTGCTGAGACGTCTCCTGGATCAAAGGAGCTGCTGAGTTTTAAGCAGCTGCTAGTTTAAAGCTCCCAACCAGGATCCAGCTGATAAACGCCTCCATGTTTGGATTTGACCCTTAACTGCTGGTTTATCGTTTCATCTCTTTATCCTCTCTGACACATTAATGGAAATTTGTTTCGTATGACACTGAAAGTCTGGAAAATAGTCTGAATTGATTTTAGATCTGCAAAATTATGGAAAAGGGAAATATGGAAAAAATTTCTGTTTCCATTAGTTTGAAATGACACTTTATGCTGAGCTCCATCAATTCGGCTGTTTAAATATATAGGATAATGATAACGATCCATAAAATAATGCCTCTGAAACCATCCATCCATTCACCAACCAACAATCCATCCATCAATTCATCCACTCATCCATCTGTCTAACCACCAATTTATCTATGAATCCATTCATCCATCCATCCTCTCGTCCATCCTCTCATCCCTCCGTCCGTCCGTCTCTAACCGTCCCCCTCTTTGTGTCCCAGTGGTGTCGGTAGGAACTGGCCCTGGGCTTCAGGCGGCAGCAGCATCCTGGCGGAGTACGGCACCCTCCATCTGGAGTTCATGCACCTCAGCAAACTCTCCGGAAACCCAGAGTTTGCTCAGAAGGTGACCGAAGCAAAGCCATTGAAATCTGTTCAAAGCAACCATTTCACTGAAAGATTCTCCTGTCTCTGCAGGTGATGAACATCAGGAAAGTGCTGAACCGTTTGGACAAACCTCAGGGACTTTATCCAAACTACCTGAACCCGAACAGCGGCCAGTGGGGCCAACGTAAGTAACTCTGTCACTTGATAAAGTATTAATTTATCTTTTTACATCTGAACCTGGTGGCTGTAAGAAGCATGTGGTCAGGACACAAACCATTTAAAGTTTCAACAAACCTGCCAATAAATTCAAACACAACTAATTTAAACTATAAAATATTAACTTAAGCATCTCTGAGGCTTTTTGGACATTAATTTGATATTAATAAACTCTTATTGTTCTTGACACACATCTTTAAACTCCTGCGAAAACTCAAACTTGAAGCTTCCCGTATAGAAGAAACGCTGTACTTAACATATAAGATACTGTCTGAATTCATTATGTAAACCAACAATAGAAATCTGAATTTATTACATTATGAACGTCGCCCAGGTTTGAACTAATTCATGCAAATTGCTGCAGTTCTGCAGCGCATTATGTCCGTCTTTCACCTGTAACTGTACAGGTTTAAATCAGCAGAGCTAATATACATTTATCCTCCTGCTGTAATCATTAAACTGTCTGGATCAGACTGAGATTATTCATTATTGAAATATTAAATTATAACCTTTTTTTGGACGTTAATGTTTTGTCGCTATCTAGACTTAGCAGAAGAGAAATTCCTGTAAAAATAAACATTTTCAACAGGAAAATTACAGAAAAATGTTTTCATTTTCTTCTTGGACTTTGACAAAATTTATAAATAAAAACAAAATCATCCCGCCACGCGCTCAAAAGCTCGCTAATGTTTACTAGCATCAGATCAAGTCGTGCTGCGTTTCCTAAAGCTGCCGGTTGAATCTTGTTGGATGACTTCACGGTTTGGTTGCCCACTCTTCACCCGTCAAGTATTTTCATTCTCGGTCCGTTCAGATGCTTTCATGTTCCTGATAGGGTGTAATTTTAAACCCATTAGCTGACTCTTAAAACCACGGAGCTAAACAGGTAATGATGATGATGATGGAGGCGTCGGACGTGAAGGACGAGCGGAGAACAAAGAATAACGGAGAGCGAAGATAAAAGCTGGGATGTTGGTGTTTTTATACATCAAAGAAAGTTTTCTATCAGTTGTATTTAGTCTAGATAAATGAAAAATGCAGTTTTTAAATGATTATTTCTTTTATTAAGGGAAAGAGTTGATCTGTGCAGAAACGTGTTTGCAGAATATTATTTTATTCAGCCATGATTAACGCATCTGAGTTACATGAGGAAATTTGATTTACGTAAGAATAAAAATACTTCAAAATAAAATTACTCAAGTAAAATGTAAAAATACACCTAAAAGTTCATTTTTTCTAAAACGTTTTTGTATTTGAATAACTGATTAAAACATTATTTAGCTGTTGACAGCTTCACAACAAGTGAACTAAATCTACTGACCTACAAAACCTCAATAAAAATATTATTAAAGAATTATTCAGAAAGTCCAAAAAACGCAGCAGCTGCAGCCGCGTCGGAAGATAAAGTGGCAAAAAGATGCTTTGAGACGAGCTCAAATTGACCTCCTTAAACCCACCTTCTACTTTTTAGTGTTTTACATTTAACAGCCATAAAAAGTTCTATATTCTTGATCCAATTTCACCTTTTATTCACATCATTTTGCTGTTAACTTTTACTGTTCTCTGTAAAACAAAAAAAAGAAACTTGTGCTTTTCACCGAAAAAGAATGTGACATTAAAGTAAAAATCCTTTTGCCTGGTTTTATTATTTTGTTTTTATATCCACTGATATGCTCTCAGCTTTTATTGAAGCGCTGTCAGGTATAGTTTTACTGCACAGCTTTTTATGAAAGGCCTGCAACTGTCTGAGTCGGATAAATATGGATCTGTTCCCGCAGACTGCTCTGAAATGCTCAGTAAAACAACCATTTACACGCATGAGCGGTTATAATTGTTCATATTTATGTGACACAAAGCTGATAACGGTGTTTTCAGGCAAGTATTTCATTAAGAGACGCATAAAAGTAGAGTCGCTGTTGAGATAACACAAAGAAAAGAGGAATGATTGCATAAAAGTTGTTTATCCAGGCTGATCGAATATGACGGCGGTTCGGTTTGCTTCATAAATTATTAACTTTGGCAGGAGAGAAAGCTTATAAACTCTTATATTCTACCTTAAGGTTTGCGTCGTGTTGAGAAATTAATCGATTTAATCAAGTTTTTTGAGATTTCGTTTATGTTTCCAAACAGAATGCCCTTGGCGGCCATCTTGTTTTATTTGGACTTTGAATTCAGAGCAACGAAATATCAAGATATTTACTTTTAATTAGGAAAATAATGAAATAATATGACAATAAATGTTAAAATGACCAGAGTAAAGTAATAATTTTATGAACGCCGACAAATAAGAAAAAAAAATTCTCATTAAAACTATTTTTTTAAGACATCCTGTTGATTAAAATCTTTTTTTGCTAACATTATAATTATAATGTCATGATTAAACAAAATTCTCATAGTTCGGACTTAATTGTCCAAATCACGGAAAGGATAACCGAAATAAAAGCAACTTTTTGAAAATAAAGTCATAATTTAATGAGAACTCAATAAAAAAAAATCTCATAAAATATAATTTTAGGACATTTTATTGGTAAAATTGTGTCTTTTTACTAATATTGGGACTATATTCTCATAATTAAAGAAAAGTTCTCATAGTCTGGCACTAGTAATCTGTTCAACTCATAATTGAAATTGGAGCAACTTTATGAAAACGGAGTTGCAATATTACCAAAACAAAGTCATAATATTACCATTAAAAAGTCGCAATTTTTTAAAAACTCCAAACCGGGAAAAATCTTGTTTTAAGTTAAATAATTTGTACCTTTTCATCAATATAAAGGAATTATTTACTTTAAATAAGCTCCTATTTCTTGCTGAAAAGTTACTTTTAAGTTAGTTTTCTTGTTTCAGATTTACTGAGATATTTACATTAGAAAACTGAACTAAAACTTCTGATTTTGTGTTTTTGCGATGTAGAAATATTATTCTAGATTTCTGTCCATCGCTGATTCTTTCTTTTTAAATGTTTCTCCTTCTTTAAACCAAACTTTCCTCCTCATCATTATCATCCTCTTCCTCTCGTTTCACCTCAAGATGATCACAGCTGACATTTAATCTCTGCGCTTCTCAACGCGGCCGGACTGCGTTAATGACGCATGCATATGGATGAGCCTTCGCCGACTATCAGCGGGACAAAAACTAGAAAACTACTCGATCAGCCTGCCACCAGAATAATGTAGCGGTGTTTGCGCAGCGCCGGAGCCGCGCTGCTGATTTATGGTCCTCCGCTAATCTTTGCTGCAGATCACGTGTCTGTGGGTGGCCTCGGCGACAGCTTCTATGAGTATCTGCTCAAGGCCTGGCTTATGTCCGACAAGACCGACGAGGAAGGGAAGAAGATGTACTACGATGCCCTGCAGGTGAGGCACACACACACACACGCACACGCACGCGCACACACACACACACACGCTGAGAGGGGTTTTATTGGATTAGCTGCTCAAGTTAAACAAAGGGCAGGGACTTAAATAAAGCTTCAGAGGTTGGTCAGAAATACTAAATAAGTCTTCATCCACAACTTTGGCTTCACTTTACGATGTCAAACTTAATGTGAGGTGATTTTTCTGATCTGCTGCTTTAATTATTTAGTTATTATGCTTCCTTGAACAGGTTAGGTTAACTCCCTGGGTGATGCAAAACAACTTTGCTACATTTTTAGCTCAAAATCATTGTTAAATAATCATATTTCAGTCCAATTTTGCGCTGTTTTAGGGCCGCCGGTCACTTTAAATCCAAATAAGCCGCTGCTGGCTACATCTCCTCAACTCAATGTTTACACTCGCACATGAAAATGGCTGCAAGCAAATGCGCAACTATGCAACCGTACAACTTTTAAAAGCAGAAATGGAGCCAACAAGTGGTTTCTGGATGGTAAGTCAACAACAAAACTCTTTTCCAGCAGGCATTGTACAGCTCATACAGTGGGAAACCAGCTGACCAAACTTGCTGGAGGCCTGCTTGGTTCGTTAGGTAACGGTCAGAACTCTGCTGAGGTTGCTAGGTAACGGGCTGGGCAAAATTAAACTTTGTTTCGCTCCAGACCAGTAGATGGACACGTCTTATTCGCATTTTCAGGTTCATTTTAAATGTTTGCACAAAATCCACATGTGAGTTGGACCTGACAAATGGAAACGTAGATCCAATCAATTTGACCTGCATAGCACATTTCAGCAAGAAGGCAGTTAAAAGTGCTTTACATCATAAAACCACAAAATAAGTCATAAAAACAACACGCAGTCACCAACTGACATCCTGTTTGTCAAGTGCTGTCATAAAAATCATCAATAGATGTCAAATGTGTTGGTCAATGCTCCAGTGGTAATGAGTCGAAATCAATATAATGTGTATTAATATTTGGTGGTCAATGTTCTTCAGTTGAAGTTATAGACGACTTATCTCCTGTCTGTGATCCAACCAAACGTTTAGAACCTGGTGGTGTTACATAAACCTCACGTTGAGAGGACGTCTAATTTCCACTTGTTCCCTCTAAGCAGACAGCGTTGTGTTTGTTTACAGCTGGTGAAGTGTTGCTGTTTACTCCACAGGGTTTAAATCCCTCATGCAGCCTCTGAGTCATTATAGATGATGCTGAATAATGGCGGACAACAACAGCAAGGTCAGCTGTGAATAATAAAAAGCAGCCATGCTGTGGTATTTACCTTCATCTGCAGACGTTACAGAAATCTGGTTATTTAAATAACCTCATGAAGAGTCGAAGATGGTGAAGCTGAGTCGCAGGAAGGGAAAAAAATCCTCCTGAACCCAGAGGATTATTTATGTCCTCTATTATGATAAATCATCCAGTTAAGTTGTGGCGATAAGCGACGGGTCTCAGCTGGAGGAAGCTGCTGGATGTCCTTCTGCCTCCCTGCGGTGCGTTCAAGAGCGAAAATATTGGAGTTAAACATCGACAATGACGAAATCTGGGAGGAATATTGACTAGTGATCCAAAAAAGTCATCTATTTATGATAAATTAATTTTAGGTTAAAATTAATCCCAATCGATTAACTTGGTCCATCCAGCAGATGGCGCCGCTGGTCATTCTTAATCGGAGAAACAAAATGGCGGAGCGGGAAAGAGAAAGTGTTTGTATTTACCAAGTTTTAACAGTGCAAGTTACTGTTAAAACTTGCACTGTTTTGCAACTTGTTTTGCAAGTTTCCAGCTAAATCACTGGTAACTCGCATCCCTTTGGTCCTGGATTTGTTGTCAAAAAGAGGCAATCAAAGCAAAGCCGTGGCGAAAACTCAAGTTTTAAGAAAATGGCTGCTTATCAATTAATCATTAGTTGATAGATTACTATAATTGATCAATTGCATTCCTGTCTTAGAAACAACATTGGATCATGTTTTCTGATTCTCGCCGCCGTTTCCTTTCTGCCAGGCGATAGAAACCAACCTGATGAGGAAGTCGAGCAGCGGCCTGACCTACATAGCCGAGTGGAAGGGGGGGCTGCTGGAGCACAAGATGGGCCACCTGACGTGTTTCGCCGGCGGCATGATCGCTCTGGGCGCCGACGGGGCCCCCGGCGACAAAACGGGCCACCAGATGGAGCAGGCGGCGGAGATCGCTCGCACCTGCCACGAGTCGTACGCCAGGACAGGTGACTCCACAACGAGCCTTTGAGTCGTCTGGAAATTTTATGTTTCATAATCATAATTTCAGAATGAACTATAAATAGATTCTGGTCTTAGTAAAGATTTTATTTGTGATTTAAAGCATTTTGTCTTTTTTTTTTTTGTTTTGAGTAAATTGATCATTAAATTCTCATGGATTCAAATATTTTAGTTAAATTATATTAAAATTCTTCCACCTAGGATTTTTTTTGTTTCACAACAAAATTGGGACGCCTCCTTTATTTTATGAAGGTTGAATGTGTAATGAAAATTATGCTTTTTTGTCCTGTTTATTCCACATCTTCAGTTTAAAATAAAAGCAAGAAGCTTTATTTAAAAAGACAAATACTTTCCATTTACCTCCATGAAACAAATCCATTGAAACGATTAATCAGATTAATTGATTATTAAAATAATCAACTGATTTAGTCATCAATTAATCGCTAACTGGAGAATGGTTTTCTTGCATCTTTTAATATATTTCTAATATTGTATAAAAATGACAAAGTGGTTAAATAAAAAAACTGAATTATGTTTGTTCAATTAATCGTCAGATTGTTAGTCGCATTTCTACGCTTAGCGTTGAAATTGATTTTATTAACATTTATATTTATTCCTCCATCATTGTTTTTGTATTATCTTTATTTTATTAAACATTAGAAAGGAATTAAAATGATGATAATCATATTTTGCTAGATGTTTCAATAAGTTTCTGGAGGATTACGACCTTGAGCAAAATGAAAACAGTTTTATGATGGTGTCGTTCTCTGCGTAAACTAAAGTAAAACGCAGCAGCTATTATATAAATCTAAAGTCTGCTAACGCTGTCAGGTGATGTAAATCCTTGACATGAAGTAAATTAAAGCTGCGATCTGAGTCTTTAACTGTGTTGTTTCCTTTCTCCAAAGCGCTGAAGCTCGGTCCGGAGGCGTTCCGCTTCGACGGCGGAGTCGAGGCCATCGCGACCCGACAGAACGAGAAATATTTCATCCTGCGGCCGGAGGTCATCGAGACCTACATGTACATGTGGAGATTCACCCACGACCCCAAATACAGGGAGTGGGGCTGGGAGGCCGTCCAGGTGAAATAACTTCATTTCTCTGAAAAAGGAACCGTTTGAGCTTTACATCATGTTGATAATGTTATTCCTAAACTATGTCTAAACTATCCCCTTCATAATTAGTTTTATTTAAGTTGATTTATTTAGAAAATTTTAAATGTCTTCCTGATATGGTGATGTTTATTAATCTTTGAAGATGCGTTCTTGCATTATTATGCCGCAAAAACTGACTAAAATGTTGAGCTGACTTCCTGTAGGCGGAGTTTCAGGAAGAGCAGTAGCTTCTTAAAGAGACGGAGGCCATTTTTAAAGTTTGATATATGTACCATTTCTATAAATGAAATTAAAATAGTTACGTGATTGTGGTATAAAATGGTACTGCAACACATAATTACGCCCCTTTAAAATAAAACAAACTCTTTTAGCTCCCTTTCTGTCTGAAACACATGAGCCGAGGGATATTTTAAGAGTCTGTCTGTCTGCGTCTCATCCAGGCCTTGGAGAAGCATTGCCGACTAGAAGGAGGCTACAGCGGCGTCAGAGACGTCTACGCCTCGTCTCCGAACCACGACGACGTGCAGCAGAGCTTCTACCTGGCCGAAACGCTAAAGTAAGTCCAAACCGAGCAGCGTTCCCTTCGGCCCTGCAGGCCTAACCTGACACAAACTGGAGCTGCCTTTCACTCCAGCTTAGGTTCAGACAGAGGCTCAAGGTTATTTCTTTCACACGCACACGCACACGCACACACACGCATGCACACCCACACACACACACACACACATGCCAAGGTACATGTGTCAAACTCAAGGCCTAGGGGCCAAATCTTGTGGCCCTCAGATGCTAAATTACATCAGTCAGTTCCTCTAGTTTCTCTCAATTGTGGAAATTAACACACAATAAACAGATGCCAGTATTTTTTGTTTTTTGCGGGTCTGTAGTTGTGATTTTATTGCAAATGTTCTGCAAAAATGGTTGAAAACATAAATCAACAGACGATACGTTCTGTCAACACATCTGGTTTAAGTAATGCTACCTCCCTCCTGCAGGGGGCAGGAGAGAGGAAGTTCCTGCAGGGGGCAGTATTTCTTACTTGTACTCCACTGTTCAAAATGTCATTTTTAATGTAAACGCAAATATTTCTACATCTGCTCCACAAAATCAGAGCACAAGAAATGACAAAAACATTTCCAGAATCCTGGAAAGACGTTCAAGATTATTTAATTTAAAGAAATACTCACTGAATGCAGAGACGCATATTAATATTTTAACAGTTTAATTTGTTTTATCATTAAGTTACCAAAATTATTTCTATTTACTAAATACCAGAAAATATGTAAAATATTTTTATTTTATTCATTCGAGTTATTAAATTGTTTTTGTTTTTTGTGAAATTAGTGTTTTGTTCCAGTCAAGTGTATGAAATTAAATATTTTTGTTTGTCCCAGCTGTATAATGTACAACACAGTACTAACAGCTGTAATAATAATACCATATAATAATGAATTTAAACTCTTTTTGTTTCTGATCGAAGCTCCAGAGACACAAATCTAAAATCTGGAGAAAGTTCCAGGAATAACGACGAAACTAAAGCTCCTAATTTAGCTTCAGTAATTACAGATATGTCACCCAGACGATGTCTGTTACATAAATCTAAAAAAAGTTAATTAAAAAAGGCTCCAAATATTAGAGACAGAAACTGTGAAAAACACCAAATGTCCCAAGTTTCCCTGCCAGCGTCAAACGTTTCGCTCTAATCGTCTCCAGTTACTTTTGTTTTTACTGATCAGGTTTTGTGTTTCACAATTTCACACAAACAAATCCAGCATTTAATTTGCTGCGTTGGGGCAGAAAAAACCTTTTATGATGCAACACAGAGGAACTTCAACAACATGGTATTTAGTGGATGCTAATGCTACAGTGCTGAGTTTAAATGTTTCTTCTGCAACAGTTCAACTGGATATTTGATAGCTGATCAACAGGATCAAATATGCTGTAACACGGTTTACGTTTCATGCGCTAAATGTTTCCAAAGCTAGCGAAAGCGCTACCTGCCTTAGCGGATTAGCGAATGTTAGCGCTCCAGGCCGTTGGTTTGGAAACTATCTGAAAAAGTTTGTTTAATTTGTGTTTTCCTGCAGGTATCTGTACCTGCTGTTCTCTGACGACGACCACCTGCCGTTCGAACACTGGGTCTTCAACACCGAGGCTCATCCGCTGCCCGTCATCAGGAAGGACAAGACAGACACGCCCAACGAAGTGGAGTAGCCTCCCAGTGACCTCTGACCCTGTATATCTGAGCCTCCTGCTGGTGACAGGTTCCTCCTTGTCGGATTTTGATTTTTTTGTTCTTTTTATGAACTGGATCTGTTCTGGTTTTATCTGATTTGTTTTGGGTTTTTGTTTTATTTTGAATCTTTTTGCAAACACTGACCTCCGGTTGGGTCGGATCCGGAGCAGCTTATTGAAAACCGGAATCATGAGAACTTCCTGTCTGGATTGGAAACGGCAGAGATAATCAGCTGCTCTCCCGCCGGTCACGTTATTTATCAGGATGTTTGTCGGGTTTAGTTCTTTTCTCTGTGAATTAAAGACGTTTGGGCACAAAAACCCCTCAGCTCTGACTGACAGGGGCGACGAAGTGACACGGTGAGCGGAAAGACTCCCGGCTCACTTCCTGTTTCCTTTTCGCTGCTTGAGGATCTGTTTGGTTGGACAAACACTGGGATTTCCTTTTTTTATGTTTTCATCGATCTGAATCATGCCTCGTTCACATCTGGTTTTCTTTGACCAGCCGTTTGATTTGTTCCTCTTTCTCACATTTCCATCAGAGTTTGACCAAGACAGGGATTTAAAAATGGATATTTCTTCCTAATTAGATTGTTTTTGCCTTTTTTTCCTGTAAAAATTGGTTTGATTTTAGTTTTAATGACCTCAGACTTGAATATTTTTTTAAATCGGTGAACAATAATGAATTTTGATGGATTTTGGAGCAGTTTAAATTGTCAGGGAGCTTTATTTTATTTTATTTTATTTTATTTTATTTTTTGGGATGCATGAAATATTGGAATTGGCACGATGTTAATACCTGATGTGATGGTGATGCTGCAGAGGATTCTGGGATATTATTTGTCTGGTTTTTCTTTACATTGATATCTGATATCAATATCAGCTCAGATTTTGAAATCAGTGCCTCCATTGAGACCCTGAACATTTACGCTGCTGTTCCAGAGTTTACATCCACTCATCTGAATCATTTTAGTTCCTTAAGGCTCATTTAAAGTGTCGAGAAATTTTTCACAATAAATGATTAATAAAAAAAAAGAGTAGCCCAGTGGGAATTGTCCCGATAAACCCGATTAGCTCGTTAGCCTGTTTGTTTTCATCAAAATCTTGTAACTGAGATCTTAATAACCAGCCACTGGGGCCTCGATGGTGCATGTATATATATGACTGATTAGAGGAAATCCACGGTTCTTACTGTTAGAAAATCATTGAAGTTGGACGGTTTGTAATCATTTTGTTCTGCAAAACAGTGACTTAAAGGTAGTTAAAGTTGGTGTGGATGAGTGGATGTAACCTTCCTCTCCTCTTCTGTTTTCCGTCAGGCAGGATCTTCTCCTCTGTGAGGAAATGCAGGAACTCAACTTTGCTCTAAAAGCTCCACCTTCCGTCACATTGAAGCCATGCTGACGTAGCGCAGCTTTTACCATTTACGTTGTCGTTTACGTCACGATTAATTTATCGGTTTTTTTCCCCCGGAACCGCAGAGATGAAGCCAGATTTCATCCAGTTTAGTCTTTAATCTAGTGCCTTCGCTGGTAAAAACAGGAGTTGCAGCTCACATGAACACAAAGAAGGGATTTTTTTAGCAAAGACTCTCAGCTTTAAGTGTGTTCCTATCCTTCAGATGAAGATTTAACCAAAAGTGGACATGAATAAAAGGATTACCACTCCTTTCTGAGGAAAATCCATCTGAAGTAGGAGATCAGATGCGTTATTCCCTCTCCAGAGTCAAAAGTCTGATTTCCTGGGCTGCAGTGACACCTAGTGGTGGCAGATTGCCACTGCGCTTCCTGAATCTTGGGCCAAACGACTGCAGACTGTGAAATTAGCTGCATTATAAAGTAATTACCAATCACAATGTGCAAGGCTTGCAGATCTTTCTCTCGTCTTGCCAGATGATGATGTTGGAGGCGGCGGATCCAATTCATCAGCCGAGTTTTAAAGCAGACAGACGCCAGATGGAGAGTCATTAAAAAAGCCAGAGATTATTTATCCGAGGTTTATAAAACATCTGTCTGACCTTTAAGTTTGGCCAAAACACAGAAAAAAAAGTTTAAAAATCCAGGCAGGTTTTTCTGGCGCTTAGGAAAAGGATTTGTTGATTTTATTCTCTGAGAAAGAACCAGAAATAATCAAATTAAACTGAAATCAACTAATCAGTCACATTGTTTTGAAAGCATGTATGAGATTTCTTCACTTTAAGTTACTGAAACCAACTGGAGTCGATTTAATTCTGACCAAGACATTATGACTAAAAAGTGAAAAAAGCAGAGAGCTGCTGCTGGAAAACGTCTAAAAAAAAGATTTTTGAGGTTTGCAGAGGAAGATTTTTATTCAACTGAAACCAAAAAAAGATCTGATTGTTTTTAAAGCGTCTATTAAATTACTTCACTTTGTTTTTCTGAAACTGATTAAATTAAATTCCTGTTTTGATTGAATAGAAAAATCAAACATCAGTTTAATCTCATTTTTCATTTCGGTGTCAAAAATAAGATTTTTTTTTATTTATTTATTTTTCCAAAGTTTGGGGTCAAATCTCAATAAAAAGCTTTAATTTCCTCCAAAAGGGAAATAATTTTAATTAATTTATCTCAAATGAAATATTTTACTCCAAAAAGTTTCCTTTTTCAATCATTTTTTCTCTGAATAGTTTTTCTGTCTGGAAGCTGATTGTGATGATTTATTCCTGGTGGATCACAGGAGATGCGGGTGCTGGGAGCCGACTCCAGGGGGCGCTGCGGGTTCATCAGTAAACAAACTGCAGAAACAGCTGCTTTATAATCTGCAAAAACAGACGAGATGGAGCCGAATGAATGTACCATCAAATGTGAAATTATTTTGCTTTATTTCACTTATTTGTCTTAAAAAGCACAAAAAGCTGCAGAAGAACGAATTTACTGAGAGGTAGAAACGCAAACATGGGAAACTAAAAATCAAAGGAAGAAAAAAATCTAAAACTTGAATCGTTTTGTTTCAGAAAGAAACGTTTTGCTCACTTGTGTTAATTTTAGTTTTTGCTGAATTATTGGATGTAATTCAACTCTGAATCAATGGATTTTATTTGTGTATGAAGCATTTTCACATTTGTTTTACAGTTTTAACATGAAGAATTTACATTAAATCCACTGTTTTTTCATAAAACTCAAGCCAAAATGTTTAGTTTAGTTTTTTTGTTCTGATTCCTCAATTTATTTGTGGTGAAATTAAGGATTTAAAAAGATGAGATGCTGCTTTGTCGTTTTGAATTTAACTTTTCTCTTTTTATTCTTTGCAGGAAATGAGATTAGCTGTTCAGATTATAGAGAATTACTGGGTTTAGACTCTTTTAAGGGCTGATCTGCAGCTTTTTATTTTTATTTTTGTGTCCCGCAGCGTTAATCTGGTCCAATTGTCACCTTCAGATTTAATTTATTTCCATGAAAATGGTTGGACTTTTTGGTAATTTTTCTTTTTTCTTTTTTTCTGATCATTTTGTGCTTCATTGTTTTTCTGTCACTGACTCGGTCGCCCAAACAGCCGATGATTTAGAGCTTCAAATGTGTGAAAACAGCCTCAGAAATGTAGAAAAACTCACTGAGAATCATTCCATTGCACAGATTATTTTACATTTGTATGCAGTGTTTTAATTCTGTGGGGAAATTTGATTTATTGTGTTAAATATAATTATTGTTGATATGAAATGTAAATATTGCATTGCGGCAGACGAGCCGTTTGGCATTTATATAAAGAATCTTCTGAAGATATGGAATAAAATGATAATATTGAGCAGCAGACTTTTTAATAAACTATATTTGTTACACTTCTATTGTGAATAAAACATCTTCTAATAATTGTTGTTTCCCTTGTTTTTATCAAGCAACCAAAGTCCAAAGAAAACCAGAAATAGGTTTTGTGGCTTTTGTACATATTTAACAAATTTCTGTGTTTTTTAGAATTTGGAATTCTCAAGATGATGATGTCATTGCTTTGCAAGCTTCTGATTGGTTAGCCATCCATACACCTGTGGATCTATTAGAACAACCTCGATCTTTATGTGACACAAAAAACAAACTGAACAAAGATGTGGATAAAAAAAATCTGATTTTTTTGATTAGAACATTTTTAAAATCAAGATTTGTGGCGACGAGCTGAAATGCACAACATGTCCTGCAGTCGGATGAAACTATAAACTTGCAACTCGTCATGTTTAGCAGCAGGAAGGACTGGTGCACTGAACAACTTGATTTTGTGAGCAGGAAATGTGAAACCTGATCTAGCAAATTATTGATGAATTTGTGGAAGGAAACCCAGAACGTTTAACAGAAATTCTACCAAATACTGAGGAAACGATGGGAAGCTTGAATTTAAATGTTGCTAAATTTTTGCAGAGGAAAAAAATGTCTGTCTTTATTTTCATGAAAATATTTTTTTCAGCTGCATCTGCTAAAATCGTCCTAACATTTCATTGTCCTTTGACCTCTGTTCAGGCTGGCTACATGCTACAGCTAACTGTCTAGTGTTGCCTAGCGCATGCTGAGAACTGGCTAACTGTTTCACCTAACGTTACATTATCTAGAAATCAGCGTTTAAGGTACATTAGTTAAATGTTACAGCTAACTTTGCAGAGTAATAGCATAAGTGAACTGCTACCTAATTGCTGCAGCTATCCAGTGTTCAGGGCTTGTTGGCTATAAGCTACATGCTACAAGTATCTTTCCAGCATCCCTTAGCACATGCAGAGTGTTGGCTAATGCTATAGCTAACATTTCAGTATGTATAAACCAATCTTCATGGTACATTAGCTAAATGCTACAGCTAACTTTCTGAATCCTTTTTCCAGTTTCAGGGAATTTTGGCTGAATATTCGACCCACTGAGTTTGTGAAGCTCCTTGGCTGACTGGAACAAAAGCAGTTTATTTCTAAGCATAGTTTACACATTTTGTGTTGGGATCGTTGATGTGACCAAAGTTCTTTCCTCCAGGTCCGTTTGGTTTGTCCATGTTGGGACAAACTGTCTGCACCTCGATGTGAACTGGAGCCTCAGCGTTTCAGCTGAATCCAGTTCTTCACGCCAGTTCCTTCATTATTGTGTATTTTATATGATAAAGCCTTTAAATTCCTCTTGATTCACAGATTTTAACTTGGTTTACAGTTTATATTTTTCAGAACTCATCGTGGATTGGACCCGTGTTGGATCTCATCGTCATTGAAGGAAGTTTAAAGTTTTGGTTCTCGGTTGCGTGAATTATTTCAACTGAATTAATTGGGAAGTTGGAGCATATTAGAAGGTTTTCTAGATCAAAATGTCTTCATTTCATACCAACGTGCTCTCATTTGTCCAAAATTAAACCTTCATAAATACTGGTGTTCCTAAAACCTGCCACCAGATGGCAGCAGAGGACGATATATGCGCCAGATGAGTCCTACTGCAGTTTCCACTTTTAAATCTTAATGCCTGTTTTTGAGATGATTCTCTGTTTGTCATCCCATCCCATCCCATCCTCACCTCCACACCATTCCCACCAAAACCACAAGAGTAGAAGAGTCAAAGAAAATGCGTCACACAGATTAACTGGGACGGATTAAAACTATATGATTTCATTTTGTTTTGTGGGTGTCGGATGTTTTCCCCCCTGCTGGGACGTCACTCCTCTGCCACCATCATGGCTGGTTGTTGTTCTGAAACCAGGAAATCCCCCAGGAGTTTGCAGCTCCACTTCCTGTTTGAGTTCCTCTGGGAGGCGGGACGTCTGACCCACATTCTGGACAGATGTTCCTGCCGCCTGGTTGGATCCTTTAGAGTTATTTATGTCTCTGCACAGCAATACTTTTGATGTAACATACTGGTGCCAATGTGAAACGGCTCCTAAATGTAACTCTGCTGCTGGAAAGAGATGAATTTCAGCACCGTGGACAGAGACAGAACTGCTGGTTTTCTAAAGAATTTTCTTCCATTTTTAACTAATTTTTCAGTTATTTTTAGTCCAGTGTTGTTCAAACACAGTTTTGTCTACGACTGAGACTTCTTTCTACCAAATGTTGAACAATATGGAATCATTTTGGAGACAAAAGGTTCATTTTTGAATCAGCTTCGACTAAAACAGGTTTTCAAAGTTTGGGCGAAATTTGAGGAAACTTAAAAAAACAAAAATGTGAATTGATTCATGTCTCCATCCAGTGGTTTGGAGCGAATCCACCAAATTGTGATTTAGTTAGATGTTGATGCTACTCATGGCTATAACAGACCAAACGTTGCAAAAACTTATTTTTCTACTTTTATCCTTTTCTGCCATTTCAATGTGAAGAACTGTTGGGTTTGGACGAAAAACTGGTTTTATTCCTTGCTCAAGTGATTGGTCTTTTTATCTGAACGTTTTTCTGCAGCATCTCTTGTTGTCATGGAAACCAGCAAAGCAAAGCTTCGTCCCTGTAAAGTCTGCTTTCATTTTTCTGTCTCAGTCGACCTTCAGCAGCTCTGATGTGGTAAAACATGTTTTCTTCTGTCTGGGAATTCATACCAGAAACAGCAAAACGAGATGCTGCTGTTGTTTCCACCTCTTTATTAATATTACAGGTCGATTTGGGTTTCTGCATGCAGTACATGATGAATAATCCTGTTTGCCTTCGTGTCTCCGGTTGATGAGTTAATTCCTGTTTCAGATTTGTTGAATTGGTGGCAGGAAGTGCAGAGAGCAACGTGTAATTAATCCACACGATGCTGATAGCTGCTAATTTGGATCAACCAGCGCAGAGATGATGCACAACAGAGTAAATAAAGCAGAAACAGGCAGCAGTTGGTCTGTGGTGTGAAACTGTAAGAAGATGCGAAGTTATTTGTTGTTTTTCCATTTTCTGATAGAGATTCTTCTATTTCTGTTTAGTCGACACCAGCAGTTTGGTAAAAAGAATTGATGAAAAATACCAAAGCTAAAATAGAAAATGGTATTTTAACACCTGCGAGGAAATCTTCAATACACTATCAGCGCATCTGGGATTTGGATTTTTTTAATAGTCACTGAAAAATGGTTTCTTCTTTTCAAAATACACATTTTGTTGGAAATAAACCTTAAGAAAATAATTCATTCAAATCTACAATATTTCTTTTAGCCTTGTTTTTTCTGCTCTCTTTAGTGAACATTACATCTTCAGAGTTAGCGTTAGCATTTAGCTAGTGTTCTCTGAACACTGATTAAAGGCTACAGGACATGTAGCTTTAGCATTTAGCCAACATTTTATGAAACTGGATAAAGGATTCAGAAAGTTAGCGGTAGCATTTAGCTAATATTCTCTAAACACTGGTTTGTAGATGTTGTAACATTAGCCATAGCATATAGCCCACATATGCTAGATGAAAGTTACATGTAGCATGTAGCTAACAATCCCTGAACACCAGCTAAAGGTTACTGAAATGTTAGTCAAGAACACACACGTTAGATGACATGAGGAAGTTAGCTTTAGGATTTAGCTAATGTAACCTGAGCACTAGCTGAAAGGCAGTGAAAAGTAGCTGTAGCATTTAGCTAAAGTATGCTGACGGACCATGAACACTGGCTAATGTAAACCAGATATTAGGAGTAATTTTTAGCAAATGTTCCCTGAGCATCGTGAGAAAGTAAAAATGATTGTAGAACATTTAGGAAACGTTGCAGGAATTATGTTCTCTAAAAACTTACACTGTAAAAAAGCTGATTTAACCTCTGAAAGTCTCTGCTGAAGGTCACCTGCTAAAGTACACTGAACATTTAGTGAAGGTCCAAAAACACCCAATGAGACGCTCAGTTCTGTTTTATTCCATCGTCTTGCAGTCGTTCTGCAGAAATAAATCTCCCTTCCTGTAGTTTTACCTGCAGAGGAACTGAGACGAGCCGGAGCCTGAACAGAGCAGAGCTTTAAATAGTAAATATTTCTCTCTGCTGCGGCAGAAACGGGGCAGAAAACTCAACCGCAGCATTGAGATCCTGAAAATCCCTCCATTCATGTCTGTGTGTTGGGAGTAAATCTGCTGAGCCACAGAAACCCTGCAGGAGGAACCGCTCTGGCCTCATTCAGACTTTCTAACATTTGCATGGATGTTTTTGCCTAATATCTCATCTAACCACCGCTGAACCTCAGCCGCACTTTTTGCATCAATCAACGAACTTCTGCCATCAGTCAGTCTGGAAATTTGACCCCAACTTCTGGCAGAAAGTTTAATTCACATCGATTGGCTTCCTGGCACTCATTAGTTTCTGGTACGGTTGTGATCTTTCTGCTCCAAAACCAGTTTTAATACATTTGTTTGGAATCGGCATCTTGAAACGCCAAATAGTGTCTCTAATTTCTGAGTGTGTTTTCTGCATTCCAGTTTCTAGTGCAAAATAAGACAAAACTAACTTACATGCAGTTTCTCATCAAGACAGAGGAGCCAATAAGGATTTTTCATCTATCTTAAGAAATCGCTTGCTTGTTTCTTGTTACTGTGGGTTAATGTTGCACTAAGATGTTTGCAGCAGAAACTGGACCAAAGATACTCGGGACGTTTTTGCTTCCGGCTGAACGACGTTTTTTTCCTGCAGTTTTGCTGCAGCAGCCAAACAGAAACCTGTTAAAGAGTTTTCTGAGTGTCTAGAGATTATAATCTAAACTGAGATTATTCGTTATGTAACTATTATCATCGTCTGTGGTGGACAGTGAAGCTCAGAGATTAAAACACTGATATGATGCACGTTTAGCATCTGCTAATAAATGTAACTAAATCTAATTTTTGAAAGATTTCGTCTTATTTTTCAGTTTTTATCTTTAAATTAAATAAAAATGATATAAATAACTGAGATAGTATAAAAATAGCTCTTAATTTGAATGCGCTGTGATATTTCTTGGCCCATTTCTTAGAAAGCTGAAAGATTTCACCGTCTTTGTGCAAAAAGAGAATAACGGAGACAAATGTAGCCCTGAGGTGTGCAGGGATGTCGGCACCAGAGGAACTTATTCCAGTTTAACTCGTGAGACAAAGTGTTGGCCTGGAGGAAGGACAAGTCCGGATTAGACTGCAGCTTTTATGCTGTGAATTTAGATCAAATCCGTTTCCACATACTAAATGTCGCTTTCCTGACTTCACATGGATGCTGTCAGAGTATCTGCAGCCGCCTGGATAAATACTTCACATTTTAACCCTCAGACTACATAAAACGAGCCATAAAGGGTAGAAAGCCTTCACCCAGCGTTTTTATAGGCTTCACAGCCTGTATATTGTTCATTTTATGGTTTCTTGGGCCACTTAAGTCAAGTTATTGTTTCAGTCAGAATGATGAGGTTCACATATTTGGGCCAGTAAAAGCAGTTTGTCCTTTATCAGAGGTTATTTAGCTAAAAAAGCCTCATAAATTTTCCTTCCCAGCTCATTGTGTTTGACAGCGCTCCCTGGAGACTCCCATTGCAGAGCTGCTAATAATATTCCATCTTAAACCTGGAAAAACACCTGCTGCTCTGCAGCTACATCATTTTCACTCAAATGTTTCAAGTCATCAAATTTTCATGTCAGACAAAAGTGGTGGAGAAATTTCTTTTCTCATCCAGCGAGGTGAGTTTGGTTAGCGTTATTCCTCGGCTCTTATATGACTCACATCGAAAACCACATTTCTGTATTTTAAAATGCTTCACTCTAAAAGTTTTAAGTAAATGTTTCAGTCATTCAGCATCATTTAACCTGCAGACGGCATTAATTTAGTTGTTTCCATTACAAAGTCACATTCCACAGGCAGCCCACCGTTACCTAGCAACCGCAGCCACGCCCAGCCTCGTTACCTAGCAACCCCAGCCTCGCCCAGCCTCGTTACCTAGCAACCGCAGCCACGCCCAGCCTCGTTACCTAGCAACCCAAACGTCCAGTTCCAGCACACTGAGTCACACCTGTGAAATGGGAAAGTGTTGTTTCATGCAGAAAATACTTGCTGTGATCCGTTTGCAGCCATTTTCACCTGGATGTAAACATTGAGTTGGGGGGCGTGGCCAACAGCAGCTTCTTTGGATTTAAAGTGACAGGAACCCCTAAAGTGGCTCAAAGCAGGGACTGTTAAAGGGGCGAAAGCAGACTGAAATATAATGATCTAAAAAGGATTCTGTGCAAAAAACAGACCATAGATGCATCCTAACCTGTTCAGAGAGACATAATAATTCATTTGGGGTTTATCTGTGTTTCTTTTCTCCACTGAATCTCTGCCAATATTTACACCTGAGCTGTTTTTTATGCAAATGTAGCTCAAATTAATTCAGTTTACTATGTTATTTTTCTTCTTTTTCATAGAAAGTGCTGCTGATTTCTCTATTTAGCTGTGTCTGGATGAAACCATCAACTTCTTTGTAACTCCAATAGAAATTCCTTGTTCAAAAATGAACTGTTTATTTGCGTCTTTTAATGTATTTCTAATGTGAAGGTTTAATTGGGTGAATAAAATATCTGCACAATGTGGTAAATTTCTTTGTCCGGTTAGTCGATTGAATCCAACTCAAAGTTTCGAATAAGTTCAGATTAACTGAGCTGACGAGGTTCTATAGGTGGAGAATGACTAAATTAGCTGGTGATGTGATGTACTGATATTTTTTGCAGATTGCTTCTGCATGAATATTCTGAACTCTTGTGTGTTAAATGATCTCTGCAGTGGGCCTAAGTGTGGATTTCCATCCCAACATTCTCCATCAGTTGGCAGGTGAGCAGAGGGATGACAAGCCAGTGACTCGGCGCCTTTGAATACGTTTCCATTCACACAGCAGCTGAATCTCTAAACAGCCTGATCATGCATATGTATCCTTGTTTAGCATTTCCTGTCATGGGGGAACTGTCAGGGAAGTTTCTCCTGAAGGATAAAGGGAGGAAAAAACCTGCTAAATCTGCTTATTCTGTCAACTATTTAGAAACAATGCTGGGAACTCAAGGTGTGAGCATCAGTGGTTGTATTAGTATTTCTCATTCTTTTTGCTAAATGTCAGGAAAATCAAAGAGATTCTTTTACAAACATTTTTATTATTCTTTTCAAGAAGAATCAGCTAAAATGGTGGCCAACAATGGAGACGATCTCAGCAGCCTGAGTTTCCTGAACGTAGCATAAACTGTGTCTATGCTACGCCGCACTGACGCAGTAATCCATGCATATTCCTCTGTGAAATATCACTTTTTGCTGATCTTAGAAAATATTGTAATTCTCTGAGATGCTGAATTTTGAGTCCTGATTATCTGTCAGTCCAAATCATCAGAAATGCAAGAAATAAATATTTTAATCTGCATAATCTACTACAACTGAAGCGATTGATTGTGATGAATCAATTATTGAAATAACCGTCCAGTAATTAAGTAACTGATTAACCGTTTACTAGCGGATACAAACTCTAAAAAACAACATATTCAGAGTAGTAATTAAGCCAAAACTTTCTAAAATATTTAAGATTAAAATGAGTTTATGTTTCACTCAAAACTCATCAAAGTGCTTTTTTAGCTTAACTTGATTCAAATTCACTAAAAAAAACTGTTTTATTGGATTTTGTGCAATAATATGTTTATTTTCTTATTTTAAAAAGGATCTGAATTATTCTTTTGCCTCTTTTAATGTATTCCTAGTATTTTATGAAAATGTAATGAAAATCTGCAAAATGTGCCAATTTTTTAATCCAATTAATCACCAGAATAATTGATTAATCATCATAACTGATTAATCATCAGAATGATTGATAGAATAATCACTTTCCTATGCTGCAGCCCTGAATTAGTTTTTATTTTGTGAAATTATTTTGTTCCTGACATGAAAAGTTTCGAAGTGATTTCCTCTCCGGTCGGCGTAACGTCTTGTTTCCAGCCCAGGATCCGTGTTGCATGTCACTCGTCTTTCTTTAATCCCTCGTTTTCCGTCTCCATCTTCCCGATCAGCTGTCTAATAAACGCAGGAACGACTCGCACAGAAGAGGAAACATTTCCGCTCTTTCCTCTCATCAGTTTACAGCTGTCAGTTCTGCTGACTGTGACGAATCCGGAGGCTCAGGTTGGATTTCAACTTTCGTTGCTGCTGAGCAAATTAAAATACACACTTTGATTCTGGCTTGCAGTTATATTTGGAAGTGGTGACATGGTTGTTGTTGGTTTTTGTTATCTTTGTTGACGATGTGGAGGCAGAACCGTCTCACTGATGGCGCTGCGATGAGTTTTAATGATTTGCTGCTCGTCGGCTCAGAAGCCTGAATTTTAAAGTTTCCTTTTTGAAGTTTGCATTTTCATGCAAGGCGTCATTTGATGGACCAGGCCAGTAAGCACCCAAGGCAAGAATTGGATTGAACTGTATGTTTGCTTTTTAATATGCTGTGTATTTCTGCAGTGTATTGATCAAATCCAACCTCCTGACTAAAATCAGACACTTCCAGGTCTCAGAAAGGCCTCTGGCAGAACATCGTTAACGTCTGGGCTTTATTGGACGATACGATCAGGATCGGTGCTCGTCTGTCCTCCTGGTGACTCTGCTGCATCTGGCTGAATATTAATCATAAAATATTTTATATTTTACTCATCAAATCTGGACATGGACTTGAGCCTTTATGATCCGGGCTTTTTGCAACCAAACCTAATCTATCTTCTATTATAACCTCAAGGCTTTTAAATCCATGATGGATTATTTTCTGTGGTCTTTTTCACTGGAGCCGACCATTAAATTGCATATTTGTCGGGTTCAATGCTAATTTAACTCCGGGCAGCTTCAGCTCACTGGGGAAAGTGATCATTGGGGCCGTTAGTTCAGCCGTAACTGGTGAGCTGATGGGTGGATGTGACTGGTAAGTTTAAAAGCACTTGAGAAAGACCAGAACATGGAGTCCATTCACAGCAACACCGAATAAATCAGAATATTATCAAAAAGATTGATTATTTCAGTAACTCAGTTCATGAAGAAAAGCAAAGTGGGTCCTGCAGGGCCGACATCCTGCATGTTTTAGTTACTTTATTTACCTTCAATTTATTATATCAAGTTCTCATTTAATGGGAATTCTTATTAAATTAAATGAGAATTAAATTTAACTCTTATTTTAAACAACAACCTGTTCAGAAAATATTAAAATCTCACTAGTAGTTTTGTTTTCTTATTTTCTGTCTGTCATATTAAATAATCAGTTATTAAATAAAAGGTCATTTCTGCTGGGATTTTAAGTTGAACCAAATAAATTTGACCTTTTCAGCAGCAAACAGTGTAAATCTCAGTCTGGCTGCGCGAGACGCTGGAGTCGGGGATTTTATTCTTTCCTTTATGATGGGACTTGGAATCATGTTTCAGATATTATTTGAGTTTTGAGATTGTGATCGGCGGCTAATTGTAAAAACAAAACATTGTTGCCATGGTTACTGGTAACAAAGTAAAAAAAAATAAAAGCCGCAGATGTTTGATTTGCTTTACAGAAAGAATTTATATAAAAAGGTAAAATTCTGACTTTTGATTTGAAAAGATGAAAAAAGTCAGAATTCTGCAAATAATTTCAACATTTTCTGAAAATTTCAGCGTTTCTAAAGTAGGAAATTTGCAAGAAAACTCCGAGATTATTAGATTAATCTTAGAAATTTTCTAAAAAAAAAACGGAGTTTATAAAAACGAAAGTTTTTCTAGACAAAACTCCAACATTTTTTAATTAATCTCAGACATTTTCATAAAAAACATGAAAGTTTCTGACTCTTCAAACTCAGAAAATTTCCAAAACTTGAAAACATTTGACTGTTGAAAGGCTGTTCTTTCCAAATTAGGGGAAAATAAATATAATTTTTTGATGGTAATAATTTCTCTGTGTGTTTCTGGCAGCAGCACGTTAATAATTGTAAAATAGGTCACATCCTCATTTACGCTGCTCTCAGTGAATAATGAACTCGTTACGTCGGCTGACTGAACCGGCTTCTAACACAACACAGCAAAACTAAAAGATTTACCCGCTGCAACCAACAGAATGATACAGACACTGAGGAACGTGAGGAAACCTTTAACATAAAGAATCGCATTTGTTGCACTAGACTAGAGTGATGATTATCTGTTGTTTTTTGTTCTTGGGATAAACACCCACACTGATGCATTCGTTTCCACTTTTAGAGTGAATAAAATCATCTTCATCTCCTCTTCTCCCAGCTTAATAATTTGTATATTTTGTACATTTGCGCTTCCTCCTGCTGAGGGAATACAGACCAACACAATCCAATTAGAAGAACCCGAAAAGTGATGAAGTTGACAACATAATAACGGCCACAATCTAATCTCTGCTCCCAGAAATAAACAGAGAACATCCTTAACACCGGAGGCCAAGCAATCAAACTGGAAGATAATTGGATAACTCCAGAGGTTATTACACAAAAAACGCTTTTGTTTTATTTCAACTGAAACAGCACAGCATGGGATCGGTGCAAAAACACAGCATAACTGCTGATAAATGGAGTTCCTACAGAGCTGGAGCTGCACTTAAACTTCTCACAAATGGCAAACAAAACCATTCAGTTACTGGAAACTCTGGGAACACTGGAAACTCTGGAAACTCTGGAAACTCTGGAAACACTGGATGGCATCTGATCATCACATGAACCCGGTGAGTCATTAACCTGAAGGGCTTCAGGACAGAAATTTTCTCAACTGCAGGAAAAAATAAATAATCAGAACAAAAAGCAGAGAAGAGGATTGGGATCAAAAAATAATTCATACTTTTGATCACAGGAGATTAAAATCAGAATCCTGAAAAAAATCTGTACAGAAAAGGATGATTCTGAGATTAAAATCAGAATTATGGAAAAAAAGTCAGATTAAAAAGTAGAATTTTGACTTTGAACTCAGAAGATAAAAGTCAAAATTGTGATTCAACTAAAATCAGGATGAAAGATAAAAAACTTTCTCTTTTCAAACTCCAAATTTTCCAAGTTTTGTTCAAATAATTTTCTGAAATTAGAATCAAATTTAGATTTTAATATAAGTCTAATTTATTTTAAAAAATCAAAATGTTTGATTTTTTTTCTTTTTAGATTTTCTTCCTACTGAAATCTAAAAAGTGAGAATTCTGATTTTAATACTAATCACAGAAATCTAGAAGGGAATTTTCTGAGTTTTAAAATAATTTTTTTTTCTACTTTTAAAACTCAAATTCTCAACTTTTGAAACTTGAACTTGTTTTTGGTGAAATTACTTCTCCTGTTTCTCTCCTCGGCACCTAATGCGACTTTGTATCAATAAGCAGAATCCCGTTTATCTGGAGATGCTTAGACTTTGCTGCACACAAATCCATTTTTATTTAATTTACTGAATTTGGCTAAATCTACCAGAAGTTTTAAAAGAAAGTGACCTCAAATCTTTTTCTTACAAATTTAATCTCAGCCCAAAACATTAATATACGTTTCTTTCAACAGAGCAAAAGTAGAAAATCCTTTTTCTCTGGGGTTGTTTCTTTGAATTCCTGCACAATAAAGCGCACAGATGATTTTTGTTCCTTACAAACACCTTTTTTTTCATGTGAAAATGAAATAAAAAATCCATTTGGAACCATAAATAGGACGCAGAAGACAAACCGTTTGCGTCACGGCTGTGATTATGACTGTGAGAGAGCGCCTGCAGCTGCCGTTCCAGTCAGCTTGAATTTTTTATTTTTATTTTTCTTCTCTTCTTTCTGCTTTGACGGATGAAATGACGTCATGGAAACGCAGCTTGGTGCATTTCTGTTGCACAGCAGATCTTAATATTCACACATAAAAACAGACAAACAGATTTATATTTATATATTTTACTGAAAATGCCTTCAGTTGTTCCACCTGTGAGACTCGGCTGATTTCACACATTTTTAGGTGTGAAAATGGAACAAACCAGCAATAAATTCATCAAGTTTTGGACGTTGTTGAGAAATCTTGGTGAACCAGAACAAACACAAGCAATGAGAAATAAATTAAATGTCATATTTTTACATTGTGTTTGCTGTTATTTTAGTTTTTTTTTCCTTTGATGTTAAACTGTTGTTTTCTGGGTGAATGGAGAATGATTAATAGAAGCTTATTATGGGGTGGAAGTGGATTGATTGATTAACTTGACCTCAGTGTTTAATACGGTGTTTTATGATGCCATTTATTCTGATTTTACTCAGATTTTTTTTGGTCTGGAAAAGTCTGGAAGTTAATTCAGGTATTTTCCAGGTGTGGAGAAGTTTGAGTAAAGAAAATTCACAAAGAAGAGTTTTTGTATTTCCAGATTTTATGACATTTTCCACCTGTCTTAAAGTGCCTCCCTTCCTTCCTTGCTTCTCTTCTTCATTGATGCCATTCATTCATTCGTTCATTCGTTTGTTTGTTCTTCCTTCCTTCATTTTCTTCTTTATTTGTCCCCTCTTTCTTTCTTTCCTTCGTCTTGACTTCCTTCGTTTCCTTCTTTGTGTCCTTCCTTCCTCTTGTTTCTTTCTCTCTTGTATTTCTTTGCTTTCTTTTGCCTTTCCATCCTTTTCTCCTCGTTTACTTCCTGTCTTGCTTCTTTGTTTCTATCTTCTGTCACTCCTTCCTTAAAATCTTTTCATTTATTGCTGTTTATGTTCTTCTTTCCTTGCCTTCTTTCATTTGGTGTGCTATTTCATCCTCTCTTTTATTTCCTGTATGTTTTTCAAGGTTTGGTTTATGAAACCCAGTAGAAACGTGTCAGAAATGTATAATGAGCTCCAGTATTTATATTAGAATGTAAAGAACTGTGAACTCTGGAGAGTTGAGTCTGTAATTTTACATAAAACATCTGTAGGAGCCCTTTTTTAGTATTTCCCTCTGGAGGTGTGTGGTTTTATCTTTAAATTATCACTGTACCGCAAAAGATTTAAAATGCTTGTTATTGTTGAGAAAGTCTTTCTTACAACTCCTGCTAAAGAAATTATGGATTCGATCCTCCAAAGAAAAACATGGAGCAGCTGAACATTCAGGCTTTTGGAAATATGTAAATTAGTGGTAGATTTTTACCCTTTTTACCAAACTATATTGGAACTATAGTGCAGTTTGAATTCATACTATGTGAAAAAAGGTGGACTATAACGCAAGGCATTCTGGGTAAATTCAACCAAAACCAATCAGAGTTGAATTCTAGCGGGAGAGCTATCTGAACGCTACGTGAACACAGCGTTTGGTGAATACAGTCAAATTTAAAACACAACATAAATGTACTAAAAGCGTTGAAAATTAATAAAAGAGAACCAATTGCAAGGACGGCTAGCAGTTAGTTTGCACTTACCCAAAACAGGAATTAAAAAAACTAACTATTTAGCTAGCAATGCTATATTGACCTCTAGCAAGTGTTACCTGCAACCAAACTATAAGGGCGTATTAAAGCTGTTGTAAGTAGAAAAACTAGTTTTTCAAAAATTTCTCTGAATTTTTTTTATTTATTTAGTACATTTGTGATTTCCAAAAGTTTAATTTTTTGAGCAACTCAAGAGTTTCAAAGTCTTTTTTCTAGATTTCAGAGAACGTGGTGGAACACGTTAGACACGCTACCACAACAAAATCTAAAACTTGTTATTAACACATTAAAGGCCAACTTATTCCTTTAAGTGAATTTAAGAAAAAAATTTGGTCTGAACCGCCACTGTTTGCTGCAACACAAAGCGTGAGCTCATCTCTCCGACGGCACGTGAACGCAGCGCTGCTCCCATCCTTCGTGAATGCAGCATAAACTGTTGAGGTGATCCATGGCAACAAGAGGGGCAGCAACCAACCGCCGAGCCAGTCTTTCGCTCTCTCTCCAACTCTCTCCCATTATCCCCTCCGGTCTCCGCTCTGTCCGGTACATGTAGCCGAAATGCTTCGGGGAGGAATTACTCCTAACGGCTGCCGCTGAGAAACGGTACCAAGGTGACCGACTGGGAGGGAGGCAGCCCGCCCGCCGCCCGGAGAACCGGAGCTCCACATCAGCACCAGGTGCCCGCACTACGACCCGCTGGTAACGGACGGAAGCGATGCTAGTAGCTGGTCTTTTCTGGGGTTGAATCGGTAAAATCTGACCCTTTAGTTTATTATTAACGGGAAGCGGGCAAAATGAAAGCGGTTTGTGTGTCAGAAAGGCTTGATATTTTTGATTAACTCTTGCCGTGCCTCGCTGAAACACGCTGTCCCAGCTCTGTGCGTCTCTGCGCCGTCTCGCCCCCCGTCCAGTTAACCATCGCTGCCCTCATCGCACTCAAGCATCATCGTGAAGATGGCGACTGGGTCGGGCTGGCAGCAGTGTTACCTCCCCACCGGTCAGGGGAAATTTACTTCATCATCCACCTCCTCCTTCCAGTCCGGCGTCGCCATGGAATATACCCAGGACCTGCACCTGAGGATGAGCAAGAAGATCGCACAGCTAACCAAGGTAAGCAGAATTCTTCCACCGGACTCCATTGTGATTTCCTCACATTTAACAGAAAATATTTAAATATTGAACAAAACAAATAGATGCAAAAACATGATGACTTCCCACTGGATTTAAGGTGTGTTCTAGGACATTCGGGGTCTATTATGATTGAATATAACTTTGCAAGTCAATTTGTATGAATTAAATCTGAAAGTTTATATTTTAAGACTAACTTGCCCCAAGAAATTAAAAGGGAAACAATTAAATGTTCCTCGCTAATTTAAAAGTTTTAATTTATTAAAACATATTCTGGATTATTATTCATTATGACCAGAGTTGGTAGTCAGTTATATTTACTTGAGTAACTTAAAAAAAGTTAAAGTACTTTTCTTATGCTGTACTTTTTACTTTTACGTGAGTACATTTATTTTGAAGTATCGCTATGCTTGAGTAAAATTTCTGGATTCTCTACCCACTAAACGGAAAAGCAAACATTGTTTTAACACAGTTTTTGTTAAAGTTTCATAAGTTTTTTTTATTGAAAGACACTGTTCTGAAAATTGTTTCTTTGGCCTGAAAGAAAAAATTCAGGCAAAAGAATTTTGCCTGAATTTTTTTCTTTGCCTGAATTCTTTTTATTATTATTATTATTATTATTATTATTATTATTATTATTATTATTATAAGTTACTTATTATTATATAATAATATAATTATTATATAATATAATTCATTATTATATAATAATAATAAGTAACTTATTATATAAGTTACTTATTACTTATATAATAAGTAACAGGCATGTTACTTATTATATATAAGTAACATAATTATATAATTCATATATGTTACTTATATGAATTATTGTCATTTTGGTCCTTTGAAATTCCAAATATTTGACTTTTCTTTATATTTTGGTACATCTGATGTAACTTTTAAAAATCAAATGATTGATAATTGATCAGTTACTCAGTACTTTCTACTAAATACTTTTTAACTGAATAATTTCCTAGATGGTGACTTTTTACTTTAGCTTGAATAAAAGTATGTTGATGTCGTCTTACTCTGATTATGATCTAATTTTGGTTTGACTTCTACAAGCTTTAAATAATAAATGCTCCTATTTAAAATTCGTGCCTTGTTGTAGCTGCTTCTGCACACCTGAACCCAATGAATGGGCCATTAGAAAAGCCTCTGGAGTTAATGAACTCATTTGACTCAGGTGTGCTGAGACTGCTGCACTATGAGGACAAACACTTCTACAGGTTCAGCTCATTAATTTTGAATATCATTATAACAGAGTTAATTTAGTCCAGCAACTCTAGATTCATTACGTGTGAAGTGATATATTTAAAATGTTTTTCTGAGTTACAGCTTATGATTGAGACTTACAGCTATGAAAATCAACATTTTAGTTCACCTGAATCTTCTCTATCAATACAATTTAATACAGTATAGTGATGGCACTGCTTTCATTATTGCTTCATTTTCCGTTTGCTATTCTGATGAATTCTCTGTGGAGTTTCCACCAAACTCAACGATGCTATGGTCATTAAACCAAATATTTATGTTTTTGACAGTGATACTTTTTCCTTCCGCGTAACTTTCCATTAATTAGCTTGGATATTGTAGCTTATGCTTAGCAAGAGTCTTTAGCATTGATGTTTTGTGGCTGAGCAGCCTTCTTCATGATTGTGGAGAGTAAAGAAATATTATTTTCTAATTTGTATTATTAGTTAAACGTCCTAAAAAATATAGTAATAGTATATAGTGATGACTATATAGATATAGTCATCAAAATGAGTAAAAATGAACACTTGGAATATATATAACTCTGTTTCTAATGAGTATATTTTCACGTTTTGCGCCAAGTTACTAAAATAAGCCAAATTTTTGTTGGTATTCTAATTCATTACGACTCACCTAGAGACAGACTGAAAAGAAAGAAAATCACACGTTTCTAATTTTTATCCTTTTGTAGTCAAACATTTCTTTTCTTGGAGTTGACTGTCTGAAATTCAAAATAAACAGAACACCCAGAGCAGTGTTGCATGGAAAGCTGTGGGTATTGTTTGTGTATTAGATTTCGGAGCTCGTTCTGAGGGATTTGTTTTTAGCCAGATGGCTGGGATGATCTACTTGTGGGCTTTCACTGGTATTTCAAATGGATATGAAACAATCTTTTGCCCTGAGGATCACAGCTTTCATCCGACTCTTACCAAAATGAAAACGTCTAACATAGTGTAGCGATCGCTCTGGAAGATTCAGTCCTGCTAAGGCAGGTTTGGGTCCTCAGTCTGTCATTATGGAGCCTTAAATGTTTGTCAGGGGGCTTTTCTGTGATCTAAAGTGTGTCAGGGAATATCCAATGCTGACTCTCAACATAAAATCTGTGCTTTTTGCAGGGTTTGCAAGATGTAGCATGTTGGAGTAGCTCTGTTACGTTAGCTTTGGTTTGTTCTTGTTGCATGTTTAGATGGTTACTCCAAACATGCAAGAATGCTATGCAATTTTTGTTCTCACTTTTTTTGCTTTTGTACAGTTGCTATTATGAGTAACTGTGATAACAAGGTGTAGTTTTTGGAACCAGAGCAGCTAATTAGCATTTTGAAAGCTCAATTAATACCTGAACTATGAGGAGTTGAAAAGGAGGCTTTATGGATACAAAGCAGAGAAAAACAGAGGAAGTTCAATCCATCTCGTACATTGATTATACTGGGCAAGAGTGATCTCCCCTAACCGTACAGACAGACGGAAATTTAACTGACGTTACTTGCAAGCACTGTAACGTCAGTGCTTGCAAGCAACTGACGTTACAGTGAAATATCTTTGTTAGCATGTCATAGCATTCATGAGTCTATCATACATTAACTGTCTTCAGTCAGAGGCCTCTTCAGAGTCTCTGCGAGACTGACTGCTACACAGCATCACATCCACAACCAGAGTTTGATTTCTCATTCAGATCTCCTCAAACAAACCAGACTTTCTAGAGTTTGATTAAAGCGGACCAAACAGGACTGGTGTGAACGCATCCATAGATTCCAGTTTATTATCAGAGTGAAAGGAGCCAAAATTATCATCCTTTTTAAGCCCTTGCAACAGAACAAAATTGGTAGCTTAAAAATGGCTGACAAGAGAAAACTGAATCGCATGAAGTTTGTAAAAAGTTGTTTCTGGGAGCTGGAACAACAGTAGATGGTATTTTCATGAGGCAGTCCGCACACATTCACACTGGTGACACGTCTGAGCCTCGCCTCTCTCCAGCGCCGTGCTGAGTGAGCCCACAACAACAAAGCTGGGGAATCGGCCGGCAGTGTTCAGGCCATCTGCTGCTCACACTGACCGCTGATCTCCGCTGAGCGGGAGAGGCATTCAGGAATAAATATCAACCTTGAAACCTCACCGATCTGCCTCCTCAACCCTCTGACATCCCAGGCTGAGAGATTTCCAGCTGCAGAGGACAAACCCGCAGGGACTGAAAACGTTTGGGAAAGAGCTGCTACTTTGGCAATCGATTTATTCTCATGGTTAATCGATTAATAGGCAAAAAATGAGGCAAATTCTGTAGATTTTCCATTCACGCTTATTTTAAACAATATTAAAAATGTAATTCTTTTTTAAATGACAAAATATAAATTTCATTACCTAAAATGCAACAATAGCATTCCTTTAGCTAAAACTAGGCCATTTGAGGAGGTCTGGGTAGAACATACTTGCAAACAAAGAAGGTTTTTATCACAATATTTTGAAGTATCATGATAACATTAAATATTATGATAAAATAACTATTTGTTACTATTTATGGGTAATAAATAATTTTGCTGGATGGCGAGTGCTTGGTACAGCATTCATGGCGCCACAAACACAAATGTTCCTGAAAACCTTCTCATCTGAAATGGATTTCTTCAGGATGCCATTAAAAGTGTTATTTATATCACTGAGGTACACACTGTAACTGCATTTAATCATATTTTTGAATTTACTGACATTTATTGATGCAACAAGTGGAGAAAATAGCCAATAAACAACATTTCTGATAATAAAAATTTAACCTCAGTAACAATAAATCAAAATTCTCACAGAGAATTGTCTGTGACAAATGAGTGGGCATCTTTATCTGAATGTCTTGTTTTTTTCAGGAATTGGCTATTTTTTTTTAGCTAGTCTGTATGCTCAAGTTAACGATTAATCTGGTTGAAGATCATTTCAGTAATTGATTCATCATGATGAATCCGATTATTTGTTTGTGTTTGATCTTGTATTTTGTCTGACCAGCCTTCTCGTTTAATATTTCTATAAACCATTTTCTGCCTATCTTGTCATCTTTTTGTCATAAACCTTACAATCCGCAGAAAGATGGTTTCCATCTCTGTGCTCCTGCAAATTGTTTCTATAGGCGTTTCATGCATAGGGAGTGAGTGGGTCATTGATTGCAGCTCTCCAGCGGCTCTGAACCTCATGATTTGTGATGAAGGACCTGTTAGCCACCGCCGTTATTTAAGACTCCTCGCAGTAATCTTTAATGCACAAAGCCGTTCTCATCGCCTTCTTGTTCAGCCTCTGTTCAGTTTTTTTCCTTCCTTTTGAAAGCTTTATTTTGTGAGTTTTTATTTCTGTTCGAAAAGGTTGGATTTATTGTTAAGGAGGCAGCGCAGAGGCTTTGCTGCCATGGCAACGCGTTTTATATAAATTATAGTTCAAAGCTCTTGCGTGTAGCTCTTGTCAGACCTGAGGTTTGGGAAGTCCAATGCAACATGTCTGCTCACTTCATGAAGACAATGATGTAGAAAATAATGTGTGTGTGTGTGTGTGTGTGTGTGCGTGTGTGTGTGTGTGTTTGTGTTTCATCAGCAATGCCTGACTGACTTTCGTCTTCAAGTGAGTGAGTCAGAAATAGACCTCTGAGCTCTCATGTTTTTCCTGACGAAGGGATTCAAAGAGACAGAGAGTCAAATACAGTTGTGTTGACTCTCTCTCCCTTTCTGTGTGTGTGTGTGTGTGTGTGTGTGTGTGTGTGTGTGTGTGTGTGTAGCATTGTTTTCCTCATAAATAGACCAATACTGAGACACATATTTAAATACTTTTTGTTGACGTCTCAAAAACATTCAGATGACATTTTACTTTACATAAAGGCAACACTTTGTGATTGCATTATTATTGATATTTAGATGTGAAATTTGATTACCAACCACAGATTTTTAACCAAATATTATATAATTAAAACCCAGTCATTGTAAATGAGAAACTGATATGTTGACTGTTCATTATTTCAGCTTTTATTTATCAAGGCCAGTTATGCATCAACTTTAATTTGGGAAAAGTGTTTGTTTTGTCTTTATTTTTTGCCTTTTACCAGGGCCCTGTTTGGGTGCTTGAAATCCTTGAATTTCTATTGGGTGTTTTCAAGGTTGATTTGTATGCAAACTCCTATTTTATATTAAAACTGACCAGTTTTGTAATAAAGTGCAATCTGTTGTTTGAGTAAGAGCCTGACATAATCACCAAAATAATTTCTATTTGCTAAATGCCAGCCAACTTGCCAAGAAAATATTTGGAGATTTTTTTGTAACTTTCTCAAACCACCCAGGTGTATTCGGCGTGTTTGAGAGAGACATTTAAAAACACAATTTTGTTTGTTTTTTTACATTATCGCTGTTGTAGATTGTAGTGTACGGTCTCAAGACTTTAATAACATGAATAAATAATATCATTTAATGTAATAGTTTAAGGAAGCACAGTAGGACATCTGTAATGGACTAGTTCCTTTTTACATTAGTATCCATTAAGTTTTCTCTTACATTATCAAAGCCAAGTTCACACAAATCTAAAAACAAAAACAGGAATTGGATATCGAATTTATAAAACCTAAGTTGACGGCATGAGATAGGAATCTGGTTCTTGGCTTTTCTGCTAAAGCACCGAATCTACCGTCCTCAGTTGGCAGAAAAATGTGTGTGCTGAAGCCATAATTCAGGGGTGGTAGTGCAGTGATCCATGCAGCGAGGGGCGGGCAGGATTAGAAAGCAGATGGTCAGATCCACACTGAGACCAAATACCCGACACAGTGACTTTAATCTCTCTGCTATTTCTTCAACATAATCAACAAATTATCCTTTTAAACGCTGCCAAAGCTGCTAAATGACCTGTTAAATGAAGAAAGAAATCAACACACTTTGGATTTTTACTCCCATTTTCCTTAAATTGGTGAATTGAGAATGTGTTTCAGATCTAAAGGAGAGGAAATTAAACATATTTAGTCTCTGAAGTTTGTGTTTCGGTTCTGATGCTCTTCCATTATGAATAGTGGTAGGTAAGTTTTGTCATGATATTCTGTGGGACCATTATGATAATGCTAAAAGTGACGATAAGAACCATTTATTACTTATTTTTTGGGTAATTGCATTTCTGTTACTTCATGGCAAAGTAATTATAGCCCCAAAACACAAATACTTCTTTTGAAAGCCATTTCTATTTGTAATACGCTTCTTTAGTCAGATAAAGCAAACAAGTGTAATTTGGATGGCTTAACTCCATATTTTATCCGCATTGAATTATATTTTCAAATATATTGATATTGATTTGATGCTCTCCTGGAACCAACAGTGAAGACGATACTAAAACTGACAATCCTAACAATATAGACTGTTTTGTTTTAAATATTAATTAGAATTTATTGCCGTAAATCAACAATTTAACTTATTGCCACATTAAATGATACAATAAATGCCAACTCCTGTTTCATGGTAAGAAACCTGCTGTGTCTTCATATGGACATATAAAAGATTTGCTTTTATTTTTATGCTACTACACTCCAATAAATGAAACGTTTTGTAGCACAGAAGTGTTTATAAGTCTCTGTTGTTGTTGTGCTAAGTGTATAAAGGTAACAGCTGTGTCCTTGAATCTGACATTTATTTCAGAAATACGAGGCACATGATTCACTTAGGTTTCCTGGATGCTTCCACATAACTTGTTCCAGTTTGTGAACATCCTCTGTGAAACTCTGCTTTTTCCTAAATTTGATTTCAAGCTTCTGAAAAAGGATCCTCAAAACGTTACATAGGGATTTCTGTCCAGTTTTACTGTAAGCATTGGAGATGTCCGATAACACAGAAACCAGGTCATTCAGGGTTAGAAGAACTCGTTAAACTCATCTTTGCTTGTTAAGAGTTTTGTTTGCTGAACTGGGGGTTTTGTGAACAGAACTTCAAACATGAATTTATTGATTGAGCATCTTCTGATGATGCATATAAAATATTTATTTTATTAAATAATTAAATGTTTTTGTTTGTTTCCCTCTAATACTATCCAAGGGGTGCAGCAACAAGACCTCCCTCAGAAGATCACAGCATGTAGTAATTGTATGTGTTCACAGTTAATGTCATTAATTTTATCAGCCTATTTAATACCACCGGATCACATCGTGAGTTATTTCTGTCTCTACGTTCAGATTGTTTATGAAGAGCCAAAACTGGAGGAAACTCAGAGTGATATACAGTAGATAAAGATGAAAAGGTGGAGACAAAAACAAACAAAAGATGATTAAAGATAGTTATAAAAATGAAGATGTATAAATGTATGGGTGCGTTTTCCAGAAGCCAAAGATACATTACAACAATACCAGCTGTACTTTTTGCAGACAATCACAACAAACTAAAACTGTTCAGGCATTTTCTCAAGTACTTCTTCAACAACTGTTGAATACATTTTGCTTGAATTAATGGTTGTTACATTGATTACAGCAATCAATTGTTCTCCAGAGTGATTGCAGTGATTATGTTTCTGCACAACCATTTTCAGGTGTGGAGAAACGAATGAGTTGATTTCTCCTTCCATTTGTCTAAAAGTTGTTTTCATTTATTCATCAGTCCATTCATCCATTTTTGCACTGGCTCCCTATAAACATTCATTTCCAAAGCAGATATAGTATGTCCATTTTATACCACAGCCAAGTTAATGTTTCCTTAAGTTGTTGCGATAGTTCCCAGAGTTTAGGGATGTAACAGATTGCTCCTCAAAATACTCTCCAACTCATTCAGCTTTTTAATTTCTAGAAATAGTTTTCTGAGAATGAAGGCTCAAGAGTGAGGCGTGTGTGTGTGCATGTGGGTGTGCGTGTGTGTGTGCATGTGGGTGTGCGTGTGTGTGTGTGTGTGTGGTGGCCTACTGCTACCGCGAACAGCTTATTAGCCTGTGCAGGAAGCTTCATCATTTATTGTCACAATTCATTGTCGGGTTGCATTTAGATACACCCCAACACACATGCAGGAAGACTGGGACCAGCCTGGAGCTTTGTCCACAGATATAAAAACACAATCCACACAGTGTGGAAGTGTGGCTTTGATGAGTCACTGTTAACATTGACCTTCAAGGTTTCCTCTGCCTTTGGACAGCCGTAAACCATATTGCTTCCTCCTTTTTGTGGCCTGTTTAATTGGCTGATGCTGCAGTATTTCATGTGGGTGCTACAGGCAGGACACGGCGCTGCTCCGATGCACAGCTGGCTGTAATGCGTACCTGATTAGTCAGACAGATCCTCCTAAGAGGCAGTCAGCGTCTTCCACCTGTCTCCGTGTCGGTAGACGGCGACTCTATGCGTTCTATTGTTCGTGTGTGACATGAGGAAAAACAGACATGAAACCCGCCTCGCTGATGATCTTGTGAGGTGTTTTGATGGTGTCTGTTTCAGAAATCCATTTACTTAATCAAGCTGAATGAAATGCACACAAACAGAAGAAGATGATTGAAAACAGGGGTGTTCATTTATCTTTTATGATTTCAGTTAATGATAAAGAAAGTCAAGAATTGGAAATGATATTTTTGCTATTTTCTCCTCTGTTTGTTCCACAAGAACATAAATAAATGTCAGTAAATACAAAAATATAATTACATGCAGTTACTGTGTGCAGCTTAGTGATGTAAATCACTCTTCTGAAGAAGCCTGTTTCAAATGGGAACGTTTTTAACAGCAGTATTTTTGTTTGCTTGATGTATATAAAAAAGAAGTAATAGTTATAATAACTTTTAGTGTTATCACAATGATAACACAAAACATTGCTGTGAAATTCTGAGTCCATCAAAAATCGAAAAGCTTTATTCTTTTTCCTTCCTAGGTTATTAAAGTCTGTTGCATTGGAGAACAGTGTGAGCATTAGTTTGAAGTCAAAACTACCTTATTGGTCCCAGAGTAAAATTAAATTGGCATGACCTTTCCTGTTTAATCCACAGTTTTCACTCCAATAGTCTCTACTGTAGATTTTATTTAACTGCCGTTCTGACACGTTCCCTTGCTGCCTTTATTGCATTTTTCTGCATTTTAGAAATCACCAATAACACTGGGTAGCACAAAAAATATTTTTTGAAAGTTGTCTTTTTTTTCAATCTTCTGACTAAATTGAGGGCATTTTTGTGACGTTATCAGTTTATTTCCGTTGATATTTCTCATCCAAAAAAAGGTTTTAGGAGAAAAAAATGTTTTCTAACAGAGAGTGTTCATTGAATGTTGGTTTAAACTTGGTTGTCTGTAAATTGAATAATAAACACTGACAATGCTAAGTACATGTAATTTGAACATTACAACGTTGTCTCTTTTCTGTCCTAATGGGATTGCTGCTCATCACTTATTGATCCCAGATTCTCAGAAAGCTGATCCATATATGAGAACAAGTCATGCATTTTGATGCTCATGTTGCGTCCGTAGTTCAGAAAGTTTCCCTGAGTGAGCAAAACTATTGTTGTTTTTGAATTTTTTTTGCCATTTCATCTGATTTTTTTTTTTCACAGCAGTCTGAACGGCCCATTTCTGATCTTTTCACTCCCGAAAAATAATCAGATGTTTAACCATTTGTGCTACTAACATTGGACATGTTGAAAAGTTTTCAAAGCAGTCAGAACAGTTATGTAGCAATGTATCCAAAGTTAACATGAGACATTCATCATAATTCTGCACCAGAAGAAGCCAGACGGAGTAAATCTGGACATAAGCGATGGCTGAAGTCAAAGATTGTTTTGACATTCTGAAATTATGAAATAAGTCAGTGAAGTGAATCACAACACAATCCCACCACTGTTAGTCCTGACGACACATTCAAACAGATGTTGCCTACAGAAGTTTTAGTCAATACTCCATTAAAGTTCATAGTTTCCCGTTGAGCTTTCATTTTCTTAACCTTCCTGTTACCTCGGCTCTCTCTCCGTCACTCTCTGTCTATGTCTCTCTTGGGTCCGTGTGACCCGAGGACAAGAGGAGGGTTCTTCATTGCATGATGATACTTTCAAATCCCATTTCTGACCGCAGTTGCATTTTGATTGCATTTAATTTGTGGTATAAACGACCATGCAAAAAAAATAAAATAAAAAATTTGTTTTCAACAAAAAGTCATAATTAAGCATGAAGACTTCCTGCGTGGACATAGCATAAGATTGTTTAGTGTTTGGCACAGTGAGGTGTTTTAGCAGGAAATGTGTTAAAACTGGTTATTATGTAATGGTTTTGTTGGTTTAAATTAAATTTCTGGAATGGGCCCAATGTTTATGACCAGAGTCAGAAACTCTGCAATTTAAAGTATCTTTACCCATTCTGCTGGGTATTATGCATCTGTCCTCTCACCTAAAAGTCCGAAAAATCCTGCTGGTTATTAGAGAACACAGAAGGTTCAGGTCTGCAGCATCAGGAAGCTGGTTTCATCTATTTTCCCCCAGTAGGAAAAAAAACGTAGAAGTTTCATCCTCTTTGTTCCCTGAATGTCTTGCTCTCCGGTTCCTTTGTTATAAATTGCCTCTCTGTGTTCATGGTCGTCCAGCTGTGAAGGAGGAATCTGTCTCAAGTTTTTTGTCAGACTTGTTCAAAGTCAAGAGATATGGCACCGTTACAAAGAACACAACATTCTCAACTTTAAGTCTGGAATGGCGTAGAAAGCGTCATGGCAACCTCACCGATCTGCGATCTAAGACTCTCAGGTGATGTTACTGACTTACGGCGGTTTGTCCCTTTGCCTGTCACTTTCATGCTGAACAGTAATGCTGTCATTTTGAGACCATTTCAACTAGTATAGTAATAACAGTAAAGACATAATGTGTACGCTCTCTCAGAGATCAAAACTTTAATGTTTAGCCAAGATCTATCACTGGCACTAGAAAACATTTGAAATATCAAAATAGATAAACAAAACGATTAAAATTGATTATGAAGTTGCTTTTAAAAAATATGAATTATTCAAATTACAAAGTGTGAACTAACCATTGAGTTTTAGGTTTACAATTTTTGATTTAGAAACAATGTTTGTGTTTGAATGGTTCTGGGATTATGTTTAAATTATGTGTAGAGTAAACAAAATGCACTTTTATTGAAGACAATTTTATAAGGTTTCATATTGTGTCAAATTTTATGACTTTATATTTAAACTAAAATACATTTTTGCAAAAGATTCTGTAACTTAAATCATCATATCTAGGTTAGTTTAGCTGCCTGGCTTTTTCTTAAATAAAAAAAATAAAAAAATTATTCAAAATATATTTCTTTTACAAAACAATTAAGCAGATTAAAACTGAATTTTGAATATTTTTGAATTGATTCTGAATTCCCAGGACTAATAATCGTGGTTCTCTAAAGAATTGATTTTATTTCTGCAACTTTTTTCAGCGTTTTTTGAAATGCTGGCTTTTATTCATTACTTAATGCTGAAGCTCCGCACCGAAACAGTGCAGAGCTTCACTGTTTAAATTGGCTGTTAAACTTTCAGCAGCATACAGAACAGCTATTCCTACAAACCTTAAAACAAACTGTTAATGTATTAATTAATTAATTAGATGTGAAAATATACTAATATGATAAAATAGCTTTTGGTAAAGTAGCTTTCTTTGTGTTCTTACTGGTTCTGTAAGTCCGGCTTCAGATTATGTATCTGATTTGTCACGTTTTGTTCTTTTCTTCTTCACATGACACATAAATCACAATAACAAGGCTACAAATAGATTTAATCAGTTGCAGATGGGAACATCAGGGTGCCTGGAAACCATGCTATCTGTCATTCATGACAAATGTTGACACCCATTTCTTTTCTCTCCAAACTTCTCTTTTCAGCCTCAACCTGTTCCTGAAGGTCTCTTTATTGATTTTATCACCCATAACAAGAAATAAATTTGATCAACAAGCTAAAAATACTTAGAAATTGGGGGGAAAAAATGAAACAAATTTCAGTGTTAACAGAAACTCTAAACCTTCTTTCTGCTCCACAAACCCGGCAGTGAACTATTTAGCAGCCTTTGTCAGCTCTGAGCGACAGCCTGAATTTTCCTTAAGGCTTGAAGCTACTTCGACTTTCTACTCTTTCTTGGCAGGCAAGTATTTGGCCACCAGGGAGCCATTTTTACTTACTGGGTTCTGCTTTTCTGATGGTGCAGGCTCACCAAGCTTGTGTTAAGTCTCTGCTTAACAAGTGCATCATAGAAATGAGATGGCTCCAGGAGAGATTTATGAATTCATATTCACCTTTATGCAACATCTTTAATCAAATCTACGGAGTGCCTGGGAGGCCAGTCTACCTTCCCAAACCTAAATGTTCCTTTCTGTGTTACAGCTCTGAAATTAGCTCCAGCCAGATCAAATCTGCCTCTCTCTTGGTTCGCGTCGATACCATGATTTATTTCCTGAAGTCAGTGAGATTCAGATAAGATTGTGTCTCTGCATTTCAAAACAAACCAACCAGACAACACTAAACCTTGCAGTGCTGCAACAACCGAGGTAGGGAATAATATTCCAGTTTCGCTAAGCATGGCCTTGTCATCTTTAGATTCATGATGTCATTGGCTTATAATCAAACCATTTATCTTTATTTGCAAAGTGATTGTTAGTACATGTCAATCAATTTACTGTTTCAATGACTTTAAACAGTATACACTTAGGTTATGGAAGTTGATTTGATTTTTTTTTATTTATAAGAAATCTTAATGTTTTTGCAAAAGTATGAGTTTTAATAATAAACACTTTTAGTGTCAGATTTTATTTGAAGGTCTAATATAGTGTCGTTGATTCACCAGTACACTGCAAAAACACAATCTTACCAAGTATTTATGATCTAGTTCCTGATACTAATATCTTAGTTCTGTCTTATTTCAAATGTATTAACTTACAACTGACTTTTTAGCAAGATGTAGCCGATTCTTTTAAGAAAATAATTTCTCATCAAAAAAATCACATAAAATTCTGTTATTGTGTTTATTTAGGTCTCTCTCCATAAAAATGTTTGAATAATTGAAAAAATTGTCCCAGTAATTAATGCCATAAATAATAAAACAGTTTGTAGGCAATTTTCAAATATATGTGTGTATGTGGCAAAAAATGCAACTTTGCTCTCTTAAGCACCAATAAACTTTTTATTTCTTAAAAGAACACCTAATACATGTAGATATTGTAGATTTCCAAAATAAAACACAACGAAAAGCAATAATTAAATTTGAAATACAAACCACACCCAACCCAAATGATGGGCAAAATAGCCTTGCAAGCAAAAATAATTGTCAGCATGGAAATGATCATCTCATACTAGTTTATCATTCGATTAACTGCAGGAGACTAACATTTATCCTCCACCTGATTACTCCTTAGTTTTTCTTTTCTTTTTTTTTTTGGTACATTTTTCTGAAAATTAGGCCCTATTTCACTCTTATTGAAGCTGGCAGACATGTTTACTTGGCTCCCCTCACGTCCACTCCTCCTCCTCCTGTTTGTCAGTCTGTCCTTTCCTCCAGCTAAAGGGCATCCAAACAGCAGCAGGCCTCACCGTGACATCACCCACCCGGCCTCCAGTCTGCCTTCCCATTAAGATCAGATCAAACTGATCCCTGCTGCCTCAGGAGGAACTCTCCAACAATGCAACCTGACAGCACAAACAAATTTAATGAAAAGTAATTTGAGAATGCTGTGCAATTAGTGAATGAAATGCATTACCTACACTTTAGAATCTCAAATTTTTATTAAGTAAATCAGAAAAGTGTGGGATCATTGAGTTGATTGAATTTTTTATTTGTGTTCTACACATTTGCAGCTTTTGTGTTGTAAATGTTGAGCTGTGACCATTTTTCAGCAGATTCTTGCGGTTTTTCTCTTTGTGTCTCAGTGAGTTAAATGGTTCCTTAATGAATTGCTTTTGCATTGCAGACTGCAGGCAAAACGGTAAAGTGTCATAGAAAATACAGCATGTGGTTATTCATGTAAAAACAACACCTTAGAATCTGTAATTAAGCAGCTCTAGGCAAGAGTTGTGCTTATTCATGCCCATCTTATGATCACAATCAAAAATAAAAGCTGTAAACAAGAAACGGCGCAGGATTTATAACCAGGGAGCCATTTGTTCAAGTTTAATCCTTTGGTTGATGTCTGCCTCTCTTGCCTGGAGCGTCGGACATAACAAAAGCTGAATCAAAGAATGAATTTCTTCTTATTCGCTGGTCTCTGAGTTTAAAAACATTTCAACATTATGCTTCACTTCCTAAATGAAGCAGCTGCTGACAGCGCCTAAAGAGCGCCATTTAATCTGCACAAAGACAGTCGCAGCATAAAACCTTTAATTTACAGTCATTCAGTGCTTCACTGAGGTGACTGAAGATGGTGGAAGGAAATGCCTCTTATCCATTTGAAACAATAAAAGCACCCAATTCCGATTTCAAAACTCATACATCACTTTTATTTTATTACGCAATTACCCAAGACCTTCTTGCTGCAAGGCAGTAATGCTACCAACCGTGCAGTCAGGACAAAAAGTTTCGACGTAAGAAAAAACACAACATCACAAATACGGAAATAAAAAGACCAAGGCAAGACTTGACCAATCATTTATATTCTGCTTAGCACCACCCGGAGGGCCTGCTGGTCCCAGACTTGTTCCATTTCATGCATGTGCAGAGGAAATAGTAATGGTTAGGAATGTAATATATTTTCCTGTTGTTTGTGTTTATGGTTGTTAGCAAGGTGTTGGTTTAGGTTGGAGTTTAGGAAAGAGGTTGGGTGACTCAGATTCCTTGGATCTGACATTGCCTTATGGTTCTTCAGCAGCCTGACGTGAAAATTTCTCATGTTTTTATTCTTACATTTGGACTTAAACTGTTTCTAAAAATGGTCAAAGTGCTTAAAACAAAAACAAAAAGCACACAGCCATTTTAATAAGTTGATGTTTTTGGTATCTGAAAAATTAGCCATTTCAAAATTGTCACATTGTGCCCGTTACCTAGAAACCCCTGCTGAGCCCAGCCCTGTTACCTAGCAACCCAAGTTGACCATGTTTGGTCAGCTGGTTTTACCGCTGTATGTGTTGTACAATGGCTGCTGGAAAAGACAAGTGTTTTGTTGTTGACTTACCATCCAGAAACCACTTGTTCCATTCTTTTTGTTTGTGCAGGAGGCTCCACTTCTGCTTTTCAAAGATGCATGGCTATGTTATTGAGTTGGAGGGCATAGTGAGCAGCAGCTTATTTGGATTTAAAGTGACAAGAGGCTCTAAAACAACAGAAAGGAGCTCAGCATAGACGGAACTGACGAGACTAAAATCTCTTGATCTGAGAATTATTTTGTGTGAAAAATGTAATGAACATATTTTGTATAGACCACAGACCGATCCTAACCTGTTCAAGGAAGCGTAATAGGTTACCGTTAAGATCTCTGAGAGATGAACTGTTACAGAAAGGGAAATCTTAAAGACCTGAGATGCTATGATCAGTTTTTTCTAACTCCTGCTTTAATAAACATCTGAATCTCTCTCTAATATTCAGATTTTCCTTACATTCTGGAGGCTAGAATGTAAAGTATTATTTTAGAACGTGTAACTCAAGTACTTTTGTGTTTGTTTCATTTCTCACAGTCAAAAATAGACTGCAAACACTTTCACACAGTTGAAAGTTATTAGTGATCAATAAAGACAAATCCAAAAGCAAACCCAGTTCATCCCTAGCTTCAGGGCACTATAGATTCTTTTCGCCAAGTTATTTCACAGAAATGTTCCCCAGTCAGAAGGAAAAATTCATTTCAGTGTCTGTGAAATGAGTAATGCTTTTAGAAAAGAGACTCTATACAAATTGAGTTACGCTATGGATAAATTAAGTAAATAAAGCCACTTGCATGCGGTTCTCAAAAGCTACTGTGCTGAAACTTTTAAAGCCCCTTTTTGTTTTAAAAAATGTTCTTTTTATTTGTTTGATGCAATATTATAGTGTTAAATGTGTTTTCATTTGCTGTGAGCTGAAAATGATAATCTAGGCTTGAAAGCGTCAGTCTGTGTGTAATTCATCGACATAACATGTTTCACTTATGGAAATAAATTAACTTCAATAATCTGATTCATTTATTTGGTGAGATTGGTGCACAAAGTACATGACATTTTCATGTACTTAAAAATTAATACAATACTTTATGTGTTTAGGCTATTTGTAACGGTTTTATAATCTGGGACATTTTTAAAATGCCTTTAATTTAGCTGTGTTATTCTGACATGATTCCTCCTGTCAGATGTTATACAATTTCAGAACTGGAAAATCTTTGCTAATAAAAATAGTAAAAAGAAAAGATAAATAAAAGTCTATGTCTTTCACCATTGCAACAAACAATTATTAATGTAATCAATTATTTTCAATAATTGACACATTCTGCAGATTTTTAATTTAACCAATTCAACCTTCTTTATACAATGTTAAAAATACACTAAGCAATACAAATAAATATTTCAATCACTTTTTAAATACAAATAAACATTTTATTACCTATTTCTTTAGTGCACACCTGAATGTTTGTAATGGATGAATAAACAGCTAAAAAATTCTTCTTGCATGAGTAGAAAATATTTAAGTTTTTCTGTTTATCTCAAACCAAAACACATTTCTTATTGTTCTGAGTTTGATGTTCCTTCAGCAAATGTCCTGTTTGAGTCTGTATGCTCCAGTTAACGATTAATCGATTGCCTAATTAGTTGACGATTATTTCAATAGTCAATACATCACAACATCACAATTAATCTCACTAATTGTTTCAGCCTTATTTCGCTTCAGCTGCTGTGTTTGTGGCTGAGGAGACGACACAGAAAACTGCTGTGAATTACTCCCTTTGTGTTCAAGTCTTCCTGCATGTATTGCTGTTGGGTTTTTTTTTTAATCCAGTGCAGTTGCAAAAAAATGGAGGGCTCTGTTTCATGTATTCTTTGGCTCACTGACTGCTTTTGCTTATGTATGATTGATGTTTCATGATGTGGGCTTGTGTCTGAAACCTTGTAAAAATAATGTAGTAGGAAGGGAAAAATCATCCTGACCGCCAATCTGAACATTGTGGGTAGTGTCTTGTGTGTTGAGGCTGCTGGCTTTTCTGTGAATGCAACATTCAGGCAGTCATTTGTGGATTCACAGCTCATTACCACTTCAGCAGAATGTTCGACTGGCTGGTGCAAATGGGATTCTTCTGCTTGTTGATTTCTTTTTTTCTGTCTGACAGCTTCGTAGGAAAGCTATGACATATTGACCTTGTCTTTTTTACCACCCCATTAAACAGATGTGCATAGAACACCTGAACATTGCATCTTTTACAGTACCTGCAGTCCTTTTGCGTTTGAAATTTCACAAATGATGAGATCACAGGTTGTGCACACACCCACGCACGCAAAAATATGGCAGAAGATGGTGAGAAGCTGCAGGCTACAAGTGTTACAGACTGATGCCGGTGCTAATGGAATTCTGCATGCTGCGACTGTGTGAGCAAAACAGAGACTGTAAGAGAAAGATGAGAATAGTGAGATAGAAGGAGCCAAGCCGCTCCCACAGGAGCCTGGCACTGTGCTATTCTTAACACCCGCTCCATAATAACCGTCCCATTCATACATCACTTCTGATGCGGCACGCGTTCAACACCGATTCCTGAAGCAGACATCAAAGAAATGCATTCAAGGTAAACATTAAACGCCAGATTTGTGCAGAGTGACCTCCAGCTTTGTAGCCGTGATCCTTGGTGTAGATCAAGGGAATCTGGTCGCATCTCAAACGGGTTTCATGCTTCGGCGGTTGACCTGATGTTGCTGTAACTCAGGCAACTCAGCATGTGAGAAACCTGCTCATTTTGGCTTTTTCTCCATTTACAGTACTGCTTTCTGGTTCCTTTTTTGGCTAATGGAATAAAAGCTATTTCTCGAACTTTAGGGTAACCATGGAAGCACCTGGCAAAAAATAACTAGCTGGTCTTCTAGATAAAAAAAATCTTCTACCTTTGTGTCTAAGGCAGTTTTCATTCCTTATAGTCCAATAGAATCGGTTTGATTTGGAACCAAAAACGCATTTGTTACATTTTCAGCGGCTGTAGTTTGCTTTCACTGCATTGCATCAAACCAGCCAAACCCTTTGGTGCAATGCCACCACCGGTGAGGTGGTGGCATTGCACCAAAAACCTCTGACGAAAACAAAGATCAACTTCCTTAGACGTAAAATGTAAGCAAAATTGGAGTGGTGTCACTTTTTTGTTGTAGGATTTCTCTTTTGTCATCTCTCCCAGCAGCGCTACTCACATTTGTTTTGGTTGTTTTTACCCAGAATGCCCTGCACCATACTTCAATCTTCCACCAGAGTTCTCTCCATCCAAACTGAGACCATCCACCCAAACAACCAAACTGAACAACCTACACAATCCAAATAAGCTAACCAATCAACGCAACCAACCAAACAACCTAACTAACTAACCAATCAACCAAATCAAATCAACAATCCATAATGATTAGATGCATCAGATCTGACTAATAGAAGATCCTAGTGTTGATCCTCCATGTTTAAACAGTTGTGTGTATGTTTGTGTGCGTTTGTACATGTGTGTGTGAACAATAGAGTCATTCTGCTGACTCTGCACTCCTTGCAGACATTGACAAATGTAAAGAGGCCACAGAAGGAGAAGGATTAGCGTGGGACTGAGGTGAGATAATCAGAGGCTGCTTGTCTCACTGTGGGAATCTTCGCAGCACACCGATTTTAAAATGAGAACACTGCTTAAAGGTTACGAGCTAGTTGTATAAGTTTAAAACAGAGAAATAAATGCATCTGTCCTCACAAAGACAGGAATAACTCCAGCTGTGTTTCTCCTCAGAGGACATTCATCCTGTATTTCACAGGAGGCTGACTGGGAGGCAGGTGATGGAGTGCACCTCATCATTCAGCAGCTGTGTGGCGCACGCCCCACACACTCCTCTAACCAGACATCCAATGCTGGGGTCAGATTAGATCAAGCTGTCAGTGCCACAACCAACCACTGTGCATCTGTCGCCGGGCGCGTTTGAACCCGCCGCGCTGTGTGCTTAGCCTCTGGGCCGGGTCCATGTCAGTCAGGGTTAGCCCATACAGTGAGGGAGACAGCTGGAGAGGCATGGTCGGCTGAATAAGGCGGCCACCACCTGGACACACACACACACCCCCAAAACAACAAAACACTGAAAAACAAGATGGAGACAAGACAACATGCCATATCAGGGCTGGAACAATTAAATCAGATTAGTGATTCTAACTGACCTTAAACAGAAGATTACTCTGATTTTACTTCAGAAAAAAACGTTAGTCTCTTTTTTCCAAACTTTGTCGTATTATTACTAAAGAACTGCAATAATACAGGCTGAAAAAGTACATTTAAACGTTTTTTTAAATAAATGTCTTAAACTCCTGGGTGTGTACTAACAGTCTTACTGTTCTTGTTCTTCTTGGCTAAAACCAATACGTCAGAAGGAAACAATTGTAGGAACTGTACGTAGATGCGGGGAAGCATCAGAAAAGCAAACTGAATGAGATCACATTATCACCTCAGGCTGACGGTGGATTAGAGAGCGAGAGATTGTGGCTCTTGGCCCGCGCTGCCAGTGACTCATCTGACCTGATTCTCAGCAGCAGCAGCCAGCGAGAGGAAAACTTCTCATCCATCACATACCTGACTCTACGTGTGAAACGGTTTAGTTTTCACGCATGCTTTCTATTGATAAAGTGCTGATTTTGAATCTTACTTCAGTTATTTGTTCCACGCAGCTGAAATATTACGCAGATTGGTGGAAAGCAACGTGATGTGGTGTAAATCACTGTTGGTACATTACTTATTTAGGCCACAGCTGTTGTGGAAGATGAAGAAAAAAAAACAAAAAAATCATTGGGAATAGTTTGCTTTTTATTTGGTTTAAGGGAAGAAATCTCTCGTTCAGTTTTTGGCTGGTTAATGGAGCGGATTGTGGTGGATTTTTTCCAGCCGATGTCCAGATTGAGGTATATTTAATAGTTGGTTTGCTGGATGGGATTTTATGACTGCAGTACCTTCAGAAGGACATGCAACCTTGACAGTTTTTTTAAATCACAGCTGAACTTTGTGCACACAGTTTACAAAGCTGTATCATTTCATTAATCTAATCAATGTGAGTTTTTTTCAAATTTTACGACTTCTGATTCCCATTTTTGTTCGATTTTCTTTCTGAGGACTACAACACACACACCCCCATTTGTAATTTAAAAAAAATTTTATAACAAACTTAACATTGACCCTAAAAGAAACATCAACAGCAATCTAATTGATGCTGATTTTTATTCATTTTAGTTTCTGACTATGAATCATAGCATTTGACTCGCCAAAAAGATGGAAATGAACATCTGCTGTTCATATCGATCCATTTCACAATGGTTTTGCTGCTTTCTTCAAAACACTCATATACTAATATACTAATAATATATGAGTGTTTTGGCCGCTGACTGACAAAATTTGGAATAGCTCAAGTTGGAAAACTTTGCAGGCGCTCGTGTATTTGAATGCTGCAGCTTGTCGCAATCTCTGCAGCTAAAAGTGACTGGGGGAGCGCTTGATTTGCTTTTGCTGCGAGTCATTTTGGCGGCACATGCATTTTTAACTTTGGATCAGATTCACTCATTTGTGGGAAGCCAAATTTGTAATCCAGATTAAAATTCAATTATTGTTATGTGTTGTAAACAGTGCTGCTGTGTTCTGTGTTTATTAGCCTGGCTCTCATACACATGATTCAGTTCACATTCTGTCATTCGCTTAAGCAAACCTGCTGATTTTACTCCACTTAATAAATGGTGATCCTGGGCACAGAGAGATGCAGCCACATTAATCTGTTATTTACTACTGGCTTTGTTCAGGGCGAATCCACTTTTCCCTCAGTAAAACTCTAGCATTTTTAACCATTTTCAAGGTAAGTTTTCAAACTTTTTCAGGACCACAATACAAACAAACGGTACAAATAAATAAAATTCACTATTATATGATACTATTTACTACTATTGTCATTGTCTTATGGTGGTATTTTACCTACTACAGCAAAGACAAAATAAACTAAAATATAACATAATTTTATGGTCTCAGAAAACCTACATGCCTCACTGGTCAGAGAACAAAAGATTAACAACAAAAATCCTCCAATTTTAATGTTTAACATATAAAATATAAATCTTTTATTTTTATAACAGATTAGTAAGTCATTAAGTAAATATTCATTGTGTTTAAGGATTTAATTTGAGTTGGAAGTTTCATTACCTTAATAGAATATACTAAAAATGTTACAAAGTTTTATGGCATTTAGCGAATAGAAATAATTGTGGTGATCCTGACTGACCTAAAGCAAGAAAAGTTTTGTTTAAATGAAGAAGAAAATGTCTATTTTTATTAGATGTATAGAAAAGACTCTTTATTACATAACTGCAGTTTGGATCTTGAAAACACCAAACTGAAATTCAAGGATTTTCAAGGACTCCTGTCTTTAACGTAAAACTGACATTGCCATTTTACCCTTTGAAAAAATTATTCAATGTTCAATCAGGCAGTTCAAAGAGCTTTACATCATAAAAACACAAAAATGTCATAAAACCATCATATTGTCGTCAACTGAGAAACCTGAGAAACATTACATTTTCTCCAATTCCATCATAAAAACCATAGATGCACATCAAATATGTTGCTCAATGTTCCAGTGATTAATGCAAAAGCAACTCGTTAAAAATTAATTGCTTTGAAGGTATTCCACCAAAAGATGAAATAAAACTTCCATGTTTGTCTCCTATTCAGAACATGTATTATTGAAAAGTAACATTTTCAAGTTTGTGTCTCAACCCCAACCTACTCATGACTCACCACAGCCACAAAGCAAAGCTCAAATGCTGTTTTAATCTGCAGGGTTTTATCACTTTATCTCCATTCCCAGTCTCGATGTGGGCGGGATGTTGGCCTTCCGTATGCACCGCAAACATTACCTCAATATTGATCCAGAAATATTTCGATAAATTCATTTTCTCTCCTCTGCTTATTGAATCATTTCTTGGTGGTTGGGAAGGCACCAACAACAAAGCCTGAACAAATTTGAATTTATTAATGAGTTATTTACTTTTATCATAATTTCTTGGCGATAGCTTCCCCATCCACACAGAGACTTGCTGAAGAATTACTTTAATTAGCATCAGCCTTAATTGGTCATAATCACTCAGGGTAGTTCAATTATCTCCTGTCTGCAGCGCGTTCTGTTAGATTACACCTGACTGTCAGCCTTAACTCAATCACTGCTTTCAGGATGTGCGTCAGCCGCTTAGGGAAAATTACACTCTTTGAATCGCAAACATTGTCACCCACTTATCCGCTGCTGACATTTCCTTTCGTCGTTCGCTCACCTGTTCCTCTCCGAACCTTTTCCAGCCCTCCGTGATGGCAGTGACTCGGCCTCGTTTCCGTGGCAACTGCCTGCGAAAAGCCTTGCCAATCTGGCGGGTTTTGTTTGTACGCTGTGGGGGGAAAAGGGAAAAAAAAGTGTGTAAAAGTTTTTTTCTCTCTCTCTTCTTATGTTTTAACCTGCACCTCCTTCATCACCTGTCTGAGCAGCGTGCAATTACCGCCTTCCCACTCGTTTCTAAATATATTCCCAGAGTCAACATCCACCTGTGGAAGCCTCAGCTCCTGCAGTCTGAGGACGAAGTTACAAGTTTGAATTTTCCACGTCTCCCCTCCGTAGCTGGAGGGAACAGACACTGGCCGACTTCTAATGGCAAGGAAAACCTGAAAAACGCCTCAAGTCAACTCTGCAGCTGTCTCCAGACAAGAAACTGCTACTGTGGCTTTTTCTTTTTATCTTTCAGCTGCTCTTGCTTCTCCTTGGTCGTCCTTTGAAACATGTAATGATTGTGACAGAAGCCAAAACTGCAGCATGGTTCGTATGGAAAAAAAGTAAATATTCCTTCTTAATCTCCACCAATCATTTTTAGGAGGTATCGATGTTCCGGTTTTTGAAACGATGACGTTTTGAGTTCCCAATACACTGCATGGAATTTCTTTAGAGGTGTAAATGTGTGCCGTACATTTCAGTATCTCAGAAAATATTTTGAAATGCAGTTACTGTTTAAGCTTGGCTTTTGCCACATGGATTTGAGTTGCTGCTCTCCAATATCCTCCTAGACTCCAGGGGGCAGTGCAGGGCGTGTACAAAACCACACTACATGTCGAGTAAAAAACACAGTTTCTAGTAGCAACAGTTTTTCCATAGTTTATTTTTTTCATTGGCTCATAATTTCCGAGAGTAACAGTTATTTCTTTTCACAAATTGTACACAATTTGTTGATTGCAGTAATTTTTATGGACCAAATCACAAATGTTCGTATTTTTTGTTATTCTAACAAATGGGCTCCAAACTGCAACCTTAGTCACCCGTCTACCCATGTCCTGTGTTGTTTTTGTTTCCTTGGAAACATTCAGTCATTATTCATTCACAAACTTCTATCAGGAGCAGTTCTTGCTTGGCAGCTATGTTTTTCCATGTGAAACTGTCCATGTAGTTCGAAAAGTTTATAGTTGCGGAGTGCGTAAAATTTGGGCTGTGGTTGCTGAATCTGTCAAGCATATACCAAGCTTTACTGTTGGTCCATCACATAAAATCCCAATGAAATACATCTAAGATTTTTGGTTGTAATGTGTTTGAAGTCCAAAAGTCGGACAAAAACTGGCTAACAACTCCAGGTTTTAGCCAGTCTATTCAGTTATTTACAGTTCAGAAATTTACATAAAATCAAAATATCCCTGCATTTTTTGTTTTGCGCTAATGCATCAATGTGAGTTCATTTCAAATTTTCTGCAAAAATGGTCTAAAATATTATATTGAAGGTACTGCTGACTCCTACGTAGGTGGCAGCATTTCTTTCATCTACTAGTCTTCTGCCTCATTTTATAATCTGTGATTGATAAGGTAACAAATTGAGCTATTTCAGTTCTTTAAAGAATAACAATGGGTTTTTTTCTCATCTATTTTCTTCTAAATTAGATTTTATTTAATGAGGAACAAATATTGCAAATTCCTTTACGAATATTTCTAAAGTAGCGCCACAACAAAAAGTCACAAAAGAATCACAAAATCCTGGAGCATCTGATTATCTATGGACTCTCTAGAAAGCCTTATGATGCTGACATATTTAATGAAAATGTATATTTTTAACCAATACGTCTTAACGATTCATTGACGAGGAATTTTAACCCGTATCAAGACTAAATATTGGAATAATTGAGATTAATTAAGATTCTGATACGTTTTGAACAGTTTGAGTTGCAGCCTGTACTTTTTAAATATATTCACCCATTGACGTTGTAGCTCCAGCGTTAGCATGGCATTGCTTATGCATATTTTCTGGCTGAAGGGGATTTAGCTCCTGCCGCAGTCCTGTATTTTAATGGCAAGCATTGGCTGCAAATGTTGGAGCATATTTTTCCTTCTGCCACTGTGGCTCACAATCAGAGTTCTGGAAATCTTGAACTGCTGATCTATTGAATCAAAGCTCCCCCTCACACACACACACACACACACACACACGCACACACACACACACACACACACAGATCTCTTTTCCTTCCTGTCTTGGTGTAGAGAGTTTGCAGAGCTGTGAGAAAATGATCTGTCCACACACTGACAGAAGGTTTCAGAAGGATCTGCTGTCTGGGATATCGGTCAGCTCCATCTGCCTGCGCTCATCTGATATTAAACACAAATTCCTCTGCCTTCAAATTATATTCATGCTTTTCGGATGCCCCTGTTCTTCAAATTTGAGGAGATGCGTATGGACAGCATAATAATGGATAGTTGGACTCGTTTAACCTTAGACAAACAGGCAGCTGCTGTTATTTCTGCATTAGATTTTCGAGGTATAGCACCCTAAAAAAATCCAAAACTTTGTTTCTTAATGTCAGTTAAGTATATCAACCGCTAAAAATTGATGAATTATTGACTTGTACAAGTCACAGTCATACCCTGTGTAGGTATAATACTGAATTTTATTTTCTCTTTTTAAATAAAACTGCAGAATTTGTGCAGCACATTTCATTGACAAAAACATTAAACAATCACCGATCATGAAACAAGGAATGATCATTACATGCATGTCTGCTGCAGTCAGTCACAGGTTTTCTAACTTTTTATTTGCTTTTCCTTATTTCTGCAAAGCAATAACATCTTTTCAGATATATGTGGACAAGCCTTTTTTTTTGATTCACCCACATTTTTAGTCTCAACTACACCAGATTGAACTAATGCCAGTCCAGATAAATACGGCTTCTTTACAGGCATAGAAGTTATCAATGTTGACTTCAGAAAATTTGTCATCATAAAAACTGTTTTTAGGTTTTTCTTATGATATTTTGAAATGAATGTGATTTTTAAAAATCCAATTTAATGACAAAAAAAGACTAGATATAAAATGGAATTGTCATTGTATTTAGTCTCATTTTGTTGAGGAAAATAAATCTAACACATGAATGAAACAGATAAAACCAGCCTTTGTTATTACATTTGTATTTAAAACATTAATTGATTCTGTATCGTTTAAAGGCCAAAAGAGACGCAGGTTGCATCAAGTGAGCCTCAGACTAAACACTCTATAAACTGTTGAATACATTTTAGTTGGCAGTACTCGTTAAATATGGGATTTAGTTTTGAATTTGTAAAATAAACCTTGTTTTAGCAACTAACAGCAGCTCTATAATTTTAGAGGGTATTTTTTAGATATTTGTGCATGTCTGCCTTTATTTATAAAACAATCTCTAGTTGTAATTTAAAATGTAAAATAATGTCTCAGAAAGTAAGATTTCCATTGTAAAACTGTAAACATTTAGCGTTCAGTTTCCTATTCAAAAGCTTAAAAAGCAAAACACCCAAATGATTAGTCATTAAAAGAAACATCAAGAGGATCTGAATTTAGATCTTTTTTAGACTTTGCATTCTGCCATCTGCTGCAGACAGGCAGCAAAGGAAAACATCATTAGCTACGTCTACCCCATGCAAACACACAAGACGGCAGAATATGTTTGTGTGTGTGATGCGCTGTCCTCCGTCCCAGCAGATCACCGTCAAATGTTGTCAGCCGTGTTTTGCCTCTGAACTGAGCACATGGGGCCACGATGCCGCGAGTAGCCAAGGAAACCAGTCCACTGGAACACAGATGCATCTCACACCACAGAATAAACGCAATGCTAAACACCATTTATCATTTGTTACTATGTGCACTTTATTTTTGTTCAAGTTCTCGGCATAAGAGCATGCAGCAAAATAAGAAACAGATGTTAGAGTTGCGACCACAGCTGTAATGATTCATTGAATGAAAATCTCCATTTTTAAAATTCCTCGAGGCAAATTGTGTAAATTGAGGCTTTGTAAAATTATGTTTTAGCCAGATGATTATTTGTGTGAGATATTGACAAACTTCAATAATAATAATAATAATACATTTTATTTGCAATGCCCGGTGTATTTTTAGACCTTAAAAGGAACAAAACAAGCAGTTGTAATGGCTATTAAAAGCTATTTAACATTTAAGTCAATAAATGTACCAGTGGAACCATAGATTAATATAGTTTATGTCTATCATTATTCACTACTTTCCATATTCCTCTGTCCCGCTGTGGATTTTTTAAAGTCCCTTCTTCTGCACCAAATTGCAGAGAGATTTGTATTGCTGAATAATTTGTATGTATGACCTTCACCTGCACTCAAGAGAGAACAGAATGAACAGATTGACGGAGACAGTTTCAGGTTCTCCCAATCCTCACCGAAGCGGCGCCCGGCCAACTGCAGAACGCAGGCAGGACTGTGGGGAAAACATAAAAGGCCGACCAGCAGACCAAAGAGATTACAGTGCTGGGCTGTGTGTGTGCGTGTGTGTGTGTGTTGGTCGGCTTGTGTGAGGGGAATCAAACCCAGAAGAAGTGGTTGAAACAAAGTTCCCTTCATTTTCTACCCTGTCAGCGGCCATGTAGACCTCCAGAGAGCATTTCTATGCATGGAAAAGCATTTTACCACGTTCTTCTGAACTCCGATTAGCAGCAATGTTCCCACCACCAATACAGCGGGACCAATGACAGAACCAGTGTTTTGGATTCAGGAACATCTAAGCATAAATTTGTTGACCACTCGCAGACAGGACCTGCACCCCTCTGAAAACAAAGTAGTGAATTTAATGTCTGTTTTAGAGTGCTAATAAACAGGACTTTAATCCACAACCTGCCACAAATTTCTGATTGCTTCATCAATAAACTGTTAATAAAGAATGTCAGATATATTTGTCTCCTAGGCTACGGTCCTACTGCAGGCTTTAAAGCTCTATTCCAGTTTCGTTTTGTGTAGTCGTTCACATTTCCGACTTGTATATGTTCCCCTGTGTGAACTACGTTCACCCTGAAAGTGTCCCACATGCGCGGTGGAGGGGGCAATAATGTTGCACACAGAGAGTGCTCAGTATTTCGCCAACCGCCATAAAAAAGAAGAAGAAGAAGAAGTGGTCAATGTTTGCGTAAGTAAACATGGATGCTAACGGTGGAGCCAGTACATTAACAACTCAGTCCTCCTTATGGTCTGTCCTAGTTGTTGTTTTTCATCCCGCCTGCGCGTATCAGGATGCAGAATAGTGATGTTTGTCGAGTGTCGGGGATGTTCAGCTCAGATGGATGTACAAACACAGGTGATATGTAAAAAGATTAGGTGTGCATCAGATGTTGGATTCGAAAAATCTGATCTGTGTTGCTCAGTCTGTCATGAAAAGATCAGATGCAGGTCTCATTAAAGCAAAAAAAAAAACAAAACAAAAAAGAAAATCAGTTTTATGTCAGTCCAGGCTGCAGGGAGCATAACCTTTGAGACCACATTAACTTTAGTTCCCAAACATCATCCATCCCTATGTCCTCATTACAACGTTGATCTGATTTCAAGCTTAACATCAGAGCAGCTGTCAGCACTTTAAACAAAAAGCAACTTATCCTCCTCATATGCTACTCTACATGCTATTTGTTCTCCTTGCCAAGTTTCGAATTTAGTCCAAAGCCATTAAACCCAATGATGAGCTGTCATGTTTGATTACGAGACCTGCGGTATTTTTCTAGCGATAAATCATCTGAACAAACAGGCTGTAATCATCAGGACATAATTTGTAGAAAACTATCATATTGATCTTGTTTCAGCACATTGTTCGCATGCTGTTCTCCTTCTCCTGCTGTGCAGATCCTGTCGACTCGGTCTGTGGCAGCAGCTCCAGAGGGAAGGGCTAGACGTCAGCACATTTGTGAAAATAAACTGAGGAAAATGTAAAGAGCAGTGTGCAAGGATTATGAGAAATATGTGGCTTAAAACACAGAATATGGTTTCTGCTGGTGAATGTCTCCCTGAGCAGAAAGACGGTTTGGTTCAGTATCAGTCAGTCTAATGATCAGTATGTTCATGCGTCCTTCAAGGTGACCTGTTATGCTTCCTGGAACAAGTTGGAATCACTCTATGGCTTTATAAAACATTTTTATTACACTTTTTACACAAAATCCATCGTGATCATAATTCTAGAGATGTTCAAAACTTTAGATATTGTCCTCTCACCCAACACTGCTTTAAATTTCTTCATAACCTTATCCTTCACTGTGCTGTGTATTAAAACAACACACTGCATAATTTATCATAATTGACATCAAAAATGGAAAAACATGTATACTTCCTCTCTACAATATTAATCATATCATGCAAAATGCCATGAAATTACCCTGATGTTTCCCATTGGTGTTTTTCTGCATCTCTTTGGTTCTTTTCCTCCTCTGAAAGTTGAGTTTGAGATGTTTTAGAATCAAAAAATAACTGGTGATCCTTTAAATTATGTCAATTCATTTTACCAGAAGACTTTGTTTAAAAACGCTCTACACATGCAGGTTAACGGCTGCCAGAATCCTGCTTTAAATTTTTATTTCCAGTTGGCAGATGGCAATAATTAAACCCAATGTATTATTTAAGCTTTTTTCACTTGACTCTCCTCCTGTTCTATTTGACTAACATGATGCAGTGTTGCTCAAATCCTGCAGTTGAGGCTATTAAATACAAAAATATACATCGTTTTGGTCTTAGTTTAAATGTGTTGATATGTGGTTGTACTCTACATGGCATTGCAATAAAGGTTCTGGTACTCTTTGCTTTTATGAGTTAACTGACATCAAAAAACACTTTTTAACACTTATTTTGTAGAACAAAAGCAGCTTCATGTGCCCAAGAATTAATCAAAAGTGACTCAGATTTGCTGGAATCCAGAGTTTTCCAGGCTTTAAACAAACGCCTCATTCACATCACAGCGCCTGTCACACTCCCATCACAACCCTAGAATTAATATTCCTCTGCATACAAAGCTTTCACTGCCAGATAAATGATCTGTAGCCATGAAGGATGATTCTGTTGGAATTTTAAAAAGACAGCAGAAATATCACACACTGTCATATGCTGTCTACTTATCGCGGCTTATGGCTTATTGTTATCAGTTCACCATTGTGGCGACAGGATCTCTGGCTTTCCCGTGAGGATAATAGTTCTGGTGCCAGTTTTAGCTTTGTGCCTGAGCTCCCAGATACCTTTTGTTCTCTGCAAGCTTGAAGCGGTAATCTGGCGTTTGCTTGGCTGTAAGACAGAGTCATCAGATGAAGACCAGCTGTAATTTGTCAGGGTGAAGCTTTGAATGAGCCACAGACTGAAAACCCAACAGGTTTTCAAGACGGAGATGCTGGTTTACTGTGAAGCGAACACTGCAGCGGCTAACACGAAGCAGAACAGGTTCTATGAACCTGGCACACACCTGAGATCTTCACAATAATCACGAAGCCAGCAGCAGTCTGTGCAGGTGATGTAACCGGAAACTCTACTGCATTCAAAATAAAGGAAGTTAAATGGTGAAAGAGCTTCCTTTTAAAACTTCTAACAAGGAGAACAAATCAGGACCTCAAAATGGCAGCAGCAGAAGAAACTAATGAGTAAATTATTCTTGACTCCGAACTTTTTCTGAATATTTATTATCTAATCGACTTATACATCATCACAATTCAATAGTTTGACTTGTTTTTTTGTTTTTACTTTGACTATAATAAAAACGGCAGCAGGATGGAATCACTTGGAGATTTAAAGTCTAGTGGCAAAACACTGAATTTGGGTTCTGTCTGTCACTTTACTTACTTTAATCACCCAATTACTTACTTTACAAGCTTCATTTAATTCACAGTCTTACTACCTTACTTACCTTGATTTACTTCCTTCATTTCCTTAGTTTCTTTACTTTACTAAGTTTTCTTCCTTTAATTAATATCTTTAATTACCTTTCTCAATATTCTTACTTTACTTGATTTATTCACTTCCTTGTTTTACTAAATTCCTTTATTTGCTTTACTTACTAACACAGGTTTTGGTTCATCAGAGACAGATAACTGATCTACCAAACCGGTTTTGGTGTCGAGTCCATAAACATCTCAGTCCGATGTAAAACAATATGGAGGGAGCTAAAGAGAATAAGAGAGGACCTATGACCTTTAATCTGACAGAAAACCTCATCTCCATTCCAGTTTGGCTCTTTGATTTGATGGCAGATGGAGATGGCAGGTTGACGCCATAATTCAACAATCAAATCTTCTGTTTCTTTTCTGATTTTGAAAGAACAACTTTAGCTCCATGCAGGAGCAGGAAAACTCTGAAAGAAAACGTATATTTTCTTTAGATCAGGGCCGCAGAAGGTGTGGACTTTCACACACTGTGCAGCTTAAAGCTTCAATTTGATGGATTAAACACACCTGCACCTTCTTCCACCTTCGCCCAGGAGCGTCCCTCTCCTCGTTGTTTTCCTCGGTGATTAAACCACACAGAGGATAGTGGGTGAAGAGTTTCTTTTTTTGTGTTAAAACACCTGAGAGTGAAGATAAAAGGAGTGAAAGAAACCCATCGGACTTAAAGGAAGGAAACATGGAGGCAGTCTGTGTGTGGGCATTAAGTCCAGGTTTTAATAGATCTGCTTTGTGCTGGTTTTATTTGGGAGTGTTTGAGTGATTTGTGCTGCTGTGCTTGTTGGAGTTTGTAGAAAACATTAAAAATCATCCCACTTTAATCCGTCACTAACACCTGAAGGTTTCTCACACATTTCTTCCACTTTCTGCAGATTTTTTATGAAAATACCAAAATTATGTCAGTTTAACAATTATTAGAGATGCACTAATCAGCTAACAAGTCCCCTTGTTTTACCTTCACTGGACAGTAGCAGTTTTTTCATCTTGGGGAAATAAATCAAATTTTAAAGTTTTGATGTAATCAAACTGGAAACTTTCGACAAGCATTTTGTTATTCCTTTTCCCCATAGTGGAATAAAAACCTTTTTCAAAGGCGGACATGTTTTTCATTATGGCAACATGCATGGAAAATGCTTGAATACGGAGGTGGCTGAACATTTTTCTATGTTTCTTGAAGGTGTTGTACCTTCTAAAAAATATTGATCTACTTTTAGTGAAAGGAGGGTAAAAGTGTAAAATGTCTTATCAGAACTTTATACAGGAGCTTAGAGATCCAGCATATTGAGAGTTTTAGCCTATAGCACACTCAGAAAAGCTTATACAGAATAAAAAAATCAGATGAAACCTCTCAGAGCAGTTATTAAGTCAAAGTTATAAAAATATGCAAATATTTTTCATTTAAGTTGTATAAAAAAATAGTTTTTTTTCTGTAAATAGTTTCTACCCAGAGATCCTGAAGTGCCAAAGTTTCATCTTCACCTGGTTCAAATTCTGAAAAATAAATAGATGAATAAATAAAAAATCTGCTGTTAAGCACCTTTTGCTATCCACTCATAAATAATCAATAGATTAGCCCTTCATCATTGATATTAAGTCAAGCAGAAAGGGCTGAGCTTTTCGCAGGTTGATGTGAGAAGTATTTTTAGCTGCACATGCATCTTTTGCTACAGTTAATTATTCACTAAAGAAATGCTGTTAGTGCATTTTGGGTAATGACAAGTTTGATTTCTTATTTAAAAAGGAATTGAGTCGTTTATTTGCATCTTTTAATGGATTTATAATGTATAAAAAGGCTTAAATAAAATATTTTTGCAGAAAGTGCTAATTGTTTTATCTTCACAATAATCGTTAGTCTCAGCCAACATTAACAGATCTGGCTTGTTAAAAGCAAACGAGTTATTCAAGTTAAAATATGAACCCTAAAATGGCAGAAGGTCACAGCTCGACTGTCTGTCTCGCTGCCTTATGAAGGATTTAAAGCTTTTCTCCACGTTCTGTTTCTACCACAGGGTCATGTTGGCCGTGTTTCTCTCACACACACATTTCTGTCTCCTCTGAAGCACACGCGTTCACAGACATAATGAGATCAGAGTGTTTTCCTCTGAGGCCATGGGTGACACCAGAGAAATGGGAGTGTATAGATGAGGGGGGATAAATGATAAACTGCTTCCACTTATTTAATCCTCCAATGCCACTCGTCTCATTTGGCTCCTTCCTGGGGAACAGAGGCGGTTTGAAATGAGCTGCACCTGCTGGAGGAATTGTTGGTGGGTTCTCAGGGAAGTTGGTGTCCTCATTTTTTCCAGTTTCATTAAAATACCATTTAAAAAAGCTGCCAGATAACTGCTGCCTCATTGTTGTCTGATCTTATTTCAGTTAGCTTGTGTTTGGGCTGATTTTCGTGCAATCAATACATAGTTCTCATGTTGTGTCAACTTTGACAGACATCTTGGTAGGTATTCATAACTAACTGTCATGACCTAAAGCCACAAGCTTAGAACCAGCTCTTGCCTCGTTCAAACCTAACTTATAAACAGGATAAGTGCATTACAGCTACTGCGTGATTACAGTTTTTGAGTTCTATACCCACCTCTGTGTAATACTAAGATAAATATCAGTGATATTTACTTACTGCTGACCTAGCGAAATTAGCTTAGCTAATGCGGCTTTTCTCTGCTGACTAAGGTGGATATGTAGCCTAGGTGTTGGTTACTACATGTATTTACTCTGCCAGACACCAGAACCGTGCTACTCAGCTGAAGAGTCGGTACGTCCTTTATAAATCTGCTGAAACACTGATTGTTTATTTGGATCCCTATTAGCCAAATAATGGCTAATGGGGATCCATTCGCCGATGGGAAATGGGGGGGAAAGTAGCTGCAATAGTAGCTTCTCTTCCTGGGGTTCACATCATAAAAACATTATTACTCAACATAATATTAGAAACATACCACTTTTCATGACTATAAAAGTATGTAATAAAATAATTAAGCAGGACTCTTTTGTTACTTTTCTAACAGTGAGTTTCAACTTTTGTCCTGAATTCCTGTTGCTGGTGGAAGAGTAAAGCAACCGTTTAAAGCAGTCCTTGTGTAAAATTTGGCTAAATAAAAGTTGATCATATAAAAGAATTGTACTTAGTGAACCACTCTGTTCACTATGTAGTGAACGATGCCATAGTAGATCGAAGGCAGCTGCTCCATATTGTCTTACATGTTTCCATTCTCTGCCTCATAAGGGTCGATCCCAACAGCAGCCATTTTGTTGATAGATGCCCACATATTTGCTTTTTATTGGCCTGGAAACCATGTTTTACCTGTGCTTTGAATTGCGCTTGCCTACCAAGGTGGTTCAGATCACTTTGGATCCAGACTTGTGGGAACTTTGTATCAAAATTGACAGTTTGTTGAGCAAAGCAAACTCCAGATAATAGCTGCCGGGATCCAAGTCCGGAGAGAATCTCAGTTCATTCATAAGAAACGGCCTGATGTGGATGTGAGCCAGCGGATCAGATGGATTCCAGGATCACCGGATGGAAAATAATATCAGGACTAATAAAGTTGGTGCATCTTTGGCTGCATGCCATTGGCTCAGGAGTGAATCTGCTTCTTGCTGCTTGTGGAGGAAAAACAGAGTCAGAGCTCATTCTTTCATTCCTAGTGGCAGCTCTGCTGATGCTGAGCATTTTATAACACTTTATTTTCTTAGTTAAGAGGATATAGCACGAAGATTAATAATGCAGTGCATTTTGGCAGGAAGAGGCGACAGAAATATCAGTTTGGTTCTTGGCATCCTCCTTCCATTAAGTTTTCTGAAGGTCACAAAGCTTAAAACACTGATGCCAAGATTCAGTGTGTCTCTTAGTGAAAAAACGAAATATACAACACCTGTAAAAAAATATTCACTCCCCTTCTCGTATCGCTTTTACAAATCAACCATGATGGGGCTGGAAGATATAATATAAACGTTTCATATCAGTTGATATCAATAATTATTGATTTGTTTTGAGAAACGACAAATAAAATGAATTATGAAGTTTCTAAAATGAAATTGTCCTTCAAAAAATGGGCTAGTTGAGACCAAAACACCAAACTGGATACTTTTATTCCCCAGTTTTTGGTGGAGCGAAAAGGGGAAAACGATAAATCATGCAAATGGAAAATGAGCTTGTTTTAATTTATTATGCGATTAATTGATTTATTGCTTATTAGACAGGCCTACATGTCAGCATTTTGTGTAAAAACTTGCACCAATACTTTTTAATCACACTGCATATCAAGATATGTTTTTCTTTTGAAAACTTAGTCCTGATGGGTTTTGGTTTTTTACATTAAATCTGAATTATGAACACAGTTATTTCCCCCCGGCATAAAAAACTCATCCAGTTGGAATGTAATTTTGCAGATTCTGATTTTTTTTTTTTTGCTGCTGTTACAGGAGCCACAGTGAGAAAATAAAACCTCCTGTAGACGATAGTTTTTCTGCTGCCTTGAAGAGAAAAAGAAAAACGGTCCTTCGTCAGTCCAGCTCAATTAAAACTGAAGCAAAGAGCCGCTGCAACAGTCTGACAGTGAGGCAGCCCGTGGAGAGATGAAAGGAGAGAAGGATGGGCTCTAATCAAATTAATTTCTCTATAGCATCCATACAGAGACTCAGGGCCACCAAGAGCAGCACGCTGCATTCAGATTGGGCCGCTGAGCTCTGAAAAAGGCCCAGAAGCAACCTTAGTGTGTGGCCCAGAGCTTCTGCTGTGATCTGTTTCTGAGCCTGTGCTGCCAGAAGTGACAAATAGTGCATCACTCCGTTTGAAATCTCTATTAACCCCCTACATGTTATTGTTTACATCCAGAAATTTTGTGCGTGCACACAATGCTGGAAGGCAAAAATACTTTTCTCTTACATGCCATCCAGTCAACGCGATCCAGTTGACCAAATGAAACCTGGAGATGTAGGTTTTATTGACTTAGCCACGGGAAAGGGAAAAATAACGTAGAAAAACCGGTGAACAAATCAAAACCACTTTTTGTTTTCCTCGCTCTCTGTGTGGGCCACACTACACTCGTTACCATAGCAACCAACAACACCACCACTCTGTTTCATATACGCAGACGTTTCCCACATAAAGAGCAGAACATTCAGCCCGTTACAGTTTTATGTTTTTAGGCTTGATGCTGATTTTGCGATCATTAATAAGTGACCGCTGAGGTAGATTAGCTGCCGCTGCTGTTAGCTAATCTAACACAGCAGTGTAGTGTTGACAATTGATAGCAAAGCACCATATCCCTTTTTCTTTTATATATCACAAATACATTTAAGATTTTGCGCGTTACATAGACAACATAACAGCTCAAACCAATGCAAGTCATCGACAGCGTGCAGCTTTTTGCCCTCCAGCGGGGCGAGAGGGGGGGATATTTCACGCGTAGCGTTACGCTGCAGCAAGTCTGCAGCGTAACTCACCCAAGTCTTATTTTGCTCAGGTTGTTGTGAAACTTTCTGCCTCTTAATTTCTGTTTTCCTCTGAACTCCAGCTAATCTAGCAGGGAATCTAGCAGGGAAGTTAGAACCAGATGCTTTACTCATTACTTGAAAACTTAGAAAAAGAATGAAAACAGTATTTAGTCAATAAGAGGAAAACATCTGGAGCTCACAATGTGTTTTCTAGCTGAAGGATTAGTTTGAGACTCAAATATGATTCAAAAATGAGTCACATCTGTCATAGTTAAACCGGGCTTAATGCAAAATATACAGAAGGCGCATTAATTTATCCTTCCATCTACCACAGATACAGAGTGAGACTGTGCTTTTTGGGGATATTATGACTCATATCTATTTGGAAACTAGCATTTTCATGTGCTGGATTTCCTCTGCTATTTCATCCACATGATAAAAGCAGACACAAGCAGTTGGGTTTTCTTGTTCTTCTGTATTGACAAGAATGAAACATGTGAAACACCTCAAACACGCAGGCTAACACCATCCAGACGGCATTTCATAGTCGGTAAGTTAGCAAGGCACAACAGTTCTGTGTAGCTAATATGATGCAGTCACTGCACACATGCTACAAACAGCCAACCAATCAAAACAATTACACTGCATTTCAGTTATAGCCTTATGAGAAGCTCTTGAATCTTTCCACTTTTTGACCTATTGCAGTAATAAACCTTTATTTTGGCTTTTGTGTGACTCAAATTCAAAATTGAGCCCAAAGAGGAATTAAACGTTGTAGCTGAACTGATATTCAAGATTTTACCGGTGTTTGGCAGATTCACTCTGTTGGGCTGCAGTTGCCACTAAATACAAATTATATTAATTTAGCAAATAGATCTGTGCTGTCTTCAGGGAGCAGATGAGGCAGAAAGTATACAAATTCAATATCCAAGAGTCGCAGTTTAAAATAATTTTGATGTTTTGCTTTCGACAGGTGACGTCGCAAAGGCTGTTGAGTATAAAGGTTTATAGGTTATTAGTTTACCTTGTTATTTTAGACTGTATTAAGTCTGAACTGGAGATATTTGGAAAAGATTGCATTGACATTTATGTTGCACCTTCTATTTCCCTGTTCTTATCTCTCCTTAGACCTCAATTTGGAAAATCATTTCCTATTTTGTAAAAATATGACAAAAAGCACAACTGCTTCAATGTCCTCTTCTCTCAGGTCAGAAAGTGCGATCCACAATCTGTTCTGCTCTTGTCTCTTTGCACTGCTTTCTTATGGTTCAGGTAATTTACTCATGCCCGTCATCATTATGTCCTCAACAAGCAATAAATGCTCAAGCATTCAGGCTGAGACGTGAAACTCCTGCAAAACATGGCTTCTCTCCAACCCTCTCCTTCTTAAACACAAACTGCAAGATGGAAGTGAACATCAGTTCTACTGATATACTAAAAATACAACTAAAATGGTTTGATACTGATGTAAATGGCGATATATTGTGCATCACAGTGGTACTGCAGATAGTTCATATCCCCACAGATCAAACTGTAAAACGGTTTCATGGGAAAAACGTCATGTATTCCTAAAGTCATGTATTTTCCAGATCTGCTCTCTTCAATTTTAAGTGACGAATCGTCCGCTGCGCCCTCAGTCTGCGTCTTTTCCTCCTCTGTGATCAGGTCAGGTTTCACCAGGATTGTCACGACTTTACTTTCCTGGGATTCTTCATTTAGAAGCCATTACTGATGCACTTCAATTGGCGGATTCTTAAATGAGCCAATGCACTCATCAGATTCTGCATTAAATTAAAGGACAGACTTTTTGCATTTTACAGCACCACCACTTATAGCGGCACAGAACATCCCATAATTAGTTGGCGGATTAAGGTGCACCTTACAGTTTAGCAGATCACATCCTTGCATTCTAATTAAAGTAATTAGCCCCCTATCTCTCTCCATGCTTTGGTAAATTCTTACTCAGAAAATGCATAAAACTGAAGCCGTGGAAATGAAATGGAAGACTGCCTTCATGTGCGCGTTTTTTTTTTTTTTTTTTTTTTTTATGTTAAAAAAATATAAACATGTTAAAAGTTTAAACCTGTGCTGCAGCAAGGAAAACAGAAAAGAAGTGTCCTAAAAAATATTTCCAAAGTAAAGTGGCGTTTCAGCAGCTGGTGGTGGGATTGAGTCCTGCTGGTTTCTGTGTTGCTTTTGCTCATTTTAACCAATAATTTAACATGATCTGATTTTAGATTATAATAAGGGAATATTAAGCTTTCGAGATGGACAACCTCAATCTTTTGAAAGTTTTTTACTCAGTCATCTTGATTTTAAAACTGTCGTCCAATTTTCAAAACCTGAGACGATAAAACATCCGAGTACTGACAAGTTTGGAGCCTGTCAGCACATGCCAACTGATTTCATTCTGTTCATGTTCAATGGATGGATGTTAAATTGGAAATCTCACAAAACCAAATGTGATTTCAGAATAGGCAAACATGGCTGTCTGGAGAGGAGCAGTGGTGATGGTTTGTGGACTTTAACAGAGAAAAAATGAGAAAAGGATGTCTGCGATGTTGGCTGGACTTTTTGGTTTTCCATAGCAGTTATTTTATCTTCTGTGTTTTAAGCTGCTTTCACACCAGTCCTGTTTAGTGTGCTTTAATCAAACTCTGCTTTGTTTGTCTAGAAAGTCTCCTTTGGGGAGATTGATTGCACATCAGAGATTGATATGTAATCAATCTCTGATGTGCAATCAATGTGGACCACAAAAAAAAGAACTCGAGTCTGCCAAAAACATTGGTCTCGGTTCAACTAGAGTGAACTCTGATGTGAATATGTGAATGGCAGTGCAGGGAATTCTGGGAAAATCCAAACAAAACAAACGCCTGAGTCTGGCGCTAGCGGGAAAAATGTCTCATGTTTTTTTTCAAAAACAAAATAGAAAGCCTACAACCACTAAAATCTGACACCACTCCATTTTTGTTACATTTATGAAGAAGGAAGTTGCGCTCGGTGTCTTCACAGGTTTTCATGTAGTTTCCTTCAGTAGTTCTTGGTGCAGCGCCACCACAGGTGGGGAGGGGAACAGGTTTTTCAATTAGTTTGGATCTTTTGAGACAGTGCAGTGTGAAAGTGAATCACAGCAGCTGCAAATGTAACCAATGTTGCAATTTTGGTCCTCAATCAAACCACATCTACCAGATTACCAATGAAAAAACACCCTAAAATTCTCCTTTGTGTTTCTGTCACCTTGCTTTCTGGTGACGGGTCACCTTCCAAAGGCTGTGGTCTTGTTTATCCTCAGGTAACACCCCACACTTCAGGATGTGGGATATCCAACATGTTTTTATCTGGTTTCATCCTTCTGAGCTGACTAGATCTACTCTTGCACTCCACACATGGTAGGAATATCTTTTAAGATTGTCTTTGGGGCCGTCACGATGTTCGGGGCATCCTTTAGCACTTTGTATTGCCTTGTTGCTGAAAATGTGCAATATAAATAAAATAACCTTTACCTTAAGCTTGGGACAAAAGGGGGCATAAAAATCTTGCCAAGGCAGAACAAGGATACTACTAAAAAACATAATTCTGGAAATTTGCACAAAAAAGAAAAATGTCCCCATTGACAAGAATTTGAGTCTCAAACAAACCGTTGCTGAGTGAAAACTAAAACCTGTTGATATCAGAGTGAAAAGGCCACACTTGTTAAATTATATATCTGTAGTTCTTTTTGTTTTGTTTTTTTTGGCTTGGCGGTATGACAGATTAGAAAGGCCCTTCAGTTTCAGTTTGTCAGATGGTTGTTCACACTCTGCACTCTGATGATTTGACAAAGAAACTGAACTCTTTCACCAGCGACAAACAGGCTGGGTGATTCTGACATCAAGAAGACGTTGAGTTGCTAAAGAAAAGTGACAAATAGTTGCTACAACTCAAAATGCAGCGAGAACGGGTGTGAAAAGAGGAAAACAAGGCGTCCAACTGAACAATGGCTCTGTATGCAGCAGTAATGATGAAGATAATTGCTTGCTAAACTAGTTTTCCACTAAACCAACTGTGCAATTGCCTCATCTCTGAAGTCTCTGCCTGCGAAATGACACATCGAAAGTTGTTCCAGCAATTAAGGCCGCGTCCCCCCTCTGACCTTTTTCCGCACAGTTAACGATTTTATCCCCAAGTGTGCAGAAATCAATACCCAGCAATGCAAAGACACCCGTTCGTATCCATGGGGCTTTTCTTTGGAAATCATTTTCTGTTTTGGCTTCATTTTAAAAACCAAAGCTCCATTGGAGAAGGTTAAATTGGGAACCGTTGAAAGTTGTGATGTTTTTATTGAGGTTTAATAGCTGAAATGGTAAATCTAATGACATTTAATTAAACAAAAATCTACAAGCTGCAGTTTACTGTTTTTAGTGAGTTGTAAAAAATCAGAGCTTGAATAATGACCCTAATTATTTATTTCTGGCTCCATAATGTAGTGACAATGTATCCAAATATGAATATAAACAGTATTTAATGCAGATCCTGGAACTTTTACAATGATTATTATTTTACAGATTCAAAAGGAGCTGCAACTATCAAATATTTTACTAATTCATTGTTCTACGATTAATTGATTAATCGGTTAAAAATATTCACATTTTGCAGAGCAACCTCTTAATAATGTTTTATGCAATAGTAGAAATGCATTAAAAGATATAAATAAATAAAAGCCATTTTTAAATAAGAGGACATTTCATTGCTCAAAATGTAATAGAAGCTAGAGAATGTTTGATCATTTATAGACTAATGTACAGATTAATAATTGGATAGCAAAAATAATTATTTCAATAGGCGATTAATCATGAGTAATCCCATTAATCAATTCAGTCCTAGATACAAGAAATGTAATAAATTTTTGTATGTTCAGTCCTCAGTTTTTGCACCACCCCTCCACACTGTGAAGACTAAACTCCTTTTCCACAAGGTGGGAAATGGCTGCAGGCTAACATTAAGGTGGAGAAATGTGGCCATTACACATCATCATTATCATCAAAGTCTCATTAGCTGACCTGGATGATAGACTTTGTCGGAGTGTGTCTGTGTGTGGAGCTGACTGTTGGAAAAGTAACAAGAGACAGCCAAGCGTTTTTATTCATTTAATCCTTTGATAAGTTTCAAGAGGAGCTGCATCTTTTCATTTTTGATTATTTGGATCTCTTTGAACATTTGTAAAGCAGAACAAAAAGTGAACTCTCTCGAGGTCGATGCCCGCCACTGTTTGCTTAAAGTTTTTATTAGAGCCGCACAAGATATTGAATCGCAGGCGTCAAAACAACTTCAAAGTGTAAAACATCCAAAAAAGGGTAGAGTGCCCAGAAAGTACTCAAGTAAAAGTAGCAATACTTCAAGTCAAAGTGAAAACTTGCCGTCCAAGAAAAAAGTGTTTGGTAAAACGTTTACTCAGATACTGGGTAACGGATCAATGATCAATCATTTAATATTTAAAAATTACCTCATCAGATGGACCAAAATATAAAGTTAAATGGACATTTTGATTATTTTCTAATCAGTTTCTAAAACTTGGCTTTTTATCTTTTGTATTACAATAAATCTTTGGTTCTTGAAATATTTATATGGATGCAGAATCTTAATGGAGCCTAATTTAGATTGACTTTTGGATTTGAGTGAGGTGATCTTAAAAGAGCATCTTTGTCTTTGATTACAGCAAAATACAATTAAAAAGTCATGGCTTTACTTCTTCTATTTTTCAGATGAAAGCTGTTTTATTTTTATTTGGAAAATTTTCTGTGGTTTTTCGACTTTGGCTCTTCCCTGTCAGTGTTCTTCCCTTAACTCTCACATTTCTGGAAATGTATCCATCCATCCATTTTCTAACACCCTTGTTCATAGTGGGGTCTGCAGGGCTGCTGGTGCCCATCTCCAACGACCGTTTAGGGCGAGCGGCGGGGTCACCTGGAGAGGTCACCAGTCTGTCATAGGGCAGAAATGTATCCATATTTATTGTATTTCAAATATTGTTAAAAAAAAAAAACAGGAAAGAAAAATTTTCAGTTTTTCTTTCCTGCTTTTCCAGTCACTAGCTGCAGAAGTCTCCAGTGTTTACACACACACACACGCACATGCGCACGCACACACACACACAGAGTGTGCTGCATTTTCTGTTGCCTTATTGATCCGCTGCCTTCTGCCATTTAAGCAAACCCTGCTAGAACACGAAGTGATCGACCGGCGGAGAAGAGAAAAGATCTCCGTCGTGAGCGACTTTGTCTCACTCATTTTCTTACAAGGCTTCAGTGATTATTTAAACCTCTTTAGTAAAATGAAAAATGTCTCTGGATTCTTTCAGCTTCACAGTTTCAGATTCAGTTTGAGACTTAACTAGAGCTGCAACTAACGATCGTTTTACTAATCGATTATTCTGACGATTAATCGTACAAATAATTGCCACATTCTGTAGATGTTTTATTTAATAACTTCTTACATAGCATTAAAAATACATTGAAAGATGCTAATAAACAAGAAATTAAATTCATTTTTAACTAAGAAAATAAACAGCGTTCCTTTAGTGGACGCTTGTCATGTGTGTCAAATGATGCGTCTGCAGCAAATAAATGTAATTCCAGTATCGATATGTTAAAAGCTCAGCACCTTCTAATCGATTTAACAACATTACAATGTAACATGTTGATTCATTTTTGGATTAACTGATAAATATTTGGACAGGATACTTATTTATTTAATTTTATGTTTTTACAGAATTTGATTCAGGTGAAGTTTTGGGTTTGTGTTCACAGACTTTGCTTTTTTCTGTTTGGTAAAACAAGAAATTTATTTTTTAAAAATTGACAGTTTTAGTTTAAAAAAAATTTTCTCGTGTGTAATTCTTTCAGTTGTTAACTAGTTTGTATTTTCTAGTTAACAATTAATCAGTTACTAAATTAGTGGATTATTATTTCAATAACTGATTAATCACAATTAATCTGATTAATCGTCTCAGTGTTAGACTGAACAGACCAAAGCTGTTGAGATGCAGAACATTTTAGCCAAAGTAAACAATAAATAAATTAAAATAAGCTGCTCCACGGGGAGGACAGTACCCTCCTAATTCGTAGCTCCTGTTGTACTGAGGACATGATATTCAAGCTGACCTGGATTTGTTTTTAATTCTGTTTCCAGCCTCTCAAAGCTGAATTCATGCAGGCTTTCAGTGATGGAACCACAAACAGTAAGCAGTCCGCCTCACATGGACTGCTCTCGTCTCATTAGGATCATTGTTGTTTGTTTATTAAAGTTTCATTTCCAGCACCTTTCTGACTCACTGCCAGATACTCCATGCTCTCCGTTTACCACCTGTTTGGTCTCAAACTTCTTTTTTCTTACAAACTCCTGACTTTTCAATGTCAGGGAAAATTTTAATTTAAATCTATAGAAGGACAGTGTAATGTAAAATATACTTTTATTTTATTTTTTTTAGCATTATATTATGTAATAATGTTATTCCCTCTTGGAACCAAACCTGGAGTGTTGCCCTGTTTGTTTTATGCATGTTTGAGAAATTATTTAATCTCCATGGCAACCATTCCGCTGTGCAAAACACCTGGATGGCTCTAACCTTGCCTTCAAGACGCAGCTCTTCCTCAGAGCTACAGTTTGCAAGCTCCTTCAGACTAGCCAGCAGCAATTAGCAAACACCTGGTGTAACTGCTGAGCCCAGTATAGGAGCTACTTCTCAGTGAAAAGCTGGTAAAAATGTTGTTAAAGGGTTAATAAAGTAGCCATGTTGTGATGACTTCCTGGAGGTGGAGTTTCAGAAAGAGCAGGAGTTTCTTAAAGAGACAGAGGCCCAATTTCAAGACTATAGAGTCCGAAGTCAAATGTCTTTGAAGTCATATTTGATGTATGTAACGACATAGTTACTTGATTGTGCTATAAAATTTATTCCTCTCTGCACAACTATTATTTTTTTTCATGTTCAATGGTCCTAAATTTAAATAAGAAATAAGTACATTCAGGCTTTCCTAGTCAAATATAATCACTATAATCTACTTAATTTAATTTACTCTTAGCATCGGTTTTTAGAAATGTCCGCTCATCAAGCTGCGTTTGACTCGGCGTGTCCCTTCAGGGTTACCATAAAGTGCCTTGACATGGAGTTAAATTCGACCTCAAAGCAGGACGTTTTTTAAAGCCGCATGTCGTCTTAATCAGAGCGAAGGCGACTGGAAAACCAGCCCGAGAGGCTCACTGCTGGTGCTCTGAGTCCTATAAATCGAGTCGTGCTCAAACACTCCTAAAAGCAGAGTCTGTCCTTGAATGTGGGAATAAATCTGGCAAAATTTACCTCAATTTTTAAATGAACTACTGGTATTTTTTGGGTGGCAGTTCCAGAAAAAGCAGACTTTATCTCTCCAACGTTCACTTTATTCCACAATGGTTTCTGCCGCCTGGTGGCCATTAGTCAGGCCAATCACACTGATGCGTTTGGACCCGGGTTCACTGGTTCACCAGGATCTTGGCAGCCTGTGCTGGTGGTGTGTGTGTGTGTGTGTGTGTGTGTGTGTGTGTGTGTGTGTGTGCGTGTGTGTGTGTGTGTGCGTGTGTGGGTGTGTGTGTGTGTGTGTTTGTTCCTCTGCTGCATTCTGATTAGTGCATTTCATCTGCAGAAGTGTCTCGTGACGGAGATTTTTAGCTCCTCTAATAGCTTCTTCATCTTAAGCTGATGAGAGTCTGAATAATTCAGCCGCTCCGAGGAAAAGATGCTTTATTTTACTGCAAACCAAATATTCTCAGTCGCTGCTGGTCTCTGATCTCAGACAATTCATTGCTCATTTATGAACACAAAGCTCCAAATAAAAGCACAGGCTGTGAATTTGAACCTTTATATATACTGTTGAGTTGAAAGGCAAAGAAATGTGTTTCTACCTTTCTAAAAGCTTAGATCTTCAGCAGGAAAGGCTTCACTTTGCGCTGGATTTGAGTGCCGACCTGCTGCTACTGACTGAAACGTTAGCTCCATGTTCTAACTGCTCATAAGTGCATAATATGCAGCATTATTTTTTAACCAGATTCAGTCGAGGAACAGCTAAAAGTGAGTACACCCCAGGAGCACACTGCAAAAACATTCAATTTTACCAAGTATAGTTGGTCGAGTTACTAGTGGAAATGTCTTAGTGACTTAAACTAAGATAAAACTATATATGTATTTATTACGATAATGTTGTTTTGAGACCATTTTCATCATACTGGTAATGACATAATAATTCAAGAACCCATTTTCAAAGATCAATGAGCTTTAAATGAACATTTAACACTGAAACTGGAAGACATTTTAAATATCTAAAATAAATAACCAAAACAACAAATAAAATCAGTTATGAAGTCTGAACAAAATTGTCCTTTCAACAAAGGGCTTGTTACAACTTTCATCATCCAGTAGAAAAAGAGAAAAATTCTGAATCATGGAAATAAAAATTGAGTTTCTATTGACAGAATATTATTTTTGGATTTTTTGTAGAAGACATTCAAAAAACAAACAAGAAGTCTCACTTTGACGTAAATTCTTCATTCAGTGACGCTTCTCTCACTGGGTAAACTATCCAAATATTTTTCTCTAGTAAAAAGTTTAGTAAAACTGCTTACAGAAATATTTTTTTTCAAAAAGTTATACAAGTAAATGCATAATTCCTCTGTACTTTGCCATTCCTTTAACACATTTGTAGAGCAAAACTACCCTCACAACACAAGGCGACCTGTCCCACCCTCAGCTCCCAGTGAAAAGCACAATAAACATAAAACTTAAAGAAAGAAAAAGTTGCAGCCCTGCAAGTTTTAGTGGCTCCTATGGCTCAGAGTTCACGCATTACGTAAGCAGTCAGTACACAAAATAGAGTTTTGGAAACATCCAAAGTAATAAATAAATCAGGAAAGTGCCAAAGTTTGTTTTAATTTTAAAGCAGCACCATTTTAAATGTTTATAGAGTTTCACACAGGCAGCAGCAATTTGCTCATTTAAATATGACTCTCTGCTGTAAATGGCATCAATCTGAAGTGGGAACTGAGGATGAAGTTTCCTTAAAAATACGCCTTAAAAAAACACAAACAGAGCTTTTGTTTAGCGCTATAATGTTAAATTACAATGTGCGACAGATAAAAACAAGACCGAATGGTCACAGTTGAATTCACAGGTCATCTGCATCAGAGAAGGAAAACAAGTTGTTGTTTATGATGAGTCAGCAGTTTGCAGCTCTGCGGCTATCAGCAAAAACAGAAAAAACAAATACTTATTTAAGAAGCACAACTACTTCTTCTCTTATTAAAAGCCCGGGGTGTAAACGAGATGTTCTACCTGCAGATTTGGGAACATTTGGTCTTTATTTGTCAGTTACCTGGGGGGAACTAAATTTTTCAGCTGTCTGAAAGAATCTGTTCCCACTCAATAACATGGGAACTAATTCCATTAAAGAGCAAATGTTTCCAAATTTACAGGATTTGTTGTCCATGTTGAGAGGAATGAATACAAATGAAGAGTTTTTGAGAACTCATAATTAGTTCCCATGTTACAGGTAAGAAACTTTGGCAAATAAAGAGCAAATGTTCCCAAATCTACAGGATTTGTTGTCCATGATGAGAGGAATAAACATCATTAAATTCTTGCTGTTAAATTCTTGCTGTTAATCTGTTTCCCCATGTAATGGAGGGGAAACAGATTATTATTATTATTATTATTATTATTATTATTATTATTATTATTATTTCAAACCAATGAAATATTTGATCCCCCCATAACTTTGGTAAATAAAGGCCAAAGGTTTTCAAATTCTCTAAGACGATGGTGTGACTGAGTGGTGATTGGTTAATCCAGGTCCCATGGTTTTTTCCATGTTCTCATGCATCTCAGGTTAATATAGAAATGATTTCAGGTATTTAACATAAATGCTAGAACTTATTATTTTCGACCCAGAAACAAATTAACTATCCTAAACTGTGGATCAATAAAGTGTATTTTGATTCTGACACATGGTCTGTAATCTCTGAGCATCTTCAGCAGCTTTGTGCAGCTCAGTGTCCTGAATTATTGACCTGCTTCTCCAGCAGCAGCATCACATTTTTGTTTCTGAGAACCAGAAATGTGTCTCTGCTTTTTCATGTGAAACCTCATTCCCGTCCCGCTCTTTGTGCCCATGAGCCGGGGGATTACCGCGCTGTCAGATTACGGCTCTCCGGACGGCCGCGTGTATTTTGGGGATGGGATTTAAAGGTCAGAGGTCGGTCCCGTGTGCGGCGGTTTGCTTGTGTTATTTTTAACCCCGGTGATGCACAGCAGCAGCCCATTTCTAATTCATGACCACGGGGCGTCGCTGAGCTGATACCGGGATCATGGAGGCTCATTTACATCCTGAATCTGCTTATTGGTGATGCAGAACTTTACAGGCCTCATGCTACGGCTGCCTAATCCACTCGTTTGATTTGGAGGATCTGATTTCATTTTTTTATTTAATATTCTTGGGAGTCTATAGGTGCCATCAGATCCATCAAAGTCCTGACTTTCTGATAGAAACAAAAAGAGAGATTGATGATCTGGAATTGTCAAACAAAAGATGAAAAGAGCAGTGTTTATTTTGTGTTAAATATCCAAACAGAATGGACCTTTTTTTTACATGGGGCAAAAAAACTAAAACAAATAAAGTAGCCAGATATCTTTTTTTAATCTTAGACTCAACAACTAAGATTTTGCACATTTTCTGTCTTATAACAAAGGAATCTAGTTAAGTTACTAAACAGGATTTTTCATAACAAGCTTGTGAGGTTTAGCTGAGTTAAATAAATCAAATAAAAGCTGATTTGGGTGCAGCAAAGTCTCTGAATAGACGTGATTCTGCTCTGCTTTTCTAGTGCAAGAAAGCCATATCAGAAATAATTTTACCCAGATTTAAAATAAAAAGCTTAACAAACAAATTAGTATTATTCTTGATCTGCAGTCTAACGGCCACAAATGGTCCCCGAGCCACGCTTTGAACACCCCTGACCTAATGCGCGTCTGTCCTCCGTGTTGCAGGTTATCTATGCACTGAACACGAAAAACGATGAACACGAGGCGGCCATCGCCACGCTGAAGGAGGCGCATGAAGAGGAGGTGCAGCAGATTCTGTCTGAGACCAGAGAGAAGATCCTGCAGGTGAGTCTTCTCTCACACACTGCAAAAATTATTTTCCAACAAAATATATTGTTTTTTTTCAGTGAATAATTCCTTATTATTAAAGGAAAAAGTACTAGTTCCACTGGCAGATTATTTTAATTATATCAATACAGTTACCCATTTTCAAATTGCCAGATGAACTAGCAATTTTTTTATCAATATTGAGGAATTATTCACTTAAAACAAGCTCTTATGTCTACCTGAAAAATAAATTGTACGTTAGTCTTGTTTCATTTCAAATGAACTAAAATCTAGACCAAATTTAGTGTTTTTACAGTGTTTTCATTGTAAATGTTTAGTGAACATTTGAACTACAGCTCGACTCCTTTATCAGAGGGTTTGTTGTAAGAACTCCTGCATCATGAAGATAAAAGATTTAGACACGATGTGTTGATCTCATATGTAATTGCATGAATGTTATGCTAATTTTGGTCTTTTTGGGCAAACATTATGTACAAATGTTTGAATTTATGGTTATAAAGTCATATAAGCGCCATCAGGTATCAACAGCTGGTAATTATCTTCTTCTTCTTGGTCAGAAATGCTTCATTGTTTCATTTTCTCCATGAAAACGTGACTTTAGGAGTGAAACTTTGTACCTTTTTGCACCTGCCAGGTCTTCCTTCCCTTCTTTTTAACTCCAGATCAAACACATGATTTCATCACCTCAAAGCGCCGTTACAGACACTCACCACTGTAAAGTATTATCAGATTAGCCAGGATCTCACAGCCAGCTCTCAGAATGAAATCATCAATATTTTATCAGCAGAATATTCGTCTTTCAGGGGTTTCTGTCTGTGAATGGAATGAAAAAGATCTTATGTTTGGGAGAAATGTGATTTTCACTGATCACAGTAGAAATATGGCTCGGTACAAAAAATATAAAACAAAATAACTAATAAAATCTCTTAATTACCACTGAAATGTAAAAAAAAAATCATGAGAAAAATCTAATAGCAGGAACTTACTGAGCGTTTCATGTTTGCTACAGTACAAGAGTAAAATCAGCGATGAGATGGACCTGAAGAAGAGGATCCAGTCTCTGGAGGAGTCCATGGAGCTGCATGAGAGGATGAAGAGGCAGGCGCTGGCCGAGTTCGAGAGCTACCGTCAGCGGGTGGAGGACATGCAGCTCTGCACCGAGGCCCAGGTACACGGAGCCTCCCTCCGCCTGTCAGGAAGCAGCTGTGTCCGCCGGGTCCGCCGGGCACAGCTGCAGGTAATCAGCGTCACGCAGCGAGTTGTTGTTGCTGTCGACAGCTGGAATCCACGCAGACATGTTCTGTTGATACAAGTCATGGTTTGATACTGGGCATCGTTTTACTTTGACTGGCCAGTAATAGCTAAGCTGACATTAATAGAGGTAGGTTTTAACCAAATACAACCTTTTATTGATCTAATATCTTGAAAACTGATTGAAAGAATTTTTTTCTTAATTAAAAGAGAAGTTGGGTTTTGGTCAAGTCTTTTTGTTACCATATAAGATTTTTCACGAGTTCTCACATTTTGTCACTTAACAACAAACTTTAATGTATTTTATTGGGATTTTATGTGACAGATGAACGCAGAGTGGACCAGGACTGTGAAGTGGAGCAGAATAAACTGGTTTAGATAAACGCATCTTCATCTGTGCTGAACGAAATTCATGCTGAAACAGCATTTTTTCTAAAACAGAACCTATGAATGCGGGTTATCAATATGTTGGAAAAGCACAATTTATGCTAAAACAAAAATGTTTTAATCATTCTAAAAAAAATAATAATAATTGTTTGTTTGTTTTTGTTGCTAAAATGGGATTTATGTTAAAATAAAGTTTAGGCTAAACCTGAACTTCTGCTAAAATGAAACTTATGCAAAACTTGCTAGCATAGCTTCCACTTGAGCAAAACAACCAACATTTGTTGTGACTGTTTTTGCTGCTTAGTGCCGTTAGCTTTTTTTTTTTTTCGACCCTTCTGGGTCACCGTAGAATGCAGCTCCTTGATTTGCTAGATAATTACTGCTTCTGGCATATCATGCCTGCACTTCTTTTCACAGATAAATATCATCTTATTTAATTAGAGCAAGTTAATAATGGTGTTATCTGCGTCTTTAGTCAAATAAAAGTCTGAAATTAAGAGAAAATGAATGTAAATATAACTATAAAAGCTACTTTAGATCAGTGAGTTTAGATATTTGTGCTACTTGGATGTTAAAAAGTTGAAGGAGTTTAATGTTTAGGCAAGTTTAGATTGTTTTTAGCTCATTTAGAGGCGAAAGGTTTGGCAGGCAGATCAGAATCCCCCAATCCAGCGCATCACCGCCTGGCGTGGACCTTTTTAAAGACTCCCTGGCTCGCTTTGAAACCCAGAAACCCAGAAATCAATCCCCCCTTCCTTTGACTCAGCCTTTCATTTTGTGTCTCTTTTGGCAGCACACGCAGCGCGTGGTGTCCATGTCGAGGGAGGTGGAGGAGATGAGACGGTCCTTTGAGGAGAAGCTGCGGACGTTCAGCCAGGCCCAGGCTCAGTTTGAGCAGGAGAAGAAAGCGGCTCTGGAGGAGCTCAAGGCTCAGCACAGGCAGGAGATCCAGGAGCTCCTCCGCAGCCACCAGAGCCAGAATGCAAACTACAGCAAAGACCAGGAGAAACTGGGGCAGCTCCACAAAGCCGAGGTAATGCACCATTAACTTCTGAAAAACCAGAACAGCTCAACCTGTTGCGCTGTAGTTTCCCTATTAAACTGAAAGTTTGTGATACGGAAAAACTCATTCGCTGCTAAATCTTACCAAGTATTTTTGGTCCAGTTTGTAGTGAAAATATCTTAGTTCAATGAAGTGAAACAAAATTAATTTACAAGCAACATTTCAGCAAGAAATCCTTTAAGTCCATAATTTCTTAACAATTATAAAAAATAAAGTACTAGTTCCAGTAGCAGATTATTTCACTCATAACCTTGGTAAAATGTCTTGCGATGTGTAAAATAATTTGCCGATGGATTAAGTATTTTCTTTATTAACTTAAATTTCCACTGGACACCAGACCAAAAATACCAGGTCAGATTTTCTGTTTTTGCAGTGCAATTACTTCAGAAATTGTACATAAACACAAAATCTTACCAAGTATTTTTAGTTCAGTTTCAAGTGCAAATTTCTTAGTTCTCTCTTATTTCAAATGCACTAAATCCCAAGTAACTCTTCAGCCAGAAATAAGGGCTTGTTCCATTGGAAATGATAACGTTTCCCAAATAAAATCCACTGTTCCGGCTTTAAGTTTACAGTTTAATTGACAGAAACGGTTAATGAGTCTTGTTGTGCTGCAGGTGGAGTCTCTGTCGGAGCGAGTGGAGGAGCTCAAACAGGACAAGAAGAGGCTGGTGGATGAATATGAAGCCAAACTCAGCAAGGTACCGCCCAGCAGTGGGAAGCATTGCATCCAACACATCAGGGATAAGTGTTTTTTTTCCCCCTTGGCAACTAATAACAGTGAAATATGGGGTTACATCTCAACACGGAGCTAAATTTAGTGATTCCAAATGAATTTGACTGGAGATGCCTCGTACCAGTACATAAATCCAACAACCTTCACCGAGTGTACTTTCATTTAGGTTAATTTATAGAACATTTATAAACTGAGTTCAGCTTACACTCCTGTTACATCATTATGCTCATTTAGTGGCTTTTATGCTTTATTGACCAAAGTAAATACGAGTTTAAAGGCCTGTTCTAAACTTGGTTCATAAAATCAGATGAATAATAGACTAGTGGTAAGAATGATCCACTTGTGAGTTTTTATTGCTTTATCTGACAAGCAATGACAGAAAACGAGGCTTTTTAACAAGAGTATTTTACTACAAAAGCACTCGATGCCTTACTAATATGACTGGTAGTCACACCAGATTAAGCGCTTTGTAAAAACTTGATTACACGAAATGTAAATGGTCCTAGTCAAAGATACAGAGGCTCTTTCCTTTATTACTGGCAGCCATATTAAGTGACTCACTAGCAAGTTTGTTTTTAAGAGGCTCAACAATAGAATTAAGAAATTAATTTCTTAATATTGATGAAAAGGTACTAATTATAATGACAGATTATTATAACGAGTTGATTCTAAATTTTCTTATATTTTAAGCAAAAAAAATCTGCCAATGGAATAAATATTCTCTCATCAATATTAAGGAATGATTAACTTAAAACAAGCTCACATATCTTGCTGAGTTAGTTTTGTTTTACTATAAGTGTACTAAGATATTTTCACTAGAAACTAAACCAGAAATACTTGGTATTTTTCCAGTGTTTGCGGGTCTTTTACGTCTAGCTCTGTTTTCTGTTTTGTTCTCCAGGCTCAAGCGTTTTACGAACGCGAGCTGGAAGCCATGAAGCGAACCCAGCAGCTGACGGCCGACAACCTGCTGGCGTGGAAGCGGACCGAGGCCGAGCTGCGCCGGGAGTTCCAGACTCAGGAGGCGGCGCTCCAGAAAACGCTGGGGAAGCTCCGGGCCGAGCTGGCCCGCGTTACCGACGAGGCTCGGGAAAACCGCGAGAAGTCGCACAAGCTGCAGGCAGCGCTCAGCACGGCAGAGAGCTCCATCAAGGTCAGTGGGTCAGACACAAAACGGAGGCAGTTTCTATGGTTTCACTTCCTTTACGAACCTACAGAGATGTTGTGGTAGTGCCAAGATATAATTTGGTTTGACTTAAAGAAAGTTTCAGCTCAGACAGAAAGTCTGAAAATGGAGGAAAGTTTTAGTTTTCCTCCAAATATGAAAAATACGAAGAGAAAGAGATGGGAGAAATGTTTGTTTACGATCAATCCATTCAACTGTCCATCTGTCCATCCATCCATCATCCAACACAAATTCATATTTATTAAAATTTGTAACTATTATTTTACCCTTAACTAACTTCTACAATAAAATTAGATAATCTATAAAATGCAGATCAAATCTGATGAGTTGCTCCTGAACTAAAATAAAATCAAACTTCTCCAGACTCTGCAGACTAAACCTCAAACTTCTAACAGGTGCAACGTGACTCTAATTTATCCGACACTTTCTAATCGTTCCCACAGGAGCGTTTAACTGTCTGTCAGGTTGGATTCAAGGTGGCCTTTAGTTTTACTTCCACAGGTTAATGCTTCTGGCCCAAACAACGCGGCAGCAGGCACAGAAAGGTATTAACTTGAAACTTTTAACAACTGAAGCCAGCTGTTTTCCTCCATGTTGGAGCCTAAAGGAGAACAAAAAAACAGGAACGCCAAGCTAGTGCTTCCACTAGCAGCTCAGTGGAAGCTACATATAAACTAGACTAAAATACCACATTACATTATCGTGGTAATTACATGGTAATTTTCTTGTTTGAATTAAAGTCATTGGTGGAAAGAAAAAAAGAGAACATGCAGACAGGAAATGGAACTGCTGTGTAAACAGTCTTCACCCCCTTCAAAATAAGAGCAAGAATGTAAAAGTTAAGAATTTGACATCAACAGTCAATAATCAAAACTTCAACGCAGGCAACTTTATTTATTTATTATAGTCCTTAATTCCACAACATGAACATGAATTAGTTCTATAGTGACTTACTAAGGCACTACTTCATAAATCACTAATATGTTGCTTTACTAACTTATGTGCTTTTCTAGGTTCTTAGGGCTTAGAGCTAATTTAATATTTATTGAATTAATTAGCATGAAATTAGTGCTAATTAGTAAAGCATTGTTTTTGTAATTACTAACTTAGTGTTTTACTAATTTACAAAACTAGACTAATTTAGTAAATGTGTCAAATTCTAAAATAAATTAGTGCTTTAGAATTTAGGGGAAGCTATGTTTTTTAAACATTTTCAAAGTTAGCATAAGCGCTAATGAAAAAAAGTGCTTTGCTACTAGCACGTTAGCAGATTAGCATAAGTGATCCCAGCACTTAATAACAGCAAATAACAATTTAAACCGTACTGTCTGTGTTATAAAATTTAGTAAAATACAGAATCAAAGGTTAGAAAGCAAATTAAAAACACACTCAGTATTTACTCTCCAACTCTTCTGTTCAGACAAGCAACTTCAACTTTTCAATATGTTTCTATTCTGATGCCTTCAAGGTAAATTTGGAAAAATTTGACTGTCTTCAGCACAATCAGATTAAATCGTGTAAGAACGAACAAGCTGCATGTTTGTTAGGTGAGGATTTGTTCCTACTTTCAGAGTTTTGATGTCTTCAAGGTCTTTTGAGGGGATCCCCCACTGAAAATAAAGCTGACAAGTGCTGCAGGGGAATCAGTAAAGTGGGTCTGCTGTGTTTGAAGTCTGATTACACAGAAGACAGTAAGAGGTCCTCCCTTTGCAGAGTTACCAAGAATAAGATCAAGGTCAGCAGAAACTGCTGTGTGCCTGGGGTTATTAGTTTCATTTAATTATCAGCACAATTAACTGTAACCCAGATAAAGAAGAGTCAACAAAGCAGAAAGCCTGAAACAGACTGTACTTGATAGAAACAGATCTGATTGTTTCTGACATTGAATGTTTGGTGGGTTAATATCTGAATCATCTCTAAATAAGACTGTCTGCGAACGAGTCTCTTAATCCTTCACCCACAGCAAAAACCTTTGGTTTTAATATTTAGCTGAGGTGGAGGAGGATTTTATTCCTTCATTTAGATTCATGGTTCCTTAACTTCTCCATGTTGTCGTGTCACAATCACGAACTTCAGCCTATTTGGCCAGTTTCTTTTTTTAGCAATAAATTAAAAAAAAGAAACTGATTCACTGATTCAGTGACATTGAATCACAAAAAAACTAAATCTTAATGCACATTCACATTTTTCTCAATAAAAATAATGAGAATAATCTCATTTTCTTTCCACTTCATTTTGTGTTGGTCTGTTTGCTTCATGAATATTTTGAAGGCCAGTGTAGATACAAGAAGCATAAATGCAGAAAAAACTGATCAGGCATCAACTTAACTCCAACTTTGAACAACTTTTTCCTGTTTTCAGCTTACCGCTCCAATGTTCTCTGTCATCCTCCTTTAGCTCATGATGAAGTGGGCAAATCTTCAGAGAAATGCAAGCAAATGATCGCTCGGAGTAACTCAGACAGACGTAATTAATGGCTGACTGTTCACAAGCTACTGCGGGAACGTGCTTGCCAAAAATTACGAATTTTCCCCAGAGTGAAATACACCAGTGACACTGTGCTAAATTGCTGCTGTCACTGTCTTCGGACTAAATATTTTGCTCTCGAGAAAAGCTGGTCCAAGTTGGCTGACAGAGGCTTTTCCCTGCAAGACAAAAGCAATTAATCAAGAGTTTTTGAATTTAAATGGAAATGTAAAAATCAGAGGTTCTTTAGGGATTTTGGGGTGAGGTTGTACTTAACTCCATCTATTTGGATTAAACAGTAAAGACTAAAGAACACCTGAAGTTTCACTTCAGGCAGTTTTCTCACAGACGTTTCATCCATACATTTCCATGCAGGGATTTTACTTCTGAGACCTGAAACTTCAGTATTTGTGCATATTTAACGTCACTGTTTTATTAGTTTTATTAGGGCTGCAACCAACTGTTGTTTGATAATCGATTATTTTGATGATTAATCAGATATTTTAAAAATCTGATTGATCACTTATTAAACATCTTTTGCTTTAAAATTATTACTTGGTTAGTCTAAACCACTTGATGATGAATCACATGTTGATGTTGGACGTAGTTTCTTCAGCTGCATCCTTTGCTACATCGATCAAACATTAACTAAAGTAATTCTGTTCTTGCATTTTTGGCAATAAAATGCTTATTTACTTTAATGGGCTTAAGAAGTTAAATGATAAATCTGCAGAACTTTTTTACCCAATTAATCAATTGAGTCAGATTAATAGTTAGATTAATCTAATTAAAATAATTATTGGAAAACATCTAATGCAGGACAGGATGTCCTAAATCCTCAAAATGTGTGGCTTATTTTTTTCCAGATATGCATTTCTAATACTGCATTTAATAAGGTTAAGTTGTTAAATAAAAAATCAGCAAACTGCACCATTTTTATAACCGGTTAATCAATAAATCAATAGAATAATCAATTACTAATTAACTAAGAACACATCTCAATTGAAGTACACTGCAAAAACACTTGCAGTGACTCGTTTTGTCTCAAAACTGACATACAAGTAACTTTTCAGCTTGTTTTAAGTCAATAATTTACAAATACTTATATAAAAAAAATCACTGGCAGATTATTTCACTCGTTACCTTTTTACCATGGTTCATTATTAAAAAAGAAAGACAAACATAAACATAATGAATAGACAGCAGGAGCCACATTAAGGCTGTTTTCATTGATAAATCCTGGTTGTTTCTTTCCCTGCATCGGTTTGTTTCCATGAGCCACTTCACCTAAAACTCATATTTATCCCGTCTCATCCTCTTGGTCTGCTTGCTTTCCACGAAACAGAGCAGAGTTTTAGTAAACAGAGGAGCTATTTTTGTGAGCCCTTTAAAGATTTGCTGGCTCAGTAGGCTCAAATGAGCATGGAGAAAAGAGAAAAGAGACGGAGTGCGGGTTTTAGGCCTTTTTGGATCCAAGAGGATCGATGTGGCATTAAACAATTTTATGTTTCTCTTTGAGCCCAAAGGTTGTGAAAGGACAAAGGAGTTTACTGGAGGACAAGAATGGTGTTTAATTAAACTAGCTGCAGACGTCAGCTTTTTAACTAAACAAATAACTAAAGAATACCCTGGAGCGTTGCAGAAGTATCAAAAGGTTTAAGGTGAAGCAACCAGGCCTGAAACAACAAAATATGCAATTAAGTCCAGATAAATCTGAGTTCATCCGTTAATGCATAAAACAAGTCACTTTATCCAGTTTAGAAACACGCATTCAAACTCATTTTTTATTAATTTAACTCACTTTGTGCTCAAAGTGGACATAGTCTAAAACAAAGAGTTCAATGATACTTTCTAGTGTATAAAATTTCAATTTAAATAGTAACAACTTTCACCCGTTGCTTTGAATTGGTTTATTAAACCAATTGTAGCAAACATTTTCAGAGAAAGTGACCTAAATGCTGCTGTTGTTGCTGAAAATAGTAAGATTTTATTTTAAAATAATGGCTCTGCATCACCTGAACAATCACCTTAACACAAGAGCGACTGCTTTACATGTGCTATTAAAAGTTTACATATTTAGTTTGCTGATAAGCCCAACTGGATGACTTTGGCTGATGATCAATAGCGTTTGAACTCCACTACTTTACTCTAAGTGTTGATCTTTTAAACAAGGCCTGTTGGAAATAGGACAGATGTGGATCAATACAGGTGAATAAAAATGCCTCGGGTTTATTTTCTAAACACAGAGTCTTGGTTCTGCTTAACAGAAGCAGTGATTAAATTATTCAGAGATAAAATTTACACCATGACAAGTGGACGAACTTCCATGAAGTCAGAATGATGTCCAATTAATCAAAACCTTTGAAGAAAAGCTCTTTATATTAAAATGCTTATTGCTGCCCATTGTAAGAGTAAAAATATCAAGTATACCTTAAAATGCATTTCAGCGTCCGAAGCTGCATTTCCTTTCGAATATTTTAGACCATCTGAACGAAAAGCCAGAAGGTGGAACAATTTAAAGCTGCATTGTGCAGCCGGGGCTCCGCTGTAAGAAACGATGATTTTCCTAAGAGTTTTCAGACTGGAGCTTTGTAACAGATAATGGTTGCCTGTTTCAAACCATGTCTGGTATCAATTCATATATTTGTAGATTTCTACTACAAATCTTATAGATGGAGACTAAAGCAACCAATACTTGATCAAACCTCGAGTTAGAAATTCATGCTCACATAAATTCAACCGATTCCATTTCTGTCTGAATGTTTCACCCAGTAAAACTCACCACAGAAATTTGAAAATAAACATTTAAAAAGACAGATTTTTTAATTTCCTTTTTCGGCGTTGTGGCTCACATGTGAAACCTTACAGGGAGAAGCTGCAGCTCCTCGTGTCATCGGAGGACAGCTTGCTCACACTCCTGCACCCATAAAGTCTAATTGGTGTGACTCCTCAGTGGGTCTCGTCATTCTGGGGCTTCTTTGTCTTAACCGCGGCTGTGGTAATTAGGTTTTAGGCAGGCTGTTTGGCGCGACTCGGAGATGTGAAATTACCTCTCATGAGTTTCTGAGTCGCATAACTTCTGCGCTGCATGTGTGTCGATTTGTATCCTGAAGTCGGCTCCTTATTAATTGAACAGCAGTTGGGATTTAAGTCCCTGATCCTCAGTATTAAAAATATGCCAGCAATATGTTTTGTTATGTAAGCTGGAATTATTAATCGTATTAATTGTGATTGATCAGTTGTTGAAATAATTATCAACTGATTTAGTAATTGATTAATTGTTAATTCTAAAAAAGGAAATTTGCTGAAAAAAGCAGCATATTTAAGCCAAAATTGTTCAATATATTTATATTTCGACTTATTTTTAAAACGCCTTTTTGTGTAAATATGTTTTACCCAAAACTTCTCAAGTGGCAGTTTTAGTTTCATTTTGTTCAGGCCCTGAATAAAGGCTGTGTTGTTTCATTTTTGGCAATAAAATGAAAGAAATCATTATTATTATGTAATAAAAAGCAAAAGAGGCTTAATGAGAAATCTGCATGTTGTGCCATTTTATTTTAATTTGATTGTCAGAATAATAGATTAGTAACATAATCATTAGTCGCATCTCTGGTCTGTTATGTTTACAATACAACTTTTCACCAATATTGTTTTTAAATATTAGATGAACAGGCTGTTTCCTTCATTTTAGGAGCCGCAGGTTTTAATTTGCTCCTGCTAATCATCACAGATGTCTGTGGAGGTATTTGGAGCAAAATGTAGGCTCGCAGGCAGGAACCAGATGGATAGGAGATAAATACAAGTTTATTTATTTACAAACGGAACAAAATGAATCTGCTCCTATAAATAACAGATGGCTCTGGCAGCTAAAAGTTCACGCAGGAAATACAGCAAACAGAACGTGACACAATACGAGTCGAGCAGAAGAATTACTGAAAAAACTGGCTGATGTTGTGTTACAAAATAAACTTGATCTTTGATTTGATGTTTAAATTACTTCCTGGTCTGAGTGTTAATATTCAGCGCTAAGCACGTCAACATCAAATCTGAGTTTGGATCCTAAAAGTCAATATTACATCAGTAAAAATCCATTCTTTACCTGAGTTCTCCTGATTAGAGGTTTAGAGCGTTTTTGAATGTCCTCCAGCTTAAATGTACATTTAAGACTTTTTAAGACAGTAAGTTTTCAACATTTTCAGACTTACTGTCTTAAATGCATAATTTTCATAATGAAAATCATGTAAGCTCACAATTATGCACAAGCATAAAAAAATGCGTTGATCAGCTGATTTTGCGTGAATTGTGATTGTGGAATATCTCAAAAAACTGCAGTACAAGTCTTAAAGTTAATTCAAAATGGTCTTAAAGAGGTTTTAAGAGGTTTTAAATGTACATTTTTGTCATGACACAAGTCCTAAATTTTATTCAGAATGATTTTAGAGATCCTAAAATATCTTAAATATATTTTTCTGTCACAATACAGGTCTTACATTTAATTCGTAATGGTCTTTAAAATGTCTTGGCAAATTTCTGTTGCGATACAAGTCAAGTTTAATACATAATGGTCTTAAAGAGGTCTTAAAAAGTCTTAAATATACACTTTGTTGTGAAACAGGTATTAAATTTGATTCATAATGGTCTTAAAAGAGGTCTGAGAAAGTCTTAAATTTGAGTTGGTGAAATTTTTGCACTAATAGATAAGTAGTTGATCAATATACCCACATTGGAGAAATAAAAGCTTCATCCTTTCTCTGGAAATGACATCAGAGTTGTAGAAAGATGCCCAGTCTTTTATTTCAGTTTTAATTCATGCATCTGCACCGTTTAAGTTTTCTTGTATTGTTTTGACTCTTCTCCAGGACTTAACCAAGCAGCTGGATGAAGTGACCCAGAACTCTGAGATTATAGAGATCCGTCAGAAAGAGGCAGAGTGTGAGCTGGAGGCAGCCAGAGACCGAGTTCAGCAGCAGGCCACGGAAATACTCCTCAAAGCCAGTAAGAACCTAAACGTCATCGCCTCTCCTCGCTTCTCGTCACGCCGACAGTCGTAGAAACACATCAGACATCGACTAACAGCTCCTCTTGTCTCGTCTGAGGCATCACAGCTCAAAACGTTTTAAAGTTATGGCTGCATATCAAAGCTAATGGCGTTCCTTGTCCCTAAAAGGCAGTGGAGCTCTACACTTTGAGTCTATCCAGTTTAAGCAACACAATCTAATTTAACAACTTGTCTCTGTTTTCTCTTTTTTGCTACAACTATATTGTAAAAACATTACAGTCTGATGCATGTGAGCCATCTGAGCTCGTTAGAGCAGAATAACGTTCGCCTCATTAGCTTCATGAGCTCCTAAAGTCTGATTAGAAAAATGTTTTTCCGCCAAAGCTGCTTGGGATCCGGCCGGTGGGGGCACATGGAGGCATTTTGCAAAGAAAGACACGTTCTCTCAAACTTTATCTGAAATGTTGGAGCTGGTTTGTTGAAACATGTCCTGTAAAGGCTGATTGGCTAATTTGGTTAAAAATGCAGAAAAATCTGCAGACTGTAATTAAGTGTTTTCCCAGCAGGGAGGAGTGAATGTGCAATTTAACTCTTATGCAAACTCAAAGTATTGTATAAAATAAGCTTAATTGTTCAAATAAGAAAATCTTCAGAATCTTACTTGATTAATCAATTAATCACCAAAACAGAATGATCAGTTCTTAAAATAATAATTGGCTGTATAATAATGTTTATTTTCTTATTTGAAAATAGTTTATTAATCCTGTGTTTTTGCATTTCTTTTTTAGTACATGTCTTTAATATTGTATACAAAAATTGTTTAAGTGGTTAAATTAAAAATCTGTAAAAAGCTAAAAAAGTTTTAGTCAATTTATTGATTAATCGTGAGAATAGAATAATCAATTCCTAAGATAATTGTTAGCTTCATAAAATGTTTATTTTCTTATTTGAAAACAGTAGTTAATTATTAGTTGTGCTAAAATTATTACATAATTTCAAAATTTCATAAAATAAGCTTACATGGTTAAACAAAAAAACTGTTGAATGTGTCAAATTTTTTAAATCTGATTAATCGTCACAATAGAATAATTGATTCCTAAAATAATCGTTAACAATGTTTTTTTAGGAATGTCTATTAGGGATTTTTTTGCACTTTTTAACTTAATTTTAGTGTTGTGTAAAATAAACGTAAGTAGTTAAAAGTAAAATCTGCTGAATTTGTTTTAATCCAATTTATCGATTAATCGTCAGAATAGAATAATTGATTCCTAAAACAATGTTTTGTTGTATAACTGTGCTGATCTGTGACATTTCTCTCATGACAGGTCAGATAAGCAGCCTGCAGGCCACCCAGATGACCCAGGAAGCCGCCATCAGGGACCTGGACAACGAGCGCAGCCGTCTAAAGGACAAGGTGCTGCGGACGGAGGAAGAGAGGGAGGCCCTGCAGAGCCAGAGCAAAGCGCTGGAAGAAAGACACAAACAGCAGATCCAGTCCCTGCAGAAGGTCTGTGTGTTTGCTTAGTATTCATACAAGGCTGGAAGTCACTGTTATGAATAAGTAAAATCTGATCAGGATGCTGAGGCTGAGCCGTTCTGTAGGGAAGCTGAACAATGGTCAGCATGTTGGTGTTTGAATGCAGAGTTGTATCAGATTAATTCTGCTACTGTATGTTAATAGGATGAGGAAGCAGAGTGACGGAGCTCAGCAGGCAGCAACTCAGTTTGCTGTGAATCAAGATAATCTCAGAAACATTTGGATGGATGGATGGATGGATGGATGGATGGATGGATGGATGGATGGGTTCTGACTGAATTAATTCTTATTTCTTGGGTTGAATGAATGTATTGAACTTTATTAATGTAATGTTTTGAAATCAGATTATATTTACTTTTAATGTAAAATATTTTAGTAACTTGGCGTTTCATGTTCTTATCTTCTAACTCTGGTGTCCATTTATTTATTTTTGGTTTGCATTCAGCCGTGTTTAAATTGATATCTGTTCTGTTCTGTTCTGCTATTCGTATCTCTTACTTTGCTTAGATTTACGTCCATATTAGGTCTGCTGCAGATAAACTGCAGTAATTTTCTGCAATGTTGAACTTAATGCAAAAAAAAATTCACACTGTTCGGCCGTCGATCACAGCTTTAAAAAAAACTGCGACGCGAAAACAAAACAAGCTTATTAAAAACAAAAAGCCTCAAAGGTCAGATGATTTGTGGAAGAGTTTAGTCAGCCGGCCAAGCGCAGCAGACAGTAAATGTCAAGTGTTGCTGCTTCATGTGTGTTTTCCCATCCTTTTGTCTCTGACATTTGTGCAGCGTAATCCTCTGGGAGCTGGGAGAGGTCTCCCACTGGCTGCAGCTGCTATGAATTTCAATGCTTTCCCCAGGAAAACAGAGGATCAGCTAAACTTTACTACACTTTTCTGTCAGAGTGGCCTCCAAGGCTCACAGCTATGGGGAATTACTGGATGTCTCAGTTGATTTGCAAAGAAAATCAACTAAAGTTTAACCAAATACAAATTTTTTTATCATCTGAAAGAAATAAGCTGCTCATTCTGAGGATATAGAACAGTCTGTCCTGCATGTTTTGGATGTTTTCCAACAATTATTGTAGTTTTCTGATTAATCGATTAATCAGATAAAAAAAAAAATCTGATTCTGCAGATTTTCTATTTTACCACTGTAGCCTTCTTATACAATATACATAAAAATATTTTAAGGGATGCGAGTAAACAAATAATGAAATTCATTTTTCAAACGCAAAAATGAACATTTATTGCCTAACATGCAAAAACGCAATTTCTTTTGTGAAAACTCGATCGTAGCGAAAGAAATACCTCGAACATCAACATATTCAAGTCGAGCCTTTTCTGCTTTACTTACTATCTATACAGTTTAGAACTGATCTGTTATTTTGTTGATTAACGGATCAGTAATTGGACTGTAAAGTGTGCCTAATAGAAGATGTTTTTGACAGAATTTGAAACAAGTGAAGGTAAAACGGCCACTTGAGAAGTTCTGTGTAAAACAGATTTACAGACAATCAGTTTTTATCTTGGTGTAAAATGTTTTTATTTTTGTACAGTTTGGTCTAGTTACTCATTGGAGTTTATTATTTCAGCCATTTTTGTGACACTGTACACTCCAGTTAACAATCTATTAATAAATTAGTTGACGATTATTTTAATAATCAATTAATCACGATTAATCATTTCAGCCATAGTTTTAAAAGTTTCATTCTCATTCAGAAAAACAATCAAAAAAGCAGAGAGATGAATGTATATCTATGGTTACATATATATATATATATATATATATATAT
>VMRN01000001.1:1418714-1469655 GCA_010277015.1 Poeciliopsis turrubarensis | reverse complement strand
ATATATATATATATATATATATATAAATGGTGAAACGTTTGATTCCTAATTTTATTTTTTTTAACCAAACTGGATTATGTTGATCTCTGTCTGTGCATCTGTCAGCTGTTTATTGTAAAAATTATGTAAATTGTTGATTTATTTTTTCCTCCTTTTTCTATGGATGTTTATTCTCCATTTTCCTGTCTTACTGTTGAATCTTTGTAGTTAACTTTTCTTTAAAAACAAAAAGTTAAAGTTGTTTCTGTGAGTCCTCTGCTTGTCTTCTTTCAGCCAAAAGGCCATCTGAGCGCCCAGGAAGTTCAGGCTTTGTTGTTGACATCAAACAGAGCAGAGTTTCCCTCCTCATCTTTGTTGCATTATGATCCCACAGCAGTTTGGCTCAGTTTGACTGATTTCTCATTCCTTTATCAAAGCAGCTCTCAGCTTAGGAAAATAAACCCGACTGTCATGAATTGGTTCTCTTTAGCAGAAATAAACAGGTTATCTATATAGAAACCAACCTGTATTTTTATCTTCTGCATGTTTAAAATGCTGCAAATCTCTGCCTTGATCTTACATCCTATTTTGTAGGATGATGTTGATGTCTTGCGTAAGTTGCATTGATATCTTTTAAAGACTGTGCTTGTTCCAGCTGTAATAACCGGGTTTCCCCCCAGTATTATTAACCCTGGTGAACCGCCAGGCTAAGGTAGCATATTTTAGTTCTTTTTTTAAGCCTTTATAGTTGGAGTTCATGTAATCGTCTAGTAACACTTAATTATCGAGTAATATTTTCAAATTTCCTGTCAACTTTAAACATTTTTAACTGGATGAATGAGGGTCCCAGTGCCCCTTCCACCAGGCTCAGCGAGTTTTCTGAGGGAAAACCTGAACTGACTTTAGATCAGTGGTTCCCAAAGTGTGGGGCGTGGCCCCTGGGGGGGCGCAGTGCCATTGCAGGGGGGTGAGTTTGGATAGATGGGGGAAAAAAAACAGTTACACAAAAGTGCTTCACTGTGAAGGTGGTTTGTAGTGTGTTTTGTTGCAACCTGAAGTGTGAAATAAACTTCAGTGGAGTTTGAAAACAAAATAAGTGTAAACGTTTATGTCTGGTTGAACGATGCGTGTGCCCAGTTGATTTTTGCTTATTTTTCTTTTTGAGGGGGGGATTTTATTGTAATCCATAGGGGGGCCCAGAAAATCTTTGGGAGCCACCGCTTTAGATCGTTCATAAGGTCCAAAGATAAAATGTATTTTTTGTTTCGGTTAGAGAAAGAATAAACACCAACAGAATCAGTATGATGCTGGTCAGAGAGATGGCCTCCGATCTGCTCAAATCTGTTCATTGTGCCTTGCTGTGTTCGTCAGACCCTCCATGACGAGAAAACGTCCCACGAGAAGGACATGAGGGGCATGCGAATTCACTACGAGGAAGAGGCCAGCCAGATGAAGGACAGCCAGGCCCGCGCTTTGGAGGAAGTGGCCAAGAAGCACCGAGTGACCCTGGAGAACACGCTGGCCACCGCGGAGAAGGACAAGAACCGCCTGCTGGCTGTGAGTCCCCACACTGTCACACACCAGCAGGCTGACATTCACTCCTCCTCAAGGTGAAGTTACAGTGCAGAGCCAGGGAGAATCTTAAAGCGACAGCCGCGTCTTTTAAATATGTTTAACCTGAGCAGACAGATAATCAGGAGTGACTCAGAGAATACAAGCTGTCAGTCCGTCTGCTTTCTGCTGCCACTGCCTGCCAAAAGATCTGCTCCTGTCACACAATTCAGTCTGTTGATGTTGTATCTGTTTATAACTGAGTGGCTTTGTCTGCTCGGGATCAGAAGCAGCAGCTGGTGAATCCAGAGAGCCTCCACCAGCAGAGGCAGCTAAAAACCAACAGAGTTAAAGCAGAAAACTAACTGGTTTACAATTAAAAATTTACAGGTTTAAAATAAAAAACTATCAGGTCTAAGACAACAAAACTGCCATGTTTCCATATTTATCCACCCATATTAAATCTCCTGTGAAAAGAAAAAGTCGTTTAAAAGAGAAATCTGCCCAGTTTGTATTTTCATCCAGGTAGCAGAGATTCTGCTGAGAACTGCTGATAAAGTTGTTCTCTGTGGGGAAGCAGCGCTTGTTAACTTATCCACAAACTCTCTGGTTTATAACAAGCCAACGTTTTTTCTCTGACCCCACCATCTGCTGCAAGGGCGAAAAAGCAGCCATTTAAAAAGCGGTTCCACTTGGTTATTAATCTCAAGCTACTATTTTACAGACATTTTGTTAATTATGGTGAGAAAAACAGATTAAAATCTGATCAACTTTGTGTAGATTAGAAACTATGATGCTGAAGAACATTATGACAGTTTTGTTGGAGCAGTTAGCCTAGCACTGCCTTAGCCATGCTGGGGTTCTTCTTCTTCTGAGTTTTGATGCAGTTTATGGTGATTTTAGCGCCACCAGATGGCACAACAAAGTTATTGCAGCATTAATTTGCCTGTTTAAAAAATGTGCATCCATCCATCCATCCATCATTAATGTAATCAGATTACATGACCCGTTTAAATGATCTTGTTAAATGCTTTCAAAGGGATTTACTTCAGTGAAATACTTGTGATATGTGAAATCTTTCTCTGCTTCTGTAGTTAGTTGTCTTAATTACGTTGTGGCAGGATTTAAGGATTTTCTGCCTCTGAGGTAAAAATAGAGATAAAATGCAAATGGAAAAGTTGTTTCCATTAAAGTTCTCTGCAGATTTTTCGCTGCCAGAAAGAAATGAGTTTTTCTGGTTTTGCAGAAAGACGATGTTACATATTTATTTTAGTTCACTTGTGTTACATCCAAGCAACTCATTTTATTTTATGTTTTTTACTGAATATAAGCCAGGAATGTATTATCGCTCCACACACACATTTAAATCAAACTTTTTCGGTCGGATTCCTTCACATGGGTGGCAGGTGATTGAGCCTGAGACTCCTGCAGAAAAGCTGCAGTTTGTTGGGGTCCTCTGCGGAAAAGGATAATCAGAAAGAGGTTGCAACAGTGACTAAGAGGTTGGCACACCTAAATGAGAAAACGCAGCCTACCTTCGTGGGTGCACACTTATATTTACCACCTATAACAGTCATCTGGGTCACTTTGCATAATCTGCTGGAAATGTGAGCAACCTGGGGCTGCTTCTGTCAATTCTGCCTTTCTGTGTTACAACAGATTTTTTTCCAAAAATAAAAACAAATCCTGGTGACGCCACGTCATGCAGTCTGCCTGATGATGAGTCACGCAGGTGATACGGGTGTTTTTGTTGCCATTTAAAACATCTACCCCACACAGCTGCGTCGCTCTGCGGTCGACGGTTTGACACTAATCAGGTTAAAATCCTGCCCACACAGCAACAAAGGAGCAAAGAAAGCTCGTCTATTTTCAGGTTCTGCACTATATATTCTCCTCACGTATTTGGGTATTTGTCACTTTTGCTCTTTCAAACAAACGAGGAAATTGGGCTTTGCGGAAGCGCTGCAGCTTTGACATTTAAAAAGGTGCAGAATGCATGTGTTTTTAAATTTAAACTCCCGCTTGAATGCTGATGACATTTACTTCATGTACAACTCAGAAGAAAGAGGGAAAAGAAAGTAAAGTAGAAATTAGGCAGCGTTGATTTGATGGGAAAAGATGGATGAACGCTGCAGAGCGATACTGAGAGGCGTTGTGTGAGAGTTTCTAAAACGTCCAGGTTTAATAATTTACTCCCTCGTACTTAGCACAGAGGTCGGCCGTCCTGACCGGACACAGGCTCACACACAAAGCCACTAACACAGTCTGCCAGCTGCAGTCTGTTTTTAACTCCTGTGGAAAAGAAGAGTTTCTCTTTTCACCTTTTCCCCAAAATGGAAGCTTTAGTGTAAAACCTTGAATATTTAAAGGGCTTTAAATCATAAAAAACATCATGCAGCCACCAATTATGACACAAGCAATAAACAAAAATCATCAATCAAATACACATTAAAAATGTTGATTGCTTTTAATGCAAAGCTGCATTAAAAGTTGCATTAAAGGGCCGTTAACAGTGTCAGCTTTGTCATTATTTACACAATAATCCAAAGTTGACCCTTTTAATGCAAAGGTTGCATTAAAGGTGAATTAAAAGTGTCAACTTGGCATTATTTGGTAAATAGTGACACTTTTATTGCAAATTGTAATGCAGATTTGTATTAAGTGTCATTATTTACCCAATGACACGTCATGACAGCAGTCATAACCTTTCATTAAGACGCCTTCATGTTCATACAGTGACATGTCAGTCTTATACACTCATCTTCAAATAAAGTGCTGCCTGCATCTCTAACCATGTGGGTTTTAAGTCTCGATGTAAAGGAACTCAGTGTTTCAGCTGTTTTGCAGTTTTCTCATTTCAGCCAGTCCACATCCATCAGAACCGCTCGTTCCTTTGTGCCTGATGTTCAAATCAAACCCAGCAGCGAAACATCCAGTGTCAGGTTGGTCTGATACAAGGCCAAAGCCGTCTCCTGAGATTATAAACAGAACCGGTTTACTGAGTCGCCGCTCCGAACTGCAGCTCACCTCTCGTTTAGCTGCTGCAGAGGCGTTCACTTCCGCCAGCCAGGAATGGCCTTGTAATGGTTCCCAGTCTCCACAGAGGCCTTATCCCAGTCACACACAGCACTACCGCTGATCTGCTGTTCTCCTGCATCAAAGTTGTGCAATGAGAATGTGTTTTAAATCATATTCCAAGGGATGTAAGCCATGCTTTCCATATAAGAACTTCCTCCCTAAACTCTGCTAAACAATAATGGCCCCCGAGGTTTTCCTTCAGTCCTCACTCTGCCATCAGTTATCTTCTTGACAAATGACAGGCCAGACAGATGATCCCTCTGTTCATCGGCACCTAATTCTGTCGTCTGGTCCAACTTTAATCTAGTAAATGATCTTTTCTTTCATCAGCTGCAGCCTTTCAACACTTTGAATCATAATGAGTTCTCTCTGTGAAAGCAGAGTTTTGAATTTAAATGGATGGGTCTGCTCTGCCTTTGTTGCGAGTTGCGAGTAATAAAATCAATCCCGACGCGTCATGATTGATTTTTTTCAGTTTCAGTGTCAGAATTGCCCACAAAGCCTTTGATAATATCACACAGACAGCAGTGATTTAATGTTGTTTTGTGCAGCTGACAGTAGGAGACAATGGATTCACTTCACAGGACTGCTGGCTTTGAGTCCAAATGAAACTATGCATTCCTTTTTTATTTTCCACCATGTTCCTCCGGCCCGTCTTGTACCGTTTGGATCATCTACAACATCATATAACAGTTCTGTTTTTCCAGAGAGAAGGTAGATGAAGTTATGAATAAGCCCAAAACTTTCATTGAGTCTAAACGCACTTCTTAAGCCGTTTTGCAAATTCATAACTTGGAAATGCTCCTGTCATGATTGTGTGGTTGATGGTGGATCCAAATGCAGGGGAGAGAAGAGCTTTAATGGAAAAAGTGACAATCAAAAATATTATGGAGCACAGGGAGCCAGAGGAGAACAAAAAACATCAGAAAACAATTAAAAACACAAGCATTTCACATGAATTCCTCTGACCGTCTAGATACATCTGGTGGTGTTGTCTTTGGACCAGTATCTTCAGCTTTTCTGTTAGTGACCATTATTATTTTTAAACACAATCCTTTGGTAAGCTAACTGTACGCGTCAAACTGTGAGCTCATGTCACGGAAATAAACAATCATTGATTCACTAGATTGACTAAATCACACTTAAGAGCTTCTCATCAATAATTTCTCACGCTTTGCTTCTTTGTGACGGTTTTCTGTAACATCCCGTTTCTAAATGCTTCCCTCTGTGTAATGAATAAATGTTGCAAACCGTATGAGCAGATTCCCTCGGCTCTAATTGTCCTTGGAAAGTCGTGCTCATCTCACAGTGTAACAGAAACAATTGTCCACTAATAAGCAGGCATAATAAGCCGTATTACACTGACGATTAATTCTTCCTCTCACTTCAGTCAAGGACGACCAAGATGCTCTGCAAAGTTTCTCAAGATGAATGCAGTGAAAAAGTCAATCTTTAATACTGGCAATAATATTGCTTTACTGCCTCAAGGTAAATTAAAAATGCACCAAAAGGTTTTTAATTTTCTTAATTTTTTTCTCCATGTCATCTGGTGACTATTGCAGACCAAACTGTTAATGTTTAAGGAGAACTATCCACATTATTTATTGAATGAATGAAATGCAAAATAAGACTAAATGGAAACTTAAATGGAATGTTGCGAATTGATTTCCTCGTCTGTACCTGACGTGGTTTCATTGTGTAATTTTAACTCATGTAAAATATGGAAGTATGGGGCTAAATTGGGGCCAAAAGGTTTGTTTAAAAGAGAAAACTGAAACTGAAAAACAAGATTTCAAAATGTTTCAAAACTAAACAAAGGATGTGACACTGAAAAGATATTCCCTTCAGATTTGAGGTTTTTTTCTGTTTCAGATTTTTTTTTTCTTCTTTTGAATACATTTAAAGGCCCAAATAATTTTTGTTTCAGATTTTCTTTCAATTTCAAAATAATTTTTCAGTTTGATTTTTTTTTTTTTTTTTGTCAGTTTCAGTTTTTTTTGTTGAACAAACTTTCTGGCCCCAATTTAACTCCATAAGATGTTTTCGCATTTATTCAGTTTTCAAATATTTAGGCTAAATATGTTGGAGAAACCAACAAACTGATGTTTGTTTTCACACGATTATAGTTTGAGCAACTTTCTTTAAAGTTGAATCTTTGTTCTAAACGTTTAAACATCTGCTGTGTATTTGGTCTCAAAATGTATGGCTCCATCTTCATGTCCAAAAGTATAAAATCTGGACAAATAAACAAGTTCATGATACGTTAAATAAGACCGTGCTGTTCCAGCTGCAGTGCGGCATGTAATTAATGTCCTGCAGTGGATCGCAAGGGGATCAGATTGTCACTGACATGACAATAATCTCATAACTGATTGAATTTCTCTGTTGTATCAGGAGCTGGAGCAGCAGTTTGAGAAGGAGCGCCTCTCTCTGGAGGAGCAGAAGACGCTCCTCAGTCAGCAGCTGGATGAGATGAGGGAGGAGCTGACGTCCAAACTCAGAGCAGCCAACGAGGAGGTGAGACTTCTCCCAAACATCTGGATATCTAACATCTGCAATCCTCTCTTTGCCTTCATGAGGTCCAAAACGTAGAAATACTGACAACACAACGTCAGAGGCTTCACTTTCTGGAGTAAAAACGGTAACAGATGGAGCATATTAAATAGTTTACCAACCAATGTGCTGCAAGGGAAACTTAAGCATTTAATAAAAGGTCATATTTTCTTACAATTAGAAAATAGAAATAATTTTGGTAATAATCTCTGACCTCAAACAAGAAACATTTAATCTGATTTAGCGTCAAATGGTAAAAAAGTATCTGAGTCGTTGAAAATGTTTGAATTTATTTGAGTTGTTTTCAAGGTTTGGAAAGTGTTTGATATTAAAACTGCACAGTTTTGTGATGAATTGTTATCTAGAGTTTGATCAAAAGCCTAAATTTGGAAAATGTTATTTACAGTTGAAACCAGATATTTACATTTACCTATTAAAAAGGCACTAGTTTATTTTATTTATTAATTTTAAATCTCCAAAGTGCTGGAAAAGTTTGAAAACTCTCTTTGAAAATGGAATGAATAAAATATTTTTATTTCCATGCCACTGTTTAAACCTTTTTTTGCAAGATTTGTAGCTTAGGGAAGGCATTTAATGCTTAACTTTCCATGTCAGCAACATTTAAAAAGTTGTAGACAGTCGAGTCGAGGTCGTTTCTGCACTGAGACGAAGCGCAGGGTGCAGCTGAGTTTAGGTCCGTTCTGTCCAACCCTTCTGCAGGTGACCCGGCTGCAGCAGGAGGTGCAGAAAGGGGAGGAGGACTTCGGGGCAGCAGAGGGCCAAATCTCCACCCTGAAGGAGGCGCAGGACAAACTGCTGGAGGAGCTGGACGCCACGCGGGCCCGACTCCGAGAGACCAGCAACCTGCTGACCGCGCTGCAGGTAACTTCTACCACACATCTTATGGGAAATACAATCTGGACCTTCTGTGTGACAAAAGATGAATATTATGGATACATTCACAACTGGAAGGATCACCAAGAGGTCTGCCTGTCTGTTCCGCAGGGGGAGCTGGAAACCCAAAAACGCCAACATGAAGCCAAACTCATAACCACCAAAGAAGAAGAAAAGCATAAGATGGACAAGATGGCGCTGGAGCTGGAGCTGAAATGGACCGAGACTCTCCGGTAAGTCTGAGTGTTTGGGTCAGAACCAAAAACCGACTGCTGGCTGAGTTTCTGTCAAAAAGCTCAAATCATGCAGGAAGAAATAAATGAGACATTAAAGCTTCAACTGAGCATGCTCAGACAGATCCACAGGTAAATATGTTACCACTACGGAATGGAGCTGAAACCATTAATCAAATTAATCACTTTTAATTGATTATCAAAATAACTGCCAACTAATTTGGTTATCGATTAATCAATAACTGGAGTATACAGTTTAAAAAAAAGGCCAGTTGCTGACAGAATAACAGACACAGCAGTAATTAAGACAAAAATGTACGTTTTATATTTAAGATGAAAAACCACCTTTGGCAGTTTTAGCTTCGCCCAGTTCAGATTCTGCAAAAAACAAAAACACATCTGCTATAAAGCATCTTTTATTAGCCAATTAAATTATTTTCTATCTGCATATTTCAGTGAATTTCTAATATTTCATAAAAAGCATAAATGGTTAAATCTGCAAAAACTGACAACTAATCTTTAGTTGCAGCTCTACAATTGTGAAGCTGCAGAAAGTCCCATTGAATTGTGGGAACTTGTGTTTTTTCATTTGGTAAAAGCAGAAACTACGTGATGACGCGGCGTTTTCAAAACTTTAAAGTTTCTAAACATCAAAACCAAATTTGATGCTGAAGTCACTTCAGACGGTAATGAATATCAAAATAAATGGATGAGAATAAATGCTCTGCCCCACAGGTGTCAGTATTTTTTATTTAAAATCTCATGAAAAGTACAGACTTTAAATTTTCCACAAACGTTTGCTGTTGGAGAGATTTATCTCACTAAATGTTAACAAAAGAGCCAATTTAGGGTTTAATTCAAATGTTTTCTGCTTGAAGCTCTGCTGCTGAGGGAGCAACACAACTGAACGGGGACAAAAGGGAATAATTTGAAAGGGCATTAATGCAGAAGAAGCAGTCGTGATGTGACACCAATGGTGAAAAGGAGCAGGACTTGCATGTTTAAAGGCAAGGTTTGCAAAATAAACAGTGGAAATCTTCATCTAAACTGAATTCAGACATCGATCCAACTGAAACGCTCTCTGGTGACGAATGTCTTTCTCTTCAGATTCTGTAGGGCGAAGAATCTCTGAGCATTTTTAGACGAATGATAAATATGGAAAACAAGATCTTTTTAGGGGGTTTTTTGTATCCAATTCGAAAACAAATAAAAAAAAATTCCACCTTCGCTTTTTCATGTTTTGTTTTTTGGCTGTAAATTGAAAGTGGAAAGACGAATGATTCACAGTTCACCAAGCACTCTGGATCCAGAGATGCATCTGGTGATGCTTGCATTTTATTGCAACAGGAGGCAATAAAAAGTCATTTCAAAAAAACATAAAGTTGTTTTATCACCGTGTATATCGATCTGGTACCTTTTCAGTGATTTTGTTGAAATGAAAATGATACATTTAATTGTTATGTGCAGCAGCTGGATAAACTAATCACTATCCAGGCTTTACATTTGAGCTAACAGTTAAATATTTGTTTATATATTGTTATATATATATTGCTGGATTCTTGCACCAACGAAGAAGAAACAGTTTTTTTGATTGTTTGCATTGATCTTCAGCAGATTCACTTCATGCTTTTCTCGTCTTATAATAACTGCTGATAACATTGAACATTATGAAAATAATGCTAATAAATAAAAAGCCAGCTTCTTTTAAATATGCCTTTTGTGAAATTATCAAATTTATGGGTAACTTTAAAGGGTTTTTTTCTCTGTCAAATGTGAGATTTAGACTCAAATGGTCTTTTCTTTGACCCTTCATGTCTCAGAAAGTTAATTCAGACAATTTGAAGGGATTTCTCCTTCAGGAATATCTGATATTTTCTTGGGTTTGAATTTCGGGGTAAAGGTTTTGTGTGCAGTTGTTTGCAGCTAAACATTGACACTGTGAAGGTAAATGTCAGCTAGTATTTAATCACCTTCTTTATCATCTGCACCTCAATAATCCCAGACTGCAGACATCTGAAAATCTTTGTGGCCAAGTGTTTCTCCTCTTTTAAACTTTAAAAGTGGTGCGACTGGAGTGTAAATGTGTTTTAGATGTATAGAAATAGATACTAAACGGTTAACATTTTGTTGAGAGAATCACTTTTCATTGGTACTAAAAACGTCTTCATGGAATATTTGAAAAAGTATTCTTTGGTCATCAATTCTCCACAGTTTCTGTAGGTTTTCTTTGTACTTTGGTCACATTTTAGATGAATTTCACTTGTTGTTTTTTTTGTTTTTGTTTTTTTTTTTTATGTTATTGGTCCTGGTGCTTTGACTGGTCATGGGGGGAAGAAACGGTCTCTCTAGCACCAGGCAATAACAGCAGCGCCATCTGCAAATTTCTGGAGTTTCACTGACTGTCATTAGTACAGAGAGAAGAAGAGTTGGGTGAGAAGTCAGCCCTGAGGGACGCCGGTTCTGATGGTCCAAGCTTTAATTCCGTGTGTGGTGAAAAACATCAATCTTTCTCTTATTCTGTGCTTTAGTCCAAATAAAAAACATCATGGCCGTCTGATCTGCAGCTTCAGGACGCCTGGATGTTCACACCTGCACGTTTTTCAGGAGATGGGTTCATTATTGTGAGCCCCCGCTTTCAGTCTGACACTTTCTAGCTCTGAGTGACAAAAAGAAAAACATGCTCGCCTGCTGGATACTCCATTTAACAGCTGCCATTTCAACTCCCACTCAGCTATTACATTGACAGCGTGCAGACACACACATTCATCTCGGAGGCGAGGCGCGGAGGTGGGAGCAGCGGCGTTAAGGAGAGATGGTCACCCACTAAAAGCCGTGTTGGGGTCGAGCGGCGCAAGACAATTTATTGCTGCCATTAGGGGGACATTCGGCTCTCTGGAGCACTTTTACCTTAGTAGCAAACTTCTGGGTGAGTGTTAACGTGATTGTGACCGTTATATATCCTTCTATACAGACAGAAGACAAAATCTGGTTCAAGGAAACCAAGGATTCCTTTGCTCAGCTCTCTACCCAAAAGGAGACTAAAGATAAAGAAGGATGTTTGATCATTCCTCTTTCTGCCGTCGTTTGAGACCAGGGAGTCCAGTCCTCGAGATCTGCTAACCTGTGACTTTCAGGGGGCGTTCGCTGGAATCAAACTCCAGTTATCTAGAGAGTCTGGTTCTACTGGGAGGAACCTCCCTCTACTGGGAGGATGTGAATCCAAATCAAACACTGATGCAGACCAAAAACAGTGAACTCAGCAAACAGTCTCGGTTCGGGTGAAGTGAACTGTTTTTGCGTTTTGAATGCGAATGTGAGTGCCTCCAAAAGCAGGAAGTGGACAACAGCAGAGGGCATTCTGGATGAATAAACCCAGAGCAAATGGTTTAGCGGAGTGGTGGCAAGAGAAATGGGTTGTTTTTCACCAAAGACAAAAGTGAAATCCTACAACCAAGAACATCCGATGCTTCTCCATTTTTGTTTACATTTTGTTAATGTTCAGGTTACAGATCTACATTTGGAAATCATTTGGTCCTCAGTTTTTAAAGTTTCATTTACTAACAAACTGTTTACCTGTTCCTGAATTACTTTTTCCTTTTCTTTTGTTTTTACAGGCAGGAGTGCAAGAAGCTTCGCGAGGAGCTGAGAGAGCAGCATGAGGAGGAGAAGACTGCGGCTCTGGCTCAGCTGGCCCACAGCAAGGAGCAGGAGCAGAACAGCGCCAGGGAGAGCTGGCAGAGGAAAGTGGACGACCTGCTGGAACAGGTGTGACTTGTACATCGTGACTGACCTGCTTCCAAGTCTTCCTCATCTTATTTACATCCTCAGAAAGCAGGAGAAATAGTGACTGAATGTCAGGAATTTAAAATCCACAACAGATTAATTTTTGAAGACCGAAAGAAGTGATTTGATTAGATCACAATAAATAGTCCCAGAAATTATTGCGATAAATGGTAATGTTGTTATTTTGAGACCATTTTCAGCTAATATAATAATAATGTCATAATAACAATGGAAGGACATGTTCCCAAAGATCAATTAACTAAATTCAAATGAACAAATGGTTCTTTTGGATTAGACAAAATTCAGCAACTTTTCCCCCCAGAAAGAATAACATGCATCCAGAATCAGAAGCAAGAAAAATTTGAGCAGGTTTTGTTTTTCATTTTATTCAAGATGCAAAACTCACAGATGAAGAAAATTAAATCTAAGATTTGTGTGAAACTGGTAAATTAAAGAAAATGTGATTGGTTTCTGTCTGGGAGCATTTCTGTTTGCTTAATATATTTTGGTTTAACTGGTAATTTGTTTTTACCCAAATGTGTGAATAATATGTTTATTCATTTACAACTGTGAATGCGTCATTGGAACCCAAACAAACCTGCACTTCATAAATGAGCATCGTTTCTCCACTGTTGTTAAGAATATGACAAATTCAAATGAAAATAATCCCAGCACTGGACTGGAAAACATTTTAAAACTCCAAAATAAATAATAAAAAATATAAATAAAATTAAATGTGAAGTTTCTGTAAACAAAATGGTTTTTCTGAGAAGGTTTAGTTGAGGCCAACGCACCAGATTCAAAACTTTTCTCATCCAGTTTTTGGTAGAAAGAGAAAAACAATAAATCATGCAAATAGAAATTATTAAACTCATTTTAATTTTATTTATTTGTTGCTTATTGCAACAGGTTTTGATCTGAAGAACAGATGATCCTCATCCTCTGGTTGTATATTTTTACATGAAATACTTGATTTTTTAAATGTTTTTTTACCTGAATGAATGTAATGAAAGCAGCAGTGAGAAAATCAATAGGCTGGAAGAAAAGAACAACAAAAAGAGCAGCGACTGACTGACTGTCTCCGCTCTGTGTAACAGACGACTGCAGACTCCTAATCATTGCTCTGTAATGATTAGGCGTAATATTAATGCGGCACTACGAAGCTGCTTTCTGGTCGCCGTCACTCTGGAAGTTCGTTCCTGCGTCAGGCGACGGCGGCGCATCGTCCTGCTGCCACACAGGCAGCTAAACTATATTTATCCAATCTGGTGCCAAACCAGAGCAGCTTTCATCTTCGAGATGGATGCGCTCCGACAGGCGGGATGGCGTTTAGAAAACCTAATGACCTGTATTTTAACAGATGGAAGTGATGTCAGCGGCGCCTTGATGCAGGAGCTGATGTGACGTTTGGAAGAAGATCCTCTGTTAGCAAATTGAGCAAGTTAGCCTCGAAAGCTCGGCTAATTCCTCAGAGAGCTGAACTATAATACAGCAAAGTGTTTCTAGTTAGCACTGGGAGGAGGCAGAGTCTCATACTGAACTGCTACAATATAGTTAGTTTCGACAAATATGTAAAAAAAACAAACATACTTTTTATAAAACTTAGATGCTGTAAAACATATTGAGCTGTTTTCTAGCACAACATGATCGGAAACAGGAAGTGACCTGGAGAAGCTCGTGTTAGCTGGCATGTTGTCAATAACGATGCTCAGCAGCTCAGTGAGATGCTTCCTGTCGCCAAACTGAGGAAACTGATGGCTTAAATTATTTTAGAACCTCTTTTTTATCATCCGGATTGATAAAACTCCTGGATTGAAAAGGGGTGTACTTACTTTTACCCTGTGGCTGAAAGCAAAAATCACAGCTTTCACCTCATGAAATCTAGTTTTGTTGTGGGTAAAAGCGTGTAACATTTTAGAAGGAGACTTAAAAGGAAAGCTTAATGAACGCAGAACAGCAAATTAAAAATGAATTAATTACTCGGGTTAATAAAATCTAAGCATTCCCCTGTGAGCTGCTGTTTTTGTTGAGTTTAATTTCAACACAGTCATTATTGCTGCTCTGTGAAACCAAACTTAGTAACTCAACCTAAATACACACATACAGATTAGCGTCTTGTATGGTTAACATGAGACCGTTTATGCTTTTCTAACTTCACTTTGAGACAAACTGTCAATTTAAAACTGGGCCTGTCGCAATAAGCAATAAATCAATTTTCTATTATCTCTCTTTTTCTGGATGATAAGAGTCTCTGTTTTTGAAGGACAGTTTTGTTTACAGAGACTTCATCATTCATTTTGTTGTGGATATTTAAAATGTCTTCCAGTTCCAGCGTTAATGTTCATCAGGATTAAAGTTAATAATTGATCATTTTTTACCTGAAAATGGTCTCAAAACTACATCTCATTATTTATTGCAATAACGTCTGTTATGCAGAGCATATTTTGCTAAAAAATAATTTACTTTTATCTTCTTGAGTGAGCTTTTCTGCCTTCACAGCTGTTTATGTTAGCAGCTTCTACAAGGTGAGGTTTATCATTACACAATGATGTATTCACCATGCTTCTGCAATCTGTCTAGACAGACTAATCTACTGAGTCACACTCCTTCCTCCCTACCAATAATGGGTTTCAGCAAGCCTTTCATTGCAGCTTTAGTTTATTATGATCTGCCATGAACTCAAAGTTATTAGCATAAAGCTAAAAGCTCTTCTGCTTCAAGCTTTGGGATTAAAAAATTAGTTCAGAAACAAACTGATTGCCTCTTTTTCTGCTTCTGTTACCCTGCAGGATGAACCAAACGTACACCGATGAACTAGAACCCTTTGTTCTGTTTGGTGTTTAACGTTGTCTGGTTTCTGTGCAGATATCTTTGCTGAAGCAGAGTCTGGAGATGCAGCTGTCGCAGTCGCAGTCCTCGCTGCAGCAGCTGCAGCACCAGTTCAGCCAGGAGAGGGAGCACCTGCGCACGCAGCTGGACGAGCTGCAGACGGAGCATCAGAGGCGGCAGCAGCGTCTGCAGGAAGCCCACCGCTGCGCCATGCAGGACATGGAGCACGCCAGGCAGCGCGACCTGAAGGTCGGTGAAGGGCGAAACACGCACAAGCAGTACAATCTCAAATTAATCCTCCCTCTGTGTGGGATTTCAAAAGAAATCGATGCTTTATGTATCATTAAGGTTCTTCAAGATGTTTTATTATCCACACTTATCTGCTAGCAACTACCAGAACCAGAATGCACAATTTATCTCTAGAAAAACACAGAATCTTGTGTTTTGTACACTTGAAATTAGATAAAACTAACTTACATTTTACTTCACACAATCTATTATTTCTTACCTGTAAGTTAGTTTTCTCTTATTTCAAATCAACTGAGATATTCACACTAGAAAGTACTCAAAAATACTTGGTAAGACTTAGATATAAATCACAATGCATTTCTGTTGCTTGTTTTATATGTATCAAATGTGATTCACTGCAGGGATTGTAGTAAAACATGTATTTTTTTCTTCATTCTAATACACTTTTGCTGAGAGAAAAGCCAAATAGAAAACTCCATGATGTTACTATTAATACATTTGGGAGCTCTTTCTATTTTCTTAGCCCATAAAAGAATCTTTTCCTGCAGGCTGTAGGTTGGGTTGCCTCTCAGCTTCGGTTCATGACTCAGATTAGCTGGAAACAGGGTCAGGGGAACACAAACAATGCTGCAGCAGTAAGTTCTCATAAAATCATCTTGTTTGCTGCCTGCAGGCTCGGCTGTGTTATTTCAGGTCAGTGGAGTTAATGTCTGAAACAGAGAAGTGGATTTCATAATAACAGAGCCCTGCTGGGGGAAAAAGTATTTAGTTTCCTAATTAATGGAAGATGATTCTATTTTATTTGATTTGATTTTTGTATAAATAAAAAATTACTTTAAAAATCCATTGATTTTTTTTTTTTTAAGTAATTAAAAATCAATGGATTAAGGTATGTTTTTGATGAGGTATTAACATGAAATCATGATGTAAAGCTTTTAAAACAGGTGATTTTACATAATACTGCCCCTTTAAATCAATAATTCCTTAATATTGAAGAAAAGTACAAGGTTTCTTTACATATAACAAGACTGTTTCTGTATTTCAAGACTGTATTTCTCTCACTTTCTTTCTGAAAGTGAAAGAAATAGCTTTTTATTGACTTATAAGCTTCTATATTTTGCTGAAAAGTTATTTCTAGTTTTGTCTTATTATGAGTGTATTTGCACCAAAGTGTTGTTTTTTGGCATGTTTTCTTTCACAATTTTTTACTGCTTTGCCATTTCAAAGGGTCCAAATACTTTGCAAGACAGAATTGCCAAACAACTCATGTGCAAATCTTTCCTTTCTTTTAAAAACCGATGAGTTTGACCGTTTTGTGTGGCGGTGGAAGCTGATCTTCAGAACAAGCTCAGCTGCTTGACATTTTAATTCAGCTCCGTCTTGTCAGAGTCAAGGTTAGAGCGGCAGTGAGTCATCGCCGCCGCGCCTCAGTCTCTCTGACAGCGCTGCCTCTCCTCTGCTTAATGTGGAAATATGCACGCTCCAAAACAAAGCCCGCGCTCCTCAACGTGCCAATGAGTCGTCGCTCAGCGCTAATCCCTCCGTTTCAGTCAAGGTCGATTTGGATCAGCCATACATCTCGGTTTTAAATCCTCCTTCTCCTCTCGGATGCTGTAATTGTCTGAAAGCTGTGGGTCAGAGAACAGCATCCTCACATGTGTTGCTGCCAACTATTTGACTATAAATTTGAACAAGGAAGAACGATTGAGTCATGCAGCTCAATTTTTAATATTCTTCTGTTAACTCTGATTTGCGGCGCTCACGGCGGCAGCATGTTGGAGTTGCTCCGTTTCGTTACTTCTGATTTGTTCTTTTTGTATTTTGTTTTATTTTTCTGGATGCTATGCAGCTAAAAGGATTTTCTTTTTAACTTTTGAACAGATGTTATGATTCTTAACGGTGGTTAAAAAAAAAAAGTACTTATTGTAGGACTAAAGATTGTTATTTTTGACAATTAATCGATTAATCAAATGAACAATACTTATATTTTGTTGTTATATTGCTAAAAAAAAACAACAGTGTATTGTTTTTTTTATTAAATGTCCTTCTTTAGAGTCTGTTTAGTCCAGTTAAGGATTAATTAATTATTTCTGATGAATCCTAATTTTTAGTTTTTGTTTACAATTGGGAATAGATAATGAGAATCCCATAGCTGAACGACCTGAACTTTGACCCCAAACCCCAAAGGAGTTGAAAAGGAGGCTTTGATCATTTTAATAAATATGTAAAAAACTTATTTTTTAATGAAAGTTATATACTGCAGCCTTAATTTGACTGTAGGATTGGAAATAGCAACATGTTGGTGAAAAACGAGGTCAGATTACTGAACTTACAAATAAGGTTACAGTCTTCAGTCAGAGGCCACTTCAGATTAGTTGTAAGACTGACTGCTACTGCAGAATGTCCACAGCAGCTGCTTTTCCATAACAAATGTGCTCAAAACTTTGTGAATATTCTGCTTATGATGAAAAGACACATTTTCAATATTGTTACGTTTCCATTAAATAAGAAACAATTAAAATCACGCGTTCATAAATTTGTCATTGAAGAACATCCTCTCACTACTTCCTGTTTCCTTCTTTGCAGTTTCTACCAGTGATAACATTCAGTTGTTGATCATGTGTGATGCAAAAAAAGTGCTTAGATTGCAGTTTTGCAAATTAAATTTCAATGTGGCCAAAAATTCTGTTTCCATCAATGCAAATTTATTTTCTAAACATCAAATTGTGCACTTATATAATCAATGGTAACACGGCTTTCTGAAGATCCTTGAATGACATTAATAAATAATTTTATCAGAAATATTCTCCTCTCTGATGGCATTAAGAGGAAACTTTCTGTGTAACGACAAAATCATCTGAAGCATCTTTCCTCCCGCTGCAGTCTTAGTTAATAAGCAGAGAAACTGGGAGTTAAAAGCTTTACGGAGGGCTTTTATATCAAGGCGCTGTTTATATTTCTGTCTGCAGCGCCGGGGAAAGCAAACTCAATTATCCTGAGTGGAGCCATTTGAAGGATGATTTGTGAATGTGTGTTTTATGCGTGTTAGGCTGGATGGCGGCGCCTGGTGTTATCTCTTCACAGTTCACAGGAAGTCATATCCAGGGAGTAATAAAGTAGCTCCAAATCCCTGCAACACGAGCGTGCACACGTTCACAAAACCAGATTTAGTTCCCGCCGATACAAAAAGCTACAAATAGAAGCGGCGAGGAGCGCCTGGCAGTTTATCTTCTTTTGTTTCACTTCGTTTTGCCTCCGCGTGGCGTTCATGGTGATAAGTGTTCTTTTCGCAGGGCAGGTTGATTTTATTAAGGCACAAAACGGAAAGTTTCCAAATAAAAATGGCTGCAAGTTCGGGAAGTTTCAGAGTGACTCGCAGTGCAAGCCAGAAGTTTACATGCGGCGGGAGAAAAGTGACACGGTCGTTCTTTCCTGTCTGTCTGAAGTAAAATCAGAGCAAACTGCAGTTTTCACCAAAATGATTCTTCATGAAGCTGCTGCTAAACTCTGAGTTCTTCCTCTGATTCTCTCCATCAACAAAACGACAAGCAGCAACCGAGGCTCTTTCTAGACATCCTTCCTTCTCTCCTTCCTGTTGTTTGCTCTTTTTTCCTTTCTTACCTTCTTCTTTCCTTGTTCCTTCCTTCTCTCTTTCCCTCCTTAATTTCAGTTTGTCCATCCTTCTTTCATTATTTCCTTCCTTCCTCGTGTTCTTACTTTCTTCATTTGCTCCTTCTTTCGTTCCTTTAGTTTGTCCATCCTTCGTTTATTTCCTTTTTCCATCTGTCCTTTCACCCTTCTTTCCTTATCTCCTTCCTTTCTTTTTATTATTTTTACCTTTAATTCTTCTGAATTCTTTCTTTCCCTTTTTACTTTGTTCCTTCAGTTTTTCATCCCTCTTTTCCTTCTTTCCTTCTGCTTCCCATCCTTCCTTTCTTTCGTTTGTCAAGCCTTCCTTTTTTCTTTCATTCTCTCCTTCCCTCATCCCTTCCTTCCTTCCTCAAAGTCGCATCTGAAACTAAACACAATTTACAGAAATGCTTCTGAAACATTATATAATAATTAATAACATGAAATCTTAATTTAATCAACATGAAAACATGTTTGCATCTTCCGTATCATTTTATTCTTATTTATTTTTTTATTATTTGTAAAATTTCTCCTTGTTTTTGGAAAATCCGATCCTTCATCTGGATCCGTTTCTCTGATCCTGTATCAGAAATCATTTCACTGCAGAGTCTCTGTGTTGCCTTCAGGGAAGCTCGGACTTTAGAATTCAGCTACGCCGCCTCACGCATCACTTCCTGCAGCTCTAGGGGTCAGGATTAAGGTCAGATCATGTTCCTCCATGTTGATGAAAAATATCGACAGCCCATTAAAAGAAGAGAGTCGGAGGAAATGAACGCAGCAGCAGTATTTCAGTCGGGTGGTAATTACGGGATTCGCTGCGTTTAATAAAGATTAATGCGCTGCCTTTAATTAAAGGGATGGAGCCGCCATTTTTACAAAAGCCCCACTGATCTGTGGCGAAGGCCGAGGCAGATTAGTGGGTTTTAAACTCACTTTCCAATTCCTCCATCGCTGGTCGCTTCAGGACAATGGGGATTAGCAGGAACCTGAAAAACGCGACACTACCACTTTAAAAAGCTAAAGCAGGGTGTCCAAAGGGAGGCCCGGGGGCCATTTGTGGCCCCTGGATTGATTTTGTCCGGACCATTGCTTCAGTTCAAGAAAAAGCTGGGTTTGATTAATCAAATTTCTGGTTTTTGGAGATTTATTGATTTGTTTAATTATTTCAAACAGGTTTTTAAAAGCAAGAGAAAACATTCTTACAGAACCAAGAACTTCTAGTTTCTGTTTGGAACGAAGTAGGAAGAAGTGAACTCTTATTTAATCACTCATCTCAATTTAGTGAAAGATATTACTTACTGACTAAATAATCATTAGTTACTGGTATTAAAATCTAATTATTTTTCCCAATGCATTTATTGAATTTGAGTTCAGGTCAACTTAATAAAATTATTATGTTTATTTAGACCAAGTCTAGATGTTTTTGTTTGTTATTCTTAATTAAATGTGTGTTATCTTGAATTGGAGCTGGCAGACATACAGGAAAAAATATTTTTCTTCATACATACAAATCTTTTTTTTTGTTTGTTTTGTTTTATGTTCGTTGTAGGTAGATGGGGAACAACTGACCAAATTTCCAGACTCAGATTCTTTTTATTTCTGAGTCTAAGAAAATTTCCAGAAGTTTAAACTTTTTGTCTTTTGAAACTGAGAAATTTTCATGTTTTTTTTTTTTTTTTTTTTTTAGAAGATTTTTGAGATTAACCTCAAAATTTCAGATTTTTTGTAGTTACTTTTCTATCTACAGTCACCCTAACACGCCGTCGTACAGGAACATTCACCTGCTTGAAAATGTAAAGTTTCGGTTTGCTGCAAACCGTGTTGGTTTTGTATTTTCTAATCATCCATTGTTTATTGACCTTTTCAGGACATATTTTGTTGTTGTCGTTCTCTTTCTTTAACATGAACTTTCAAACCAAACCGTTTGGCCTTTTAGTGCTTCGTCTTTTCTCGTTTTACTCACATTTTCCTTCCTCTGCGCCTCCATCAGGAGCTGGAGGAGCGTCTGCGCCATCATCACCACGCAGAGCTGCAGTCGCTCAGGGAGGCCCACCGGCAGAGCATCGAGACGCTCAAACAGCAGTCAGAACAGGAGCTGCAGACTCTCCGCTTCGAGCTGGAGGACGAGGGGAAAGCCATGCTGGGTGAGGCGTCAGTCATATTTCCTCTCATCAACAGCTGGTAGCATGGAAGCTAATAAAACCCGTAGAAGTTTTATTTTACTTTTCAAATTGGACAGATATTACACCGAGATTATTCAAATACAGGCAGACATCTTTTGTAAAGTTTCACATTGAAGATTAATTTAAATGGGATTGTGTGGAGTAGTAAGAAGCAGTCAGTGTCTTACCCATCTCAGTTTAGAGAGAACAATATTATCGTTTATCGCAATAACTTATGGGACAATTTATTGTTCAACAAAATTTATTGTGACATTTCTAGCTACACATATTAACCACGGTGTCCATGCATCCTTAAAATGTCTTAAATTCACTAAATAAGTTATGCTAAAAAAGTTTTAATAATTTTGCAAAACTTTCCTTAAACGATGAGTTAAAGGTTTTTAAATAACTCAAATTTGTTTAGTAAAACAAATACATTCAAACATATATGAGAAATTGGATACAATAAATGCTAGAGGAGCTAAATCTGGGCTAAATATATCTGAGGCATATTAATACATGAGGACCACTCAGTTTATGGTGCTAGCGCCGCAGCAGAGTGAGATAAATGGGCCTCCATTAACCTTCGTGTCTCGGTCCTGACACTGCAGAGCTCCTTCCATCTGTCTCTCTCTTCCTGCTTCTTGACATCCTTTTATTACCCTCTTTTTGTCATTATCACTTCCTCCACCAATTTTCATACTCTTCCCCACTCAGAGTTATGTGTTTTCAGGCATTATTCACCACAGAGAAATACAGTCGGTTGATAGAAAAGTTTAAAACGTTTCCTCTGTTTTTTGCTCTGTTTGCAATAACAGATGTTTGGAGTGAGGATTCAATCTGCTAAAGGAAGCAGATGCTCTCCTCTTTGTTTAGAGTCTAGAGGATGGCGGCCATTTTTCAACATGGCTGACATTCTTTGAATCTTTATACTAATCATTTTAATAAAATGCTACTGGTGTGTGAGTCTCATACCAGTCGCAAGGCGTTAAATATATGTGGCTGACTGAGAGTCAGTTGTCTTAATGATTAGCGTTAGCTTCTGCTAATTTTTATCTTTAGCAGTTTAGTGTTAGCTTCAGTTAATTTATTTAATCTGTTTAATGGTTTAGAATTAGCTTCCACAAATTTTTGCACACTTGGCGTATTACATTTAGCGGCTGCTAATTTTTTATGTTTAGTGTTCTAATGTTAGCTTCTGCTAATTGTTTTAACGTGTTTAGAAGTTCAGCCATAGCTTCCACGAATATTTGTATGTGTTTAATGGTTTTTTGTTATCTTCTGTTAATTTTTCTCATCTGTTTTGTGGATTAGGGTTAGCCTCTGCAACTTTTTGTATGTGTTCTTGGTTCAGTGTTAGCTTCTGCTAATGTTTTTTATGTGTTTATCATTTTAGTGTTAGCTTCTGCTACATATTTTATGTGTTTAGCAGCTTAGCATTAGTTTCTTCAAATTTTTGCATGTGCCTAGCATTAGCAGAGCTAAGACTTAAACTAGCGGTGAGTGAGTCTAATGTTTCGATTACCTCTGCCACTGTCGATGCTAACATATTTTCTCCATTGCAACCATGGTGGCCATTTTGAAAAATGTCCAATGGAAAAGTAAACACAAGATCAAAAAAATATAAATGATTTCTATGATTCAAAACGTGTTGGCTGTTGCTTGGCATCAGACACATTAATTGAAGATTTTAGTCCAAAAATAATTTTTTATGACAACCATGCCAACCATCATGAATAATAAAAAATATATATTAAAAAATATATTTTCTGTGGGTCCAGTCATGTATGAGTTGACAGTAAAAATATTCATCTGGGAAAAATATTGACAAATTTAGTTGATGACCATCTTAAAAAATTGTGGCCATCTGGACGATTTTTTTCAAAAAGCAAGTTCTTCTGCCCCGTTAGGTTTTTGTCTTTCTAGAGCTTTCTAACAAACTCCTTCATGTTCAGCCTCTTTATCCTCTTGAAAGATACATTCTGCCTTGTTGTTGTCGTCCTGCAGCCTCTCTGCGATCGGAGCTGAACCACATCCACGCCTCGGCCATCGAACACCTGCGGCAGACTCACCACCAGGAGTCTGCAGCTGCCAAGGCCGAGCTGGAGAAAGTCCTGGAGGACAACCAGACCCAGGTAGAAAGAACCTCCATCTCTTATCTGTTCTCAGCCACGCTTTCATTTTCAGACCATCATAAATCTCGGCTTGACAGCTGCGGACTGAACTGTGTTTTAGCATTTAATTGTAATAATCAGTGTGACGTTAATGGGTTCTGCTGAAGCCGCATGATGAACGACTCTGCCGTCTCGTCTGAATCCTCCCAAACACTTCAGACTTCTCCGTCTCTCTGATGGGCGGCGGCGAGATCGCGTCATTAAAGTCGGGTCTGAGGAAACTGTCTGAAGAATTTCCTCCCGAGACAAATGAAGTGTCGATTATTTTAACGACTCAAAGTTTCAGCAAAGCTGCAAATGAATCAGGAGTCGATATTTTCAGCGTTGATCAAATCCTGACTGATGATCATTAAAGCTGTGATTCGTTGATCATTTGATTGTGTAATTTGACTTTAAGGAAATGATTTCGCTTCATGGAAGTTTTTACATTTATTACTAACTAACTTAGAAACAAGATATGAATTGTTTAATATTGAGTACAAAGTAGCAGCTATAAGTCACATTTTTATGTGTTTATGGTTTAGCGTTAGCTTCTGCTAATCTTTTCATGTGTTTAGTTACTCAGCATTGGCTTCTTCAAATTTGTGAATGTATTTCATGGTTTAATGTTTGTTTCCTCTGATTTTTGCAGATCTAAGATTCTTTGCAAGTGAACTTGTTGTTATTAAACCTAACCTTTTGCATCATTCAAAAATAATATAAAAAATAACATAAACTGACTAAACCTTTTTTTATATATATTTTACTGTTAAGACATAAAAACATTTGGAGAGGATCCTGAAGCTAAAAGATGTTCAGCCCAGTTCCTAAGCAACAGAAAGTTTATTATAGTTTAAACCAAGGAAAACTAAAGCCAGTTAAATTACAGAATTACAGCTGAAATGTCGGCATTTTGTCTCCAGTTTTAGGAATGAAACCCCCAATAATAAAAGTTTCCTCCATCACTAATGACCCATATTATTTTTATCTGTGCAGGAAACTTTCACTGCTTCGCTGCATTTTTCTTTCATTTGAAGTTGCAGAAATTACAGGGAGGGTGGTGAAATGATTAAATGATGAAGTGAGCGTGCTTCAGGATGCAGACTCTGTCTCTCACACACACACTCACACACACACACACCCAAACACACGCACACACACAAACCCGCACACACACCATCCCTGCCCTGCAGGGAACCGTCCTACTGTTGCTTGTAAATCATCCTAATTACCCTCATACGCCATGGGTTCCTCTTTCGTCATCTTATGATTCAGATGTTTTACCAAAGACGCGCAGCTGGTTGTCTTTAATTCCCTCCATCTTTTGCTGCTGAGGTGACAAGAAGTCAATAAAGGTTAATATTCGAGCGTTAGAGTCTGAACTGAACTGCCAGTCATGCAGTAAATCGGAGCAATGGCTCCATTCAGATGCTGCAGTTAAACTAAAGCAAAGCAGATTGTAGAGCTGCAGGGTGTTTTGTTTACATCCTTGAAAGTTCTTGAAATTTAAGGTTTGGAAAGTGCTTCATTTCTCCTTAAAAGTGCTTGATATTCAAACTGCACAGTTTTGTAATAAAGTTTCATTTAATGTTTATTAAAATTTGGAAAACATTATTGTCACTTGAATCAAACATCTTGATTAACAGACACATTTCTTCCTCGCTGAAAATCAGAGTCAACTTTTCCTGGTTTTGGTCAGTTTCTATTTGCTAAAGGTCAGAAAATCTTTTAGGGATTATTTTGTATAATATATTTAAACATTTAATTTAAGCAGGAAAGTTGATTTGTTTAGATTATTTCAATGTAATCAATATGTATTATTCCTAATAACTTACTGATTATTTTATACGTTAAACAATCTTATGGATTTTAAAGATATGTCTGAGAGAAATTTTAAAACATTTTGTAATATTTTAGTTTATTTTCTTATGTAGAATCCATTAATAATAGTAATATCATGTAATCATGAATTTAAACTTGTGTTTTAGTTAATTGATTGTTTTTATCTTTGGAAAAGCTTCCCTTGAACTTTGCTGTGTTGACATCATGAGTCCTGCTTTCAGCCGCAGTGCCGCGTTCGGCTGCACGAAGCGTTCAGGAGACAAACGAAGGGAAAAACTCACTGAAATTGTCAATTTCACACATCGTCCTGCTGCCTCTGCTGACGGTTGTCTGACTGATAAACGTGGGTTTATTAAATCCCATGAAGTTCATAAACCATCCGTCGCCTCGGAGCAGCAGCCTGCCAACGGGAACTAAACAACGCTTCATTCTGATTCTCTTTGCTTCGGTTAAACGCTCTGCGCGCAGAAACCAAGACTTTCTGCTCAGAATTTCCTTTTCCTCAGGTTTCAACTTTTCGTTTTTTTTCTTTTTGAGAATATTGAACACAAATGGTTGGACCTGTGAGGACAAATAGATGTCTTTCCAGCTATTTTTCTTATTTGCTTTTATTTGCAGTAATCAGATATAAATCCACTGAAACATGAAAGTAGATTAATTATAATCTCTTTCTAAAACAAGCTGAAAATAGCTTCTTCAGAAATCTCAATATTATCTTTTACTCTTAAGTTTTGCATTCAATTGTTGCATATTTTCTGCAATTATTCCCTCTGACTCTAAATGCTGTGGAGCTTCACGTATTTTTGTTCCAACTTTTTTACTTTTGGATGTAACCGTGGCAACAAGGTGTAGTTTTTACAACCGGAAGCAGCAGATTAGCATCTCAAAAGCTCAAATAGCATCTGAAGTACGACTCCAAACCTCACAGGGAGAAAGAGAACAGGATCATATCCCTTACTCCAGCTTCAGTCAGAGGGTTGTTCAGACACGTAGCGGGACTGACTGCTACTGGAGATCCTGTGGGAACAGCTTCAACATTATCAATATTTAATTTCCCTTTGGAGAGGGACAATTGGTTATTAGTTGACAAGCTGTTCCCTGCGAGGTGTTAAATATTAGTAATACAAATATAACCGTAACTGATAACAGTTTATAAAATATACATAAAACTAAGAGTGATGTAAGTAACTTAAATGACAGAAATATGTATTTTTAAAAATTTTTCAATTGAATTGAAAGTGATACCAAACACACAGCTGATCTCTAAATTAACGTCAGAAAGTCTAAATATAAATCCAGGTAAAACCTGTGATGATCTCAGAGGGATTCTCCGTCTATTGAGGAAGTTTGTAAAGAAATTTGGTCAAACATGTTTAAAACATGTTTCTGTAAGATGTTTTAAAAAGTTGAAACCCATCAATCATTTCCCTTCCACCTCACAATACTTTGCATTTCTCTGACATAAAATCCCAATTAAACACCCTGAGGTTCGCAGCCATAATGAGAAAACGGTTACCTTATCACTCGTCTGTTTAGCAGAAATATGCTGCGACAGGTCTTGTTTCTTGGCCCTGAAAATGTTCCTTGGAGGGAATATTTTCTGCCTGCGGAGGAGATTTGGAGTCGGAAAGTGTCTGGTGTTTGGGGACGCCACCCAGCAAGCGGCTCTGTTATCTGTCTGAAGCCAGAAGTCGCTGTTTGGTCGCTCCAGATTAAAACCGCTCCTTCCTTTCTGCTTTCACTTCATCTCTCTGACTGCGAGAAACACGTTTCAGGTCAGGAAACAGAAACTTTGTTAAATGACCTGATCGTTCAATGTTTCACACTTTTATTTCCACTCCACTGCTCTAAAATAGACAGTAAGGTTACGCTTAACATCTTTCACTATCGTTATTAAACGTGTGGATTTATTAGTTTTAGGAAAGTAATCAATTCAGGACATGATGTCAGTGTGACAGATTCTACAGTATCACCATTTAATAAACAAACAAAAATGAAAAATATTTAATCATTTTCAGCAGAAATAACTCAGTTTATTTTTATTCACACCACAGTGTTTAAATCACGTTGAGATCTGGACTTTGAATAGGCCATTAAAGCACTTTGATTCTTCAATTTCTGAGCTATTTAGCTGTAGATTGATCTCTGTGTCCGGGATTATTCTTCAGTTGATAATTTCACGGATACAGAACAAAAATGGATGTTAAAAAAATAAAAAAAAAAGCTCCAGAAAAGTGAATAAAAACTTTCTGTTTTTAAAGAAGATCTGGGCAGAGAAAAATGTTTGAAACAAATAATATGGCCTTTAGAGACGGAACACAAATCATATAAATTGTCTTAAATTCCAGTTGAATTAGTTAAAATGTTTTAAAGTGCAGGACAATCATCAGTGGAGAGTAAATAATCCAGTTGTAATGAAACGTTTTGTCCTTTTCAAGCCTCATTAAAAGAACAAATTTGTCTCTAATGCTAAACTTGGCTGGCAGCTACATTTATTTATTAAGTTTCACAGAAAAAGGAAACCATATCTATTAAACTTTCATTTATCAATTCTTTTTCCATTTGCAACAACAGCATAAAAAAAAAGATTAGCAAAAGGATCGTGCAGTGGCGTCTTTAGGACGACTGTCTCTGTGGGTAGAAGGTCGTCTTGTGACCAGAAGGTTGTCGGTTTGATTTCAGCTTCCTCAGCCACATGTTGAGGTGCCATTGGGCAGGGCATTTAGCGGCAGGTTGCCCAGCAACCTGCATGTGGGCGTAAATGTGGGTGAATGTGACTGTAGTGTGAAGCGCTTTGAGTGTCAGCATGACTAGCAAGTTCAGTCCATTTACCTTTTTGTCTTTGGTAATAAATCCTGGTTTCCTTTTTATAACAAACATAAAAAACGTGATTTAACACGTTTGGACTTTTTCAGGTTCCAGTTAAATTAAGAGTTAAATCTGTACATGGAATCAGATGATAATTGTAATAATTTAATAATCCGAACCGTGAAGAAGCCCAAAGTTGTTTTATCTGGTTTGTTTGTTTGTCATAAGAAAAAACAGGTTTTATCAGAGATAAAAGTTTCTGTGTGATCTTTCTGTTAGTCTTTATTCATAATTACAAATTCAAGATAAACTTTACAAAAAAAGTGCAATTCAACATGAAAACTGTGTAGAAAAGGGAAAAAAGAAGAACAATCCATGAAAGTATGAAAACAGAGAACTTAATCAGAAATCATTTCCGTTACAGGAAGAAATCAATTCTTAGATAAATACTTTGTAATAAATATGAAGCTTTTGTGTTGTTGAGCTTATTGCTGCCTGCTTGTATAAAAGAGAAGAAAAAGGGGCTAAGAAATGCCTAAATCAGTTTTTTAACCAGCTCTATAGTCAGACTGCAAATCATGTTTTGTTTAGGACGTTACTTATAGGTTTAGTTTGCCAACCTGGGTTTAATTCCCAGTCCTGGGGAATCTGCTGCATGTCATTCCTTCCTCTCTCCTCCCAATTTCTTGCTCAACCACTGCAAAATAACGGCTACTAGACCCTAAAACACTTTATTAGAGCCTAAAAAACTTTTAAAAACTAAACAAATGGACCAAAAGTCAGAATATGATTACCTCCACATTGTGCTCGTTTCCTCATGTTAACAACTTTCTTCCATTGTCTCTCATTTTCTCTCTTTCCTACATAATTAACAGGTTACTTAATACACACACATGCACACATTTTCACGTCCCCTCCACGGCTGCCACCTTATCGTGGTGGGGGGTTTGAGTGTCCCAGTGATCCTAGGAGCTATGCTGCCGGGGCTTCATGCCTCTGGTTGGGCCGCCTGATGCAGACGGGTCCAAGGTGAGGAACCAGATCAAGTGCAGCCCAAAGATCCCATAAGATCAATACGACCATTGGAAATAGGTTGTACTCGACTGTACAGGAGGTCCTACCCTTACGGTGGCCCTGAGGTGCAAACCACTTCAGCATATTGAAACCACAATTACAAATTACAAAAGCGCTAAAACATGAACGAAAGCGCTACAACAATAACGATGGCGCTTCATGGTCACCTGGTGACGTTGTAATGTAGAGCTGAGTATCATCTGCGTATCAGACGTTAAATAAAAGGTGCCAAAACTATGCTCTGGTTCCCTTTAAAGCCAAAGTGGAAAACATGTTGAAGTTTCGGATGCGTCACTCGTTGGTGACGTCCTGATAATGGACTCATTGTGTCGCCTCCGTGTGGGCGTTTCATTGAACCCACGCACCGTTCGCTCGCTGCCTGAAAATCGCTGCTCATATTGTCCGTTTCACACCACAACAGAAACGTCTCGAGTCCCTGAGGAGCTGCGAAGGAAAAGAGAGCAGCTCAGCAGGTGGCCATGAGTAATTTCACCCACTGGTCATGTTTATATTCAGTCATCTGGCAGTTTGGAGCGCTGTTGTGTTTTATGTTCAGACGGATTCAAAGCACTTTACCCAAAATCTTATTGTTACAATCTCATTTACCTGGATGTAAGTGGCATATTTTCACCAACAAGCTTGTAGTTGAGATTTTTCAGACACAATTAATATCAGATTCACCTGAAAAGGAGCAACATTTAATTGAAGGGTTCTGTTTGGAAGTGATTGGAAGATGCTTCAGGTTTTCTCTGATAATTAGGTTTTTTTGTTTCCAAGGTTGATCATTGGAAAGCATCTCAGTGTTTTAAACTGCTCTTCCAAATAAATTAGGGCTGAAACGGTTGTATAATTGTCAACTAATCGATTAATCATCAGAATAGTTGATAGAATAAGGAACAAACTTCAAATATTCCTCCGTGTCTGCCTGTTTTATCACTAATTCTTGTTATTCCTCCCTGGTTCTCGAAGTTCTGTGTAAATTTGCTGATTCGAAGGATGGAATGGCATTCTCAGTTTCCAGTTTATTGATTAAACGATCAATCGCGATTAATCGATTATGGAAATATTTGTCAACTAATTTAGTCATCATTAACTGGAGCATACAGACTCAATGAAAGGCCATTTGCTGAAAAAAAAAAACACATTCAAAGCAGTAATTAATTTTATCTGATCACTCAATAGTTGTCAAATTAGTCAATAGAATAACTGATTAATAAAATAATTGTTAGTTGCAGCAACTAAATAAATATTCCTCCATAGTTTGTGCAAATTGTATTTTGATTTGCAAGGATGGAGAGACATTCCTCAGCTTTTGATTAATTGGATTAATCACGATTAATTGATTGTGGAGATGATTGTCAACTAATTTTAATAACTGATTAATCACTAACTTGAGTGTACAGACTCAACAAAATGCAATTTTCTGGATAAAAAAACACACTCGGAGCAACAATTAAGCCAAATATAAAATATGTATGTTTTGCATTTAAGATAAAAAAATAAATAAAGAAAACTGTGTTTAATATGTTTTAACCAAAACTCAAATGGCATTTTATTGTATAAAAATAAACATTTAATGTGTTTCTAAATGTACCGCTTAAGTCGTAAAATGAAAAATCTGTATCTTTTGTTATGAATAGTTGATAAAATAATTACATGTTTTATTCCTGTTTGTTCCTCCTTTATCTCCAAATCCTGTCACTGCTGCCAGTTTCTGCCATTTTCATGTCCATTTGTGAAGTCAAATGCCTCAGAGAAGCCAAACGGTGGACCGGCATTCCTTCGCTGTGGTTTTTATTATTGGGCAGCCAACATGATGTTCCTGAAGCTACTGATCCCGCTCCAGAGAGGATGTAAGGCCGGCGCCTGGCTGCAGATGGATTTAGTCGCTGGCGTCTCTCCTTCCTCCTCACTGGGTTCCTTTCCTTCCATCTGTCTGTAAACCAGTTAATCCAGTAATGTAGCTCTCCTCAGGCTGCGGGTTCGGGTCCGGAAAGTGCTGCATTGAGTGTGTTTGTGTCCGGCCTCCCTGAGGGATCACTTTCTGTCACAAGGGTCGGCGATTTCTACGACCCAAAGAGCCATTCTGCTCTCAGAAAAGTCAAAAACATTCATTTAGAGCCGCAAATGTCTCATGACTTTTGAAATTTCTTATGTTTTATAGAACCAGTGGATGGAGATTGTTCATTTTCAGGTTTCATTAGTTGGACTTAAGTCAAAACTTTGACTAGGCCATTCTAATACATTAATGTGCTTTGATGTGAACCAACTTTTTGATGTTTCTGTGTTTTTATTTTCCTGAATCTAATAATTAAACAATCAACAGGATTCTGTACCTTGAAAATTATTGAATTTGATGTTTTCAGGTTTTCAAATGCTTGATTTCTGGATAAAGTCATTGAAAGTTCTTGATATGCAAATGGAACAATTTAGTCATAAATAATCCAAATTAGGAAAACATTATTTACAACTGAATCAGGATATGTGCATAAACCTGATGAAAATACACACATTTTTTCCTGCTGCCTGAAGATAAATCAGACTAAACTTCGTCTATTTTAGGTCAGTTAGAATCAGCAAAATTATTTCTTTTTATTAAACGCCGCAAAACCTACAGATATTTTCTTTATATATTGTGTTTAAGCATTTAATTTAAGCAAGAAGGTAAATTTGTTTGGATTGTTTCAGTTTTTATTTTGTCCCTGCTGTCTATCACAAAACATTAAGAGTAATATTCATGTTAAAACAGTGTCACATTAAACAGTGTCATTTGCAGCATCACTTTACAGTGATGCTGCCAAAGTTTGAAAACTTGCCTTGAAAATGCCTGAAAAATACTTGAACAGAGATGCATCTCAAACCTTCAGAGAGATGATTGGACTGAATTATTTCCTGGTTTCAGGAGCGGGACCTGCTGAGCCGGGTCTCTGAGCTGCAGGAGGAGGTTTCCCGGAGGAAGAGCCACATCGCTCAGCTGGACCACCAGATCCACACGCTCAATGAGAACATCAGCACCCTGACCAAGGAGCTGGAGCTGAAGGGCAAAGAGGTGCTGAAGATCCGCAGCGAAGCCAACCAGCAGATCCGGTAAGACAAAACACAAAGCATTCGCTGCCAGATCCAGTTGCAGTTTGAGATGCCTATAAGATATTAAAGAAGACATATTATGCAAAGTTTACAATTTGTTCATTTTTTTACATCCTCTGAAGCTGGTTCTCAAAACAGGCCAAGCGCTTAAAGAAAACCATCCGGCTGTTTTTTTATCAGTAAGTTAATGTTTCTTGGTGTCTGGAAAATGAGCCTTTTCAAAAACCTCCCAGTTGTTAAGTGACCTTCCATGTTACCTAGCAACCCCAGCCAGACCCAGCACATTTGGCCAGCTGGTTTTATGGCTGTGTGCACTGTAAAAAGTGTTTTGTTGATTTAGCATCCAGAAACCACATGCTTCATTCTTAGTGCAGGAGGCTCCACTTTTGCTTTTCAAAGGCGCACTACAGTTTTAATAATTGTGCATTTGTTTGCAGCTATTTTGAGTGTAAGTATTGAGTTGGGGGGGTGCGACCAGGGGCAGGTTATGTGGATTTAAAGTGGCAGGAGGAAGGAGCGGACTAAAATCTCACAATCTAAGAATAATTTTGTGCAAAAAATATAATGAGCATGTTTTGTTTAGGCCACAGGCCTATCCTGACCTGTTACAGGAAGAATTACAAGTTTCCTTTAAATCCATTAAGCAGTGGCTCCGTCTCCAACCTTTTGATGCTAAATTTAAACTCCCCAGATTATATTTGATGACGCCTCGCTCTCCTTCTCATTAAATCATCAAATTGGGAATCTTAGTTATTTTGGGTGAAATGAAAAACCCTGATGTGCAGCCATGTTGTTCCCTGCGGCTCCATGTGAATTTTTTAGCAGTTTTCTGCAGCTGATGCGTTGAAATCAGTCATCTTTATGTGTTTAAAGGTTTTTTTGTTTTGTTTTCTCAGCCGCCCTCCTGTTGCGCCGTTAGTTTGCTGACAGGCCTCTTCTGTTACATAAAGTCTGGTTAAAAATAGACTGATAAATAAAAAAAGAGGAAGATGTGCACCCCTCAGGGAGAGTCGGAGCGAGCGGCACTCCTTCATTATCCCTCCTTCTCCTTTTTTCATCAGACGTCCCTCCATCAAAGACCATCAGCTTCCACCATCGTTTATTTGACGTAGTAAATTATTTAATGTCACACTCACTGCTTTCATTTGGTTGATTTTCTTCCTCTCCATCTTAATTACAGACATTGTTTGTTTTCATGCGGTTTGTTGTTTGAGTTATTTCCATGCGTCGTGCGTCTCCTTTTTCCAATCTCACTCCCCCTTCCTCCGCAGAGCAATCAATTATGTTTTCTCCCAGGAGAAGCACGCAGTCGCCACGTCCTGATTGAGTCTTCAGGCGAAACGTCGGCCATTTGCAGATTAAAATGAAATCTGTTTCTGCTTCTTTATTTATTTTTCTGTGTACGTCACCGCGCCACAGAGCCGGACGGGATGAAAGGAGATTTGTTTCGGTTCTGCTCTGCTGGAAAATAGCGCAGAGACGCCTGGTTCAGGCGGCCATAGCGGCGGCCATAGCGGCGGCCATGACAGCAGCCATAGCGGCGGCCATGACAGCGGCCATGACAGCGGCCATGACAGCGGCCATGGTGGTAGCCATGGTGGCGAATTCTGATTGGTTCAGATCAAGGAAGAAAAATGAAGGATGTCATCCATCCAACAGTTCATCCAACCATCCTCCCAGGAGGAGACGTTAGCTTCCCAATAAATGCGGTTCACTGGAGTCACATACTTTTTGTCGTTCTGCAATTTGAGTTGTATTTATGAAATGAATTATTTTAGATGTTTGATATTAGTTAAAATAAAGGATAAAATATAATTAATTAAACCAGATTTTAATTCATGTTTACTCTGATTGGAGGATGATTATGTAGGAAACCGCTGCAGTGTGCAGCTTTGCCAGAAGATGGCGCCAGACTTGATGCCACACTCCTTTAAAATGCTGGCAAACATTAAGGCTTTCAATCAGAAAGTGGAGAATTGTTTAAATTTTGAATCGGATTTTGTTTTTGAAGGAATGTTTTTATACTTTTAAAGCAATTTTATGTTAAAACATCTAAATAAAACTTGCATAGGTTTTCCCAAACTCATCACCCAATTCTGAGCTTTTAATGCTGAATTATACATCTGTACTTCATATTTATACTTTTCCAAGTAAAAAAAATGACGTTATCATCGTTTCTTTATAAACTGTGTTGATTTTTTGCAGCTCCTGCTCACGTTGGGCTCGTTCTGTGTGTGTAAACTAACCGCTGATTCTCGCCTGCACAGTTCAGCAGATCAATGCTGCGATTCGCTCAGCTCTTCCTCTTCCTCTCTCCTCAGGGCTCATGAACAGGAGCTGACGAAGAGGCACGAGCGGGAGCTGACGGAGCTGAGCGCCGCCCACAGCAGGGAGACCCAGAACATGCTGTCGGACTTCAACAAAGCACAGGAGCTCCTCAAGGACAAGATCTCGGCTCTTCAGATTCTGTACGTACGCAAAACGAGTTTGACTTTGGTTGTTACGGAAAATATCTGTTGTGGATTTAGTTGGAAAGAGATTAAAAACTGGACTTTCTTTCACAAAAGGGAGAAAAACGATGCTGAGCAAACTTTAACTAGGACTTTAATGAGACGAATTCAGTGAAAACATTTTGTTGTTTAAATCAGATTTACTGAGAAGTCTGGGAATTTTACAACTCATAAAAAATGTTTGATTTTTCTGAATTTTTACTCATTACATCGTCTGAAAACTGTTTCCATCCATCCATCCATCCATCCATCCATCCATCCATCCATCCATCCATCCGTTTGTCCAGCTTTTCTTCCTTCCACTCATTTTTGTAGGTTTAATTTTTAAATTCTGGCCTCTATTGAAATTTTTCAAAAATCATCTTTTATATATTTATTGTAAAAATTGAACAAAAAGGAACAGAGACTCTGGAAAATATTAAATATTTTGGATTTTGGCATATCAGTCTGAATGTTAGCAGATTTAGATAAAATGTGACCCACATATATATAAATAATTTCTGATGATCGAAGTGGTTTATATACTGATTTATTCCGGGGATATGAAGGTGACATCAGCCATTAGCTGAAGCCGGTTTTGTGCAGAAAAAAAAAAAGCTGTCAGAGATAAAAAAAGGAGAGAAAACAATGGATGCTGGAAAAGAAAAGCAGAGGAAGTGGAAGGTTTTTAGTTGCTGGCGGCGATGTCAACAGACCGAACCTGAAATTTATAAAGAGAGTCAGAGTGAAAGTCGGAGGAAGACGGATGAGTGAAATAAACGTTTCTGCTGTTCTTAAAGGCAGCAGCCCCCCTCTTCATCATCTCTGACCTCCTTTTCAGTCGGATTCTGGCGACAGCACAGCGCCACCTGCTGGTCTTTACAGAAAAAAAAACTAGTTTAGTGTTTAATATAGTTCATCTTCCTGGAGAAAATATCTCATCTCTGTTATAATTTCCCATAAAAAGTTACATTTTCCAGCATTTTAAGTTGGTTTATGGTTAAAAGCTCCAGCTGTGAAGTTAAGATAAAAAAACTTACCAACTCATATATTTTGTTTTACTTTTTTGTGTTTTATTTTGCCCCGGAGCAAAATATCTTTTATTAATTTAAGAACGTAAATATTTTTATAGCTGCAGATGCATTTTTTGCTACAACCTACACCAAAGGAATGAAATGTTATTGCACTTTAGGGAACAAAATGTTTGTTTTCGTATTTAAAAGAAGAATTAGTTTATTTTTTATCTATTAATGTATTTCCAAACGTGTATAAAAAAATGCTTAAATGAAAAATCTACAGAATCTATACATTCTTATCCGATTAATTAATTAATCAGTTAATCATGAAAATAATTGTTAGTTCCAGCGATAGTTCAATTTATGGCTTACCGTAAATGTTTTTATTCTCCATCTTTCTGACTTTACTTCCTGTTGATGCTTTTGTGTTTTTTGCTTAGGGGAAAATTCACTTTTCTTAATGTAATTGAGAGCAGCACAAATCTGTCTTAACAAATGTAGTCAGGTCCTACCTGATCGATCACTTTCACGTCTTCAGCTGCTCCTTGTTCCCACTGATAAACAGCCAATGAGGCGGCTGCACTGATCGGATTTAATGCACATTTTAACGTTTCATTTGGGTCAAATAAATGGCCAGAAAACACAGAGTTGATCACTATGTGTACATAAAAACAACCCTTACGCGTCTATTGATCCAGATTTTTCACTGTAAGTTACAAAACTAAATAAAAGTTTCCTACATTTCCTAAAGGTGTGCATCCAGCAAAGTTTTATTTGTATGTTTTTATATTTTCAAGCTTTGAAATGATAAAAAAAGGCTAAAGGAAGCCTGAGGCAACACTTTGCAAGCCAAGGCCGACGGCTTTGAACACTTTGAAGCCTCTGAGAGTTTAGCTGTGTTTTGCTCTTTGTTTCAGGAAACTCTGCTCCAGTTTTGAAGTTCTCTTCACAGGGTTGTTGCAGTTTTTTTTAATGAAATCTTCTTAAAACATTTATATTTCGCATCAAAAACAGATCCTGAGTTTCAGTCTTCTGGTGTCTCTTGCCAGTTAATAGTTTAGAAAATGTTTGCTTTAATATGGACCTTTAGCTCTTCTGCATTGTTGGTTCTGGTGTCTCTCATCTTCCTTTACAATAATCTGTAGATTTATGTAAATTTTTTATTATTTTAATTATTTTAGTTAACGATTAATCTATCCATCTGACAAATAATCAATTATTCTCACAATTAATCAGATAAAACAAATGGATATTCTGGAGATTTTTCATTTAATCCTTTTTTGTACAATATTAGAAATAAACTAAAAGATGAAAATAAACTAAATAAATAAAAAACATTTTATTCACTGAAATGCAATAACAGCATTCCTTTAGCGTATGCCTGATCAGTTACACTAAATTAGTTGACTATTACTTTTAATTAAAAAAATTGTGTATTTTAGATATTTTTCTACTTTTTTATAAACTTTTTTGTGCAGTTTTGGTTTGCTTACTGCTCTGAATTTGTTGTCCTTTCAGCAAATAGTCTTTTTTTGAGTCTGTATGTTCTATGAATTACTAATTGATTACTAAATTAGTTGATGAGTATTTCAATAATCAAAAATTTCAGCTCTAACTTTGACCTGCTTTTGGTTCAATATTGCATCTATACAGCAAATGTTAAGGCCTTGCAACACAAGCAGCTGTGCTGCTAGAAAATATAAAAGCGCAACCAGAAAATTAAAAGGATAACAACAAATTGTCCTCCTGAAATTCATGTTTACCTCAAAGTGAGTTTCAGTTCATCAACTTTCACAATCCGCTCTTCAGCACCTCTCTGAGGTTTTACTGACTCGTGTTTCTTATCAGCGGACCCCTGCAGTGGATTTTCACCCTGCAGGATGTGTTGAAGAATAGCAGGTTGATGGTCTGCAAACAAACCGAAGCCTGAAATAGGAAAACAGCATCATAAATGCCGGGATGAAGCAGACTTCCTGGCCTGTCGTGACCAAGGCTCTCCCTGTTCCTCAGGCTCAGGAAAGGATGCTTACATTATTGCATTCATGTGCAAAATTGCTCCACATTGAACATTTGGCCTCAGTTTCTTTTTGCTCTTAGCAAATTCAGATGAAGTTCAAGCTGCTAGTAAAAACACATGGGCATGAATTCACTAAGATGAGCCAACAGCTATTTTCTCCCATCGTTTTTCTGCACTCTGTACTCGACTCGCAGCAAATCGCACCAATTATCTGCTGGTGGGAAAAACCTCATGAAGTCCTGCAGATGTGAAGTAAAATTGTCTTTGTTTTTTGAGGATGACAGAAATGTCCACCCTCTGATCATAATGAAAGCCTTCTTGATAACCAGAGTTGCACCAAGTAGTCGACGAGTCGATTCTTTTTTTCTGCAACGACGGTTTTCTGGTTGCTATCGCGTGACAAAACTGATTTTTCCAAGGGAATAAAAGAAGGTGAACTAGTTCGTCAGAAAGCTCAAATTGTATAAATATGGAAATAATTTACCAAACAGAAACTGAAAATATTTGCCGTGTATGGCTGATAAAGCCTCCGAGTCGTTGTGAAGCGTTTTGCGCTTACATCACTATGACGTCACCGCGACGAGTCGACTCGACTACTTTCACGATGTAGACGATCTTAAAAAATATGAAGTCGTCCAACCCCCACTAATAACTGAAGCCGACATGCTTTGTGTCAGAAATGGCTTTAGAGATCGTCTGGTTCAGAAGCAAATCGTTCAGTCTGTACTTTAACTTGAGAAAACTTCAAGATTATGTTTTTCATGTCGTGGCAGTTTTACGACACCAGGGGGCATTTGTTTGTTTTGAGTTGGGAGTTTGAGAATGCCATTATGAAAGCTGCACAATGAAACCGCCTGCAAATTCCCGGACATTCTCCTTCCTCAAAAATGCTATTTTTTGCTAATATTGCAACAATGAAATGAAATGTCACCAGGTGGTAAACAGGTATTTTACTTTGCAACATTTAATTCAATGGGACCTGTGGAGTAGCTTCTTTAAACAGAACCCATCATGCAAAAATTACATTCCGAAAGTTTTTATACTTCAATTTGGCTTATAAAAACAGACCATGTGCTTAAAAAACACCTAACTGTTTTTTGTAGGGGGCAATAAATTAATGTTTTTCGGTGACTGGAAAATGAGCCTCTTCAAAAACCTTCACTATCCACCGTTACCTAGCAACCCCAGCAGAGTCCCAGTATGTTTGGTTGACTGGTTTTACTGCCAGTGAACCAAACACTAGAAACTAGAAAAGAGAAGTGTTTTGTTGTTAACATACCAACCAGAGACAACTTGCTGCATTCTTGTTGGTTGTGCAGGAGGCTCCACTTCTGCTTTTCAAAGACGAACCATCTTGTTTTGTTCTCCCGCAGTTTGGAGGGAAGCGAGGAGAAGTTCAGGAACAGAGAGAGTCGACCAGAAGACCTGCAGGTCATCGCCGAGCTGAAGGAGATGGTCGCCGAGAGAGAATCTCTCGTCAAGAAGCTGGTGGTAAGAAACCCAGAAAATGTAAAATGTTTGACTTTTATCTTTGCAAAAAGAAAATGTAGCAAAGGTATTTCATATTCATGCATATTACTTTATGTGAATGAGGTGACCTGCTTTGGATCGAGACCTTTTGGTTTTAGCGCTTCATTTGTGAGATATTTATAGATAAGTGAGATTTTTTACTGGTTTGTACAAATTTTCATGAGGCAAAATTCTTAGAGAGAGTGTGTGTGCGTGCGTGCGTGCGTGCGTGTGTGTGTGTGCGTGTGTGTGTGTGCGTGTGTGTGCGTGTGTGTGTGTGCGTGTGTGTGTGTGTATTTCCCCACAGCAGATGGGAAAAAACTGTTTCAGCAGTTTAGAAACAGCAAACGGAATTTTGTCCAGGAATAAATAAAAAAATCAGAAAGTGAAACGCAAGAGGAATAAATATTTTAAGTTTGCTCCTAACCAGATTCTTTGAAAGGTGAAAAGTTGAAACTGAAAGTGCCGGATTGAAAAGTCAGCAACTGTTTCTGCAGATTTTATGAATGCAGGAAAAACTGCAGAGCCGACTCTGCGTCTTAGTTGGAAAACTCCACATGCACAACTTATTAGACGAAATGAATCGCCTGCTCTCCCCCCTGCGAGTCCTCTGCTGCTCCACTGCCTGTCGGCTAACTGGAATTTCTCCTCCAGGACGATAAGAAGTTTTACCAGCTGGAACTTGTCAACAGGGAGACCAACTTCAACAAAGTATTCAACGCCAGTCCAAACGTAGGAGTCATCAACCCTCTCATTAAGGTGGGTCCTGCAACGCAGTGATGCTCAAACGGCACCTTGAAGCTTTTTACCTGCAGATCAGGCAGCAGGACGTCCAGCGCTGAGGTTTTTATACTCTGATTCAAACATTTTCCACATCACAACCACATTTTGAAGCATTTTATTTTTAAATCCTAAAAAATGTGGCATGCATTTGTATTCAGAAGAATTGCAGGAAGAAAGCCATGAATCACAACAATCCATGTTGGAGACGCTGGAAACAACTTTGTAAACCAAACGTTATTCCCATCAGAGCCCATGTCACCTGGATGGAGATTAAATCAAGATTAAAAGAGTTTGAGATTAGAGCTGAGATTCAACTTCCAGCTGAACCAAAACATAAAAGTCAGAGCTACCATGGAGTAGCTTAGGCTACCCGACTGAGACCCAAATCCGATTTTTCACCCCCAAAATATTTAATTTGAGCCACTTACGTAAATGTCATTAATTCAGACACATAACCGATTGTTTTCAGAATCATGTTGCGTTTTATCCGACCTTTATTGATGTGAGACATGCGTCATGAAGCTGCGCCCAAAGAAGCCAGACGCTGTAAATCAGATGTAAACAACGGCTGACCGTTATACTTATGAAACGAGTCTGAATTGCACCACCACTAGTTCTGACTACTACGTGCAGCAAAACTGATTTTGCTGCACGTTTCAGTTGCTGCTCTGTAAAAGGCTGTTGCTATTTGCTGTGCTTTTGTTATTAGCTTCCTTCATCTTGCTAGATGAGGAAAATCGATCCTCAGACGACGGCGGCCATTATTAATTCGCTGATGTGCGACGCCGGCGTTCTTCTGCGCGTTTCAAGTCGCTTTGGGGTCGTGAGAAATATGAACAACCTCGTAAAAACATGCTTGAGCAAAGAATCTGAACCAGAATTAAGACCTGGGACGTGAACATAGCATTAGTTTAAAACGCAATAAAGGTGCTGTTTCGTTTATCACGATAAACGAAACGATAAGTTTTGATTTATTGCGATAAACGATAAATCATTTATCACAATAAACGAGAGTTTTGATTTGTCATTGTCTCAATAAATTTCAGTGAATGATTTTTGAAACCTTCCAAAACTGTCCTCATTGCCAGGACTGGTAGTTTTCTCCACTGTTTATTCAAAATCAGTTGAAAATCCAGCTTCTCTGTGCAGTTTACTGCTTCTTTACTGAGCTGAAATGGTGCATTAGAAATGGGAATGTTTTGTGTCTGTTGGGCTGTAATTGCTGTGACACAAACACAAACCTAATAGGATGTAATAAATGGTTCATACTGGTGTCGTAATAGTACCTCAAAATAAAACTTTAAGTCCATAAATGTTGACTCTGAGTACAAATACATGCTACAAATTTTAGATTTTTATTCAGAAATAAATTGGAATTAAAATGTTTTCACAATTTAAAACTGTTACAAGTTTTTTTGTGTTAACAGCTTGAAGAAGTTTATTTAGGTGTCATCATTTCACAGACAGGTGTATTTTATAAAACATCAGAAAGATAAAAAGTTGCCACCTTTGAGTTTAAAATCTGGACTTTTGGGTTTTAATGTCAACACAAGTTTTATAACTTCCAGTGTTTGTTTTATTGTCGTTACGTGTATTTTTTCCACACACCGCTGTACGTTTTCTGTCCCTCCTTTTGTTCGTTTCTTTGTGTGCGACTCTTCGATCGCCCCTCCTAACCGCTTTTTGATTCCAGCTTTCCTTTGCTTTCCAAGCCATTTGCTGGAGCGAGATGTTTCCTGCTTTGACTCATCTCTTCATTCCGCTCAGAGCGACTGCTGCTTCCTAAGACCTCCAGACTGATCCATTCTGTCTGCTGCAATCACTATTTATTAGGATCAAGTTAGCCGCTGCTCTTTCCCGTCGCTCATCGGCTGGATTTCTGCTCCCTCCAGAGCGGGGACGTCCAAAAAGAGTCCAAAATATACCCATTTATGAACCTGGGCTCGATTAGAATGTTTTAACTAGAAAAAGAGACTTGTATCGTCTTCTGAACATCCACAATGATCTGTAAATTATTTCTGTTAGTAAAATATTGTATATTTAGTTTTTTACAATTGAATATTTTTGCTTTATTTTAAAACACAAAAAGTAGCACTACTTCAAGAAGTAAAAGTATTTAATAAGAAATATATCCAAGAACTGGTCAAATTATCGTTTAATATTGAAAAATTACATAATCATAAGGCCCACAATATAAAATTGAATTGAAATTTTTGTATTTTAACGATGAAGGTGACAATAATTCATAAAAGTAACAAAAAATAAGAAAATTAGGCAAAAGAAAATGTTTCCAAATCAGTTTATTTCATTATAAAACGGATAAAACTTTAACAAAAACTGCAGGTTTGTGTCTGTGGTGAATTTTTGGTTAAAACATGTTTGTTTTTCAGTCAGTTGGGGGAAAATCCAGAAATTTTACTCAAGAAGAAGTAAAAAGTACAGCATAGTAAAAATACTTGTTACTATCCGTCTGTGTTCAAAACAAAATGGCTGCTTGTGACGTCACAGTTTGTCCCCGAAAGTTTGGACAGCCCTGCTCTGGACCTCCCTGTGCTCCGTTTGGTTTCCCCCTCCCTCATTTTAATATTTTCCTTAACGTTCCCGTTTTGACCCCGGTGCCCCTCCTGTTCTCTGTTTCTGTGTAGCAAAAGAAAAAGAATGAGAAAGCAGCAGCCAGCAGATTGAGCAGCTCTCCTAATCTCAGGGTTCTGGAGGAGGCAGGTGTGGGTTTGGGTGTGGTCGGCACGGGGACCGGGCAGAACCCGCAGACCTCGCCCCTTCCCCTGCCCAGCCGCCTAGAGCCCATCCCCAACTCCCCCCTCCACCACCTGGAGCTCAACTCCAACAAACCTCTTGCCCCGCCGACCCCGCCCACCGAACCCAAGAAGTTCATGAGGTGAGACTTTTCCCGCCGACGGGCAGCGGCTCGGCAAACCGTCCGACAGAAACTCTCTGAGCCGAAGCTGGCCTTTACTGTGAAAAAAAAATCTAGATTCTGATTCTACAATAAAGTATTTTAAGTATTTTTACACTGCAGTCATCCTGAGATCTCTTTTTAAAAGTTAGCAAAACTAAGAGCCTAAATGTTGCTGACCTCCATGTTTGGAGCAAAATGTTTGTTTAGTTTATTTACCAGGTAAAAATTAATAAATAAAATGGCTTTTGCAGTTATAATTAGACAGAAAAACAAAAAACTTCAGAAGATTTTCAACTTGACATTTTTGGCCTCCATGCCATTTTTTTACTTACTCTGGTATAAATACAATTACTTCAGTTTTACTAAAGAGGAATTTAATTATTTAAATCAGTCAAGAACATTTAATAATCAACTATTGTTTTTTTAAGAGCGGCTGTAAACGCGCCTGAAAAGGGAGTAACTTTTGGCTACTGCAGTTAGCTTAGCATGCTAATGCTAATATGCTACTTTGTTTTTAGAAGTAAAGTGGGCAAAAACAACAAATCACAGTTTTTGAAAATGTTATTTAATATACGTGTACTACTAGTGTAATATACACAGATTAAAGCATAATCAAAAATATTAAATTTTATTACTATTTTACTGAAAACAGCCTCAAGTTTTAGGTTTGATTTGTTGGAGATTGTCTGCGCTCCTGCTGTGCTATTGTGCTAACTCTTTCGATGATGGCATATTAAGTCACCTTTGCTAAAATTATTAGCACTAAAGTGTGAAAACCAAACAAAATATTTGTCAAATTATCTACCAAACCCTTTCCAAGGTTTCGCCAGCTGATGCAGTTGATTATATTTACTGAATGATTCTTGTTTAGCATGGCTAATGTTAGCATTAGCTATTTCAGATGCATTCACCTCCACATTTCACAATATATCAGAACTCCATAACTAAAATTACTTTAAAAATAACATAGAAGTTGTTTATTGCAAAAATATTTAACAATTTTAAAACTTACAGTTCAGTATTTTGGTATTTTAGTAACTTCTTGTTTTCTATAATAACTTAAATCTGTTTTGGTTTTTTTTGCCTTTCTGGTTAAAACAAATTCAAAAAACATAATGCAACTTAATATTTGTACATTTTAAATATAAATGAGGCTTCCAGGGCAGTAGCAGTGGATAAACTGTTCCTTGTAGTTACGTAAAGTTAATTTATAGTTTTTTAAGTTCTGTGTTTTACTCAGTTTTCCTCTTCAACAAGGAGGTTCAGCAAACATTCAGCTAAAGAAACCTGGAGATTACTTTCTGCCTAACGAGGCCTGAAACTCACCGTTTCACTGCTTCTGCTGCAGCACAGCTCCTTAAATAAACCACCAATATTTAAGGAGCAAAAATACCAGCTGGACACAAACACCAGAGTCCCACACGCGACTGAAGCTTCAAAGAATGGCGTTGGAATGCAAAAGGGGCATGATGTTTTAAACCCTTTAAGTTTTCTTTCCTCAGTCGTGTGCGTCAGTGTGTAAATGTTGTCCGCATGCCTGCAGGTTTGTCTTTTGTTTCAGGAAGTTATAACACTTGTCAGCGATCTTTGTGGTTTCTTTATGTTGTTGCATTTTGTCATTTTGTGATTTTTCATCCTCATCCAAAGTTCAGCATGATGCTCTTTCCTTCCCGGCTCCGAAACATGATGATTGTCGTCATAAAAAGTTCTGAACTGTTGTTTCTGTGACCTCTGACCTACAAACAGCTCCACTCTGCGGTCCAACAAGCGACTCTCTTTGTTTTGTGGCATCTAGGTGATGAATTACGTGACACATGAACACATGCAGTGGATCTTTTTGCATGGCAGCTGGTGTTTTCTGATGGGAGTGTTTAAGTGTGTAGCATGTGTGCTGCATGCTTTCCTGCAGTTCGTTTCAGGAACAAAACGAGATGGCTGCTTTGCAAAAGCTTGGGACAAACATTAACACACACCGAAATGATTTTAACTAGAAAAAAACAAATTAAATGTTCTGTCCCAGCACTACAGCAACACATTAACACACTACGACAGTCTGAGATCTGATCACTTCGATCTTAGTTCATGTTTACACAAATAGTTGAAGGTCTGTTTTTCTTATTTTAGTCAAAATATATTGAATTCGGCGTAAATGGCCACATTTTAGTTCATGACTTTTAGCTTTTAAATTGCCATTGCACTAAAACCAAGTAACTTTATGCTAATTCCCATTACTGTATGTCTGTAATTATCTTACAGAAAATATTTTTCTTTTAAGGAACCAGGTGAAGGTAGTAAAAAAAGATCCATACATTTATTTAAAATTCCCATTTTGCATGTTTTTATTCTTTCACTTTGATTTTTGCTGCTCCTAAGAACAGCCCAGGTGCTAAAAAGTAGATTGTTCATTGGTGTCTAGAAAACGAGTTTCAAAAACCTGCCGACTGTTACGTCGCATTCTAAAGGCGCTTCACCGTTACCTAGCAACCCCAGCCAAGCCAGCCCGTTACCTAGCAACCCAAACAGAGTTCCAGCAAGTTTGCTCAGCTGGTTCACTCCTGACTTACCATCCAGAAACCGCTTGCTGCATTCTTGTTGGTTGTGCAGGAGGCTCCATTTCTGCTTTTCTAACATGTACGGTTGTATAATTCTGTATCTGTTTGCAACGTTTAGTTCGGAACAGATACTTATTTTGATTTAAAGTGACAGGTTGCCCTAAAACAGCTCATTCTGAAAGGAACTCAAAGCTAAAATCTCATTATCTAAGAAGGATTTTGTGCAAAACAATGTGATTAACATGTTTTGTTTAGACCATATACCTATTCAAACATGTTCAAGGAAGTACAATAAGTCACATTTAAGTCTGATTTGTTTTTAAATCGATGTAAAGCGTCTAGTCAAAGGTTGCTTCAGGTTCTCAGCATCAGGATTTGAAGTGATTCCAAATCCTCATTCAGCCCCATTTTACCTGCGTTAGTTTCTGTTCTCAGGTGGGACGAAGCTCCTCTCAGGGATTAATCGCAGCAGTTATTTTCACATTGTTTGAATTTCCAAAGAGAATGAAAGAGCTGATGTTGCTAATTTAAAATTTAGCCGAGGTAATTTGAATTTCTGGAAATCTTCCGTCCTCTCAGCCATTAATGCAAAGAAAAGTCACTTAATCATCTCTTATCGTCCTCCTCTTCTCTTCTAGCTTCCTGCGATGTTCATTTATCATCCTATAATTTCTTTTTCATGCCTTTTCCACGTTACTCCCTCCCTTTTCCTACCTCTTTCCTTATATTTCCTCTATTTTACTCTTTTCTGCACAACTTTAAATTTCATTGTCTTGTGAAAAGAAATCTGCTAAATTTAATATATTTATTATCTGGCGGTTTAAACGCCGCTGTAGAGCTTCAGATAGATTCATTATGCTGAAGTCAGCAGGGAAGGGATTTGCTTCCTTGAACATGAAAAATAGCAAAAACTTTTATGTCACTGAGGGATTCTGGGACTGTTTGTTTTCGAAGTAGCCAATTAAGGAAGCAGGAACGCCTAAAGTAGGTGTTTGTTTTTAGCACTTAACCTAATTAGATGAAACTTTGGGGAACATGTTTTCACCCCAGAGACACTTGGAAGATTAAAACTGCAGCTTCTTGTCGTCACATGGATAAAAATACCGTAAGGCATCAACGTTTGTCTCAAAGTAAAACAGGAGGAAAGAAAATTCACATATTTCTAATGAGTCACTTATAGATGGTGTAGTAAAACTTTGAAAAAGTGTTTTCCCCATTACAGATTTCTTCTTTCATCACTTTTCATCATATTTACGATTAAAATTTGGATTTCATGCCTGACGCGTCGTTGTGAAACCAGCGAAGCGTTTCAGAAAAACGAGCATTTTTAAGCACGGTGGTGGCAGTGTGATGGTCTGGGTCTCAGCCTGGAAGAGGCTGAATTAAAACGGTTCTGTAAAGAAGAGGGACAAAATTTCTCCACAGATGTAAATTACTCAAGTTGTCACAAACACTTGATGGTGGCAGTTATTAAATTAAATATTAAATAAAAACTAACTTATTTTTTCTTCTTAAATAATAAAATTAACATAAAAAACATTGTTTTGTGTTCACTCAGCTTCTGATATCTGGTGCCATTTGCAGCCCATGTATCATGCTATGCTGCCCTCTGGTGGACTCAGCTGTGCACTGCATGCTCACCATCTTCAGGGCTGAATCGATTAATCGTGATTAATCGATTATGGAAGTAATCATCAATTAATTTTCTTATCAATCATTAACTGGAGTATAAAGACTAGAAAAAGGTAATTTCCTGAAATAACATTCAGAGCAGAAATTAACTTTACAGAACAATAAATACATTTTGCATTTAAGATTAAAAAAGAATTGTCTAAATATGTTCAACCCACCTTCACCTGGTTCAAACTCTGTAAAAATAAAGAAATATTCAAAATAATCAATCGATCAGCCCGACAAATTTTCACGTTGATGTTAGAAGCATTTTAGCAATTAATTCATGATCTGCTACAAGTGACTAAGAGTTTCTAAAGTCACGCTTTGTTGTTGTATTTTAGGCAGCAAAATGTTTTTTTTTTTATTTAAAAATGTATTTGCTTTTTTCCATTTTCTTTGCGTATGTTTAATTTTGCAGAAATTGCCTAATGTAAAATCTGCAGAAAGCATTGATTATTCAGCAGAATAATCTATCAATAAACTAATGGTGATCTGGTTAAAGTGTTGCTGTTTGGTGCTGAAAGACGTCGGTTTAGTCTGAGAAATCCTCACAGGAAACACGGATTATTAAATCCAAAGTTTTATTCAGATCCAGTTAGACACGAAAAGGTTTTTTACTGAATGTAACTCTGGACTCTCCGTTTCGCTGCGGCCCGGTTTGTGATTTAACTCTGACTTCCTGTCTGACTTTGTGCGACTCCTGAAGCCCTCCTGAGACGAAGGACTCGCCCATCGACCCGGCCGACGCCCAGCGCCAGGAGTGGTTCGCCCAGTACTTTTCCTTTTGACTGACCAGAACTTCTAAAAGGATTCAGCATGTCAACCAAACTTAAAGAGATAAAAAAAAAAACAAAAAAAAAACAAAGAAGCATTAGAGAAAACAAAAACAAAAAAAGAGAAAAATGTTGAAACTATTTGTTATTTATTGTCATCTTGGGGTTTTGGGGTCAGTTCACCTCAGATTCAGTCGGCTGCAGTTGGAGAATCGGTGAAACGCACAGAACTTGATGTCATTAATTCCCATTTTGGCAGAGCCGTTGGACCGAGCGTGAACTGAGCCCGGCCCGATCATCACGCCGACCTGATTTGATTGGCTCACTGTGGACGAGTTTCTCTCTTAGTACAGTGGCGATAATCATCCGTACGTTCGATGTTTATTTGGTTCTGTTTCTTTCTGATTTCTGTTGCGGTTTCTTTGAGCTAGGAAACACCGAGTGGTGCGTTATCATGCTGCTAAATGCCATAGTTGGATTAAAGTGAGAATAAATATATATAAAGAAATAAATGGTAGGTTATTGTGCTCTCTCTCTCTCTCTGTCTGTATGTGGGTTTACTGCACACAGCATCTTAGACTAGGAGGGCTGATCCAGGACCAGTTCCCCTCCTCATTTCTGGTGACATTCACCTGATCCTAGATCAGTTACCATGACAACAGGCTCGGACTTTAGGACGGTTTGTTACAGCTGCGTAGACGTTTCAGCAGATTTTGGTAGAATATTAAAACCTGTTTGTATGGTTGTCTGTCTCAACACAGATATAATGATGTCTCACCGATTTTAAAAACAAAAATAGCATTTTATATTTATAATATAATGTGTATGCTTAATAAAGATTATTGTGACATTTAGCTGCAATTGTCTGTCATTTATCTGTCTGAATTTTTGAATGAAAGTTTAGTTTTGTCTTTTTTGTTAAGGGTCTCCAGTAGCAGTCAGTCTTGCAACAGATCTGAAGATGCCTCTGATAAAAGACTGTTGCTGTTTGTAAAAGAATAATTTTTTCCAGCTGCACAGCGTCTAAAACCGTCCAAACATTCAACGATTCAACCAGTAAATTTTGAATAAAAGTCGACAAAACGGAACATAAGAGCTAACATGAGCAGCGCAGCTCTAGGATTTCATTTTATAATTAATAGATTAATTATAACATGTTGTTTTTGTGCCATTTAGGCTGCAGCGAATAATTATTGCAGTGCTCCACATTCCTCAATGTAACAAGAAATAGTTTTTCATTAATGATTAATATTATTTTAGTGATTCATTCTTTAGCTCAAAGAGATAAAAGGTTGTTTTGTTTTTTTTTTTTTATCAGATTTTATAATATTCAATAAAGTACTGTAATAATAATAATCAGGTTCTTTATTGAATATAACTGGCTAAAACAATTTTGTTATGCTGGATTCCAAATTATCCAATAACTCATGTGAAATGTATTTGTATTACTAGTGAAAAACAAATTAAATATCAAAATTAGTAGTACAAGTAACAAATAGATATTTGTTGTTCACTAGTTACTATTAAGACCATTGTTCTATTTAAAATGTTCAATTGTTATATCATTTTTCAGTCTTTTTATTTAGGCCACAGTTTACCTGAAGAGTAAAACAATACAAAACTCTTGATTAAATATTACTATTTTCCATTCTTTGATATGCAGGCAGTAAAAAATAAAATTACTTTTTATTTGTGATTATTAATGTATCTTTTCAAGCCCACATTTATCTAGTTATTATTAAAGTAATGGCATAAAAACAAACCGCTAGGGGGCGGTGTTAAAGGCCTTCCTGGTGACGTCAGTCAAACCCGGAACATAAACAAACCAGCTTCCGGTCACAGATCGAAGATGGCCGCCCCCGGTGCCGGCGCTCCCAGCCGGCTGGTCCAGTACGTGGTGGTCCGCTCGGACCTGGTCCACCAGCTGTCATGGCCGCTGGGGGCCGTCATCACCCAGGCCTGCCACGCCGCTACCGCCGCCATCCACCTCCACTACGGAGACCCGGACACCCGGCGGTACCTGGAGCAGCTGGACGCGATGCATAAGGTGGTGCTGGGGGTGAGCGGCGCCGCGAGCAGCGTGTTCGCCCTCTCCTCGGAGATGGAAACGGATCCAGATGTGATTGAAAACCGGGTTGTTTTTGCTCCGCAGGCCCCGGATGAGGCCGCTCTGTCCGGACTGTCGGACTCCCTGACGCAGGCCGGAATCTCCCACAAACTCTGGATCGAGCAGCCGGAAAACATCCCCACCTGCCTGGCCCTGAAGCCGTACCCGAAAGAGACGGTGCAGCCGCTGATGAAGAAGTTCAAACTGTTTAAATAATGGAAAACGACTTCAATCTTTAAGTGTCCACTGGGGGGCGCCAAGATCAAGCTACACAACGATTCCATGTTTACATGAATAAATCCTTGAATGCAGAAATTTCTGGAGAAATTTGTCTTAAAATAATGAACTGTTACTTTAAAATCAACAGAAAGGACAAGACTTTATGCAGAATTTTTGGTTCAGGTAAATCATAAAGTGACATCACCTATTTTTTATTTAAAAAGGTAAAAGAATTTAGATTTTTTTTAATAAACAAGGAAAATTTGAAAGGTGAAAAATATACTAGAAAATTTGCATAAATGTTTAACTTAATCTTAGAAAAATTACAGAAAAAAACTTTAAGCTTAAAAAAACATTCTTAAAATCTGAATTACCTGTAAAATAAAATAACGTTGCATTGAAAATTTCCTTCAAAGGAAACTGAAATTTTGATGTTTTTGACTTTTTTCCAGCAAATTTTGGATTTTTCTGGATCCTTGTTGTTTCGATCTAACATTTCTGCGTATCTGTGGCTCAGCGGGTGGTGATGTCCCGCTGGAAGGTTTTTGTCTTTGTTTTTAGTATTTAAAATAAAGGAAATCTTCACACTTTTACATAATAGTTAATTTATTTTCTTCAATTTTTTAATCAGAAAATCCCTATAAAACCTGTTAGATTGTGGTTGTAACATGAAAGAATATGAAGAATCAGGTTAACAAGTTTTAATAAACTGTTTGGAAGAAATGTTATTTTGAAGACGTGAAGCATTTTTGTTTTTTAAAGTTAAAGGAAAGTTTATTTTAAATTATTTTTCATCACAGGAGGGTGCTGGAAAATAGCAATAAGTCCTGAGAAGGCGTTTATGGATTTTAACTTTTTATCAATGCACTGCTGATAATTCCAGTATCAACTGATCAGAAAGAATAACGTGTTTTTCTATATATAATATTTTATAAAGATGTGTTTAAAGATACAAGCAGCAGCTTTTCTCAAAGGTTTAA
>VMRN01000001.1:1347929-1418314 GCA_010277015.1 Poeciliopsis turrubarensis | reverse complement strand
ATAGATAGATAGATAGATAGATAGATAGATAGATAGATAGATAAAGAAGCCTTAAATACAGCAAATAGTTCATTTGAGTTTTCAGAGCTGAGTGTTTGTCAGGACTAAACTCGCCTCAAATGATCCGTTACTGAAATAGTTTCAGTCTGACTCATTTTCTAACTGGGAATCGTTTGAGTTGCACAGGTGAACCAGTTGAACGTGTTGCTCTGCAGGCTGCAGGGGGACGGCAGGAAAACGGACAGGATGGGAGACGATCTGCTTTTCATCACAAATCAAACAAACTGAGACAAAACCAGCAGAACTGATCAGATCAAATTTACCCCTGCAGACCGGAAATACCAGCAGTTTGCTTCTGGAAATCCAATCGTTCATTCAGTCCCTGTAAAACCTGCTGAAATATTGAAGCAATTTGTTTAATTTTGAGGATATAGTTATTTTAATATAAGGGTGCAATTTTACCAGAAGAGAAAAGCTTAGTTACAAGAGTTTGGCTCGAAAATGGAAACATTTTGTTTTAAATATCTGAAATATTCCAACCTGGAGATGTGGCCTTTCCCACACCCTAACCCGAAACCCCTAACCCAACCCTAACCCTAACCCTACTTTTGACTTTTATGGTATGTTGGAGTTGTCATAAAATTATGTCCAAAGTGAGGCGCCAGGACCATTTCTGGTCCTGAGACTGATTATTTTTGGACCCCCTTTTTCCATTAAAGAATTATACAAATTTATTTGCTAAACTTTATATTTTTAATCGATGTAAAATTAATATTGACATAATTTTATTGAAAAGGTTCATTTAGTCTTTTTGTAGCCAAACCTATAGAAAAGCTTAGCTTTCCTTTTAATTTATTAAATTTGGTTAAATATTATCAAGCACTTTAAAAGAAATTAACCCAGATCCTTTCACTTAAACTTAGAAGAAATTTGTTAAACCGAGTTTTAAAGAAATTTGGAACTTAGATGCCTTTTTTAATACACCAAATGTGCAAATTATTTTTAAATGTTTTTATTTGCTTGAATTTTAGAAATTGTTTTGAACTGTGAGTACTTTAGACTCGACCTTGTTGTTTCACCTAAATATCTGTCTCTGCCCGACGGTTTGATGGCAAAGCATTAAATGTAGATGTTGCCGCTGTGACTTGATGTTCCTGCGTTTTATCAGGAAAACAAGATGAAGGTGAACAACATTTTAAAAATGCCAGAAGTGTGTAAAGTGTGTGTCTGTGTAAAAGCAGGCATAAAGCCCTCGCTAACCTTGACCCACCAGATAATTGTGCCCTCATCCAGTTTAATAAATATAGCAGTGTACAGTTTTTCTCCCTGATGTGTTCCTGGAAATATTCCTCTGGTTGTGTGTTTCATCTAGCTGCCATAATTCCTCAGTAAAAGGCTGGATATATAAGATATAAAGACAGATATACGAGTCGGCTTCTCTAAGTGTAAAGTGATTATTTTGAAATAATTGTTTACATCCTGGCTTAACGTACAATATACACAAAAACAACAAACCTTTCTTTGGCAGCCATTTGAAGAAAACTTGTCTAGGATCAAAAACACTGCTTAGAATATTTGCTAAATATCTATTATGAAAAATTTGTTCTTGTAATTAAATAACAATGGCTTAAAAACAAAGAAAGGTACTAGGTTTTTGCAATAAAGTACATGGATATTGAAAAAACAAACTTTTCTCAAGTATTTCTCCTCTAATTTCTGGTAGAAATAGTATACTAGAAATAAAATATCTTAACTTACAAGTGGCTTTTCAGCAAAATATTACAGCTTAAGTCAATAATTGATTTTAAAATTCTCTAGTTCCACTGGCAGGTTTTTTTTCTTTTTTACTTATTACATGGAAAATGTCTTGTTCATCACATTAAATCCGATTCATCGTTTCCACCCAACTTGATTGATCAATTGATCCCATCAGTTATTAGGTTTAGAAAGAAGACTCTTGTTTGAGCAGCTTTTCATGTAAACTTTTTACAAAATAGATTATTTAATTAAAAGTATGTTATCTGCGTCTGAGATTAAAATTTGTTGATTTGAAAGATTTAAATCAACTCTTGCATTTATTGTTATTTTTGGGGACATGCTAGGCTAACAGTTAGCATAGACAGAACTGCGTATTCATGTCTACGGTTAGCATTAGCATAGCAACGCAACTCCTGTTTGAGTTGGAAAATAGTTCACTGTGAAACATCGAGGTGTACAAAGAAAATGTTATCAAGGGAACTGAATCTTTCCCAAGGTAGCAGCTGCTAACTTGAAGCTCAGCCGCTTCGCTGTTAGCTAGCAGCTCGTTTAAAATCTCCGGACGGTTAAAATGGCGGCCTGACCAATGTTTATGAAAATCTGCCCCCTTGTGGTCGGACAGTAGTCATGCAACCTGAAACATTTAGCAACAAGGGCTAAAATCACGTTGACAGCAACCAGGGGTCTTTTAATTTAAAAATGTACTAATTAATTGATTGTGCCTTTTTCAATTGTATCTGCTCAATTATAAATTAATTAAAGATGGAAGATTTAATTGAATTTTTTTAGAAAGGTGATCTGTCGTATTAAATAATATTAATTTATTTGTGTTGCTTTCCTTTGTTGGGCTTGAAGAACTTTTTTAATTTAATCAGCAATAATAAGATTTGAGTCACTATTTTTAGCGTTTGCTGTATTAATGGAAACTTTTGAGTAAAAGTAGCTGGATGTTTGTTGTTCTATGTACCACAATATTAAGATATTTAAAACATTTGATGTTGTTCCTTCATATTTTTTATTTAAAAAATATTTTATCTGTAAAAATGTCAACCTGATTGATAAAAATATCTCTATCTGGATTTTTATACATGTGCTTGCATTTGTCTGTTCTAACAAATATTTTAAATTGTTCTCAATAGTAAAGCAAAAATGTAAGCCATGCAATGAGATTGCAAACGCTTTGCTTACTGTGTGACAATAAATATGTTTCCTTTTGGCTTTAAGGATTTAGCTCATAAGCTAAAACTAATCTGTTCTTTGCTCAATTTTCTTCTGTCTGTTTAGATTTGGGGATAATAATCTATTTGCACTGGTTTTGCAGTTACTTTATTTATCCAGAACTTCACAACAAGCAAGTTGCACGAAACAAATTGCAGTTCTAGTGCTGAAAATACTTTCAATAACAACTTGAAAAGTTAAAAGTTTCTTGCAAACCACATTAAAATACAACAAGGCCGCCTCCTGTTCAAAAGTGAGACTTTGTGATTCTGCAGATATATGTTTCATAGAGTCAGACTTTGTCTTTCACCTTATTCTTTCAACTAAAACGAGAAAAAAATGTGTTGACAAAGTGTGTCCACACACAGGAGTCGTCACATATGCAAAAAATGTTAAGACCTGGACAAGCAAGTAATTTAACAGAACAGTTAAAGTGTACGTTCATGGGAGAAGTTGAGCAGCACAAGCCCTGCAGCAAAGATTAGCTGAAAATATGTCTGAAAGAATGGCAACAAATGTCCGAAAGATTGTGCAACAGTTCAGGGATAATTTCTGCATCGAGCTTATAGTGTGGCATCATCTCGGCTCGTGCTTTAAAACAAGAAGCACACAAATGTTATAATGATTAATTGATTTTTTTTCTTTACAGATTAATAGGATTACAAAATTGGAGTATTCTGCAGAATTTTTGAAACTAAAGCCTCTTTCATACAAGATTAGAAATAGTTTCAAATGCAGTTAAACAAATAATTCCATTCTTATTTTAAATAATAAAATAAACATTTTATTATCTAAATAACAGTAACAGCATTGCTTTAGGGAATTTGTAGCTAAAAAATATATTTAACACGTGAAAAGCTCAGCTCTTTCTATTAACTTTAATACAGTATATAGCCGATCTGTTGATTATTTTTTAAATTATTGATTAAAACAATAATTATTGATTTTTAAAAATTATTTAATATAGCATATTAGGTAAAAAGTTTGTCAATTAATCACCAAGGTCAGTTAGCTATTAATTGATTCCTAAATTAATTATTTTTTAATAACAACTGATTAATCAGACTAATTGATTAACAGTATTTTTTAAAAAAAATAAATAAATCTTTTTACTTTTATATTAATGCAAAGATGTGAAAACGTCCAATTTTCTCAAACACAGACGTGGGTTTATCCACTTATTAGGAGCCATTTTCAAAGAAAATAGATACATTTTCTGTTTTTGTAGCAACTAAACTATTGACGAATATTCACGACTAATCCGATTAATCGTGTAAAAGTAAAAACTCCTCAAAGTAATTTTTTTCTAAAGTTACTCAAGCAGATATAAGTAGTTGCTAGCCTTCTTCAGATGTATTTGGTAAAAGATAAATAATTTGGGTTGAACTGACAGCTTCACTGGTTGTTGTGGTCACACATCAAAGGCTGGGACTTTAGTCCGGTCGCCTCGTGAACGCGCGTCCTCCGTGCACGAGCAGCCCTGTTTGTTTGTGTTGAGAGATTGGAAATGGCGGAGAGCAGAGAGCAGAGCGATAACTTGGCTTAGCAAACGCAACTGCACCGCCACCGACACGCACAAACCCGCGAGCCTGATCCACGGAGTCCCCCGCCACTCGCTGCTGCCCACTGGACTCGCGCGGCCCCCACGGACGGCGTGGAAAACGGATATTTGGAGCGAGATTTAGCAAAAGCTCGGCTAGCTGGCTGAGCTAACCGAGCTAGCAGCCTGGCTAACTTCACGTCGTGTGTGATTTCGACCACGCAGGCTTGTTTGTCAACAAAAGCTGACGTTAAATTGACAGCGAGCCAGCTTACATACAACTTCAGGAAAGTTTCCAGATTAACCCACGCGTGTTTTTAACATGTTCGCGACGCTTGACCGCAGTATTATCAAGCTAAAGTAGGAGAGGATAAAAAAGTGAGACAGCTGAGTTGAGTATCCTTGCTGCGACCAGGCAGGAGGTTAAGCTGGTTAGCCAAGTTAGCCAACTGGCTTTGGTTTAAGCTGGGAAAGAATCAACGGAACCGGACGGATCCAAGCCGAACCGGAGCCCGAACAGGTAGGAGAAGCTCCAGCACATGTGAGAGATGCCTGGACGGCTCATGTGCTGCAAGGCCTCGGCTCATTGTTGAGTTTTTCTCTCCTCTCTCCGTTTTTCTCCCACTCCTGCTGGAAGTGGAACCTGCTCGGCTCCGGAGGGGCGTTTTGCTCCAGAGCAGGCGGCTGTTATGTAACGCGGAGCTGGGGGAGACGGCCTGAAGGTGTCGCAGCTCTTTTTGGGGGTTTCTGTAACCTGAACGCAAAGCTGAAAGAACACCTTGACCTCCTGACACATGGCATCTGAGGCTGTTTTAAAATGAGCCGCACAAGTCACTCAGGTTCACTGGAAAAACACTTAAAACATGCAGAATGTCTGGTTTAATTAGCATTAATTAGTGGAGTTTGTGTTGGTTTCTTCAGATATTTCATATAAAAACACATATAAATGAAAATAGGTTAACGTGTTAGAAAATTTGAGTTTCAAGTCTTTTCATCTGAAAGCATTTTAGGAAGTTTGAACATTTGGGCTGACAATAATAATAATGAAGGTTGGAAAATGTACCCGTTTCACATCAGTCTATATCTATTAGTTTTTTGTTATTGCAAATATCTGAAATGCTGACAAATTTGTCAGTATTTTTTTCAGTTATCTCTACCATGTTGATTTTTTTTAGTTTTATTTTTTAGCTGTTATGAAGCAAAGTGACAAATCCTTAATCTGCTGTTACACAACAGGTTGTTGCTAGGCAACCTAGGAATGAGTGAGTTGCTAGGTAACCAAAGAGGGAGTGAGTTAGTTGATTCCACTAACCTAACTTAGCTTGCTGTGAGAGGTTGAGCGACTGAAGCCTACATCTCCCAGAATGCTGTGGAGTTTAAATGATTGAATATTCTATTATTTGTTGATATTGATCAAGTATATTGCAAATGGGCTCAATAATTTCCAGAGACTTATTAATCCATTTTATTTATCTTTTTGGTTTTTATTTCCTTTTTGTTGTTTTGTTTTGGATATTTGACATATCCACCATACCAGTTCTAGTGTTAAGTGTTCTTAACAAAATTAAAGTTCATTTGATGATTTAAGTATCGCTGTATTTCGATATATTTTAAGGAGCTCAAACTTAAACTTGTGAAATGTTGACACAAAATCCAAAAAATGTTTATAGTAATTAATTTCAGGCTTTTTCCAAACAAAAAAAGCCTTGAAATTTAGTTATTCAGCCAAAAGGTCAAAATTAAAACTGTTGTACATAATATTTTATAATTTAAAGCACCAACAGAAGATAAAAAAATGAAGAAGGAAAAAGTAAATAAATTACTTTTCAAACTAAAAATTATAGTTAAATGCTAAAACTTCTTCCACTTGATGCAATCTAGATGGCTATTTTTTATGTTTTGATAGCAATATTTAGGATCCAATAAATCAACTATTAATGAAAAGTTATTTATTTCACAAACTCCATTCACATTATATAGATTAATTCCACCCAGGTTGATGTTTTCAAGCCTTTATTACTGTTAATTATTATTGCTGCTTGCAGCTAATAATAACAAATATCACATTGGACCAATAATAAGAAAGAAATACATTTATTGCAGAAATGTCAGCTTAATAAAAAGTATATAAAATACCTTCTAAAAGGTTTTAAGCTGATGATTATTACTCATAAAAACATTCTACTTTATTGAAAATGACTGTATTTGGTTGATTTGTACAAAAAAACCCCAAATGTCTTGCAGGGATTCATGAATGAATAAGGCTTGGTATGAAAAGCAAGGAGAGAAATGGATAAATACTTGTTTTAATTCTCAAAACTGCAACTTGAAATAATTAATAACGGCTGTGGATAGAAACTAGTTTGAGTCTAAATTGGTTGAAACTCAACATTCAGTTAACTGCTTTGATTGATGCATTAAAACTCAACTCTCCCACATTCTCTTGGTTTGTGAATGCATCAGTAAATGCACAGCCTTTCCTAGAATCCCCTGTTTTATCCTCATTGTGTCCTGATGCTTTGCAGCCATTTTGGAAGCGTTTGATCCGGGACCTTTAGATTAAACTGTGGTTTTGAGTGGTGGTCAATATCTTTTATCAACTGAATGTTTTTCTGTTTGTAACTGAGGCAAAAGAATCAATCCCAAGTTTCCCTTCAGACTCTGTTCAGGTCTCAAACATTCAACATCTTTATTTTCAGATATTTGAGCTAACACTAATGTTCTGAATCGTCTGTATATTTATTATTAAACATATTTTCTAAATGTTGCACTCAAAAAAGATATTTTATTGTACTGTAAATATAAATGCAGTATCACTGTAAATACTGGGTACATTTTAGCTGATTATTTGATTTCTGCTGTTTTTTATGCTGTTTTTTACAGCATAAAAGTATGTTTTAGATGGTAACTTTATTAAACTACTTCACTGGCGTTGTTTTGAAACTTAAACTAGGGATGCTTGACATATCTGTGGGCCGGTCAGTAAATGATGTATTGTTATTCTTTTAATTATTGGGATTGAAAAAACAGCAATATTAATATCGGGTATCAATACCAGCCCAGTACAAACTTAGCAGATGTCAACTAAAAGCAATTCTTTTTTTCTTATTCCATGAAATTTGTCTTCTGTGATTGGAATAAAAAATATCAGAATCAACATCAGTATCGGTCCGATAAGTAAAACCTTGCTGATGTGGTCAATTCTCAATGAATTGACTAAATATATGTTTAAAAAATAATTGTACTATTTCTCATATTTGTATGTTTAACATTTTTTACTTATTTTCTTTCTGTTAGTACCTTTTATCGTTATAATTAATTTAATTTCACTCATAAACGTGGCTCATTGATTTATTGGCTGATGTGTCAAAAGTCAACAATTCAAGAACAAAATCTAATTTAAAATATGTTAAATGCTTCAACAAACATTTCAATGTTTTTGTTAATTTAGCAGTTTAAAAATGAGAAATTTTGGACCAATATCCAATCCATGTGTAATTTTTAAGGAAAGTGAGGAGAAAATTAAAATTAGAAATCGGACTTGGTGTAAAAAAAAAAAAAAAAGGAATATTTTATGTTTAAACCACATCGGCTGCCTCTGGTCACTTTAACCGCTTTTAGTTAGTAAACCTCCCACCAGATACTTATAAGCACCTTGTTGCCGTGTGTGTGTGTGTGTGTGTGTGTGTGTGTGTGTTTCTGTAGGGGGAGATCATGTGGTATTTGTTTGGTCATGTGACTGTAATCGGAGGCTCGCTCCTCCTTGTTTTGTGTGTGAAGTGGCAGCAGGTGGATCGTTTGAGCAGCATCTGTAGTGTTTGTGTCCGAAGCGTCACAGCTGGGCCTCACCGAGCCGAGATGGAGCCCAGATAACAAGCAGGTTACGGAGTTCAGCTCGGGCCTCGCTTGTGTGGCTCAAAGTTTGTAACAACCATGAGCGTAAAGCTGTCTGTAAGCAACGAAACAAAGAGTTGTAAAGGATCAGGAGTTGCTCGCTATTTGGCTGATCTCATCAAACCTGCAGGGAAATCAAGTGATGCTCATATTGTCTGGAATTAAGCAGCTTGGGATTAACTTCACGAGTTTAAAAAGTGAGTTAAAGAACAGAGATGTGAATTGGCAGGTAGAATAAATCATTTCTCATTAAACATGAGGTGTGAAGACAAACCGTTGGCAGTGGGAGCCTTCCTCATCCTCCTCCTCCTCCTGTCTGAGCTCTGCGTCTGTATGGAGACTGAGCAGCCATTTTAGCAACCTGCCTGCCTGCCGCTGCTTTCTTCTGCAGGAGCTGCTTTAGGTGTTTGTGTTTTAAATCCCCAGGATGTCAGCGGACACGCTTCACTTTCATTTAGCTTCTCTGAATAATCCCCAGCATACTTGGTGGCAACTTTATCCTGCACAAGTTTTGATGGTTTTTTTATTTTTACTGAATATTTCCTCCTGTGGCCTCATTTTAGTCCAATATTTTTGAACAAAGTCAATGTTTTATTGAAAAATTTATTATTTGTTTATTTGCATATTTTATTCCCCCAAATCAAATGAATTGTTAGATTAATCAATTAATTGATAACTAAAACAGTTAATTTTGAATTGTCTTTCATATATCTGCAAAAAAATGTTTTTGGTCATTTGAACATTTGTAATCTGCCATATTTGCTTTACCAACTTTGAAATTATTTAACTTCTTCACTCCTTCAATTAACAGAATAAAATTTGTCACTGGTGCATTTTTCTCGTTTCCCCTTTCCTAATTTGTAAAGCCTCTGAACTGTTTTTACAGTGAATCACTAATGGAGAAGACTAAACATGTCCTAAAACCAGTAAACTGTAATTTTCCTGACATGTAGAGGCAAACATGAGAAACTATGTTTGCCTTGACTGCTATTTGAAATCAGTTAATGTTTCTGCCCTTGTCTTTGCTGCTTCTGCAGATAAATTAGTTATTCTCTCAGAAGATAGTGGACCTAAATTTAATTTGTTTTGATTTTTCTGTTTTCTTCGGTTTATTTTGAAGTGGAAAAATCAAAGAACGAAGCGTACATGAATTATGTAGAAAAAGAAGTGGTGTTGGGTGCGTTTCTGCTTCATTAGATATGTTTAAATCAAATTCGGTGCATAAATACTTATTATAACGGATCTGTTTTTTGATGTAGAAATAAAATCTGTGTATTACTGTAAGTGAATGACCTCTGGCACACATATTTTACATTCTCTGGTCTGTTTCTGACGTTATTGCCCGACCTTAAACTTTGTCCCTGTTGGTTACCGTATACAATCTCCCCGTATGCAGAACATAAACAGTGGCTCGGCCTTTGCTCTTTATTCTAGACACAAAACAATTTGGGGTTTTTTGCCCCGTCTCAGTTGAAACTTTCCCAGATAATTTCAGTTTGTAGTTATTATTGTCATATTTGTGCATAAACAGCAGAATAAAGGAAACAGACCTGTTTAAAATGCTTATTGAAATATTTTTGTTTTGTCATCAATATCTGTTAAATTGTGAAGGATTCATAAAGATAAAGGGTTAATCTCGATTATTTGATCAACTACTTATAGTTAGACTGCACACAGTAGCTGCATTTCAGGTTATTTTCTCCGGACGTGTTTATTGATCGATGGATTCTGCGCTTGGCAGTTGGCGGTTACCATGGCAACCGGTAACCGACAGCTCCTCGCCCTTCTTCGTTTGCCACGTTTAGTACTTTTTTTTAACTGTTAGCGTAGTTAATCTTGTGCATTTTATCTGTTCTAACTGCACATATGATTTATTGATTTATGTTGCTTTCATGTTTCAGATTCTGTTCTGTGCATTTTAGCTTTGAATCAAATCGCATTGAAATCAGTCTCAGCCCGAAAAGCAAAACTGTTTCCGCAATTAATCAAATATTATTTTAAAATTGCTACATAGATTTGATTCAATTTAAGGCTTTAATTGCATTAAAAATATGAAATTTAAGGACTGCAATTGATGATTATGTTATTCATTGATTGCTCTATTAAATGTTGTGAAGATTAATCGGATCAAAAGAATTGGCACATTTAGGATATTTCTTTTGTATGATATTATAAATGTAATACATTTTTTAAATAAAACATTTGTGCTCTATGCATTGAATGTTGATGGCATTATTAATATGAAAAATGTCGCTGAAAGCATTAAATTTGATGAGCAGAAGCCTTAAGCTAACCCGTTTGTGCTTCTAGAGGCCATGTTGTTTTTGTTTGGTCATGTGACCGATGTTGATGCCGACACACTGAGGCTGCCTTCTCAGCACCTGGCTGAGTCCTCCGCAAAATCAATTATTGCTGTCATTGATGTGTTTATTCACTGGAATGTGCATGACTGGATCTTATGATTATGTTATGAATGGTGGGACTAATTTGTACTGAATGCAGCCAACCGCACTACGCAGTTTGTTCTCTTCACACCTCCATAATGTCACATAGACCTTGCACTCACTGCAGGCACTGATAGACGAGGCATAGAAACTGTCACATTGTTCCAAAACAAACCAGCGGGAGCGCCAGTCCCGTCCAGGTTCAATAAACGGGGTGAAGGACAGACCGATTCATCTGAATTATGAACAAATCACAAGACTTTTGGTGTAAATTATGTTTAGTCTTCATTCAAAAGAGAAACTTATTCGAAATGTCCCTGCTAGTTTGTCAGTGCTTGGTAAAAGCAGCAGCAATGCCCAGGTAATGTCACAGTATTAGTGAAAGACCAGCTTCATTTCACCATTTCTGAATTAAATGCCAAATTTTTTCAAAAAATAGTTTGAAATATTATAAATCAGAGATGGATCAAGCACATTTTTGCACCTGATACAGATTTTTACTTTTCTTTACAGTCTGACTTGCTAATTTCAGCTTTCTGGACTAAGCCTCTTGCAAGCTCTTCTGTATGTAGCATAGTGCAGCAAACACTTCCTGCAGTAAAGGAAAACAGTTTCCATGATAGTTGCTTTGAATCCAACAGAAAGTAGAAATTTTAATTATACCCATTTATACAAATGAAGCATCTTTAACTTGTATCCTGATAAATACACAGACCAGAAGAGTTGAGATTTAATGTGTTTTAATTTACATGAGGAATATAAACAATCCAATGTTTCAGTATTTGGTCAACCGATTTTCTAAAATAACACCTGTATTATGCCTCGTTTCCTCAGAGCGGAGCGGTTCTATTTTGTCTGCTTCCATTGTAAAAGTGGCTTTTCAAACAGGATTGGCTTTAGCCATGCTCAGGATATTTTTTTATTTTGATGTTAGCACCTCCTACTGGTGGGCATTGGTACTGTTGGGTTTCCTATTGGACATGTCAAAAGTTGCTGTGGTTCAGCTCACTGTTCAGCCCGTTTCAATTGTAAAAGCGGCTTTTAAGATCAACCAGTAGCACACCGGCAATTTTAAAGACTTTTCTGCTTTTTATTGATGTTGTTATTTATGTTCTTATTCATCATGAACTCAAGGCAGTAAGATGATTATTCGAGTGGATTAGGGCTGCAGATTATTTTAGTAATCAATTAATACATCTATTATTCTGACGATTAAAAAAAGATGCATTCTCTAGAAAAGTTTTGGCTTAATTTCTGCTCTGAATATATTTTTCTTTTAGCGAGAAGCCTTGTTTTGATTTTCTATATTCTAGTTGACAGTAAATCATTCACGAAATTAGTTGACGATTATTTCAGTATTTGATTAATCACGATTAATTTGACTAATCGTTTCAGCCCTAGCCTGTATCGGTATAGGAAGGACTTTTTTAATCGATCTGACTGACGGTGTTTTCTCTCCTCCATATCAGAGGCCGGCTGGCTTCTCCCTGCACCTGGGATGGTGCCATGTGACAGTACGGCGGCGGAGCCCTAACCTCACCACCGGCGCTCCATCACCTCGACTTTAAGCCATTCGGCCTCCAGTGACCCCACCTGCAGCGTTAACCCCTTTTATCTGTGGAGAGAGCCCAGAAGAAGGCCCCCAAAGCCACCACATGACTCAGTCACTGGAGCCCTAGACCAAGTAGGTGCATCAGGTTGATCTATCCAGAATGTCTAAAATGTGTTTAGACTACAGTTGATAATCTGCTTCAGCGATCTGGTTTCAACTTCTACTCCTACATTTACAAATCAAACTGTAAATCAACTGTTTGGATCATAATCTTTTACAGTTTTGGCTGAATTACTGCTTTGAATATATACTCTAGTTATCAATGAATTGAGAGCTATTGATGATTACTTCAATAATCAACTAATAACGATTAATCCAAATATGCTTGTAAAAAAGAAAATAAGAGCTATAGACCATTTGAAAAATGCTGAAATCATTTCCCAGCCCCATTTATGTGTGTGAAGCAAAACTTATGAATGATCAGATTTTTATTGGATCGTGGAAATTAATAAAAAATTGCATCCTAAAAGCACAATATTTGAGCATTCCCTTCTTTCTGAAGCTATTTGAAGTTTGATCACCGAGTTTTGTTTTGTTTTTTGTTTTAGCCCAGAAAACACAACTCTTTGTTTCAGATATTTTTTTAAATTAAAATGTTAAATTTGATAATTAGTTTTTGTTTTGTTTGTTGGTCTGAACAATAACTTGACCCAAAAATTATTGCAAAAACGATGTTGTAATTTTTAAACCACTTTCAACTGATTTTACAGTAATACTAACGGCATATTAATGCAAGTACAAACTGTCAAAGGAAAAAAAAAACCTTTTAATTTCTAGAGAACATTTAACCGTCCAACTGGAAAACATTTCAAACAAAAAATATTCAAAACCACTGGAATAGTAATTCAAATAAATTATAAAGTCTCTGTAACCAAAATTACATCTAAAAAATATTAATCATTGAGCTTAGACTGGAAAATGAGCCAAAAGAGCCAGTCAGGACTTTTGTCAATTGAAAATATTTTTTATTGAATTTTTACATAAAATTTTGACATCTTGCACTTTAGCTGACAGAATGGAGAAGAGAAATCAATGCTATGTTTTAATAAAACACAGTAAATAAACTAAAATAAGCCCCCAACAATGCCATTTTGGCAGTTTGGACTTTTATAAAAAATGTAATAAATCTTCCGTCTCCATATTGGATGTCAAATGTTTGCAGCATTTTTCTAAATATTTAGTTTTCAAAATTAAATGGGGGCATTTCTTGTTATCTAAATGAAAATAATCGTTCTCATGTTCATTGATCATGTGATTGATTTATTGCATATCTTGACAGAAAGATAAAGCTGGATTTTGGTGAAGTTCAGGTTAATTGTTTTCGTAAATGTAGTTTACTTAACTTTTGCTTCTGTTCGTGGCGTTTCAGATCACAGTTGTGTTGATGATGGGAAAAAATAAACCTGGTCAGATTTCCATGCAAAATTCAGCAAAAAATCACCATAATTCTGACAAGGAAGTGAGACTGGGGTACAAGTGGGAGTTTAAGCTGCTGTACCTGAGTTTTCTGTTTATATGGTGGTATTTATCTGTAAGTAGCTGTTGCATAAATGAAGGAGCCTCTGTGGGTCTCTAACTTCAGACCGCGTACTCTATACAGCGAGGACTTTGGCTGCGGGTTGTGGTGGCTGTGGAGCTGTGTGCGGTCCAAGGTTATGTCTCACTGCCGGTAAACATCCTGGTTCTGGTCGACACAGATGGTGGGGAACAATGGACTGGAACTGGACAGAGGATTCAGTTGGAAAAATGAGGAACACCGCAGCGTTTTTCTCAGTTTATGCGTTTGGATGAAAATCTGTCATATCTAGCTTTAATTTTCTGGGTGAACTTTTTCTCACTGTTGTTTTACTTCCTCTGACTTCATTTTAAAACACAGTAGTGAAAAGTGACTGTAATCAATTCTTCCCCCTGTAAGCACGTCCTCACCAAAGAGGGTTACTGTTGGCCCAGACTGGAAGAGCTAAGTGGTGTTGTGTTCACTGACCAGAAAAAGATTAGATTCTGGAGCTTCTGATAATTAGATCATTTTAATGGTATTTAGTGTTTAGAAAGGTAATTTCTTTTAAAAATATATTCTTCTAAAAATTGTCCTCATCTCTAAGGACGAAGTGGTGGTGATCTATTGTATTTCCCAATTTGTGAAAAATTCACCTAATCGCAGTTTTTTTTCTGGAGCATATCTTAAATATTTGAAAATGCAGCTTGGAAAACTGAAATACCTCGGTGCAATGATAAGGAACGCATTCACACCTGCTTAGTCCAGTTTAATTGAACTCTAGTTTGTTTAGCAAGGTGTGAATTATGTGAAAAAGCAAACGCTAGTCCTTTTAAAAATCTGAATTGTGGTTTGGTTGAAGTGAACTCTGGTGCGGTTTGAATTAGTATGTGAACTCAAAGTTGACCGGAGCAGGAAGTGAACTGCACCGCAGGGCATTCTGGGTAAATGCAACCAAAACCAAAATGCTCGGCTAGTACTAGCGGAAGTAATAGTTCTATAGTATTTCGCCAACAACAACAGAGAAATCCTACATCCACTTCATTTTTGTTTACATTTTGGGAAGAAGGAAGTTGCGCTCAGTGTCTCGTTTTTGTCTAGTTTTCTTCAGTTCTCGTTGCAGCGCCCCCACAGGCGAGGAAGGGAACAGTTGCTATTTTGGTCCCCAATCGAACCCAATCGAACCAAATCTACCGGACAATAAGGCCTGAAAAAAACCCTTTCTGCTGCAGTTGTGCTAAAGTCCTGCTAATAAACCCAATAATAAACCTTTAAGCGTCTCAGAGTGAATAATTTACACGTTTAATAACAAAACTGAGCTCAGAGGGAGTAGAATGACTTCTGGTTTGTTATTTAAGTAAATTACTTTTTTAGTTCATAGAAGATTCATAATTAATTTACAAACTATGTCTATAAGTTATAAAATCCACCTGATAAAGGAGTTGGTTATGCTCTGCTTCATGTGAAAGCCACTTGCGGACATTTTCCCCAGCAAACCTGCACAAAACGAGCTGCTGCTGATTTCACCTGGTCCACATGACGATCAGCTCCTCAGAGCGTGATGAATAAAGGAGCTGGAGGTCTGGCTGAGGCTGTTTACTCTCTGCTTTATGTCCTGACATTCAGGAGGGGCCGGCCTTAGCAACAGTGACTGAGCAGCTTCTCAGAGGCTGAACCATCTCCCAACAGCAGAGAGGGGTGCGCACGTTTCACACTGAAACAATCTGGGAATCTCTTTTTATTTGAAGCTAATTATACATATTTGCAGCTTGAATTTGATAATTTATTGAATTTTCAATCAAAAATCGTTAGTTTTTCTTATGTAACTATCCCACACCTCTGCTGCTTTCATATGTTTTCATGATTTTTTTTGTTGAGAAAGTTCACAAATGAGGGCGTGAATGAACTATTCAGAGTCTGCCAGGTTTTTTTTAAAGATGCATCTTCAAATCATATTTCCCTCTCAGTCACAGCATGATGCTCCAAATTAGGATGATATTTAACCGTGGCATCCCTTCCCTCTTTTACCTCCTTCTCCTCCCACGATTTCTCTGATAAGCCTCCATCTCTCGCTGCCCACTCTCCACCTGGTGGTCTCTCCCTCGCTCCCCTTGCAATCCATACATTTGCACGCTTTTGGTTGCCTTTCTGTGTGATGGCAGCTTGCAGGATGGGAGGACGACGGAGGGAGAAACCCTAAAGAGGAGACGGTTGGTGTTTGTAATGGGGCGGCTGTGGATTTTACGTCTCAGAAGGCTGACTCTGCTGTCGCTGCTGCTGTTTGTTCTTCATCTTTGCTGACTGAAGGCTCAGTCCTCCTCTTCCTCCTCCTCCGTACGTCACTTACAGAGAGGAGGGCGGGAGAGGTCAGAAGCTGCAGGAGGCTGACCTCTTCTACAGGTGTGTGTTTGTGCGTGATAGGAGCTGCAAAGGTTTTGCGTCTGTGTGTTTTCTGCAAAACGTGACATGTGGGATGTGCTCAGCCTGCAGCTGTAACTACTGATGGTCACTCCAGTCACATGTTACTGGGTTTAAAAGTTGTTGAGAGCATTTTATTAAATGTTAAACTTATTGATCAGAGAAGGAAATTTATTTTATTTTGGAAATGAGGAGTATTTCTTGGATGTAGTCTTTTAATTTTAATTTAGTAATGTTTACAGATTTACAGTGAAAATGCATCAGTCTGGATAATTAAAACGATAGTTATTGTAAAATAAAGAATTATTTGCTCGGTAGAGTAAAAATAATCTCTGAATAGTCATTTTTATTTATAGAGACTTCATAATCTATTTGGATATTTGTGGTTTTTATTTATTTTTTTTGTTGGTTGTTTTTTTATTTTCTATATTTAATGTTTCTTCCGTTTTAAGTTCTTTATAAAGTTAAAGTTTATTTTCTGCTTGGAGAGTGAACCTGCATTACAAAGTTATTTTAAACATATTTCTTGAAAAATGGTCTCAAATCAAAAATATTGTTGTTTATTGCAATCATTTCTGGGCCAATTTTCCATCCAGTTATTGTTACACAATAACAAATTATGCACCAATCTGATATTAATGTCTGTATTGATCCTTGTATTGAAAAAAAAATCTAGATAACGGGAGATCTATTCAGTCTAACTCTATTCAATTCCTTTTTTAAATGAGAAAATAAACAATTTATTGCCTGAAATGCAACAGTAGCATTCCTTTAGAGAACGCTTGAGCAAAGGGTGCTTCTAGCAGCCACCCTTTTTGATTGACTTATTGATACGATGTAGATCTATTGATTATTTGTATTAACTGATTAATAACTGGACATGAAAAAAGTGCTTAATTAGACATTTTTTAAACATAATTTGAATCATTTGAACTAAAGGAATTATGGGAAGAACAGATTTACAGACACATTTTTTTGTCTCTTAATTCAAAATGTAGATATTTTTTGTACAGTTTTTTTTGCTTATTTATCGCTCTGAGTGTTTTATTAAATGTAATTTCTTCAGTCTCTGTCTTCTAGCTAACGATTAATCGACTGCTGAATTAGTTGAAGATTATTTCATCAGTCGATTAATCACAATTAATCTGATTAATCGTTTCAACCCTAAATCAGATCAAATCCCATAACATCCAAAATAGTTAAATTCACATCCAGTCACCAACAATATGCTTCTAATTTCAGTGAATTAAAACAGTTTGATTGTGTAATGCCGAATGGTGAAAGGTGACCCCCTTTGACTCTTTTTATTTTCTAATTTAAATAAAAAGCAGCTGTGATTCCCAACCCTCCAAACACGAAGCTGATGTTTGTGTTATCTGCTGAGCCGTAGTGGAGCTCTCGTTTTCCTGATGCCTCCGTTTTCTGCTGGAGGGGAGTGAGGGTGATTTGAGGTAAAAATGTAAACGAGGCTCATCAGGAAGAATTATTGTCCTGACAGCAGCTTGACCTCACAGCCATTCTTTATATTTCTGTAACAATCGTGGATTAAGAGGTTTCTGTTCTCTGTAGCTGATCAAACTTTTGAGATTTGTACTTAATATGACTACATTTTTTTAATTTGTTAAAAAAAAACTATTTTCTGTACTTTTGCTCTTTTTTGACGGTTTCTTCGCTTTAAATAAGCCGTTTTCCCCCTTGGAGATGCATGTTGATTAGAACCACTACAACATCAAATTTGTGACGGCAGCACAAGCGATTTGACTTTAATGCAACATTTGTTTTAATGGATCCTTCAGAAACCTTGTTAACTCCTGTATTTCGGCAAGTGTTGCAGCATTTCTGTTGCCATGTCAACCCTCCAGATGAAGCCACAGAGATGTTGCTGCTCAGATATTTCCCACTTTGGGCGCACGTTGATGAAGAATGTGAGAAAAATGACAAAAACCTTAAGGAGGATGTTGGACACGTTGAAGCTCTGGTCTGGATTTTGAAGTATTTTCCAGAATATTTGGTTCCAGTCTTCACTCAACCATATTTTCACACGTTTGGTTTTTTTTTTCCCTCACAAACTTCATGTTTAAAAACAGATGTGCAATAAATGAATCATTACTTTTGTGTTTATGTAAAAAAAAAAAAAAAAAAAAAAAAGAGTCAAATCAGGAAATTGTGAAACTGGCACCAGCAGCAAAGTGACCGGCGATCAAAGCATGCAGCCACAAAATATAAGAAAACCACAATAAGGTCAAATTTTCATCAAAATGCACTGAGCAGTTTTTCAAGAAAGCAAACTCTGATCCAAAGGAATGTGCAACTGAGTAAGAAAATTTGAAAATTTTACAAAATGCCCACATTTGTGCATTAAAAACAGGCTATTTACAATAAGTGAGAGCTCCAGAAACAGTGGAAATACCAGCAGGGACACAAGAACCTCCAGCAGTGATGGTTTTAGTCCGACAGTTGCTGGCAGGAAGGATCTGATATGCAGCCGCTTTGTGCATCCAGGATGCAGCAGTTTGTCATGAAAGCAGCTGGACTTTCCTGAAGTACCAATAAGTTTGGACAATGCTAACATAAACTTCAGGATGGAAACTTATGATTTAGTAATCAATTATTCTAACAATTAATCAATTAATTGGATAAAAAATGGGCACATTCTTTTTTTAAATAAGAAAATGAAGATTTTATTGCCTGAACTACAACATTGCTTTCGTGAAAACTTGATCATTTGTAGCAAAGGTTTAATCTGCAACTAACAAATTTCAGTCAACCTTTTCTGCTTGATATAGCTCTGCAGTGTAGGGGCAATATATTGATTATCTTTTTGATGAACTGATTAATAACTGAATGGCAAAATGTGCTTAATTGAGAATTGGTGTTTTTACTGAATTTTAACCAAAAATTGAAGCTAAAACTGTTTGGATAAAACATAGGTAGAGACAAAAAGGTTTATTGTTTTTTCTTTTAATCTTGAATTCAAGATATTTATATTTTTGCACAGTTTTGGCTTAATTGTTGCTCTGAATGTGTTGTTGGTTCAGCAAATGTCCTTTTTTAAGAGTCTGTAATCTCCAGTTGGAGATTAATCGAATACCAATGCAAATTGATGATTACTTCAACAATCACGATTAATCGTTTCAGCCCTATTTAATTTATCAATTGAACACAGATAAATTGCTGACACAGTAAAACCTGTCCAGCCGACTGAACAGATTTATAAACAAAAGCAGATAACAGATACAATCCACAACTCAGAAACATTTAGCTTGATTAAAGAAATGTAAAGTAATCCAGTGAGGCCATAAATGAGAAACATTACATAAAGCAAAGTTAGTAAATTCTCTTGTTTCCAGTTTCTATGCTGGAAATCAGCATGAAGCTTCATTATCTTGTGAAATTGTAGCTTTTTCCGCAGAGATGAAGATGACAGATTAGAGTAAATTGGACGACATCTTAGTTTAGTGTCTTCTGTCTTCGCTGCAATAATTTACCATGAAGGTTAACAAATCAAAATAATTTATGTCTGTGTGTTTGAGCGATCTGACTGATTTGTTGTGCTTGATCAGCTCTTAACTTGGTCTAAATGTCCCAAAGTTCTTACTGTACACTCAAAACTCAGAGGAAATTAAATAGATAAAAATACATTTTAATCTCAGCTTCATGTTTTATTTTTTAGCATCTTGAGCTAAAGCTAAAGATTTTACTGCTGCCTCTTATCAATTTGACCATATTACAGTTAAAATTATCAGTACGACTTTTGTTTGTTTGTTTGTTTGTTTTATTGTTTACTGATTGTCTTACTTTCCACCCAAAGCCACTTTGCCACAGTAAAACAATTAAAATTAAATAAAACCTGGAGATGTAGCTATTATTCATTTAGTGCAGAGCATCACAGCAAAGGAAGAATGAAGTAAAACAAAACACTTTTTCGCTCGGCTTCGCGACACGCAGATTCGTTACCATAGCAACTGGCGACAGGAGCTTTATATGTTTCAGGATTCAACACCAAAAAACACTCGAGTATTTCCCACACAAAGTACAGGACATGTAGTCGGTTTCAGTTTTAAGTTTTTAGACTTAAGAAGAGACTGCTGCGGTGGATCAGCTACCGCTGCTATTAGCTAAGCTAACACAGCAGCGGTAAATTAGCTGTTAGCTAATAGCTCATTTAAACACCTGCTGTACTGATGATCTGTCAGAGTTGGTGTTTAAATCACCTTTATTTTCAACTGAACCGAAGCACCAAATTCCACATCACATCTACATCTTGAGTTTGTCAAAGTCAAGCTAGCATAGCTGAAGTGCTTCCCTCTCCCTCGCCATTTATTTCTTCCTTAAAACTTTTTCCTGACCTTGTCATGTGGTTAACAATTTGTAGCAAAGCGCTGTGTCCTTTTTTTCTTATATATCAGGCATGCATTTAAGATTTAGCGCGTTACAGTGATAACCTGACAGCTAAAACCAATGCTAGTCATCGTGAGCGAGCAGCTTTTCGCCCTGGAACTGGGAGACGGGGGCAGGATCGTGACGTCACGCTGCACGGCGTCCATAGCCGTATATCAAGATTGTTTTAAAGTCATGGATGAACTCCATATTTTGATTTATGTCTTTTCTAATCTTGGAGGGTGTTTAATTACCTCCTGTATATCTCCCATACCTCCTTGGTCCACATGCAATAAATTTAAGTGTTGCTGTTATGCAAGTTTGAGCCTTTTAACTTTATTGCATATAACTGCGGCTGTTAGTGGTATTTCTTTAGGATATGTTTGTCATTTTTGTTTGTTTTTTTTGGCGATATGAGGATTTTCTTTTGAGAAATTACTCTTTAAAGTTATGGAGATGTTTTAATTAAAATGCAGGTTTCTCCTGTGTTTAGATCAGTCTAAGCTGAAAATGAGTGCGGTTGGGGAAAGCCCCCTGGACCCTGCCACGCCAGAGTCACGCAAGAGGAAGGGCTCGCCATGCGATACATCGGGGCAAAGGTAAGCATGCAGCAACGCTGCAGGCTGATAAACATTACGTCAACAGAGCTGAGGATCATGCAGGCTGTAAATCTTGCAGTGATGCGTGAAAACATGAACCCGATCACATGAAAACAACAGAAGGCTGCAGTTTGGGGTTCAGGCTGGGAGCTGATTGGCTGAGTGATCAGAGAAAACAGGAGTCACTCAAACTACTGCAGTGCTAAGAAATAAAAAGTGGAACTGCTTCATTTCCTGATGTTGTATATCTAATGCAGTTTGTTGGTTCGTCAGCTGGTTTTCTTTCCACCGTCTGCCCATTGACAATACTTCCTGCTGTGGCCGTTTCTCATAGACGCACTGTTCACACGTTTCCCACATACTGATCTGCAACTGATCAGCTGCACTGCATGTTTCTGGAACTGCAGTCCAAGAATGTGCTTCTGCACTGCAAAGCTCAAACTCACTAAGTATTTCTGATCTAATTTCAGTGGTAATATCTTAGTTTTGTCTTATTTGAGACAAAACTGACTTATAAGTAACTTTTCAGCAACAATAGAAGCTTGTTTTAAGTCAATAATTTCTTAATATTGATTGGAAAGTACTTGTTCCATTTGCAGATAATTTCAGTTAAATAATCGTCCAGTGCAATTATAACTCATTCATCAATATTAAGGAATGATTTATTTAAAACAAGCTCCTAAATCTGGCTGGAAAGCTACTGTAAGTTAATTTAAGTGTACTAAGATATTGCAGACTAAAAATACTTAAGTTTTTGCAGTGAGCAAAAATGTTCTTAATTTTAAGTTTCCAGTCTAAACATGTCAATACAGGGAGGATTTAACTGTTCATATGATGGAAATATGAAAATAAAAGGAGCAAAACTAACAGACATAAAGAAATCTAAAGTTTTTACTTTAAAAATACCCCAAAATCAGTACAAAATTTTTTATGGGTTTCTTTTCTGAAAAAAGTTTACTATCTTAACAAAATATAGAAACATTTTCCCTGAGAAACAAATCAGGTTGTTTTTCTCAATAGATAAAAATATCAAAAGTAATCAATACCCTGCTAGTTTCCGTCCTAGTAATCCTGTCAAAAATCAATTATGTTTGCCATTTCGGCTCAGAAATTCCCTTTTGATTATTTGTTTCCAAACTGCTAATAGATTAATTGACTGGTGGTGTTGGTTCTGGCAAACATCCATCTTCCCTGTCCAGTATTTCTCCCCGCTCAGCAGTTTGCCATGTGTTTCTCTCAGCAGGACGGTGAATTATTGAGGGTATTCTTGTCTGAGCACATCCTCCTGCTCCATCGCCAGCTTCCCATTTCTCACTTCTCTTCCTCCCGCTTCCTGTCGTTCACAGACGGCGTTTTGAAAGCTTCATTATTGAGTAATTAGGGAGTTTTTTTGCCTGCAGGGGCAGTTAATGCTTTAGTCCAGCTTCTAGGCAAACAGATCACAAAACCATAAAAATCATGTTAGATACACGTTTAAATACTCAATTCTGTCACGTTATTTAGTTTTCTTTCACGTAAACATAAATTAAAGGATTTAACTTGGCAAATAGATGTTTATCAACAGAATGCTGTGAGATCAGTAACAATTTCACAGAAGCAACTGTTGCTATCAGGGAAGGATTTTTGATGCAATTAAGCAATTTAAAATCTATTTATTTACAACTGAATAATACTAAAAAGGACAGGTCACCAGTCTGTCGCAAGGCAACACAGACACACACACTTAGAGAGCAATTAACCTGAGTCATGTTTTTGGATCGGAGGAAGCCGGAAAGAACCCACCATGAACAGGGAGAACATGGAAACTCCATGCAGAAAGACCCCGGGCCGGGAATCGAACCTTCTTCCTGCAAGGCAACAGTGCTACCAACTGCGTCACTGTGCAGCCCATCAATGTCTCTATACGTTCAATGGTGCAGGTTGTAACAGAAATGGCTGCCAGATTTTTTAAAAAGTGGGCAACGAGCGAGGAAGACATGTGGCAAAGGTCATCAGGCCAGGACTCGAACCTGCGACGGCCGCGTCAAGGACTAAGAACACCATATGTGGTTCTGCTTTAGTCCCCAGCCTTCAAGAACCTCTGATTTGACTTGAACTTATTCCTCAGTGACTTGATCTTCACTTGCCCTCAGTGGTCACTACTTTATTTTATTTATGTATTAATGAGATTTGTCAAGGACTCGTGATTTACAGCTCATTTGTTTGCTGCAGTGTGGAGAAGCGGAGGCGGGAGCTGGAGTGCCGCTACATCGAGGATCTGGCTGAGCTGGTGTCGTCCAACATGGGCGACATTGCCAGTGTGAGCGCCAAGCCGGACAAGTGCCACATCCTGAGGAGCACCGTGGACCAAATCCAGCAGATCAAGCGGCGGGAGCAGGGTGAGGAGAGCCTCGGCTTTAGAACCCCATGTAACCGTGACCAGCAAGAGGCTTCTGCGTCGATCTGAATCACTTTCCTCCTGACAGAGAAAGCAGCTCTTCTGTCTCCAGACGACGACGTGCAGAAGAGCGACGTCTCCTCTAGCAGTCAGGGTCTGGTGGAGAAAGAGGCGCTGGGGCCGATGCTGCTGGAGGTAAGCTGAGGAGGAGTTCGCCTTGGCCGTGTTTAGTCCGGTTCGTTTGGGGATCCGCGATCGGACCCTGATGCGCATCAGAAAAGCAAACTTAGTTATCGGTCCTATGAAAGTGAACTCTGGCGCAGATCGAATGCCAATGTGAACGCCAAGCAGATGGTCGATGCCTCCAAAAGCAGGAAGTGAAATACTGAGCAGGGCATTCTGGGTAAACACAACCAACGCAAAGGTGCAAGCCAGTTGAAGAAACGGCTCGTGTTCTTTTACCAAAGATAAAAATTTGCTAAAATTTGACGCCACTCCATTTTTGTTTACATTTTGAGAAGAAGGAAGTTACGCTCAGAATCGTCTTCAGAGGTTTTTGTTCCATTTCCTTCAGTGATTTTTGGTGTAGCGCCCCCACAGGCGAGGAGGGGAACAACTTTTTAAATTAGTCTGGTTCATTTGATACGGTGCAATATGAAAGCAAACTGAAAATGTAACAAATGTTGAAACGTTGATCCCCAATCGAACCGACTCTACCGGACTATCAGGTGTGAAAACGGCCTAAATACTCAGATTCTCCTCTGCTGCCTTCATCACTCTGCCTAAATGTTCATGCAGGCCCTGGACGGATTCTTCTTTGTGGTCAACCGCGAGGGCCGCATCGTCTTCGTTTCTGAGAACGTGATCGGTTACCTTGGATACACCCAGGAGGAGCTGATAAACTCGAGCGTCTACACCATCCTCCACGTGGGAGACCACAATGAATTTGTCCGCAATCTGCTGCCTAAAAGCCTCGGTGAGTGATCTCAGTCTGGATTCACAAGGAGAAGGAAGAAGAAGCAGGCAGAAAAGCTGAGAAAAAAGCGAAATGAAGTTCATTTTGTGCCTCTGCTCAGAGCTGCAAAGTAAATTTGGGGCATAAACTGTGCAGAGGAAGAGCAAACGTGGGCGAGTGTAATGAGAAACAATACCTTCATTCAGCGCAATGAAGTTATTTCACTGTTTGGTTTTGCAGAACAACCTTGAGGAGAGATTATAATGAACTGGGTGCAGCAAACGGCAAGGTCAAACAGCTGCATGTTTTCATTCCAACAGCTGCAGCCGTTAGAGCAGAACAGCCGTTTTCCCTGAGGAAAGGTGGAGACTCTCAAATAATTTACACGATCAATTATTTTCAGGTGAAGCCGAAGAGTTTTTGCAGCCCTAAAATATTCAAAACTTTAAACCGAAAGATTGGATCAGTTTATTTCTGTTGATCGATCTGCAGGTATTGTTTTCTAGAGTGATGCAAAATACAGAAAATGATGGATGGATGGATGGATAACTGTATCAGTGAACATGACATGAATGGTTGAATAAATAGATGTTGTTCTGTTCTCATGTTTAAAGTGTCTCTTCTTCTTGTCTCCGTTTCTCCGCCCGGCCAGTGAACGGCGCGCCGTGGCCGCAGGAAGCCGGCCGCAGGAGCAGCCACACCTTTAACTGTCGCATGCTGAAGCGGCCGCCGGACGAGGCGGACGCCGAGAACCAGGAGGCGCGGCAGCAGTATGAGATCATGCAGTGCTTCACCGTGTCGCAGCCGCGGCCCGTCCAGGAGGACGGAGACGGTTCGTCCTCCGTTCGTCCTTCGCCTGCAGTGAAACTTTCTCAAATTAAACCAAACAAGATTCACTCTGCATTTTTCTGAATCCCCGTCATGCCGACTATCTCAGGAATGAATCCAATTTAAAAAAATAATTGGTTTGGAACAACTTTATTTAGCCATGGTTGAAAGTTTAAAGTTTTTCTTGAAGTTTGATGTTTTTCTGGCCCTGCCGGTTGGAGCATCAGTAGACTGTCTCCACTGGTGCAGTGGCCTTGATAAATTCTGTTATGCAGTTTCTGCATTGCAGATTTTTGGCTGCTCAGCTCTCTGGGTCTTTTTGTCATTTTGGTCGGATCCGGCCTTGGAGGCTGTCAGGCTCCTTTCCTGTCGAAATGCAGGAATTTGTCCCCTTTAATTCTGCTCCTTTGAAAGAAAGTTACTTTTGACATGTAATTAATTTCTTTGAGGTTTTTTTTACGTTTCAGACTTGCAAAGCTGCCTGATCTGCATCGCCTGTCGCATTCCACGCACCGAGTCTTTTATTACAAAGCAGGACCCGACAGGTAAAATCTCCCACATCGTATGCAGGATCCCAACGGCGCTCCATTCATTCCACCTGGATTTTTCTAAATATTGTCCTGCCAATAAATTAAAATGTATCAATAATTCTTACTCAAAAGTGAGACAAATTTTCAATTTAGGTAAATTCTGCAATAATCTCTCCTTCTGCCCAAAGCTCCATTATAACCTTTGACCTCTTGTGCTTTAGTGGTTTTGTTGTGCTTCATTTAAACAGCAAAGACTCAAAGGTTCAACAGTGTATTAAGGCCGTTGTAGATTTAAAGAAACAAAAGGAAAACTCCACCAAAAATCAAGAAAATTTATGAGTTTGAAAAGTAAAAAAAATGCCAGAAGAAATTTGGGAGTTTTAAAACTCAAATGCTTTTAAACTCATAAAGTTCTGTGTTAAATTAAAAATTTCTGAGCTTTGTTGCAGATAATTTTGACTTTTCAGGCTGACACGTTTCCAAGTCTTTTGGAAAAACAAAATTGTGACATTTTTCTGGTAAATTTTCAAACTCAGACATTTTTGTGTTTTTTTTTTTTCTGGAAAGTTTCTGATGCTAAGTTCAGTTTTCAAATTTTTTTGGTGGAAATGTTTTCATTTTGTGTGTTTTTCTTTTCTTTTTTACCTGCAGTGGCCCTAGCACTGTTGTCCAAAGGTTCTCTTCAGTCTGTGCAATAAATAAATAATATCTGTCATTATCCATACAAAGGATTTCATCTCCACTAAATTTAATATCTGAATTTAAAGCCTTAAAATGTCTCAAATTCATATTAAAGACCAGGTTGGCCTTTAATATGTTAATTACCGCTCTTAAATTTTGTCTTGGCAAGACTGTTTAATCACCAATACTCTGTTTTATTTATGGCTGGACTTTTCTGTCAGGCAAAAGTTTGAGTCTCACCAATAACTCACTGCTAACGAACCTTTGCTAGCAAGCTAGCGTTTTTGTGCCTGTCGTGGCCAAGTGAAAATTTATGGCCAGTTAGCTGGGTGAAGCTCGTACATTTCTGTGAAGTTATAGGTCTAAAATTGAATTAATATAGGTCTTAAAAAGTCTTAATTTTGACATGTGATGAATAGCAATTAGAACATAAGTCTGATTGAATCCCCTAATTGGCGAAGAATCCTGCAAAATGTCCAAATGGGCAGGAAATCTCATAATTTTTCACTAGATTAATATACTTCCAAATAATTGGTCCTCAGCTTATCAGCTGCTGATCTTTTGTGTGTCTCTGTGATCCAGGGAAGATCATCTCCATAGAAACCAGCGCTCTGCGAGCGACAGGCCGGCCTGGCTGGGAGGACCTGGTCAGGAAGTGCATCTACGCGTTTTTTCAGCCGCAGGGCAAGGAGCCCTCGCATGCCAAGAAGCTGCTGCATGAAGGTGAGCAGCAACAAAACCCACTGACGCATCGAAATGCGTCTTATGCAGCATCATTAGCAGAAAACAGCAAACCGTCACGTTGCAGATGCTTCATCAATTAGAGACTCAACGTTTCAGACACAAAATGAAGAGTTAAAAGGATTATCAGCTTAATAAAGAATGTGTTTCACCGAAAACATTAATTTGAGTGAAAGGTCAAAGTGTGGCACCGAAAAGATAATACAAGTAAAACTTATAATGAATGGATTCTTTACAAATATAACACAATAAATGATTTTTAAAAATTTGGGTTGTAATTTTAATTATTTTTGTTATGGAATATGAAACTTTAGAGAATAAAATAAAATATCAACAATTTATTTTAGATCTAAAGTTGAGTGGAAGGAAAAAGTACAAAAATTACCACAAGAGAAATTTATATTGTACTGCTTCTTTACACATGGAAATATAATGAAATAAAATGTTGCAAGAATTTATTTATTTCTTGTAATTTTGATGAGTTTTGCTTGTAGAAAATAAAGAATTAGAAAATGTTGAGTGAAAGGAAGAAGTGTGGTAGCAGAAGGATGCCACAAGTGAGATGCAGAAGTACAATAATAAAAATATTTTTGTATTTTTGCTTATAAAATAATGAAAATGTAGAGAAAGTTGAGTCGGAGGAAAAAAACGTGTGAACAAAACAACATCCAGACAGATTAGAGAGACTTTGGGGACAAACGTAAAGTTGGTTTAACGTTTTTCTGTCTCTGTCAGTGATGGCGCACGGCACCGCCGTCAGCCCTCTGTACCGATTCACGCTGAGTGACGGGACGCCGCTCAGCGCTCAGACTCGCTGCAAGTTCTGCTGCCCACCAAAACCCGACGTTCAGCCCTTCATCATGGGCATCCACACTATTGACAGGTATCCCACCGACACCAACCAGCCCAGGTTCTCCTGCTGGAAACACAAATCCTCTGGATTTCATTCATGTTTTAGAACATTTTATACCAAGAAAGTTACTTGGATTTTTTAAAATTTGAAAAGTTTCCAGTGCGCTTGATTTAAAGTAGGGCTGCAGCTAACAATTACATTAGTAAATGATTAATTTATTGATTATTCTGACGACTAATCAAGCAATCGGATGATAACATCACTTATCGATCCAGTGAAACGTCTAATTGGATCATTAAATCCATTAATTAAACAATTACTTATTAAAAGAAGAATCTCCTATTAAGCACCTTTTTATTTATTAGTCAATGCAAGAAACAAAAAACAAATCAGCTGTTAAGAGTTGAAGGCTTGAAGAAATAGAGATTTTTATATGTTAAAAGTATTTTTGTCGATAAGTACAACTGATGAAGAGTAAAATAAAGGAATGTTATTTTTGCACTTTATGCAATAAAATGTTAATATTGTAATTGAGAAAGGAAATCAGTTTATTTGCATCTTTTAATTTATTTTTCAAATTGTGTTAAAAGGCTTAAATAAAAAATCTGATTGTCAGAATAAAAAAAATTAATTGCCAGATTATTGATGAATCATCAGAATTATAGATTATCTCCTAGATTGTTGGTTGAAATAATTATTGATTATCTGCCAGATTAATCAATCTTCAGAACAATTAAGTTTCAGTTTATTGACTAATCGTTTGAGTAAGAGATGAATTTCTAGATTATCTGTTAACTGACCGAATTATTAACTGCCAGATTAGTCATCAGAATCACCAATCGTAATAATAATGAATAAGTAATTAATGAAGTTTCAGCTCATTGATTAATCGTTATTAGTTATTGATGAATGGTGCTTCAAGGCTCTTTAAGTTAAGAAAACACCAGAATCGGCATCAATAAAAGGTTTTTTCTTGTAGATCCGTATCAGATCTGTTCCTTTATGAGTTTGGTGCAGCGTTCATTCTCTCTCTCTCTCTCTCTCTCTCAGGGAACACAACACTGCTAGCTCTCAGGAAAACACTAACCCCAGCCTTCCTCCGACCCCCAGCAGTATTGCTCACACCCCGTCCCGGTCCCCTTCGCTCCCCCCCGGCAGTAACTCAAACCAAGGCTCTGTCCTTCATGCCAACAACAGCGGACTCAACCCCTCCACACCAACAGGCTACCTGACGCCCAACCGGACGAACTGCCCCCAGGAGGTCAGCAGTCCCTCGGCTCTCAGCAGCCCTCACACAGCCACCTCTACCTCGTTTATATCGCCCAGGATGCCGCGAGCCAGTCCTGGGCTGGGGGGAAGCCCTCGGGTCCCGGGGAACCCCTTCTCCCCCTCCACGCCGGGGCTCCAGTCCCCGTCGGGGGCGCTGAGCAGCGGTGGGTCGGCAGGGTCTTTCCCCCTGTCGTCTCATGGACTTCAGAGACAAGCCAGTATGCCCACCGGCTCCTCCACTCGCCCGCTGTCGGCAAAGCCCCAAAAGGGAGCGGGAGAGGACTCGAATAAAGCCCCCCTTCCATCTGCCTCACCGCCGAGACTCAACCAGCTCCTGGACAGCAGCGTCACAGGAGCCGAATCCAACAACAACAACTCATCACCTCATCCTCCTCACCCCTCCCTGGGTCCTCAGTGCCCCGCTTCCCACAGCAGCCTGACGGAGCGGCACAAGATCCTGCACCGGCTGCTCCAGGACAGCAGTCCCAACGACGCCTCCTCCGCCGCCACCGCAGAGGACGAAGGGAATAAAAATGAAGTTGAGATCAAGAAGGAGCCGCCTGTCAGTCCGGCGCTGAGCACAGCGTCCCACAAGTCCAACTCCAGAGAGCCGCAGGACCATCAGTTACTGCGATTTCTCCTGGATACGGACGAAAAGGTGATTTTCATTCATTTCTTAATCTCTTTCACCAACAGCTTCTCAATGATTAATCAGATCAATCATGATTAATCATTTACTGAAACGATCGTCAACTAATTTAGTGATCAATTAATCGTCAGCTTTAATATACAGACTCAAAAAAGTCCAAATGCTGACAGAACAATCCACTCAGCAGTAAACAGTAACTAAAACAACAACACAAAAATATAAACATTTTGCATTTGACTTAAAAAATATGCTGAACCAAAAACTCCTTGTTTTTACCGGGTCCAACTTCACCTGGTGCAAATTCTGCAATTTAATCTCCTGTACCTTTTGCCGTCCAGTTATTAATCCAAAATAATCAATAAATCCTGTATTTATAATATTGTATAAAAAGGCTTACATAAAAAATGTGCAGAATTTGCCCATTTTTATCCAATTAATCGATTTATCATCAGAGTAAACAGTTAGTTGTCAGAATAATTAACAGATTACTCGTTAGTTATTGAACTGTCAGAGTGATCAGTCATCAAAATAATTGATTAATCATCAAAATACTAGAGTAACTGCCACATTAATCGTTCTAGTAATTGTTAGATTATTTAATTACTAACATAACTGTTGGCTTCAGCCCTAACTTCACCAAATGTGTCTGTGAAGGACTTGGGCGACCTTCCGCCTCCGTCAGCCCTGAGCCTCCAGACGGTCCGGGTGAAGGTGGAGAAGAGAGCCAGCGGCGACGGCCTCCCCTGCTCGGGCTCGTCCGTCCCAGCCGGCGGGACGCCCAAACCACCAGGAGTCCCTGTCGGCTCGGCGGGCGTCAGCCCCAAGTCCAGTCCTCTGGGAGAGAACCACAGAGACTCCACGGTACGCTGCAGCCTGAAACCAACGTTTATCGCTCTTCTTTCACGTTTCATCTCCTCTCATTTCATCCTGACAGATTCCACTTTCTAATTTTCTAATAAAGTCATTTATCATCTGAAAGGAGGATTTTGGACCACTGAGGAATCTCCCACTAATCCTTGAGTGCACTTTTTCCTTCCACTCAACTTTCTATGATATGCTTATTTTTCGTTGGGTTTTCATTAACGTTGCACCAACAATTCGTCCCCGATTTTCTTCATTTTGGGAGATCGGTGATCAGAAGATACTTGCATGTGAAGCTGATCTTAACTGCTTTGGCAAAAGTCTAAAGATGAACCACTGTTGTCTTCTGCGCTGCAGTGCGAGAGTTTTTATTGACGTGTCGTTTCTGCGTGTTTCCAGTTAACAGCAGTCGCCCCACTGAGACCAACTCAACCACTTTCTTGCTATATTCACCAACTTTCCAGACAAAAGAATTGGAATCGAGTTTTCATCATTTATAAGCGATAATCATCGAAATGAGAACAAAAACCGATATCAGGAGCCATTAAATCAAAATAAACCACAACAACAACCCGTTAACGATCCAGTTAACGACGCCATGTGAGTCATTTCTCAGCTCAGGAGTTTCCAGGAAGGCTGCGACTGACAGAAACATTTCCTTCTGGGAGCTTTTCATAAAAACACGACGACTGTTTATTTTCACGGACTTTGGAAGCCAATAATCCTTTACACTCGCATGGTAAAAAGTTATATGAAGTCCCGGTAATGTGCATAAAACTAACAGTGTCACCTTTGCATTATTTGGTAAATAGTAACTTTTTTTTTTTTTTTTTTTTGCAAAGTTTCATTGAAACTTGCATTAAAAGTAATATTCTGTAAATAATAACTCCTGAAAATAATCAACTTTTTTGATGCAAAATTCCATTAGAAGTATCAACTTTTCCATTTTCCGTCATTAATTAAATTTTTTGTGCAAATTTTAAAGTTGCATTTAAAATGTATTAAAAGTGTAAACTTTGTATTTGTTACATAATGACACTTTTAACGCAAAGTTGCATTAAAACTGTCAATTTGCAGTAATCTGCAATAAATGATTACATTTTAATCCAAAGTTGAATTAAAAGTTGCATAAAAAGTTCAGTGTTTATTGAATGAAACTTCATGACAACAGTTATAAACATTCACAGACTCCTTCATGCTTGTGTCAGGCTCTCTCCTCTAAATAAATGTTACCACTTTCCCGCCTGTCCACATGTTTAGATTTGCTCTGTTTGTCCGTAGTTATCTGTTGGACCCGCTGATCCGGACGCGCTCAGCCAGCTTCTGCCCGGCCTCAGAGGTCCGCTTGGAGCCAAACAGGGCAGCGAGGAGTCGGTGAATCCCGGCGGAGGCGCACAGCTCCACTCTCCCTCCTCGCAGCTCCCAGCTCCGCTCCAGTCCCCAGTGCCTCACCTCCAGTCGCCCTTGTCCCAGCCTCAGTCTGTCCCCCAGCTGCAGTCCCCGTCGCCACAGCTGCACTCCCCGTCCCACCAGGTCAAGCTGCAGTCCCCCACTCACCTGCAGCCCGGTGAGGTTTGCACTCCCCGCAACGTAAATGTGAAGAGAGAGCCGCCAGGGACTCCCAACAGAGGTACAGCCCTCCCTTTGTGTCGAAACTCGAGCAGTTTTTTTCTTTTTTTTCATGAAATGAATATTTACTTATTTTAGGTCCAAAACTTTAAAATGATTTTGCATTTTCTGTGTTAAAAGAAAATGTGTCTGGCCTTGAGTAAGTTACTCACAGTAGCAAATTTTGCTGGATAAATTGTCCCAGAATTTATTGCGACAAATGATAAAAAAAAAAATTGTTGCTTTAAAACCATTTTCAAATGATATGACAGCATCAGAATTGGAGAATACATTTTTAAAGATCAGTAAACTTTAATATCTTATGAACATCTAACCCCAGAACAGAAAGACATTTTAAATATCCAGAATAAATAAACTAAACAACAGAAGCAACAAATAAAATTCACTATAGAAATAGTTAACCAAAGCACCAAACAGAAGATTTTTTTCATCCAGATTTTGGTAGAAAGAGAGAAAACAGAGAAAAACAAGAAATCGTGCAAATGGAAATTGAGTTTGTTTTATTTATCATACGATTAATTGATTTATTGAGACAGGCCGAGACTCGATTAAAGCGGACTGAACAGAACCGATGTGGCCTCTTGACCTTTGTGTTCTGGTTTCAGGACTTGTTGATGGCGTCCCGACCTCAGGCTGCAGCCTCCAGACACAGCCATCGTTTGATTTTTGCAACCCTGCCACTCCAAGCCAACAACAGGGAGACCTCTTCCAGACCCCCAAGGATAGCAGCCCTTTTCCGGAGACCGAAGTCATCAACCCTTTTGCTCCGAGTACTGGTACAGAAGAACTAAAGAACCAGTCAAAATGATAAAAACAATAAAAACACAATTTAACTGATTTCAAATGAAGAGAAACTTGCACTTTCTTAGCCAGTTTTCTATAATCTGTTACACACTTGAAACTTTTCCAACTGTCTGACAGCCAGATCAGATAAAAGTTCTGAAATTCTTCTCCAGGGCCGACAAAGATGGATGTGGGAGATTCCCAGTTCCAGCCTCTGGCTCTGACTGACACTTTGTCTTTTGATGGACATGGAGCTCCTTTACAATCCTCCTTAGCGTCACCACAAGAGTAAGTGCAAGTATTGACACAGTTTATTGTCGTATTTTAATTAACAGGTTTGTCTCTGCAGGAGTTTTGCTCCAATATTTCTGCCTGAACATTCGGGCAGAAATAATAATCAAAAAAACTTTGACCCTGATCATCATATTTTTGAAGTGACTCTCTGGTCAAAGTACTTAACTGGTTCAAACTTAAAGAACTTTCTTGTGTCAATAGTTAATTTTTCATCGGAGCTGAAAGAATTACATGTGGCGTTCCCCAAGGTTCTTTCTTGGACCCCTCTTATTTAATACCGACATGCTCCCACTAACCCTGATTATAAAAAGGAATGAGATTAGCCATCACAGCTGTCCAGATGAGAAGGTCAGGTTCAAAGGTCAATAAAGGAGCCATGTTGTGACGACTTCCTGGAACTTCAGAAAGAGCAGCAGTTTCTTAAAGAGACAGCGGCCCAATTTCAGTGTGTTAAAACACGACTTCAAATGTTTTTTAAATCATATTTAGCATGCAGCATTTTTATAACAACTGAAGGCAACAGAGTCACTTGATTGTGCAATAAAATCAAGCATAATTCTGCCCCTTCAAAGTCCGCCCAGGTCTTCTGGTTCTGGTTCTGGTCTGCTCTGTGTCTCCAGAACCAAACCTGGAGAGGCAGCATTCAGCTTCTATGCACCACAGATCTGGAACAAACTTCCAGAAAACTGTGTAACAACCAAAAGACTGAGTTTCTTTAAATGAAAGCCAGAAAACCCATTTGTTTAGAGCTTCATTAATAATAACTGGAATATCATTAGTTTTATTCCAGTTTGTTACTCAAATAAACCAAACTTAATCACTTATTCCTATTAGGACGTATTCTCCTTCTTTTCCCTCATTGGGCCACATAATCATGCATTATTCTGAAGTGTCTTATGATTTCTATGCTAATATTAAACTCTAATGGCCGTTAGCTGTGTTTTTTGTTCTGCATGATGTAATCTGACTCTGTTTCCGGGAGCAGACAGCGTGTGCCGTGTACGCTGGAGGAAGAGCTGGGCCCGCCGACCACGCCTGAAGCCCGAAACGATGAGAAGGCTCTGATCGAGCAGCTCGTGTCCTTCCTGAGCGGGACGGACGAGAGCGAACTGGCCGAACTGGACAAGGCCCTGGGTATCGACAAACTGGTTCAGGTAACCCAGTAAACGCCTTGAATTGGCTGGAAATGATGCAGAAAATGGAGGAAAACAAAAACACAGGGTCAGCTTCAGGGTTTGAACCGATGGTTAAAATACTGGAAAATACCTGAATTTCAGTTAGATGTTTTCAAGGTTTTGATTTCTGCATAATGTTCTTGAATCAGACTAAACTGGTTTGAAGTCAGAATTAGAGATTTGTTTTAGTCTTCCTGCATTTAATCTGAGATAATTTACCTGCCAGCACACAGCTTCAGTTATTACAGCTGGAAACCAGAGATCTCTTAACATTCAGAGTCACATAAAGACGGTTACAAAGTCAACCTTCTATCAGCTGGATAGAATCCGAATTTAAGATTTTTAAGGCTTTTTCAGTCAGTTTTATGTGTTTACAACTTGTTTCTTTGTGAAAATCTTTGACTTTATTTGTTTTTTTCTTAATTCTTTCAATGCAGCAGTTGAATACATGGTCAAATCATAATAAATGCAATTTTCCCCCCCTGCAGGGTGGCTGCTTTGACCCTTTTCCCCAAAATTTCCCACCCCAGCAACCCACTGCCACCCCGGTTTCCATAGATCCCAAACCGCCCACCTACGCCTCCCAGTTCCCTCCGGCGTCACAGGCTCTATTTCCTCCAGAGCTGGCCGCGGTGGGGCAGCAGGGCGTGACATTCGGAGCCCCCCGCGGGGCTTTCCCCCTGGGGCTGAGGCCCGGCATGACCAGGCCGCAGGGAATGGGCCCCCAGCTCAGGCTGCCGCCCAATCAACTGCGGCTGCAGCTGCAGCAGAGGCTGCAGGGCCCGCAGCAGGTGAGCCTGTCGCTGCTTACGCTGCGTCTTATCGATTCAGAGCTTTTAATGTCTTGAGTCACTTCTGTGCCTAATGCATAGAAACATTATGGATGTAATTTATTTACGGTTGTAGTGCTGTTAACAAAAGGACAAAGTGTTATCCGTAACAAGAGTCAGACAGAAACACTCGTACTTCTTTCGGTGGTATTGATTTGCTGCCCTTTGTGTCCGTCTGAGTCACACTTCATCATGACGAGTCTCCTTTCTTTTCCTCATATTGATTAAGAAGCTCTTAGAGAGAGCTCCACTTCCCGCCTCACTAATATCCATCTCATCCTGTCGGACTCTTTACTTATTTATTTTAAAGAGGACCTGTTTTGCAAACCTCACATTTTGCATCAGAGAACTCCCATTGGTTCTCCATTTATTACTCAACATTGTTGGTAATAAATGCTTTTGTTTTCCTGGCAGTGAACTTCCTGTAAGATTTTTCTACTTTTTTCGCTTTAAACGAAGGCATCTGGGTAAACGAACTTCCTGAAGTATTCATACCTCTTCCGTCATTTTGTCCCTTTACAACCAGTGATACTTTTTGGCAACAAGTCAATGTCGATTTGGTGTCTGGAAAATGAGCCGTTTCAAAAACCTCCCTATTGTTAAGTCACATTCTGCGTGCACTGTGCAGTTGCCTAACAACATCAAAAGACTTCCGCCTGTCACCTAGCAACCACAGCAGAGCTCCAGCATGTTTGGTCAGCTGGTTTTACTGCTGTATGCGCTGTACAATGTCTGCTGGGGGAAAAAAAGCAACCCTCCTACTGCCATCCAGAAACTAGATTATAGGAGATTGGCTTTGCAGGAGGCTCCACTTCTGCTTTTCAAAGATCTACGGTTGTATAATTGCGCATCTGTTTGCAACATTTTACACACATGTGAGTGTAAACTTTGATTTTGAGGGGGCGTGGCCAGCAGCCACTTATTTTGAGTAACAGAGCAATAAAACAGTTTAAAATATGCTGAACTGACCAGATTAAAATCTCGTTATCCAATGATGAGTTTGTGCACAAAAATGTAAATGTAAAATGTTTTGTTTAGCCCTGAGACCTATCCTGTTCAAGGAAGCAAAGTAGTTCACTTTTAACAGGCAAATTTCTTCTTTCTTTTTATTTTCAGCTCCAGAACCGGCTGGCAGCCATAAATTCATTCTCAGGAGGACCCCAGCAAGTGAACATGGGGGTCCGACAGGCGGTCCAGCTACCCCAAATGTCCTCACAGGTCAGTCAGGACATTATCTCTCTAAAATATAAAAACCAGACGTTGCAGCTAAATGTACTAATGGCGTAGAAACAACACGGTGTTTATCCGTCATCATTAGTGGCCTTGCTGACTAGCCTTAGCATTCACAGCACACTTTGCTAGCTGCAGCATAGCAAAGAGCTAGGGACGGAGGGTGATTAACAGCGCTAAGACCCGCCCCCTGGCTCTGATTGGTTGTTTCTGATTTGCACAGGGACAATGCAGAAGAGCTCATTTTTTTCTTTACATTTATTTTATTTGTTGTTTCTGTTATTTTGTTTTATTTATTTTGGATATTTAGAATTTCTTCCAGGCCTGGTGTAAAGTATTCATTAGAAGGTAAAGTTTGTTTATTTTTGACAACATGGTCAATTCAAATATAATTTATAATATCTGGGTAGCAGAGGCAGAATTCTATAGTAATATATCATGTTTGCAAGCTCTGCGGATCCAACTCATAGCTTTTGCTGCTGCTCTTTAATCTCTGTCGTTGCAGAGAGATGTTGGAGAAGGGGATGTTCACAATAAATACAATTTAAAATATCTGAGAAGCAGAGGTGAAATCCAATAGTAGCATGTCTGTGATGACATTATCACTGCGAATCCACATTATTTGCTTTTGTTGTCTTTCTTTAAGTGAGATGAGAGATGTTGGAGTAGGGGATATGATGGCAGTTTGAACATTCTCCTCTTATTGACTTAAAACAACCTCCTATGTCTTGCTGGAAAGTTAGTTTTGTCTCATTTCACGTTTATTCAGATAAACTTGACCAAAATGACTTTGTAATATTTGGTGTTTTGCAGTGCAATAACGTTTGGGACAAATTTGGTTTGTAGAAGCTAAATTTGTTGTGTTGTAAATTGCTTTAGCAGCCGCCACTGAATGCCCAGATGCTAGCGCAGCGTCAGAGGGAGCTCTACAGCATCCACCACCGGCAGCAGCAGCTCCTCCAGCACAAGGTCAGGCTCATGAGACAGAACATGGTGGCGGGCGCGCCGGCCGGGGGCCCGGGAGCCCCCAGGACCCCCAAAGGCTCCCCGACGACGTCTCAGCAGCAGTTCAGCTTCCCGCCGGGGTTTGCCCCAATGGCGGGCAGCACCCCTACCTCACCGAGTCACTTCAGCTCCGCACCGGGGGCCCCGTTGGACACCAAGATGTCCGCCAGGGGGCCCCTGACCAACCAGGCGCTGCTGGGTGGCTTACAGGGCCAGTTTGACGGCGCCGGCAACCCGATGATGCAGCAAGGGCTGTTTCAGCAGTTTGGAGGGTCTGGTGAGTTCAAGGAAGCTGGGATATTAAGGAGTTCAGGGTTCATCTAAGGTCAGGACCTGAAGACAAAACACTGGAAAAGATAGTTTACAGACTCTTTCTTATATCCGTCAATCGCTTCATTCATCCCTTCATCCAAATTCGTCTGTCCAGTAGCCAACTAGCAACCTTTTTGTCCAATTCGCATGTCTTTCTTTCTATTCTTTTTTCTGATATTCATTTCTTCCTGTCTCTCCTTTTGTCCAACATTAATTTCCTTCTATCTTTGCTCAGTCATTTGTCTTTTCCTCTGTTTGAGCACTTTTTGCATCTCGGTTCTTATTTCATGTTTTCTTCAGCCTATATGCTTTTAAATGTCTTAAAAAGTTAAATGTTGCATTTACACTTTGAAAATCCTCAAAAAAACTAGTCTGAGATTTGATTCTGAAAATGTTTTGATATTTTGAGATAGAAATATATCTTAAAAGAAGTTCCAGACACAATAAAGACATATTTTATAAGCAGACATTTTACAGCTGGGTTCCAGTTTTGTGATGAAACGGTGTCTTTGCCACAGCTGCGGTGCAACAAGACCCCCCATTTCCTCCTGAGATGAGCCCCACAAGTCCATTGTTATCACCTCAGAACTCCACCTCCCAGAGTCCCCTGCTTCAGCAGACACCAACTCCTGGCTACCAGTCACCAGACATGAAGAGCTGGCAGCAGACAGGCCTGGGCAGGTAAGGACTCTCTTTCATTATCGACGCTTTTCTCATGAATGCATGGCTTGTATTACATTGAGTCTGAACTCCTTTCTGCTCCTACAGCCTGTTCAGTCAGTCAGGACAGAGTGCAGGGCAGGCGTTTGGCCAGCAGGGGGTGTACAACAACATGAGCATCACAGTCTCCATGGCTGGAGGCTCAGGCGGCGTCAGCTCTTTACCTCCCATGGGGCAAGCGGTTGGGATGAGCAACAGTAACCTCAACAACGTCAGCGCAGTGTGCAGCGACCAGCAGGTTGGTCAGACCGACACGCTGATGGTTCGAAAGATGTTGGAGTAGGGGACACGGTCAGTTCAGTTTCAAAAATACATGATTTATTCCAATTGGAAATTAAATGTAGTTGTGACTCATAACATCCGAGTATTTTCTAAAAGTGGTTGTTGATGGTGAAGCTGTGTTGCGATCAGCGTCGCTACAACTAACTGAAGAGACGTAGCGACGCTTACAGTTCGTAGCATGTCATCACTAAGTGCTAGCAGCTCAAATTTAGGGCAGCGTTGGTGATATTTAACAAGTCTGGATGACATCATCAGTGGTTGCCAACTACTGATGGCATTTGATTTCTTTCTGGACAGAGAGATGTTGGAGTAGGGGATATGGTCAATTCAAATTAAAAAATATTTCATAATATCCAGGCAGCAGAGGCAAAATGCAATGGTAACATGTCCTTGATGATAACATCAGTTGTTAGCTAGCTCTACTTTTGCTGCGCCTCTTTAAAGTTCTGTCTGAGCGGAGAGATGTTGGAGTAGGGGATATGATGATGGTTTGAACTTCCTCGTCCGTCCACGAATCCTCCTTTTCAACTCTTTGCTTCTGTGTCTGCAGGTGCAGCAGGTCCAGGTGTTTGCTGACGTCCAGTGCACGGTGAACCTCGTCGGGAGCGACTCCTACCTGAACCAGGGCTCGATGGGGGCTGCGGCTCCCCAGAAGGGCCCGGTTCCCCAGGGCTCGCAGACCTCCCAGGCCCAGCAGAAGAGCCTCCTGCAGCAGCTCCTCACTGAGTGACGCCTGCCCCATCCCGTCACCTCTCCTGCTCCCTCCCACTGTTTTTTTACCACCGCCGCTGCTTTGGAGGCCGGCGCATCAGACCCATCGCTGTCTCTGTCTCACCTTTCGGACCGGACGGAGTCAGCGGGTGTCGGTGGAGGGGCCTGGTCACTTCACCGGGCCAGAACTTAAAGGAGCAGCGGTGTTATTTAAACCTGCCTGTCTAATCTGTCTGACAACCTGTCTGTCTGCCTCAGCCTATTAAAGGCAGTGTTGTCTTGCTGCTCATTTCTCGGTGACCTACTTCCTGCTTCCTGACCCAAGACAAAACAACTGCGTCGTCATTGTAGATTTGCCAGGTTTTCGTCACTGTCGAATCAGGGCCGACCTCCTCTTTCCTTCTTTCTTTCTTCCTTTCTTTCTTCCTTTCTTTGTTTCTTTTTTGTTTTTTCTGTCTTGATGACGGGAACGCCCGCAACATCCGCAGCACCTCTGGCTTTTTATCCCTTTGTTTGTGTCGTTTCTGTTCGTCTCTTTCTCTCTCAGCGATGTGGGAATGTTAAGGTTTCAGACCTCAGCGGCATTGTGGGATAGAAGCTCAGTATCAGCTGGTTCTGGGACTGGTCCTCTCTATCTGCTGCAGTGCCTGGTGGAAGTGCGAGTTTCTCCCAAGCTCTGCTTCTTCTTTTTTTTTTTTTTTTTTTTTCTATTCTGGTTTTATTTTTTATGTTTTGGGTTGTTTAGAAAAAAAAAAGTCTGCTCTCTCTCCTTCATTATCTTCATCATTACGACCTCCAGAACAAGCTTTGACACCAACCGGGACGGACAGATGAGTGGGAGTCAGAGGGGATGCTGCTCAGTTTTGAATTTAATGTCTTTCTTTATTTTTTTTTTCTGTCAGAGTATAAAAACAGACTGTTATGATTATTTAACTGTTTTGTCCGTCACATTTAGCCTCACCTCAGCAGATGTGAATCCAGAAGCCCGGCAGGGTTCTTCCTCTCCTCCTCTCGTTCTCTTTCACGGTTCCTCTCAGCCTATCAGTGTTGTTTGCCACGTGCATCATGCAGGCGGGTAGTATTTGTACATTACAGAAGGACAAAGACTTTGGGGTGAGCTAACCTATTATCTTGTAACTGCTTTCCTTTCGAGATAAAAACAAATGTAATTAATTGAATACTCAGAAAAAGAAACATGTATAATTTGATTCGATCCATTTATTTTTGTTTGTTTTTATTAGATTTAAATAAGTTCTAATGATGTCTCCTCATTTTTTAAATATTTTTTGACATATTGTGACACAGCTACATGTTGCAGTGGAGGAGGAAGTTATTCCAGCTTCTAAAAATGTGAAATTTTAAGCGATTTGACTTTGGAAAAAAATTAGATATTAGTGGCTCCCTTTTTCTTTTTTTTTCTTTTTTTTCCAAACATAAATAGTTTTATTTTCCAGGGAGCTAGTTAGCCATTTTTATTTTTGCTTTCTCCTGTTTTTGTACAAAAAACAGCACATTTGTTTGTAACCATTGTATAAAAATTATAATAATAGCTCAAGTCGCATCGTTTGCTGCCCTGTGCCGCAGCAAATGACGCGCTTTCCGTTATTGTTCCCATATAAGATGAAATTTAAGTAGAGGCTTTAGCTTTAGAACTTCCTAACAAAGATTTGTGATTGGTGATTAATTTAAAGATGTCAGGAATTTGAATCGAGCTTTTTAAACCGTGTTCATCCAATCGGGAATTCCTCTCCCTCCGCCTCTGATGACGTCACTCCGCTGGCTGCTCACATGTACAGTTTTCTGTTGACTACTGTTGATCGGTCATACACTGTCTCTCAAAGTCATAACAGACACAAGGTTTGAAAATGAGAAAGAAAATCCACTTTTTGTTATATAAAAACATCCCTGCTGAGACGTTGCCTTTAAATATGTTAAATTGTTGCAGAAGTAGGAAAAAAAAATGCAGTTTTCATTTTATATTGAAATGAATCCAGAAGCATCCAGTGGGAAATTAGTGAATTATTATTTCTCTTCCTTCCTGATGGATTGGAGGCAAGAGGCGTCACATTCACTCGATAAAAAATAAACTTTTACTCAAATTCCAACCTATTTCCGGTTATAATTAGGTGAATTGCGGCTTTAAACCCTGAAATATTATGCAAAACTTACATAACGATCATATTTCAAGTCGACATTCCACTTGTTAACTCCTCCAGTGATGCTGTGTGAGGCGGAAATCACTTTGCTCTGTTTATCAGTTTCAAACCAGCAATTAAAATCAACCCGAATCAAACTTTAAATTAATTCAGCAAACCAACAGAAATGTTCCTGTTTGTGTTCAAATTTTGACCGTTTTTTGGGACAAAGGCCACAAATAGACTTAATATCGATCCATGTTTCACCTCAGATGTGTTTATGTGGGCGAACAATCAGTAAATTGTCTTAGAGGAGAAATGGTTTTTAGCTAGCTGTGTTTCCATTTAATTGCAAAGTTTGATATTTTGAAAATTAAATTGCTTAGTTTAGAAAAAGTAAATTGGTTTACTTGAAGGATTTTTTTTGTTTGTTTTTTTGTTTTTTTCGGCCATATCAAAATTTGTTTATTTGCTAAACTGCAACAGAAATACTTTTTGCGTCACACGAGTCACATGACTAACAACCAGATATTGACACTGATGGAAACCATGAAGAAGAAGACAGGAAGTGGTAGGATGATGATGTTTCTGAATAATTCATATGTGATTTAAATTTTGTTTCTTATTTTCAAAAACATGGAAATTGCAAAATTGTGTTTTTAGACATTAGCGGAATATTTACAAGTTTTGCGTATATTTGTAATGGAAACGCAGCTACTGATTACCAGACAAAATAACTTTTTAGATAAATTGCATTTGATCCCTACTTAATTTTCCACCTAATTAATGTATTTTTACGAAACAAAAAAAGAAGCTAATGGTTTTCCAGATGTCACCCAGAGATTATATTTATATTTTCTATTTTTTTAAAAGATTTCAAAATGTCAGCCCTCATTTGCAAACATTTAAATTCAAGTTCTGAAGTTGATTTTACTGGCAAATTGCAGCAAAATGTTTTTAAATGTGTGCAACAGATCTGAATGCAAAGTGTGTCGCGTTATTAAACAGCAGACATTTCCCCACACACAGCATCGCTCCTCTTTCTCTTTCCTGCATGGAAAAGGCATTCCCAAATGGAAACGGTTTCCTCTACAGTCCGGATAATAAACGGAGACACTCAGCAGCTTTAACATGCCAAACACACCCAAAAACAAAAAGGTCAAATGTTTTGTTATGCAACAGCCTTTCAGTGCAAAAAAACAAAAAACAAACAGCAGTCCCTCCTTCCTCACTACAGTTCGCTGGTATCGGGTTTTTAACATTTGTCTCATGATGTTAATGTATATAACAGAAATGTGAATGCATATTTGTTCAGAATCAACAGAAAAAAAACTAGCTCCGAGTTTGTGGTAAATAACTACTCGCCTCTATCATGTTTTTATTTTTCTACCTTCTTATTTTGTTTTAAAGATGATGTATGTTTGTATGTGAGTGTGTGTGTGTGTGTGTAAGCGATTAATACTGTATATCTGGTGTTCTCTGAGATTGAAACAGACAAAGATGTCCTGTTCGGTTTCTCTTTTTGACTCTTTCAGATCCTGCACAGTTACCTGTGGGTGTTTTATTCAGATAAACTATGCCAGAGAATGGTTTGTTTTTATTTTTTAAAGCGACTGCTGAATGTGATTTTACTGAGAGAAAGAGAGAGAGAGAGAAGCGGTGTGGACTGGCTTTTTGTACGGGTTAATTTAAAAGAAAAAAGGCCATATTATTTAATTTTCTCTGTTGACAGAAGGTTTAGGCAGAGCTGGGAGAGTGGAGCCTTGGTTTTCAGGGGAAGCATTGAATTTCTGACTGATCCGTTTGGGTGTTTTTATCATTTTCTGCATCCGTAGTAAAAAAAAAAAAAAATGACCAAAGCTTCAACGCGTTTGATGGATTTCATATGCAAACCTCTTCGTCACTGGACAGCACATAATGTAGCGGCTCTTCTTCGTTTCTGGTTCTCCTGCACGCTCGTTTTCGTCTTTTCAGAGTGGCCTATCAGCGTTGAAACCCTGTGATGTCCCAAAGTTTGCTCAGTTTAGACTCTGCCAATGCCGTCTTTTTGAGCCCGAAGTGCTATCACGTGTTTACAGGAAAAAATTAAAAATAAACATTGCAACCATTAGCTATGCACCTTACCTAAACAAGCATTTCCTCATTTGTAATGTAGAAGTTACACTGGAGTGACACTAAGCCATTCATTTAAAGATAAAAACAAACCCATGCTTGATGACCTATCAGCTTTCAGTCTCATTCTTCAACTGAATACTTTATACCAAACTTGAGGTGCCTCGTGTATATATTTGCTGATTAACAATAACCTTGTTAACCAGGTTTTTTTTTTTTTAATGAGAAAAAAAAACACATTTTTACTGTATAAATGACTTTTTTTACACATGTAGATTAATCAGATTATCCCAGGAACTTGCAAATACAATCTAATTCTGCACTTTATATATCCGGATCCGCTCGGGGTGAAAAGGCCATTAAATCAGATTAGCATTCGGAGATAAAGTGGCTCCTGAAAGTCTACAAAACTCGGATAAAATGCAGTTTGACCTTTAGATCATGATAAATTATTTCAAAACTTTTTTCCACTTCTGTTGTTGTATTTTTTGTATTCATCTGAAAAAAAAATATTTAAAAAGTCGTATTGTTTTCACATCCTGGATCAGTATTTAGTGTTCTGTTTTTTAGCATCTTTGGAAGTTTTCTAAGTCTCTGAAGTTAAAACAAATTTTCATTTATGCCGTGGAAATTTTTAATTGCCTTCTTCATGAAGAACATAATTTTTCCTGCGGTGGGCTAACCTGCTAATGTAACTGCAGAGCTACAGTTTTGTATAGCATCTTAGCTGTCGATATTAGCTTCTGCAATGGTTCCAAGATTATTTAAACTGTCAATTTTAATCCATATAAATGTCTAAATTGAACTATTAATGTAGGAAGTTATAATTGTTTGCAGGTATTACTGGATTTCAGTTATTTATGAGGCTGTTGGCGGAGCTAGTCCTTTGCTAAGCTAACTTTGAAAACATTTAGCGCAATTAGCTTCCCATAAATTAAGAAAATTTATGTTTGCTTGGCTTTGTTGTAAACTTTCAGTTGAATAAATTTTGGCATCCGTGCTCTAATTATCATGCTCTTATTTTTAAGTGGAGAAGATTCACTTTCTTTCTTATCCTTTTCTTTCACTTCACGTTCTAGTCACGCTTGTTTTGTACCCATAATGCATTGCTGTACCAGTTCAAAGTATACAGACCGAAACCCTGGGCCAAACTTAGCAACAGAGTTAGCAATACTCAACGACTATGAAACAATCTTTGCCAAGTAATCAATACCTGAAGCGCAACCATGCGACGTGTGGAACAACTATTTTTATCCCGCTGTGATGGATATAATGTTTGTTTTTTATTTTTAACTGGTTGAATTTAGAACGTTAACGTTAGCCGGAGGCCATATTGGAATAGTGCTTCAGCGTTAGCTCAGCTGACATATTGGATTAGCGGTTTTCACCACAGGAAACCTTCCGTCTTATTTTGTGCATTTAGCTCCCGCTGTCGTTTATTTTCTGGTTAATCAGATTCATTTAAAAATTCATGTCAACTGTCTACAAAAGAAAAATGAATAATTTTCAAAAGCTGTGCAGCAGGGTTGTTTTACACAAACAAACCTGCTTTTGTTTGACCTGTTTGTTGTTCAACTGAATTAAGCATAACATTTTAAAAAGCTCAGTTTTCAGTGGGTTTTGTAGACTTTTGAGAGCCGTTTTATGGTAAAAATTGAAGTACAGGTGAACTGGAGCCATTTTGGGGAAAACAAAAACAAGCTAAAAATTGTACACAGCAGCTGCTTTCTCTGTGGGTTTATTGTAATAACTATGCTGTTCTTCTTCAGGTGATATCCTCTCCCTCCTTTCTGCGCTGTTGAACTCTTAAAATCCTCCTTTCTGGCTTGAACTCTGAACATTCCTGCTCCCGGCCGTTTTCTGCAGCAGCGTTCGCTTTCCTCTCTCTCTCTCTGTGTCAGTGGGAAGTGTGAGACCTTACCTCTTACCTGTCCAAACGATTGTGCACTGATGTAAACGACAACGCACCACTCGTGTCGCTTGTCTTCTCTGTTTTTGCTTGTGTTTCATTGGGAGTCCCTGCGGCGGGTTTTTATTTTTATTTTTTAAAGTTGTTGAACAACCGGGACTTCCTTCCAGCTCATTCCTAATGCAGGTTTTCGAAGCTATTCTCACCACGGCGTCAGTTGTCGAGTATTATAAGTGCTGCCTTAAGCGAAGGTTTAGTTTTTTTCTCACCACTTGTGTTTCTCTGGGTGGATGTTTTAAGAGAAGAGACCAAGGTTCCACTTCCTCCCTTGTAAAAATTAATATAAATAGATATATAAATATATAGACAAATATATAATATACATTTTACTCATTTCTTTGTCCAGTTTTGTATATAAAACTCATGTAAAGTTTGTTTTTAAAGAGGCATCAGAGCAGCTATTACAAGACAATATGAGTGACAGTGTTCACCTGGGAGAATTTTATGCATGTTATGTTTTCTTTTTCTCTCTCAGAGTCTTTTAAAAAACCCTCAGACCCTCCCGCTCTCTCTCGTTAAGGTGTGTAACGTGAAAAATAAAAGAAATCTACCTTTTTCTTTGGGAATGTTGTAGACAATCAGTCTCAGGCCGGGTCCAGTCCCAGCGGGGAGTGAGAGCCCTGGAGGCTATAAGACAAACTAAACTCTCTCTTTTATTTTATTTTTTGTTTCGTTTGGTTTGTTTTTTTTGTCTACTGGAAGTCCAAACTCGGAGGTTTGTTCATTCATATGTTCGTGGCTGCTCTCAAGTTTACACAGAAACACACACACACCGACACACACTTCTCGACTACACTCAAAACACAAACACCTCGTGCATTTGGTCCCTCTGCTTTTTGTTTCCAAGGTGAGGATGCCAACCTTGTGGAAATGATGCTTTGACTAACAAATCTATAACATCTATGAATGTGGGAATGCAACACATTGCAATAAAAGCACCATCTGAAATGCAACACGTTGGTCTCCTGGTGTTCCTTAAATATCAGGTATTATGATGTTTACAATGCAGCTGCGAAAAAGGTCAGCATGCATCATCGGCGACGTTTTTTCAGTCTGGGGTTTTCCAGGTTTGGATTTGTAAAATATTTGATATGGGTCTCCAAACTGAGGGCCAAAGTCATTCAGTTGAAAACACTTAGTCACAAAAATTATGCTTTTTTTAATTACCCATTTTATTTTCTGTCAGTGCTGCATCCAAAACCTAATGAAAAGTTAAGTGGAAGGAAAAAATAATTGGTAGAGAATATTGAGAAGTGAGCACCTTTTAGAAGGTGTTTTAGACTCTTGACTTAAATTTAAAATCCATATAACTGAAATGATTTTGTTGGGTTTGTAACATATTAACCTCGCAAATCTTTATGGACTTTTTTTAAAGATGGTTTCCAGTAGCAGACCTAAGCAACTAAATTGAAACCTAAAAATTATAACATTGTCTAGATTATCCAGATATTTATTTAAAACTCCATTTTAGCAGATGCTTTTTGTGCAGTTCTTGTCTTTCATGCATATTAATTTACCTGTAAAGTCCTTCAAAGCACCTGTTATGTCAGTTACAAAATTCTCAAATTAACACAATTATTACTTAAACGTACATAAACAGTATAAATTTTATTTCAATTACAGCAGAGTAAAAAACAGTTTATTGTAAGGAGGCTGTTGGGCTTTATGAGCAGATAGTTCAAAATAAAAAGGTACGATAAAAAGGCAAAATCTAACATTCAGCAAACATTCAGTAAAGATTTTAACAAATAAACATGTAGGAACAGATACATTTACAGAGATAACAATGAAATTTCAATAAAACCTATCAATTTAACTAAAAGACATTTTTATTTAACGGGAAAATATTGTGCAAAATTCACGAAATGAAAACCCACAAACACTAAAGGAAAACAAAAATCTGCAATAAGTTGATGCTTTTTTTTTATGTCTTGAAAATGGGCCATTTCAAAAACAAGTCACATTCCACTGGCGCTATGTGGTTACCTAGCAACCCACCAGAGACCAGCCTGTTACCTAGCAACCCAAGGGAGCTACAGAATGTTTGCTCATACATACTTATCCTAACCTGTTCAAGGGAGCATAAACTTTCACCTTTAAAGATTATAAACATTGAAAATCAGTTTGTGATGTCAGCTTCTGATTTTAACTTAATGTTAAATTTTATATTCTGACATTTGTTCTGGTTTCAGCAGTGCAAAAAAAAGTCCAGAAAACCAACAAGAAGAGGTCTATTTAAGAAAAAGTACAGGCTTTCCAGCTTTTTATAGTTATTTAACTTTTTTTTCTGTTTCAGTTGCAGGAGTTCTGGATTAGCAGTCAAAGAAGGAAACTAAAACGACAAAGCTTCTACATCCAAGTCTGAGTAATGATGTTCGTTTCCTCTGCTTTGTTCTTGGGTTTCTCATAGGTGGCCTGTTCAATGGGCTGGGTGGGATTCCTGTACTCGTAGTACTCCACTATGGGGTAGGTGATCAAGGTAATCACCAGGACAGCCAGCACGATGTACAGTTTAGTATCCACGCACAGGAAGGTGCTGTAGGCGAAGGCAATGACGAAACCAAGCGACTCCCACATGCGGTAGTTGGCGAAGGCGGCCTCCTTGTCCCGCGGGAAGAGGATGCCATAAAGAGCTGCAACAGATCAATTTCAAGGTGAACTCAGCTGTTTTTATTGTTAATCTTGTGCAGTTGAAACCAGTTTTGTAGAAGTGTGATTAATCCTTGAGAACAATTTCCAGATACCTAAAGATGCCACATTCATTAGTTCAGACATTTATATGCAAATCGAGACGTGATGTGAAGGTCCAACTATCAAACTGTCCAAGAAGGAGACAGGTTTTGATCAGAAATGTGCAGAGTGACCCCCAGAACTGAAGCTAAAAATATAGTGAAGAATCTGGCTAAAGTTGGTCAGATGGTGTTAATATACCAATTAAAACTTGTCATGTACCAACATGGGCTGAAAAGCCGCTCCGTACAGAAGAAGCCATGACTCCAAATGTTCACAGGGACAAAAATCTTCCATTTTTGGGGACACGTTTTGTGGTCTAATGATACCAAAGTGAAACGTTTTGAGCTTAATGGCATTGTTTAATTTGGAGGAAAAACCGGGAGACTTGTACCACCGTAACTGTGATGTACGTTGGTGGAAGTATGTTCTGCTTTGCTGCAGAAGGAACTGATGCGCATCATAATATGGATGTGTAGAAATACGGAACCAACTACTGTAGACATCAGCCAGTTTATAGGACAAGGTTTTTGTCAAGTGTTTATCAGTAAAATTTAAAGTTAGTTATTGTAAAACATCTCAGATTTCTGCAAGAGCAGTAAATGTCATTTAGGTACAAAGCAGGACAAATTATAGTTTCAGATTCAAAAGCTGTAATTAGTTGGGACCAAAACAAAAGGTAGAAGACAACAAATATGTTTTGGTGAAACTGCTTCTGGGTTCCTTGCAGGTGGTTTTTCCTGCTTTCTGAACATGAAAGCATCTAAGCAGAGGTTGTAGGTTTTTCTTACCATTAGTCTGAGTTTGCCAGATGGCGTCCGCCATGCCCCATAGAGCGGGAAAAACGAAGAACACGTACAGCTGGTTAGGATGAGGCCTCCAAATCGCAAGGGCGATGATGCAGGACAGGTTGAGGGCGCCAGCTGGAAACAGATTATTCCTCTGGTTACAAACATCAACCACAGGGGGCGCTACTTAAACATATTTTACTCAAATAAAAGGACAAATGAAGCTCAATTAGCGATACTTCATAATAAAATTACTCAGATAAAATGTACAGCGTGGTAAAAATACTCCTAAGAGTTTTTTTTTCTTTTTTCAAAAAAGTTACTTAAATAAATGTAACTAAGTAAATGTAAGTAGTTACTTCCCAACTCTGTCTATTACCGACTTTTTCTGATGAGCACAATTCCGATGTTTTCACGAAATAAAATAAAATAAAATAAAAACAACACCAGACCTGTGCCACTTCCATATGCGGTGCTAAGTCGGCACTTATTACTGTACAAACATTTAAAATGATCCATAAACGGTTTAATCCATTACTACTTCCGTAAACATTTTGTGTGACGTGAATGTTCAACTGGAGCGCATGCGCGCCGCTTTCTAGCAGAACGGTCCCGATAAAGAACAAAACAAACACCAAGACATGCTGTATGGAGTTATTCTTATATGAACAGTTTAAATATGACAAAATGAGATTTTACCGAAGAAGAAGAGGGCGGCCCTTCCGGTGTACTGAGCGATTCTCCCAAACAAGTAGGAGCTGAGCGAATTAGTGGCTCCGAAGCACATCATGACGTAGCCGACGTAGTGGATCCCCAACGCACACGTTACGTAGTTCTGCGAAGAGAGGCGGCAAAACGAGAACAAACTCAAAATGGCGGCAATGTTTCTGTAAACTATTTCTACGTTTTTCGCTTCGAAGCGAAGGCTTCTGAGTAAACCTCCAAACGTATTTATACTTTTGGGGGTTTAATATTCTCACTTTACATTAATATTCTCACTTTACATTTATATTCTTACTTTACACCAACTGAACTTTATTGTATTGGGGGTGTTACGGGACCTTATTCTTGACTGGAAGAACAAGATGCAATATGTTTAATAATAAAAATCTGAGACTTAGAATTATATTTGTAATGTTAAAAGTACGGAAGAGGATTAGGGCCACCTAAAGAATTTAATTCTGAGATTAAATTTTTTTAATCTCAGAATTCTGACTTTAATCTCAGAATTTGTTTGTGTTTTTTTCGGTGGCCCTAATCCTCTTCTGTATAAAGGGGATATATGATGCAGAATTAACATTTTGCACCTTTTTGTATTGCCAATTGGGCCTCAGTTGCTTCTAAAAACAGTTCAAGCACTTAAAAAAGACACCAAGCTGTTTTTGGCTGTTTGCTGACTGGAAGATGAGCCATTCCAAAAGTCCATAATTGTTGAGTCACATTGAGCAGTGGACCATTATGTAGCGACACCAGTAACGATTCTTCCTCATTCTCGCACCAACTTGATTTTTATTTTAAGTGTCCTTACTTTGGTGTACTCCCCGGAGAGGAAGCTCTGCTCGAAGCCGCTGTACATGGTGAGCGGGATGAGCGTCAGGAGCCTCCAGTCCTTCAGCAGCCTGAACGTGGCCAGGAACGTGTGCCAGAACGGTTCCCGGTTCCCCCGAAACTGGCTGGTCTGCTGGTGGTCGATGTTGTCCAGAAATATCGATATGATGAGTATCGCTAGAACGCCAACCCCTACGGGACAACTCAGATCTGAGACTCCATTCAAAACAAATACAGGAATTTTGTGCGTGTAAATTTGCGCTTACACGATATACGCAAAAACTAACTAACTTTTTCTCAGAATTATGCCTTTTTCTCTTTTTTTAGGTCAGCCTAATAATTTTCCATAGACATTGTTTGGAGTCGCTCTTAGAATAATTGCAAGTGTTACTTTCCATAAGCAAACACCATTTTTAATTTTTGTTTGAGGCTCTGAATGTACCATTAATGTTAGACTCACCCTACTGTTGATGCAAAGAGCGCGGTCATTCTGAAACACGAATTCTGCCTCACAATAGTAACTTGGTATAGTCGGAGTTGCTTCCAAATTCCCAGTTAATTTTACTGACTGGGGAGCTGAAATTTCCCAGTTCTAAGTACAACTAGAATGCAACAATGAAATTAAATGAAAATCTCTACATGTGTCTCTAACTTTTGGATGACAGAAAAATCAAACAAGACCAAGGTAAAATATTAAGTATTTAAGGCCAACTTACTTTTTCAAAATAATTTTGGACGACTTAAGACCTTTTCTATATGCATGGACACCCTGCCATATTTTTTCTGCAACCAAAGGTGTTTTGTGAGCAAGAGTAAAACTCTGAAATTACCAATATAGCAGCCGAGAAGCGTCCACACAAGCTTCTGTGCAGGTTTGCTGAAGGTGCTGTTGCTACTGACAGTGATTCCACAGCCGTATACTCCACAGGTTTGTAGGATGTCCTCTGGAATGTTGGCTGGAAAAAATAAAAACATGCAAATGTTAAGTACACTAAGAAAATAAATAGAAAAGGCAAAACCTGCAGAGATGTTGGTTTCCACTGCCTTTTAGGGCTTATTTAAGGGGAAATGTTGTGTTCGTGAGTCTTTGTCTATTTTTCCACTTGTGTTTTAAGGTGATGGTGTGGCATTTAAAGTTAATTTTCTTTCTTTGTTTTGTTTGGCATGACAATTTTCTTTAAATAAATCAAGAGAAAATTGTCAATTTGCAAAGCTGAATCTAATTTATGTCAGAACAGGAAGAAAATAAAACAGGAATGTCCTTTCTGGAGAAACCAGTCAGTTAATCATTTATAAACTGATAAGAAAGCATTTAAACCAAGATGGCAACTTTGTGTGTGTGCCAAATAATCTGGGAAGCAAGATGAGATTGTTGGCATCAGAGGGAAACTATTAGAATGAATACACTTATTGTCAACAGTCAGAAATGACAAAAAGCCAGTGCAAGAGCAGTGGTGGGCATTGCTGGCTAAAAGGTTAGTTACGCTAAACATAAAGCATTAATTATAAACATAGTTCTGCTAATGCTAAAGTGTAGTCTGTTTGTAAGCCTCTAACTTCACTAATACGGCTGACATTAACTGGATCGTCTGCTTACAGATGCTGGCGTCCTGCCCAAAAATGAGCGACGACATCAGGTTTCCCCAAACTGCAGATGACTGGAAGATGAAGAAGAAGATCCCAAAGTAGTGGTTGATCACATCAGAACCCTTCTTATTGTCCTTGGCGGCTTGCATGTTCCCAGAGATGGTCAGGTAGGTGCATTTAGCCGACCACAGAGGGGATCCGCCCAAACCCAGGATGAAGGAGGTTGGGATGAGGGTGTACCTGCAGATAGCATCTTCATTTATCCAGATGTTGGTCACTTTTTTTTTTTTTTCTAAATTATGCTTTTTCTTTGAATTCAGAAGTTTGAGACACAATGAGAAAGCAGCTAGCTTGGTATGTATGCCACTGATTAAATGATCCGAATAATTAGTTAAGGGCATTACTGCTATATGGTTGGCATATCACATAATTATTATTTTTGGTCATATTTAGCTCTGACTTCAGTGGATTCCTGGTATTTGAGATGATTAGGTACCACAGCTGCACTGCAAATACTTGAGACTTCCTCTAAAATCCCTGATAACTGACTATTTTAACAATTCAGACACTAAGTATAACTTAATATGCATAAATACTTACAGTGGAAACTGTCTTAGCACTAACATAGAAGCTAATATCTGCAGGGATCGATCTAAGATGTCACTAATGTCGGCACCAAGTCGATATTTGTGTTGAATTGATACCATCTTAAAATGTTTTTATTTTTTAGGACATTATTTTCTTTTTTTCATCTGTCATTTTTCATAGCTACCTCAAAAACAATTTTGGATTTTACTTCATAAAGAGGATGTGTGACATGTTGAATGGATTTTCTTTAGCTTTATATCATGTTTCAAGCCGTTAAATTGCAAAGTTACATCTATTTAAAGTTATGTTTGATAAATAGCGTTTTTATAACTACTGAGGGCAACATACACCGTTCCAAATTATTATGCAAGTGATATTTTTTCAGATCTTCTGAAATGGTCAATGCAAATGATGGTTGGTATAATTTTCAAGTCATTAACTATTACAGAATAAATAAAATTTTATGAACAAAGCTCCCCATGATAACAGTATTTGTTTTCAAAATAAAAACCTCAAAATGCCCTGTTCCAAATTATTATGCAGCAGATTTTTAAAACATTTTATAGACTACAAAGAACTGCAACCGGTCATTCTTTGAAGGCTGAGGAGGACACCATGAGTGGCATTGCTTGCAGCATGAGATGGTGCATCTTCATGCATGAAGATGATTTTGCTACTGAAGGTTTGGCTCTTCTTTTTGAACCATGAAAGAAAGTGATCAGTCAGAAAGTGCATATACTTTGCTGATGTCATTTTCACTCCTTCAGGGCTCTGAAGGGAAGGATAATTTTAGTGCATTACTCAAGATTTGTCACTTGATTTGTGCAGAAACGCCTAAAATGAGCCTGTGATGTTTTCTATGACCTATAACTTTAACAAAGTTGGTTTGGGAGATCCAAACCAACTTCAGCTTATTGTGGCATGAAATATCAGTTTGTTAAATAAAGAAAAGACTAAATACTGTAGTTTCACTGAAAGAGATCTTCCTTCTGCACAACTAGCTGAGCTGCACCTCTAATCCAGTGAAGCCTATTCGACAAAAAGATTATTTTTATTTATAATATGATTTAACTCAATGGTTAGGACCTCAAAACACTGACTTTTAGGTGTTTTGTGTTTTTTTTCCCTCAAATTATTTTGTTTAAATCTATAAAATAAAAAATCTATAAAACTATATTCACACTGCAGACAGAAACAACAGAAAAATGTAACAAATTTGTGGGAATTCAGAAAAAAGGCATAAAATTATAAAGAGGTCTATTATGTGTTTTCCAGGCACATCGTATCATTTTATAGCATAATCAAGTAACTATGTTGCCCTCAGTTGTTCTAAAATGATACATTTATCAAACATGACTTTAAATAAATGTAACTTTAATCACTTGAAACATGATATAAAGCTAAAAAAAATAATTTAGCACAAAATGAACCCAATTTTAAGTCAAATCCAAAATCGTTTTTGATAGATTTGAGAAATTACAAACAAGAAAATAATAATAATTTTCTAAATAAAAAAATAAAACATTTCAAGATTATATCTAAAATTAATATGGATTTAAAAAGTTGATTATTTCATTTAAAACAAGACACTTTTTTCACATTATAAATGAACTTTTTCATCAATATTAAGGTATTATTTACTTTAAGCAAGCGCCTACATTTTGCTAAAAAGGTATTTTTAAATTAGTTTTGTCTTATTTCAACCGTATCCACACAGTGAAAATAACGGTTCCGATAAGATTTCTTATCTTGTAAATTTGTGTGAATCTGCACAGGAAAATGAAAGACATGCCATCATTTTTTGACTCAAACATCCTAAAGTTGCCATTTTTTGTTGATTTTCATCATTTTTAGAGGTTTAATCAGCCTCTTCCGGTCAGATTAGTTTAAAAGCTCGGCTCTTTACCATCCAGGGTAGAGGTTTCCCAAGGAGTAGGACACGTAACAGGCCATTCCCACGACGATGGTCCATTTACAGCCCAGGTTTTTGATCATGATGGGCGGCAGGAACATGGAGGAGATGATGATGGCGGCGTAGATGACGCTCAGGGATGCAACGCCCATCCCCTGCTCCGCATTCAAGCTGCTCTGCACAACACAAAAATCAAGTGATAATCAGGAACCCAGGACCTTCTTGCTGCAAGGCAACAGTGGTGCTACCAACTGTTATCAATATTGAAATTCCCAATAAAATACAATTAAAATTCAAAAATACTTTATTGATCCCAAAGGGAAATTTAATTTAATTAAATTAAACACATTTTTATTTGTAATGTGACTAAATATTAAGACTATTAATAGTTTTCCATTTAAATGTGGATTTCATAAAATATCTTACTGAGCCCATCAATCATTTTTTTCTGACTCTGGTCTGAAACCACTTGGTATTTTGAACGTAAAGCAAAAATTTAAGCAAAATATTTTTTTTTCAGATTAAATTTAAAGATTTGTATTTTAAATAATGATAAAGTGTCACTTTCTGACAATTTTACACTTCAATTTATCCATATATTGTGACAAACATGTTTTTTTTTTATTATTATTTAGCCTCAAAAGTCTCTTCTTTGATAAATGACCGTTAATAAAAAAAATTATTTTTAGCACTTTTTGAATTAAAAATCAACATTTAGCATTTATCCGCTTACCTGTAAGCTCTGCAGGCCTCCATACGCCGTAAACAGAGACAGAAAGCCAATGGAGACCACCAACACATTCTTAAAGTTTCGGCTGATCATGATTGACTTTTTTTTTTTTAAAATAAAAATAAGACAATGAAGCTTTTAAAAAAAATGAAAACCAAAAAATCCTTGTGGGGTTCAGTCTAGCAGCCCTGCTCAAGAGCAAAGTCAGAGGAAGGCTGCTTATCCTGCAATGATTCTGCTTCTGATAAAGTCGTACAGTTAAAATAGCTCAGGATAAAGTCCAACCCCGTGTTTGTGTTACGCCTATAACATGTGTCACACACACGACACACACACCATTTAGAAGGTTTTATTCCTGCAGATTACTTATCACCAACTAAATCTGTCGTAAAAATATTTTCTGTTTCTTCCCTCTCTCTTTTATTATTAAAAATATTTCATTTCAGAGCTTTAAAATCCAGATTTGCGTGTTTTTTGGTTTTATTGTTTTTTCCCTCATTTCAAGTTAAGGTCGATACGTGTGGAGTAGATGGCTGTGAGCAAAGGTTTACAGCACGTTGATCCTTTTATGGGAACTCAAGTTTTACAACGCAGCTTGTTTACAGGAATGAAACAAACTGATGTTTTCAAAGTAAGACAGACGCCAGGTAGACACTTCGCATATCAGCTGACCCGTTTGAAATAAACTGGACTGGGCAGGAAGAGAAACGATTACATATTTTATATAAAACCTAGTAATGATATCAGTAAAGGAGGAAGTTTGTTAATATCGCTGGTTGTGTTGGGAATATAGTGTAGGTTTAAAACTGACTCGCATTTATAGTTATTTATGATTTAATTAACTTTGATATTTAGCTTGATAGCTGTATGTTTAGTTAGCCAACTAAATATTTTGTTTGGAGCTAATTATTTAGCTTGATGACTACATATGTAATTAAGCTAAATATTTAATTGACTAGCACAGTCAAATAACTTTGAAGCTAAACATTTAGCTAGCTAACCAAATATTTAGCTTGTCAACTAAATAATTTATTTGGAGCTAATTAATTAGCTTGTTTACTAGCTAATTGTTAAGATAGTTAACAAGCAAGCTAAATATTAGCCAAAGCTAAATATTTAATTGACAAGCTTAGTTCACCAACTTTGAAGCTAAATATTTAGCTTGCTAACAATATATTTAGTTTATAGTGCATTATTTAGCTTGCTAGCTGTAAATTTAGTTAGCAAGCCAAATATTTTTTTTAGAAACAAGCATTGAAGCAAAAAAATATTTAGCTTGCTACCTAAATATTGGAGCTAATTATTTAGCTAAATATTCAATTGAGAAGCTTAGTTAACAAACTTTGAAGCTAAATATTTAGTTTGCTCACAAAATATTTAGCCTCCTAGCTAAATATTTTTGTTGGCAAGCTAACTAGTTTGTTTGGAAGTTTAGCAAACAAACTTTGAATCTTAATATATAACATCAGGGAATCTGTAGACATTAAATACATGTTCTTTGAGGAACCGCTCAAATGACACAGCGTACATATAAACATCCCCATTAAAGCCTTTAGATTTTATACCTTTTGTACAAAACATCCTGAATGATGCACTTTGGTCAAGCTTTCTAAACATTTTCATGGCTCACGTCTTGTCATTTGTTTTTATGCTCTCTGTGAAACAACCAGCAGAGATTTATCTTCTTTATCAGGTTAACTGCCCTTAATTTAACCAAACACTGAATCCTATACCAGCAATAAATGTAAATATACATAAATCAAACCATAATTAATACCAAGAACCTTTTTGTAGTTAATTTAAATGACAAGAAGGTCAGAAAGAGTGACTAGTGATGTTATCAGTGTCAATAAAACATGACTCAGAAGTCGGTATAAACCATTCCACATCATCATCAAGAGATAGTAACTAAGACAACATGTTTCACTCCTTACGTTCAAACCTGCTTACTAACAAATATTTAACTTTCCAAACAGTTTTTTTCAGCCTCTGGGGTAAACTTATATTAATTTATTTCAGGGACAAAAGCCATAAACTGTACATCCTTTCCCGTACGAGTCCTATCTGATTCAGATTATGGATCTCCTGCCTCACCCTGTTGTTGGGAAACAATTAGGTGTGGCTGGAAAGACTTGTTTCTGATAAAAACACCTCTAGTTATCTTTTAAGATATTGCAGTTAACTTAAGATAACCTATTGAAACCTGCTGCTTCAGGGATATTTTGGGTTTTACGTTATGGTCATAAAAACTTATATTTTGCACTTATTACTTGATTGTAGGGAAGATGTAAAAAAAAAAAAAAATTCTGCTTAGGAATAAAGTTTAGAAAGTAAACACAAAACTTAGCTTGATATATATACATGTTATGTTTATGGACTCTGAATGATTTAATGTGTTGGAGAATTTAATTTGTACATCTACTGACCAGCAGAGGGAGCCAGAGTCCATCACCAAAGTTAAATCTCCTGAATTTCATCTTGTTTTTTTACTGTAAAGTGAAAAAGGTTTTACGCCCTTCCACATTTTGTCTTTTCCTTTTTTCCACACTTTCAGTGCCTATATAAAGTATTCACACCCTTGAGTGTTTTACCCTTTATTCTGCTATTATAAATCAATCATTATCAACAGACTTTGTCCTCTTTTTTATTTTTTATTTTTTTACCAAATAAAGTAGAAAACTGCTAAAATAATGACAATTACATTAAAATATGAAACATAAAATGTGTGATTATAAATATTCACCCTCTTTAAGTGACTTAAGTTAACATTAGTTGCATTTAAGTAGGTCTCCAACTAACAGTTATTTAAGTTTTCAATTATTATTTCAGTTATTCTGATCATTAATCAAATAAGAAATTGTGATATTTTTAATTTAACCTCTTGGCTTTTTTCCTTTTATTTCTTTTTTTCAAACAATACTAGAAATACATGAAGAGGCAAAACCCCCCCCAAATAATTAAATTCCTTTTTTAAGTAAGAAAATGAAATACCATAAAACATATTTACAGACAAAAGTGTTTTTATCTTAAGTGCAGAAATATATGTAAATTTTGTGCAGTTTTGACTTAACTATTGCTCTGAATATGTTGGGATTTTTTAAGTGTATTCTCCAGTCAACAGTTAATCAATTACTAAATTAGATTATTTCAGTAATCGATTTCAATAGATTCGATTAGCCTAGGACAGACATTGTTAAGTAATATGTATCTGCACCATCATTGGCTGGCCAGCGGTCAGCTGACCAAACCTGCTGGGACTCTGCTGGGGTTGCTAGGTAACGGGGCTGGAACTGGCTGGGGTTGCTAGGTAACGGCGCATTCCCCATAGAATGTAACATTTATCGAAAAGGCAACAACAACAACAAAAACCCATTAACTTACTGCCTAAAAAAAAGACTTCAGAAGACGATGCGTTGACTTATGTTCACTTCCTGAACCAGAACCACCGAATTCCTGACGTCAAGCCACAGTTAATGATTACAGCTAAACGGTAAACAGTTTAAAATCTCCAAAACATGAAACACGTGTTCACACTCTGACTGACGTGCAGGTGTTACACTGTCAGACGGGCAGGTATGTCTCGACTTCCTCAACTTTCTCTGAAGCTCTGTGAGTTCAGAGGTCATTTAAAAACATGCTGCTTCAATCAGCAACAAAATCCTTCATACAAATTACAAATAGATTTTTTGTTTTTGCTTTTTTGTCCCATTTAAGTGTTTCAGATCAAAATATGACCTAAATAAACACAGAATACGGCTAACATGTCAAATGGTAAACAACTAAATATGTCGTATTTGTTGAATTATTTCCATTCATCCACTTCAGAATGCATACATTTATGCTCCATTGTACACAAAATTGTATTAGTTGAGCGTTTTTTGGTTTGAGATGATAAATTTGACCTTTGTAGCTACCTATATTGTAAATTTAGGTATGATGCAAATTAGATCCACCAGACATTTAAGGAGTGAAACTGAATTTTCAATCTCATTATGCTTATTTTATTAATGTTGCTCTTTCTCAAGCAAGATTTTGAAGTTGAGTTTGAAAAAAACATAGCTTTTTCATAATTAGTGTTTCAAATACTGTAACTATATCCCTTGTTGTTCTTACTCCTCCTTTCCTTAAAACTGATTACGAAATCTGTTTTATAAACTGATTTCCATCCTGCTAATACTGAAAAACATCATCTAATCTTCAGACTTAGAAACATTTATTCCATGTTTCATCATAAAACATATTATGTAAGGGCAAGTACTTTTATAAATAATTATTTGTTCACCAATAATTATATAGTTTTTGTAGTTTGAAGAAGTCCTTTAGATTGAAAGTTGGATAATCGAAATACATGCACAATATGCACTCTTTCTACAATTATACCTAAATTTTACATATTAATACTAATGTTATTCATTTACATTCCCTGTTTGCCTGGAGTTGCTAAAAAGCTTCAAACCAAAACTTAGATATAATTTTATTCACAATATGTTTTTTAATAGACAATATGTAGAAGACTTGAGCCATCTTATACATTTTTATTGCACAATATCTTTCAGGATTCTGCAATCCTGAAAGCAAAATTCAGTAAAGCACATGTAGTTCAGATTCTGACCACTAGATGGAGTAAATAAATGATCACTGAGACACCCACAGAAGTGATTTAATATTCTCATTCTAAATTTTAATCCAATATTTGATCATTTTCAGGTTATTTTTAGGACACTTAACAGAAGTTGAGCACCGAAAAGGAGAGGATTGTTGAAAACTCTTTGAACAGCATCGCCTCAGTTTGTCCACTAGATGGCGGTGCAGCAACATGGTGCCAGGTGAAAATGTCCAGCAGCTGTAAAAGTAAAAAAAGAAAATTCTCTGTTAAGCCAAACTTTTTTCTTTTTTTTTTTTCAAATTTATTTTTATAGCACATTCACAGCAGCACAGAGTAAAAAACAAACCAAATGCGTCAAAGTTAGCGGATGTTTTCTTCTTCCGTTCAGCCGTTAAAAATAGTTTAATACCACAAACTGATCTTCCATGTGTTTGAATTAAAATCCCCAGTTTTACTGTTTCGCAAGAAAAAGGAGTTTGTTTCAAATAAATAATTCCTTAATGTTGATTTTTTAAAATATGCATACTAAATACTATTAGTATTGATTAGTATTAAGAAATTATTTTGTCAAAACAAGCTACTATATCGTGCTGAAAAAATACTTGTAAGACCAACAATATTTGGTAATAGTTTGTGTTTTTGCAGTGCATTTTATTTCTATCTGTTGATGGACGTCTGTGAAATTAGAAATACACAACAGTAATGATGCCGGTAATGATTGTTTTTGTAATCAATAATTCTATAGATTATTCTGATGACTAATCAATTAGTCAGTTAAAAAAGAATGTGCACATTCTGCAGATTTTTCATTTAATCTAATCTAAATCCATTAAAAGGGTAAAATTATTACATACATTTCTTTTTAAATTAGAAAATTAACACTATTTTTCCTAAATTGTAAAATAATAAAACATATTTACATACAAAATTAATTGATTACGATTTATGTTCATGGTATTTACAACATGAGGAGAAGATAAGGGAAATTTGGTGTTTTTCTTCTAAAGTTGCTTTAATATTTGATATTGTTGATGTTCCATTACCTGAGCAGAGTCATGGGAAGAGAAACCTCTTTCTCACACACACCCATACGCACACACACACACACACACGCACGCACACACACACACACACACGCACACACACACACACACACACACACACACACTAAGACAAACACACCCTCTCCTCTTTTTTCTGCCTGGTCTTGTGGCTCTCTTGAGTAAATCCCTGCAGGAATCTCAGACCTGCGTGTGAACCAACCTGATCAGGATGCTGACGTTTCCAAAGACTCAAATCGATGCTGATCCTTCTGCACAACAAAAACACAGATTTTACCTAATGTGTTTGGTCTGGTTTTGTCTTAACTCACGAGAATTAAGACTAAATTAATCTTTTAAGGAAGATACAGGAGCTTGTTTTAAGTAATGTCAATATTGATGGCAGATTATTTCACTGAGACATTTTTTCATGTTATAATTGAAATAATAAAGTAGAAATAGAACTTTTTCTTCAATGTTAAGAAATTTTGACTTAAATCAAGCTGCTATATCTTGCTTAAAAGTTACTTTTAAGTTAGTTTTGTCTTAGTTTAAGTGGACTAAGATGTTTTCACTGAAACTAAACCAGAAATACTTGGTGAAATGTTTCGTTTTTTCAACCCGTTTTAAGAAAACTGCACAACTTTCACCTTGGAACTCATCTCTACTGTTTTACTTCAAAGTTGACCACTTGGTTCATTTAAAATGCTTTAACTATAATGTGTGCACGCATTGAAACCTGGCAAAGACAGGAGGGTAAAACAATTAATATTTGTTTATTCAAACCATTAAAGCGTTTAATCTCTAGTTCCTCTGGTTTCCTGTTGTAAAAACAAAAAGATGCAGAATTGAAATATGAAGCATTAAATTAGCATCTGATGTTTTAAAACTGTTTAGTTTTGATTTAAAATCGGAGTTTTACTGTATTTTTAAAAACGTTTCACTGCTGAGAAGCTGCTAGCAGGACAGCATTGTTTACAGATTCTCTGGGCTTATCGAGTTCGCTGGTGCATTCCAGACGTTGGGAGGAGCAAAGAGAGGCCAGAGGTGAAAGCTAAAGGTCAAAGGTTATCAATTAGGAGGCATCAGAAAAGGGAAATGCAGGCAGATTGGACGTCACTCGGTTCCTTCCTGTAGCAACAACACAGCAGGAAAAACTGACATGATGTTGATAATAAAGGGAAATATGACGTTAATGTCACATTCTGCAGATATTTTAACTATTAAAATTGTAAATTATTTAAGTGTGATGTGCTGTAAAAACACATATAATAATTATCTACTGACTTCATTGGCAACTTGCTGTTAATACTTCAAATAATAATCTTTTTTCACAACTAGCTCTGAAATAAAATGTTTCAGACATAGCGTCTTTACCTTCAGTCAACTTTTAGCTGCGTTTTCGATTATTCACTTTTACCTTTTATATATCCTGATCATAAAAATGAAAAGAAATAGTTTGAACTACAAGTTGGAACACGACTGGACCTGAAAGGTTATGAAAATTATTATTTAAATAAACAAAATGAAAGAAGTTAAACTAAAGCACTTCCTGCTGCTAGAAAAAATGATGAAGCTTTGAATAAATTTTGCAAACTAGGAGATGTAAATGGAAGATGACTGTCAAAAGGGCTGAAACGATTAATCATGATTAATCGATTACTGAAATAATCGGCAAGTCATTTATTAATCAATTAATACTGAAGTGTACTGACACAAAAAGGCAATTTGCTTAAAAGAAAAAAACCCAGAGAAGTAACTAAACCAACAAAACTGTACAAAAGATCCAAACTATTTTGTTTGTAAACATGTTTTACCCAAAACTTTTTAAGTGGAATCATTTTTATCTGGTTCAGATTCACTAAACTTATGCCATGTTTTTGTGTTTTAGGATGTAAAATGTTTATTTTCTTATTTAAAAAATTTATTAAATTGTTTATTTGATCCTTTTTATTATTAAGGGAATTAATAAAAAATCTGTTGAATGTGACACATTTTATTCAATTAATGAATCAGTTGTCAGAATAATCGATTACTAAAATAATCATTAGATGGCAAACAAGGAGCCGCAGAAGGAAGTGTTGCTTTTTTGTTATCTGTTTTGTCTTTTTTATCTGCGTAAAACAAATCCTTGAATAGGTTTTAAATTGCTTTAATGCTGGTTATTCTGTCATTTATTGCCAATGTGAGACAGAGTGTGATGTCACTGACTGAGTGAAGGCGGCGTCTGCATGCAGTCATCTTATTCAAAGCAAGCTACACTCTGCAGACAGACTCATGTGTTGCAGCAGCAGCAGCCTGTAGAGTGAGAGGCACCAGACGATCCATTGTTCAGGGTTTGCTGACACGGTGCATCATCTGCAGCGTTTCTACTGTTGCAGCACAATGAGGGCAGCAACACAGAGATGCTGAGCCCAACGCTGCTCCGCTTTGTTCCTTTCACTGACACACACTGGGAAACACAGACATGTTTGTGTCTTAAAAGTGATAAAAACAAAACTGATGTAAACGTTTTTGTGACGACAGAAAGTGCTGTAATACCACGCCACACCAGTAGGTGGTGAAATTTATTGTTTGTTGTTGGTTTCTAATGCATTTAAGCTTTAATTGTGGATCAGAAAGTGGTGCAATCCAAGCTCCAGCTCTTTTAGATTATTCTAGATCAGTTTTCTGATTCAATTCACCTCAATTCAATCAATGGCTCAGTACCAATTAGACCTTATTAGGACAGTTTGTAGCTTTTATAAAAAGTATTTGTTTTTGTATTTGGTATTCCGTAAAAAAAATTGAGTTCCTCTGACTAGAAACAACCAATCAGAGCCAGGAGGCGGGTCTTGGCGCCGCCATCCTCTCCACTTTGCTGCAGCTAGCATAGCCTGTCATGAATGCTAAGGCTAGTTAGCATAGCCACCGATAACAGCAGATAAACAGTTTTCCTGTGATGGTAATTTGCTTCTCCATCATTAGCACATTTACTAGCGTGTTCATATATACTTATATCTATATATATATATGAATATATATATGCAAGCACATATCTATTTGTGCTTATACTCACCAAATACTTTTTTACTTGTACTTGAGTAATTTGTTGGACAGATACTTTAATTTTACTGGAGTAAAAACATGTTGAAGTAGTGCTACCCTTACTTAGGTGTAATGCTTTTGTACTCTAACCACCTTATATGATTAAGTTCAGCTTAACTTATTCATATACTCATTTATTTTTAATATGAACTCATGTTAACATGATTTGATTCATGTTCGGCCCCTCAAGATTCAAAACAATGCTCAGAATTGAACTAATTCTTGTTTGTTTATCATGATTTGTCTGAAATCAGCTTTCAAAACAGTGGAAATGTTTTGTTCACCTGAAAACAAACTGGCGTTAAATGATCGTCTTTAAGTCAGATTTATAAACAAAAACCTGCACTTGGTTTCACAGAAGAGGCTCAGAAGAACTTTGTCTTCTTGAGGTATGTTAAATTAAGAAAAAGGAGTGTGGGACGTGCAAATCAGGCTTGGTTACAGAACATTCTCTCATGCGGTGACGAGTCGATAGGCGCTCTGCTGCCTGTTATCAAAGTTTGGTGGACAGAAAGAAAAAAAAGTTCAAGAACATCCTCTCCTTGCTGTGAGGTGGAGATATTCTGCAAGAAAGGAGAAAAAGATAACAGAGAAAGCTCCAAAAGAGAGAGAGAGAGAAAAACGTAGCATGAATAATTCAGCTCTCCCTTTGTCTGCTCTCCATTTATCTCTCAATCCTTTCTTTTTCTCCTCCCGTCCCAGAGCTGCGGCTCTCTGACAGCTTTATTGTAGCTGCAGGGAGACACTCGGTGAAGCTAAAGGCGTTTTGTGATGAGCGTGTTCTCCGTCCACCCCCACCGCTCCCTCACACACACCGATGCTGCTTTAAATACCCGGCTAATTAGACAGCCAAATTACAGTCCTTTCAGGCTGCATGCAGCTGAGGACTGTGGGAAACGTAGGCAGCTTAAGTGCTTCCTTTATTGCCACTATGGCAGGGGACCAGGAGTGTTTTTTGTTTTTCATGATTTCTAAAGACAGACGAGAAAAAGATTATCAGTGAGAAGAAAAAATAAACCCTGGATGAGCTCAGAAGGAGCGTCGTGTTGGAGGGGAAGGTTTTAGTCAGAAAACTTGAATTTGTTGATTAAAAACTCTTCAAAATGTGAATGAATACATTCTAAATAGAGTTTATTTCAATAAGAATAGTAGGAGAGACTAAAACGGATGAAAGGCATTAATTAGCGAATGACCTATATCTATATAAATTCACTTTATTTCAGGCAAATTATGATAAAATAACTTGAATATGTATCTTGATGACTAAATATTTAGTTTTATAAGTAAATATTTGGCTTGGAACTGCAACATTTATAGCTAGTATGTTAGTTAGCAAGCTAAATATTTGCCTCCAAACTAAATACTTAGTAAATATTGTTATTTTCAGAAGTATGTTTTTATGTTTTTATCTTTTTCTTGTGATGTTTTATGTAAATTTTCTTTTCGGCATTTTGTTCTTCTGTGATTTTATAGTTTTTAAAAGTGCTAAATAAATAAACTTGCTTATTTATCCAGCTAATTATACCATCGATAAGCAGAGCATAAACATTATAACATACCAGAAATGATTGCGATACTTTGTACACTGATATTGCAAAGTCGGCTGTGTTTCACTGTGTTGTGCTGCTGCACGTCCATCATGTTATCTAACATTGGGACTTTTTAAAATTTCTGTTCAGGAATAATTACATTTAGCCTGTTTATTTAACATGTTGACATTTTAATATGACCGTACAAACAACTCCAAAACTAGTTTCTGGTTTTCTAGTTTCTCACACTCCCGTCTCCTCAGTTCGGATCACACAGTGAAACAGGAATATCGAGTTTACCTCACAGTGCATGACCAGTCTCTGGGTTTCAATACTACAAACTGGTTTAACTGGTGACGCCCTCTCTTATCTCATCTCTGACTCACTTGGTCAGCTGACTGTTGCTATTTGTTGCTTCTGCTATCAACAAATAGCAACACACATTGCACTAAATATTGATGGAATTATGCAATTTATTTATTTTTGTGCAGGAAATTTCTGTTTTTCTACAAACGACTGTTTTTAAGTCTTTAAAAGAAAGTAGAAAAACAAACCAGGATAGAAGGAGCTACTATTATGACTACCTGTTAAATCCCAAATAATTGGCCTATAAAATGTGGGGTAAATTTGGAGCTATGAAATTTCTTTATTTTAGAAAATGTCAAAAATTAAGCTCAAAATTCCCAAAGATTGTCATTTTTTTTCTATTTACAGTAGCCATAATACACTGTCCTGCTAGATAAGAAACCAAGATTAATTTTTTTTCCGTTCTGTTTGTAGGTTCCTTCAGATTTAACGCACATCGACTCCAAACGACCCGGCAGCTGTTTTAACAAACCGCACTCAGACAGGAATCCTCCACTCTTGTTTCCGATGACGCTTTTTTCAGATGTGCGAACGGCCCAACATGCGCTCCCTGAACATCTGTAAAACTCAGCTTTCCCCCGTGAGTTTGACACCCTTCACTCCTCCCTCGCTGCTCTGAGCGTTTTAACCTCCAGCTTTTATTTTTTTAGCACTCTGAGTTGATGTGTGGCGTGCTGCGGAAAGTTAATAAGTCTCAGTGGATTGAAAATCAGGGCTGTGAAACTGTTATACTCGTAAAATTTAATGTCAACATCTGGATGGTCATATTTTCCTCATAAAGACAGACAGAAAAAGACAACAATAAAGTCAGTTAACAATGGGAATGAATTAAAAAGCAGCTTTTCATTGAAAAAAATCTCTTTCTCCCCTGGTTTTTCGCAAGAGCATCAATAAATGTCAGTAAATGAAAAAATGAATACATGAAATCTGTATAATGATGTAAGTCACACTTCTTCAAGTAAGTGGTTGAAGTACAACGACACAGTTGTAAACTTCTGCCCAAAAAATCTGAAATATCTCAGTTTGAAAAGTCAAACATTGCTAGAAAAAACTCAGAAATTTTAAGATTAAGCTCTGGAATTTTCTAGAAAAAAAATTTATTTTCAAAAGTTGAAAATTTTTGACTTTTGAAATTTTTTTGTCTGAAAAAATGTCAAAGCTTAATCCTGAAATTTTCTTATTTTTTCTTGCAAATTTTAAACTTTTGAAACCCAGAAAACTCCCATATTTTCCAGACTATAAGTCACACCACCAGCTAAACTATGAAAAAAACTGCGTCTTATATTCCGCCAAATACCGTACTTGATTTTTTTCTAGAAAATTTCTGAAATTAATCTGAAAACTTCAGTTCTTTCTAACAAATTTTCAACTTTTGAAATTTCCAGGGTTTTTTTTCTCAAAAATTGTTGAAATTAATTTGAAAATAATGACTATTTTGTCAGATATGTATTCCTTTACTTTCTATCTACAGCAGTGGGGCCCAAAGTGGATCCTGGAGGCATCCTGCATGTTTTGGTAATAACAACCTTTCCAGCAGATCAATGTTCTTCTCAGAGCCTCTAATGATCATCATTGGATCCAGGTGTGTTCAGAGAACTAAAACATGCAGGATGCCGACCCAGTTTGGGCCCCGCTGATCCACAGTGACCCTAATACGCCGTCGTAGTAAAAACGTTAATTTCAAATAGAAATGTTCCTCAGTGTTTGTGGGTTTGTGAATGCTCTGCCAATTTGTTTTTAATCATCATTTTTATTACTTGAGAATATTGTGATAAAATAATAATATTACTGATGACAATGAGTGAAAAAGCTGCCAAATCTCAAAGATAAACTTCAAAATATATTTGAAAAGCTTCATGAACGACTAATTAAGACAAGAAAAGAACTGAAGAAGCACCAGAAGCCACCTGGTTTGTTTTCTGTCCTCTGGTTAGTATTCGGCGTAAGGCGTTTGGCCTCTACATTTTTTCCTGGTGTGTTCCACCATAATCCCTTTAAAATCCTTATTTTCCCCCCATAAAAACAACATATTCCCACTGTAACCTCCACTTTATGAGCAAACGTCACTGCCTGCCATAAACTGTTAGTTGGTTCATTATGTTTTACACATAGTTATTTATAAAACATGAGAATTAAGTGGAGGTTTGCACAACTTCCAGCTTCCTGTTCACTGTCTTTTTGTTTGTTGAAAATGTTTTGTACTACTTTAGCCAAGCTATTTCTGTTCATTCTTTTAAACAAAATCAGGTTTTACACTCATAAAAACACTTCAAACTTTGTAAAACAAAAACAAATAATGCAAAAACACAAAATCTCACCAAGTATTTTTGTCTAATTCCTCCTGGAAATATCAAAAATAACTTGCAAGTAACTTTTTTAGGTCAATAATTCCTTAATTTTGATTTGAAAAATATATACTAGTTCCACTGGCAGATTATTTTAACGATAACATTTTCCCCCTTTTATAAGTGAAATAATCTGCAACTGGGTTGCTAGGTGACGGGCTGGGCTTGGCCGGCGTTGCTAGGCAACGGCGCCAGTGGAGCTTGCATTTCTTCATCAATATTAAGGAATTATTGACCCAAAACAGGCTCTTATATCTCGCTGAAAAGCTACTTACTGGCTAGTTTTGTCTTATTTCAAGTGAACTAAAATACTTTGTAAGATTTTGTCTTTACAGTAAAACTTTCTGTACTTTTGCAGAAATTTGAGTTTCAAATTAGCAGTACGATAAAATGTAATCTCTGGGATGATTTTTTTTCAACCACTTCAGTCAGAGGAAACGTAAACGTGCTCAGAGTCTCTGACTGGGTGAATTTTCTGCATGAGCATCAGTGAATCATGAAAGCGAATCTGCGTCAGCGACTGAGGTGGATTTCTACTGACTAATAGATGTTCAGTCAACAGGACAGATCAGCAGATGATGCAAAACTCGTGTTTCTCACCATCACTTTTATCTCCTCTCTTCCTGCATAATGCATGCAGGAGCAGAGCCAGAAAAAGTGCAGAATGGAGCTTGAAGAATATGATTTTTGGTTTTATCAAACATTTATGGCTTTTATTCCTCCAAAAAGTTTTTTTCTATGTAAGTATTATGTTGTAATCTTTTTCAATCAGTTAAGTAAAATTCACAAAGTAGAAAGATTTTGTCATAATTTCTACTGGACAATTATTCTACACTTGTTCTTGTTGCTTATAACAATGACAGTGTATGAGGGGCATTGTAGATAGAAAACAAATATTTTAATTTTATCCAAAAAAAAGATATCTGAGTTTGAAAATATGAAAATTAGTTTCATATTTTCAAATTACTGAGATTGTTTAAAAAATCTCAGTAACTTATTATGGAAAATTCTGTTTTTGCATGTTTTTATACTTCCATTTGGGTCACAGCTGCTTCTAAAAACAGTTTGTTTTTTTTAATAAAGAAAAAAAACCCATCCAGCTGACTTTTGCCAACAATTTAATGACTTTTGGTGTCTGGAAAATGAGCCGTTTCAAACTCCTTTTGATTGTAACGTTACAAATCAGCAGCCCGTTACCTAGCAACCCAAACAGAACTCTGCCCGTTACCTAGCAACCCAA
>VMRN01000001.1:1328426-1347919 GCA_010277015.1 Poeciliopsis turrubarensis | reverse complement strand
TTACCTAGCAACCCAAACAGAACTCTGCCCGTTACCTAGCAACCCAAGCAGAGCTTCAACACACTTGGTTGGCTGGTTTCACGTCTGCTTTTCAAAGATGTACGGTTGTGCGTCCATTTGCAGCCATTTTTACGTGCAAATGTAAACGTTGAGTCGGAGGGGGCGTGGCCAGCAGCAGGTAATTTGGATTTAAAGTGACAGGATGACCTAAAACACTTTCCTTCTGCTTTTCTTTAATTCATAAATTCAAGCAATTAAATATAGAATATAATCTTGTAAGATGAGTTACCATTGTGTTTGTCGCTGTTTTAAGTTTGAAATATCTTAAAATTGTCAGCAGGAGGATAATTTCTTAGGAACATATTTATTGACGCCTCTGAATTCATGCGATCTGCAGCTCTGCGCGTATCCTGCGAGCCGCATTTCACAGTGCAGCAGATGTTTCCTGTTGAGCTGTGTGGGAGATATCCATGTTTCTCTTGGAATCTGAGCCACAGATGGTGAAAGCAGGACAGGAAAAACAGAAAGGTGTGTTGATAGATAACAAATTGAATCATAGCGCTGCGCCGAGAGAGGTGCATTCCTGAGCTGCTTGACTGATCACACGTCTTTGATACTTAAAATCGGATCTGGAGAGAAAAATAAAGTTCAAAAGAGGCTCTGAAAAACCTCCAGGTTGTCAGAGTTTAGAGCTAACCTCTTTTTATTCCATATTAATGATATATTTTTATTGAAATCTTACAATATGTCATCTTGATTCACCACTTTCTGATTGAAAATTGTAAAAATGTACGTGAAATAAATTCAGCCAAGCAGTTTTGTCTGTATTTTGGTGGAACTTGGTAAATGAATGTAATGCACACATTGGAAACTCGCTGAGGATAATATTGTTATTAGTGAAATGTTGTTGTTTGTTTATACTGGCAAATAAACAATGAAGAAAAAAGAAAATAACAGTCATTTACCAACTAATAATTGTTTCAAGTGGCAATTGTCTTTAATCTAATTTATGTATTTCATTTTAATTAATTTATTTAATATATTAAATAAATTGATTTAATTTATAAATTAATAAATATATCAATAGTAAATGTAAACTATTTATTATCTACAACAATAATATTATTTACAATAATAGTATTAGTAATGATAATACATTTATATATTAAATAAATGTATAAATTTGTACATAGAATAAATACATTACATAAACATATTTAATTTATAAAGTAATAACTATAAATTAAGTAATTTATAGATTATTTAATTTCCCTTTGAAATAAAAAAGAAGTATTTTGAATTGATTGAATTGTGTTGTGAATTTTTATTTAATTTTAATAAATTCTTGAAGTTCATGTAATTCTCCAGTCTGTCATTAAGTGAAGGATTATTTGTTCATTTGGAGTTTTTTTGTGCTCTGTGTTCTCTCTGATTTCCTTTCTGTCTGAAAACGAAACTGTTCAGTGAATTGATTACTCTAGATTAGCCTTAGGAGTGTATGTGAATTTGCAATTTCTTTACTTTAATTTCACTTTTATTTGACCACAAAATTGTTATAATTGTCGATGTTCCCTCAGGGTAGCCTGAATACTCTTCAGACGTTTGGGAGTCTCTGAATGTGGCGCGCCCCCTCTGCTGCTGCGCTCCATCTGTTTCTAATGTACCACCTGCTTTTCTTCTGCCTGGCATATATTTAAAAACCACAGCTGTTTGTGCAAATATTCTGCGCTTCTTAGTGACCTTCTGTGTAGTTTGATGGATCCCTGAGGCAAGTTTGGCTTGTTTCATGATAGAAAATCTGAATTTAGAAGTCAGGTTGCTGGTTTTAACCTGGTTTCCCTGTGGCTTTTTTATTTTAACTCTTGACTTCATGAGCTATAATACATAATATTCTTCCTGTTGACCTAAATGTTAAATTCTCTTCTCCTGGAAAACAGCAAAGCATAGCCATCAGTTTTGAAAAGTTCACAATTCACTGTGAAGACTGTAAATTCAGCCCACTACAGACAACAGCACACATGAGCGTGATAATAAATCACAGAAATGTATATGGAGAAGCCCTTTTGCTCATTACTCTGTGATATATACTTAGGCAAGAGTTCAGTTGTCTCTCTATTGTAATGACTGATATAAATAATGTGTCACTAAAACAGTTGGAAAAATACCAGAAACTAAACCAACTGGAAGAGTTTTAAAACCATGGCAGCAAAATGCTAATATTAGCATGCTACAATCAACAAGGGTGCCTTTGGAAAATTACTGCTGTAATGTGAATGTTAATAATTTTAATATAACTAATTAGAATCTGAAGAGATCATTCATGGAAGCCTTTGGAAACAGAAACTCAGAGCTAGGCTTATCGCTACTTTGAGTTAAGCTAACAGCTACTTAGAGCAAAAAGCTACTCATAATTAAAATGACAGCTGCTTGGTCTTGCGGACATCTGCTAATAGCTAACTAACATTCACTCTAAACTAAACTTAAAGCGACTATAAGATAAGCTAACTGCTACCTAGAGCAAAGCTGACACCTACAAAATTTGAGCTGAAAGCTACTTGGAACTAAAAACTACTCAGAGTTAGTTGATAGCAACTTTAAGATCGGCTAAAAGGTATTCTAGGTCATGCTAACATCTACAAATTGTTAACTCACTCAGAACTAAGCTAACATGTACTAAGATTTAAACTAACTGTTACTCATAACTAAAAGACAGATAGCCTACAGCTACTTTGAATTCAGCTAATAGCTATTGTGCTCCATACTAGCATTTACTCAGAGTAAAGTTAAAAGCTACTTCAGCCAAAAAAACAGCGACTCAGAGCTCAGCTAATGGTGACTCAGTGGTAAGGTAACAGTACCACCTGCTTTTACACAAATAGCTTCTCAAATTAAAGCTAACAGCTATTTAGAGCTAAAGTAACAGCTACCAACAGCCACTCAGAGCTAAGCTAATGGCTACTAGGATCAAAGCTAACAGCTACTTCGAACAGTGTTGTTTCAAGACTAAGTTTCCACCTTCTAATGAAACCTGACCCTTTCAGTTTGAACAACTACATTTGGACTGTTTTCTGTAGAATTGTATTTTATTTTTAAAGTTATGTAGCCTTTTCTGTTTATTTACATTTATTTTTATGCTCTTTTTAACATAATTGACTTTTCTAATTGTTTTTATTTCCACTTTCTATTTAATTTCAGAAATATCAAGACCACCTGTTTGTCATGTAACAGGTGACCTTGATATTTCTGTTTCCTACATGATAAACTGTAGGAAAATTAACCATGAGGGGAAGTTTTATTTAATGTTAAAACTAAAATGGGAAGTGGTTTAAACTGCCTTTAAAACTGTGTAATACAAATCTCTACGTTGTCTAAAGAGCATATTTAACATTCACCAACATAACATTTAATATTTTCCTACACAGTCTACTAAAACATGTAAATTATTGATTTTCACTAAACTTCTTAAATTATTATCTGTTGTTTGCTTTTATTTGTTTGCATGTTTTGTTTTTATTCGAAAAAAATTTAGTGGAACTTATTTTAAGATTATAATGGTGAATATAAGTGAGGAAATCATTGTTTACATTTGCGACAGATAACAGAAGGTTATGTTCGCAGTCAAGAGACATAATAATTGATAACTGTTGGGGAGGATTAGAGCATGAAGGCTTTGCAGGGCACGTCTCTTATCTCTGACTGTGTGAAATGCAAAACAGAGTGAGATCAAAGCAGACAATCTCTCTGCATTTATCAGACCTTGACAGACGAAGTCAACAAGAACTGGTTTAGATGGGCATTTTTCAAACAATCACTGCAACCGCAGAGGTGGGTGTGAACAGAGGCTAGGATAATGTCGCAAATACAGGAAGTGTTGAAGTCTGTCTGGTAAAGTTGGTTTCCTGTTGTGGTTTTTCACTTCTGCTGCTTCCGAACTGAACTAATAAGGTCAGTTCGGTTCAGTGAACAGCAGTGGAGGATGAAACCAGCCTCTTCTGAAAGTAAAACAAGTTTCAGAAACATGTAATTGTTCTCCATTACTGGGAAAACACAAACCAGCCCAAATGATAGTTATTCTGGTTTTTTGGGGGTGGCATAGCTGGCTTTGGTCCTGTGATTATGGTCTTTAAATGAGGGTCAGCCCCTCCACATGCAGAGAGGTCCATCCATCCATCTACCAGTTCATTTATTCATAAGTGAAGGTTTAAATGGATGAGAAAAGCAAGAGATTTACTTGCCTTTTGACCCTAATCTTTCTTCACAGTGAGTAAGAGCTTTACATCAGTCAAGATGAAAAAACAAGATACTTTTTAGATCATTTCTGTCGACGTTAAACTTCTTTCTAGTTAAAGAACCACAACTTAATGTAAGAATAAACTAATGCTTGGCTGAGTGCCTGTCAGTTTGGTTTAGTTTAGTTAATCTTCGCTTAGTTTAGACTAGTTTAGCTCAGATCTTATTTTAGATTAGGTTAGTTTATCTTAGATTAGTTTAGTTTATATAACTTTGCATTTGTTTATATTAGCTTAGCTTAACACCTTTAATTGGTGGCAATGAGCTAATTCTCGACAGAGTGTCTGTCAGATTATCTTACTTTAGTTAAGATTAAATTATCTCCACTGACTTTAGTTAGATTTAGAATAGTTTAGTTTATATTAGTTTGTGTTTGCTTAGTTTAGTTAGCTTATCTCAGTTTAGATTACCTTGACACCTATAACTGTTGGCAAATAAGCTAATTTTTGTAGCTTATTTTATCTATGTTTAGTTTAGATTAGTTTACATTATCTTAATTTAACTTAGTTTAGTTTAGATTAGATTAGTTTAACTTCATCTGCTTTTGCTGCTCCTCTTTAAATCTCTATTTAGCTGTATAGTTAGAAAGCCAGGCACAGAGATGTTGGAGTAGGGGATGTTACTTCCTCTTTCTCTGCTCTGGATCCATGAAGCCTCCTTTCAGGTATTATTTCAGATGCTAACCAGCTGCTCCCAGTTGTAAAACACCTTGTTCCCACGGTTATGCAACATGACAACCGTCCAAAAGTAAAGAAATTGGAGCAGAAATTCAAAACCAGAGGGAATTATTTTCCAAACAATGCTACTTCCAGATGTAGCTTAAGGAAACGGACAGAAAACAAATGAGCTACAATAAAGATATTGATAGTATTGCTCTTACATAAACTAGTTACTTGAGCAAAGTAAATATTCCTATCACTGAGATTCACACATTGTGTCATTCTCAGTTCAAGATAAGAGGTATTTGCTGAGATGAAAATAGATTATTTTCCTGGATTTGTTATCAAACGTTTTGCCAAAAGTCATTGTTACTCATTACACACACATGATGTGAACAGCAGGACTCATCCATCACACCAGCAACACCCACAGATTCTCTGATTCTGGCTCGGTGAGTAATGTATTTATAGGAAGCTGCTGCTGCTGCTGCTGCTGCAGCTGCTGCTGCTGCAGCGCTACTCCCCGTCTGGGAAGGAGGTGGGAGGCCCACATGACAAACCTCTCTGCTGTATCACGGCTATTTTTATGGATGTGATCATCTCTCCGTTTCTGACATTTCGCAGGGATCTGTCTGATATTTGGTGACCTTTCTCAGACACTCACAGTGGAGTGTTAATAAAGAGCTGCTGTTTGCATGAATGCAATAAACTGTCACACATAATAATAACAACACAATCCCCCCAGAAACCAGCGTTTTTTCTCAATTAGGCCTGATACTGCACGATAATTGGTCCAGTAACTTGTCCTATCAAATTTGGTTAATAAATAATTACATTTCCTCAATTAAATTTACTTGAGTAACTTTTTTTTGACAAAATGTACTTTTAGGAGTATTTTTACTGCGCTGTACTTTTTACTTTTACCTGTGTAATTTTATTATGAAGTATTTTTACTCTTGACTTCTGGATTTTCTACCCACTGAATGAAAAACAAACTGAATATTCATCAGACCCACACCTGCAGTTTTCCTTAAAGTTTGTTATTTTTTATTTTATTTTCTTTTGCCTGACTTTGTTATTGTTTGCTACTTGTATGAATTATTGTCTTTTTTACCATTAAAATTAACTTCATATTTTGGTCCTGATTATGTAATCTTTAAATATTAAATGATTGATAATTTGATCAGTTGACTTTTTGCCAACTTTTTTACTTTTACTTGAGTCATTTCTTTGATCGCTACTTTTTCATTTTACTTGGGAAAAATACATTGAAGTGCTTCTTCTTTTACTTTGTGCTATTTTTAGGTTTATTTGTATAGATCATTACAACAGAAATGCAGTTCACATTGCTTTATGTCATAAAAACATCATACTGTCGACTAAAATTAAAGGTTTCAGGCCTGATCTCTAACTAAACTACATATAATGGAAGTTTGCAATCTGAAAGACCAATAAAAGGTAACATTGTAAAGAACACCAAACACTCAGACTAGAACATATTTTAAATACCCAAAATAAAACACAACACTCAAAAACAATGAATAAAGCAAATATAACACTTACAATCGAAATCAAAAATAAAATGGATTATCAAAATCTAATTTGTATAAAATAAAGCTAGAATATAATACTTCCTATTCTGAGGCTGAGGGGTTTAGCAGCTGTTTGTGGCATTTAGCACCTGTAAGCTAGCACTAATTAGCAAGTAGCTACAGGACGACAACAAAACCGCTCATCTCTGCTGCTGTAATTAAATTAAACAGTTTTATTTTCCTAATTATAAGTGACATAGGATGATAATGCGCTTTAGTTGAATTGTTTTACAGTAACATCATGAAGTGCAGATTTCCTCAATGGGATTTCCCCCAACAGTCAAGTTTAAGTTTAATTGTAAAGCACATTTCAGCAACAAGGCAACTCAGTGTGTTTTACATTTTACTTCACTGATTTTATTATGAAGTATAGCTGCTCTTAGTTGAGTAAAATTTCTGAATTCTACCCAATAAATGAGAAACAAACATGTTTTAACCAAAGATTCACTGACACACAGCTGCAGTTTTTGCTGAAGTTTCATAAGTTTTTTGTTGAAAGAAACTGATTTGGAAACATTTTCTTTTGCCTGATTTTGTTAAATTTATTACTTGCATGAATTAATGTCATGTTTGTCTTAAGAAACCCAAAAATTCCACTTAACTTTATAATTTGCTCCATCTGATGAAGTAATTTTTAAATATTAATTGATTGATAATTTATTCAGTTACTCTACCTTTTTTGCCCTTTGTAGAGTATTTTTTTGGATGACGACTTTTGCTTGAGTAAAAATATTTTTGAAGTAGTCTAGTACAGTTTTTACTCACATTTGTTCACAGATTTGATAGAAATTTGTATGGAGTAGCTTTAAATGTAGCTGTTTTTTTACATTTTTCAAAAACATATTTTTTTAACATTGTAAATCTAACATATGAAGATTTCTTATAGATTTTTATTATTATAAAGAAGTAACGCCCATTGGAACCTTGAATTGAATATGAATATGCTCTGGGGAAATATGGCTTTAACTCGCTCTCGATGACGTAATCCTGCTTAGTAGCTCACGTGCCGGCTGTTAACCCTGTAAACATCCCGGGAAGCGGCGGCGTCATGAATCAGAATTATTGGGCATTAAATAGTTAAGCGCCAGCGCGCGCTCTCGGACTCAGCGGGAGCGCGCCGAGGTGCACCGCGAACGCGAAGCAGCGACGGATCAGACGGCAGGTCGGTCGATGAGCTGGGATACAAAGTACCGGCTGTAGAGGAAATAATTAAATTAAAAAAATCGGAAGACGTGAACGGTTGGTTTTCGCTGGCGGTTTGTTTTCCGGTGGACTAACGTTTCGGGAAGTTTATTTTTTATTTAGATTTTTATCCAGCGGAACGGACGCTGACTGAGGCTCCGTAGCGCTGTCCACAATGTCGGGGAGCAGGGAGGAGGAGAGGAGGAAACTGGCCGACATCATCAACCACTGGAACGCCAACCGGCTCGACCTGTTCGAGATCAGCCAGCCCACAGAGGTAGGAGACCTGCACGAGAGGCCGCGGCCCTGTGGGGCCTCTGCTGTGGGGGGAATAAAGCTGCCAGTGGCGGACACCGAGGGGGTTAGATAAAGTCAGGTGGTGTTTGAGGGCAGCGTGGTTAACTCGGTGGTAAAGTCCTCTCCGTACGACGCGCCGCCAGACTCCATTGAAAAACCGGCGGATTTACACTATCCATCGTGGGGCCTTTGATGTTAACTCTATATGGGCTGCTGAAGCGACCTACATATATCAGAGTTGATTATGTACATTTCAGCTTTGTCTATTTTATTGAAATAAATTAAATACATGTAGCTAGCTGCTAGCTTACCTACCGCCGTCAACTGTATCTGTGGAGTAGCTAACAGTCTTATCCCTCAAAAGTTGACAGTTATGTTCACTATAATCATCTTCATTTTTATTATATAAGTGGGTGCTTTATTTCGCATTTTTTGGTTATATTGTTAGAAATGCGTGTAGTTGAGTCAAAGTCGGCACTGATTTATCAGATTTTTGCCAGCTAGCTAGTTAGCAGGTACATAACTGCGTTTACCAGGATACTACGAATACCTTTTGCTATGAATTGTCCTTGTATTCATCACAGTAGTTGTACATAAGGTCAGATTTCTGACACAATGACCAGTGTTGGTGTTAGCAGTGGCATCGCAATGGCCGACGGGCCAAGACAGGGTTTTAGGACTCGTTGTGTAAATAAATAAAAGCTTAAAGTATTACCAAATGGCTGGTGTGTAAATGCTAACACCTGGGTAGGGACCGCTGAAAGGACAAATTGTGGAAGATGAGACATCCCGTCCATGCATTGTCCTTAAACCACATCAGCTGGGTTGATGGGAGCTGCCAGCAATAATTTGACTCTGCAACATGTTAGGAAGCAGAGCTGTAATGAAACTGGCTTACTGGACTTGTGTTGTATTCCCATGAATTACAGAGTAAGACCCCAGCTAGCTGTAGGTGGGGAGGCTAGCAAAAGGTTTAAAGGTAAAAACAAATTATTTGAACTTTCTCATGATTGTAGGTCAATTTGTTTCCTCATATCATGTCTAGCTGTAATCAAACCTTTTGCTACTTATTTGTTGTTTTTGTATGAATTAGGGAGATAACTTGCTCAAAACAAGTTAATTTGATTTATCATCTGAAAACCTTGTCATACCATATTCCCAGTTTTGTTACGTCTATAAAGTATCTTAGATTACTACTTTGAATCTAATCACAGCTCCCGTTGCAACATCAGTGCAGACAGTATCAGAACCACAGAGGCTGTCTTGTGTGTAGTTTTGGGTGGAATGTTGAACTTAATGTATCAGATAATATTTTGGCAGCTGGATGGACTCTACGTGCCTCTAATGTTGTCATGGAACATTGTTTTCTGGTAAAAAGTAAAAGAAAATGGGGGTAATCTTAATTGAAATCACAATTTTCAACAATTATATCAAAATATTTTACATCCCTCTTGTAAGTTGTCTTCTTCTGATGGATAAGTTGTACTGGAGTAACAAACACTTCCTTTGTTAAGTTGTCAAAACCATTATGAAATATTGGTGGCTCTCAGTTGAACCATTGTCAGAGATTTCCTACGGACCATGATGAACACATGAAGCATCATTTCATACCCAAAACGGTAAATGTAGAGACAAAGCTGGTAAATCAGCATCAGTGAGGTAGCTATTGTTAACTATGCACCTGCAGATGTTGCCTGAAAAAGTCTATTTGTTTCTCTAGAGAATTTCTCCTTATAAACGTTAATTAATTAACAGACACAATAATCAATCTTGGTTCAGTAATCATACAGTTGATTAAATATTTTTTCGTATCTTTAGAAAAACCAAGGAAGGTTTTTGTCCTATCAAAACGTCTACATAAGCTCTGCAAATAAACAGAAATGGAAAAGAAATAGCTAATTAATGATGCTCAGTTTTATGTTGTTTTCATTGTATCAATCTTCCAGACATCTCAGGTCTTCTAGGAAGCAGCATTCAGCTTATATGCACCACAAATCTGGAAGGAACTTCCAGAAAACTGCAACGCTGCTGAAATACTGAGTTTCTTTCAATCCAAATGAACCCTCCTGTTTCGAGTTGGGTTTTTGATGGAACATTGACCAACATGTTTGTGAATTGATGACATCTGACAAAATGAAGCGTTTACTAGTTTGATGTTTTATGACTTTTTGCGTATTTATGTTGCTGAAATTTGCTACACAAATAAACTAGATTGATAAGAAATTTGGGAAACATTCAACCAACAACTCATTTTTGCACAAGTTATTCAGTTACACCAACCTTCCCTCTGCCTGTTGCGTGTTATCTCTTAGTTTTAATTTTAATCTTAGGTTGTGTTGGCAGCAGTTTTAGGCTGGTGTCCAACCCCCACCTTGCCTCGGGTGTAACGGGGGGGTCACAAGGTCCCCTCTCCTCCTTCTTGAGCCGATTAATTCATCAGGCTCAAAGCTGGGCATCCGTTTGCCAGAGTGGTGTACTGCGCACAACAACTCCCTCGTTTTGTAAGAAATTATTAACCATGTTGCACTTGTTCTTTGGGGTGTAACTGTTAGCTTTGCTTGAAGGGCTGCAGCATCTTGTCCAGCAGAACGTGATTAAATGTAAAGCAGATGCATGGCCGCTCTTGCTAGATCACACCCTGTGGCCCATATGTCAGCTGGTGGAGCCCCAAAGCCTCACGACTGTCCTTCAAATCATCCAGGATGCTTCCGGATCTAGCTGGGACTCAGATGTGCAATGCTAGGAACATTTCAAGTATGAAATGATGGATTAAATAAGTGAATTTCAAAATAATAATAATAATAATAGAAAAGATCCAGAATTTGTGTGTGATTTGCCGCTGAGAGCAGTGAGATCATTCGTGTGATTAGATTAGTCACGGTTGCCTGATTAGTCTGGAACAAAGGTTCTCAAACTTTTTAATCTCGCAAACCCAAACTGAATAAATCCCGTTTGGGAACTGCTGGGCTCATTATAACTCAACACGTTCTTCTGTCACGTGGACTCACTGTCGCAAAAAGCCTAACCCTGCAGACTCAGCTTGAAATGTGTGGCACATTCAGACACAATCAAAGCTGCAGTTTGTTTTGTTTGTAATTTCTTCCTACCAAATCCATGCAGCTCTCCCGTAGTAATCAGGGTTACCTCTACATGTAATTGATAATTCACCTTCACAGTAAAGTTTTTAAAACATATACATGTTAAAATAATGTAAAGCACTTATACTTTTTAACTATCTATTCACTGGCAGATTTCACTCTCTGGTTCTTCCTTCATTTTCATGGACATCTTGGCGTTCAGTGTTGAAAGAAATGGTAGGAGTTATTAAAATCGTTAGATGTGTTGTCTATGGGTGCACAATCATCATCCCAGAATAGGTGTGTGGATGCAGTAATTGTAATTTAAGTATGATGAGCTCACTGTTGGTATGCTGATGTAATGCCAACACCAGACATGGACGTCTGAAGATCACACAGACATTTGGAAATGATTCATCACAATGACATGATCATAACATTTCTGTAGAGTCTCGGGCTTTGTATTTTTTGACAACTAATTGTCACAAAATACAATAATCAGTTGTATTTTTGGACATCTGTGCAAATCAGTCCATACATGCATTTATTTTAGCTGCATTTCCACCAGAAATTTGTCAATGTCGGAAAAGATCTCCTCAATTTCACAGTTTAACATGAGAAGTCATGATACATACCGCTCCATCATCCTCCTACCACTTCCTGTCGTCTTCTTTGAGCTCCAGTATCTGTAAGACTTGGCTTTGCTCTTCTCTTCTCCTACGTCCTCCAATAAAATCAAATAAAGAATCAAAATTTAATGCAAGACTAAGAGTTGGTGAGTTTTATGAATTAGTAGATACATTTTTCCATAAGTTTTGTTGGTTAACATTTGACTTGAGGCGCAGGGATATGATGACTACTCAGCCAGCTGCAGCTAGTCACATCTGCTAACCCTTGGACATTTCAATAAATTAGAGTTTATTGAATGTTTTGTTGCTCTGTTTTGTTCGTTTGGGGGGAAAAAAACAAACAAAAAAGCGTTGTTCAAGTTTTGGTACAGCAATATAAACTGAGATCTGCAGGGCTAAACACAAAACACTGACATGTTTATACATACTTTAATAGAGACAGAGTTAGGAAATGAAAAGGAATAAAAGTCCTGATTGAATTTTACGGTTTCTTTGTGAGACATAGTTTAGTATTTAGTTAAACTCTAAAGCATTTTTAAAAGGGAGATTTTCTTTTGTTAAATGTGGAAAAACATGAGATTCTTTGTACATAAAAATGACGGAATGGTTTTAAACACCTTGTAAAATAATTCATTGTTCTGCTGAACCGCAGCACGTTTATATTTAGGAAACATGAATAACAGTTAAGTGGAGCTGTTGATTTGTTTCCATTCCCTCCAGATTTACACACTTTGGGTTAGTAAATATGAAGAATTTAGTGAGGCTTGTTAACCTAACATGCATGTTTTTGGATGATGGGAGAAATGTAAACTGCATGCAGAAAGTCGGGATTCTAACCCATGATTGTTTTGCAAACATTTTCCCATAATATATAATATATTTTTTTAATACCATGCAGCTCTTGTAATTTACCCCTTTGCCATTTTGTAGCTGACATTTCATTTCAGACTTGTCATTTCATATCTGCCTTAGGGATGTTTTGTAATTGCTTTGACAAGCTGCACTTTGGTAAATTTATATAATTTACTTCAGTCTATTGTTAGGAAATGTAGCGTATGTTGGTACGTATCGACCACCGCTGTGTTCATATGATCATTTATTAATAATTGCAAAATAAACGTCAAGACTGGAGACATAAAAATGTAACGAACTGAATATTCTGTTCTTTGTGTGGGAATCGTTTTCGTACATTTTGGTGGAGCTGTTATCAGTCAGTTGCTATGGCAACAGGTCGGTGTGTTGCGTAGCCGACACACAAAGCCAGGACAAAAAAGTAAAATACAAGTGGTTATTGCATAAAAGGCGATTTATTCTGCAGCAGTTCTTTAATAAGCCAGGTCAGCTTGCATCTGTGCTCAAATATTGATTAGTAACGGCTGTTAGTGATCCAGTGTCAGACCGAGGAGATGTTTGCTGACTTCCAGTGTCTTCTTGATAAGCAGTTCATGCTAATGTGATCAGACTGAACACTGATGGCTTTTCTTCAGGTAATATCAGCCAGAAATGTGGAAAAGAAGCCAACGGCAGCGACGTTTTCCACAGATTCCCTTTACTGTGTTATATCGGTGCAAAAATGGCCGCCGTTAATGCCATGCCGAGGCAGATGTGCTGGTGTTTTATTCATGTGATGAAGGTATGGGACACTTTTAATGCTCATCTGCTGGACCCAAGTGCTGACTCCAGTCAAAGCCTTAAATCTACTAACTGCCAAACCTGGCAGCTGGTCCAGAAGTTTAAGATGTTTAAATAAAGGAAAATGCACTAAACTAAAGATTAATGTTTAAGGAAAATTCTGTTCATCGAATATTTTTCACTGTGTTTGCCACAGTATGTTGAGAGATTGTGATATTAGCTTAGGTTTTACTCTCTTTACAGAACAATGCTAGTGTAAGGTTTCACATTAAATTCCCTCTACATAAAATATTCTCCTTGCAAAATGACTAAATCTCACAGATTTCTGGAGCATACCAACTGGGTCTGAGCTGAATGCGACTTTGCGAGCCGGAAGCTTGTATCCACCTTCTTCCCAATGGGATGTGAAATCCAACAAGTAAGCAGACTCCCCATGACATCAGCGGCCACTCCCTCAGTTTCCCTGCTGCCAGGAAGCAGGAAACTCAACAGGAAGTGTGTGGATTGTGGAGATAGTGCGTTTCCTGTCGTCTCAGTGGAAAGGCGCTGTTGCAGAAAGGCGCTTTGTCAGATTTTCTTTATTTCACTTATTTTTCTTTTCCAGATTAAAAATACTGTTTTAGACTAACTAGGTCATCACAGGAATGTTTTTCGCAGAGTTTCTCACTTTACTGATGATGATTAAGGTAAATTAAGGTAACATTTATCGTATCTTTTATGGTGTTATTAGTGGAAAAAGTTCTTGAGTTTAGCTATTCTGTACAAATTTCAGAGTTCACAATAAATTAAAAGCTGTTGAGGGTTCAAGGTGAAGAAAATGCATGTAATAAAAGTTGAGTTTTTAAAAAAATAAAGTAAAAACTCCAGTTTTTTATGTAACTTAAGCCACTTTTCAGTAATCCCAGCTATTGGACTGACCTGAAGTCAACTCTTCCTTCTGTAACCCAAAGCTGCCCCAAATCTGGAAGGTTGACATTAAAAATGTTTTAAATATTTTAACTTTATTACCAAAATTATCTCTGTCTCAGCTCTTCTGGAAGGTTGCAGAAGTTTTAAAACTTTGGATGACAGCAACAATAAAATGACAAATAAAATAATAAAAAACTGTAAATAGAAAACAATATGAGAACAAAAAATAATATTCTAAAGATGAATACAATAACAATAATTAATACAATTATGACAAATAAAATGATGATAAAATGTTAAATTGGTCAAATACATAAAACAATAAATAATGAAAATGTGAATAAAATGATAAAAAAATAACGGTAAATAATAAAGAAAAGAGATAAAAATAAGTATAAAAATATTAAAAACAAAATGCTTAAAGTAAAAAGGGTATAAAATTACTAAAAATATCTTAATAAAATGATACAAGCAAAATAGTAATAATAAAATCAATAAAGTAAAAGTAAAGAAAAATACGTAATGATTAAAAAGTGACTTTAAAATGACTGTAAATAACTGACTATTGGCCCAGTCGTCGTCATGGTGACTCAGTCTTTGCTAGCTGTTTTAAGCTAGCAGCCTGTTGGACCTGTGGTACCAGACCCGCTGATCGCTGCGGCTGCTTTTCTGTCGCCGTTGTTCTGCTGTCTGTCAGGCGCACCCTTCCTCCTCATCCTCTTCCTTTTTTCCTCTCTGTCCGTCAGGCCTTCACCACGTCATGTGTCTGCGTCACCGTGGTAACGACGATGCCGTGATCAGTCGCTGTATTTGACAGGCTCCTGTGAAAACAAAGATGTCGTGTGTGTGAATGCATGGGTTCAGGCTAAAGTGGCCATTAGCAGTTAGTTTGCCAGCAGACAGGATTCGTTAATCTGCAGTTTAATTGAGGTTTGAGTGGCAGATGGCTTTGTCAGGTCTGTCAGCTAAAGGCTAAATTACAACTCAGCATTAAGGACACACGGGGAGAGATTTTTTAATTTTTTTTTTTTTTTAAATAAAACATATTTAAACCTGGTTTCAATCTTTCAAATTTAGACGCCGAGGTTGAATAGAGGCAGTTAAAGCAAAATAGTTTGTTTATATAGAATTATATCAATGATATTCTCCATATTCTAATGTTTTGTCGTCAGCATTTGTTTTCCATGGGACAAAATGTCAATTTGGATAAATATTTATGTTCTTCTTTGTGACAAAAACTAATAACAAGTCAAAATGATAAAAATATTGATCTCAAAGGGAAATGAAATGTTGTAACCCAGGATTCTTTGAAGATTTGCTGTAGATGGCAGGAAGGACCTCCAGTAGCAGTCAGTCTTGCAACAAATCTGAAGAGGCTTCTGACTGAAGACTATTGCATATTTATTATTTGAATTCAGTGATGTACAGCAAGCCCTGACCTTGTTTTTCGGTGTGGATTTTTTAAAATTATGCTTTTTTTCACTTGTTCAGAGATTTTTCATGTGAAAAGAGGCTGGATTTAATTTCTTGTCTGCCTCAAAAGTTCAGTGAGAAAATCTAAATGGAGAATAGCAGAAACAAAAGTTTATCTTGCTCAGAGAAAAGTTTTAAGTTTATAAAATCACTTTGAACTGCTTTGTACAAATAAACTGGACTGATCAATTTGACACTGGAACAGGAAGACATTAAAAAAACAACAACAAAAAACCCCACAAACAACAAACGAGATGAATTGTGAATCTCTGGAAACAAAGTTGTCCTTCAAAAAAGACTAGTTGAGACCAAAACGCCGGACTGAAGACTTTTATCGTTCTGTTTTTGAGAAATGATAAATCATTCAAATTGCAATTAATTGATTTATTGTGACGGGCCTACCTGCTGTACAGTAGGTTTGTTTTTATTTATTACATAAGAAATGCATTCTTCCCCCAAAGCTATGTATTTATTTACATCCCAGGTTATTTGATTCCACAAACTATTTTCACATTTTACCTTGTCTTCATTTTTTGGTTCAGCTGATATTAAACATAAAAATAAAGCCTTGCTTTGCCAATACTTCTTTTGTATTTTATCTGTGTTTAATCTTGGTGTAGCAGTTTTATTGACTTTATTAACTCCAATTAATGCAGCTGGCTGAGTTTTATTGGCTGCTGCACATTAAAAAGAGGGATGGGGTCACATTGGACAGCTGGGACCTGACGTCTGGCCACTTACTGCCTCAGTTCCCAGACCTTTTAAACCCAATTAAACACGTCGACCACAAAACCTGTCTCGCCAACCAATAATCTCTTTTAGAAATATAAATTTTAAACAGTTTGTTTCAGATTTTTGGAAAATAGTTCTGGTGAAATTTTCTGGACGAGAACTACCAGAAGCAGCCACTTTTTTTTTTGTTTGCTAGACAAGCACTTTTGTTTTTGTTGTTTACCCAGAATGCTCTGCGTCTTAGTCTGCTTCCTGCTGCTTTTGGAGCGGACTCTGGTCTGCTTGGCGTTCAAATATAGATTCTAACCAAACCAGCTGATTTATTTTCAGCTGGTACTGAAAATACCAGCTGTATGGTCAAACAACCAAACTAAGAAAAATCTGTTCTCCTCCTCATCTGTGGAGGCGCTGCACCAAGAACCACTGAAGGAAATTACACAAAAACCCCTGAAGAAGACACTGAACGCAACTTCCTATTTCCCAAAATCTAAACTAAATGCGGCAGCGTCAAATTTTAGCGGTTGTACAATTTCTCTTTTATTTTTGACAAAATACCAGGAGAAATTTCTCCCTCTAGTGCTACCCTGGTGTATTTGTTTTGGTTGTATTTACCCAGAATGCCCTGCGCTATAGTGCACTTCCTCCTCCAGTCTGCTTGGGGTTCACATATGCATTCAAACCACTCCAGAGTTCACTTCAGCCGAACAGAGACACAGGTTTGTAGGCGGACCGGAGTTTGCTTCACTCTGCCCCAAACAAACCAAACTTTCTGACAAATGAACTAGAGTTCAATTAAAGTGAACTAAACAGAGCTGGCGTAAAGTCATCCTTCCTGTGTAGACTTCCAGTATGTGGACTTTATTTACACAGTTAGTTTAGTTACAACATTTCTCAGATAATTGATTCTAACTTTAATTCGCAGGTTGTTTAAGCCTTAAATTACTCTCTATCTGTCTTGCAGACCCACCGCTCCACGTTGGAGGCAGTTAATTTTCTGTAATGGGCCTTCAAATGTGATCAATATATGCTAAACTGCTCCCTAAAGGAGCTTCCCTAAGCAGTCTGGAGTAACACATCAGCACACTGGGCGGCTTTCGGTGGGAGGATGTCCAACTGGGTAATATGTCATCGTTTGGAGGGGCTACTGCTGGAATTCCTGGAATGCAAATGGAGCTTTTAGACGAGAACAGCAGACGGGATGAACGGCGAAGGATGTCAGCGATTCCCTCACACAGTTGTTTATGTGGTGGATAATATGAAAGCTAAAGCAGGAGTTTTGGAGTGAAGCACCTGTGGTTTCTAATCCAGGCTGCACATTCCTGCTCTCTTATCGGTCTTTTCCCTCTGTCCTGTGCTGCTAAAACAAGCGGTGTATTGTGTGTGCTCAGCAGAGCAGCCCGCCCTCAAAGCTGTGTGTGGATGTTTGTCCCAGCCAGCCTGTCAGACTGCGTTAATCCCCTCAGAGGCCCAGCTCACCTCCTCCTCCCCCAGCGGCCTCCATTCGTTCTGGCCCGGCCCGTTTTCCTCCTCAAACGCTCGCCCACCTGTCAGTCTCTCCTCTGACCTCACAGGATCAGACAGCAGTCAAGCAGGGGCCAATTACTATGGCCGCTTGGCACTGGCCGCCACCACCTCCCAAGGTGCTTTGCAGCAGATCGATGGTCTGCAAGGAGGGAAAACAAGCAGCGGTCTGCGGCGTCTCTCGGGATGATAAGGAGCTAAGCCCAGTGTTTGGTTGTTGTGGTCAGAATGAAGTCAGAGGTCGCAAAGCTGTAAACACTGTAGCTTAATGGTGGGAGTTTATCGTATTGTTTAGCAGCTTTTGTGATGACATTTTGATCATTATCACAATAAAATCCCCTAAAATGCCATTACTTTTAAAGGTATATCAATATAATGACATGAAGTTGCTGTTTGTATTGTAGTGAAACAAATCACTCCTCTTTATGTGACTGGTGTCCAAACAACTCATTGGAAATGGGAATGTTATTCATTATCAATATTTGTCTTTGTGAAGCGATGATTGTTGTCATGCAGTCACAACCATACAGTTACCTAAAAAAGCAGCAAAATTAAATAGTTTTTATTGTCAGAATAGTACCACATCCAGTCCTAATGTGGTTCATTTGAAACCTTAGTTTCACTGGAGATGGGAATCTTTTAGTATCAAAATAAAATCTTTGATTATTTCATATGTCTTTAAAATTTTTTTCAAGATTTGTTTGCTTTGCAAGGCGGAACGAGAAATGGAGACATAATTTTTAATCTTACTGACCTGCGTCCTGTTTTGTTTACGAATTATCACGGAGAGAGCGCCATGTTTTTCTGCACACAACTTCTCTCTCCTTGAATGTGGAATCGCTGCACCAAGAACCACTGAAGGAAATGACATAAAACCACAGAAGAAGAAACTGAACACAATTTTCTGTTTTTCACAATAAAGTGAACAGAAATGGAGTGGTGTAAGATTTAAACGGTTGTAGGATTTATCTGTTTTGTTTGACGAAAGCCAGAACTTCAGCTAGCGCTACACTAGCTGAAGTGTATTTACCCAGAATGCCCTGCGCTGTAGTCCATTTTCTGCTTTTGGAGCGGTTTCCATTCGCCTCGGCGTTCAAGCACTCAGTTCATTTCACCTGAACTGAGACCGAGGTTTGTTTGCTTTTTTGGTCCACATCAGATCATGTTCACACCTCTCCAAACACACCGGCTTCTCTAGAACTAACAAATTTGTTTGATTAAAGTGGAGTAAAAAACAGTCCAAGGTTGTTTGTCCCATCTGCATTCCCCCTGTCAGCTGGTTCTCTTTACTCCCCCAAACCCAGTGGACGCTGCACCCTGTCCTCTCCTGTCCACTCAGCCCAGCCCCAGAATTGACCAGAAACACAATAATAATAACTTGTGGGTGTCCTCAGGACTTTCCTTCACTCATATTTGTTGATCTTATCCATCCAGCCTGCTGCATAAGAATGGCTGGGACACACACACACACACACACACACACACACACACACACACACA